>JBBDGP010002613.1:2500-602500 GCA_037952835.1 Lithobates septentrionalis | reverse complement strand
CAAGCAATGTTTCATAGTACTATTTCTGGCCTCAAATATCTGTGTGCTAAGTATACCTTTTTTTTATTCACATAGGGGAGAAAAGACTCGGGACATCTGAGGACACCAGGGACCCCCAACCTCCGAAAGAAACGCAAATCCCCACACCACAACCAGATGTGGAGGAAGGAGAGGTTTATGAAGTGGGCGAAATAGTGACCACAACAGGTGAATGTCTGAGACCACAGCTTCAGGTAATAGATGTATGCCTGCATATTTACAATACATGGTGTGTTTTTTAATTTTAGGTGATGTGGATGTTGTGGAAGAAGATTCGCATTTCACAAGTGCAAGTGCACACGTCCTCATCGGGGAGATCATGGTGTGCAATTGTGATTTACAAAAGATCAAGGAAGACATCAATGATGTGGAAAAAAGACTCAAAAACGTCATTGATGTTTTAGGCAGAATCTAAAAAAATACAAAATTCTTCTAGTTTAGTTTTATTTTTAGTATTTTCACACATTTTAAATATTTTTTTATGTAGCGCCCTGCTCCTGTTGATCAGGCGCTTGCATGTAAATTTAGAGAGTTATCTGTTCTGTACAGAGTTCAGATTTAATCTGTGGCTAAATTAGTTTCTGTTCCAGCATTGGCTGCGTTGCATGTAGTTCCACACTGTTGTCTGTAGGTGTCCTTGTCACCACAGGCCAGTGTTGGAAGAGCAACAGGCTGAAGTGTATTGTGTGCTCTTCTTTCTTGGAAACAGCCCAGTGGGGGTGGTCCACCGCTGTACATTCTGGGAGAGGGTACTTAAGGGGCAGACGCCATTTTCTTCTCTCTCTTGCCTCCTGGCCCTCCTAGCCTAAGGTATGTGGTGATTTTTCTCCTGCCTCAGGGCCACGTTGGCCTGAGGCTATGTGACTACAAGTAGGCCCAGAAGCCTGACTGGGGCCTACCACCGCAGAGGTGGTCCTGAGGCTGTCTTGCCTGTTAGGAAGAAGCCAAGCCAAGCTGAGGAGATCCAGAGGGGGACCCTTGCTTGAGAGAGCCAGGATGGCGCACCTATTCTTAACTAACCTGCCTCACAGTACTGCCGGGTCAGCTTAAAGGTTCTGGTACTGTGTAATCATGCAACTAAATACTAAATCCTGTGGCAGGGGATCGTGCAACTAATACTAAATCCTGTGGCAGAGGATTGTGCAACAATTTTGTTCTTCTCAAGTCTGTGGCAGAGACTTTTCATCCGTGCGCCTTTCCGGCTTCTAGGTCAGTGAGAGAGGCCTATCCGGGTGGGCAAGATCTGGTGACTGAAGGTGTGTGTCAGGTCACCTTGAGGCTAGGTGACAGATGCACTCTGTAGGAGTCAGAAGTGCACCGCTAAGGTAGTGGACCCTAGGACTGAGTGCTGCGGATTGAACCCTGGGAGGTTCAGGAAACAGGTCTACTGGATCACTGACACAGATCCCACTGGGAGCTAGAGCATAGATTCCCCAGGGCGTGGAGTCTAAGAGCCAGCAGGTGTTCACCAGAGCCTCTAGTGGTGAGGATGGACTGTGCTGCAGTCTGGCTCCAGGTCGCGGCCCCCAGGGTCTCACAGCTCACGCTCACGGTAGACTACAGGAGAAGAGGAAGGAGGCAGCAGGCTGGAACAACAAGGAAAGTAAGGGACAAGCCAAGGTCGGGGCCACAAGCAGACAAGGACAACAGAGTTCACGCCAAGGTTCAGGGTCACAGGCAAACAGGGATGGTCAGGGACACGCCAAAGGTCAGGGTCACGAGCAGACAGGAATAGTTAAGAACAGGCCAAAGTCGGTAACTGGAATCAGACGTAGGAAACACAGCAAGTACACACGGAGGCTAACACACAACGGTTGATCAGCACTGCTGGCTTGCAGTGCACAGGTTAAAATAGGGTTCCATGGCCTGGGGTGGGGCCATGCTTAGAGGAGAGGTTATAAAACCAGTCAGGTGAGAGGCAGCTGGTCTTTAGAGATGAACACATGGAGACAGGTAAGCTGACAGAGAAACTCTATTGCATAACCATGACAGTGCGTTTGTCTTCAGGATCTCAAATTCCTCAGTGATCTGCATAAGGTATCTGAATAAAGCATTGGAAACAGAACTAAGTGACTGGTGCATACATGGGTGGGCTTAAGGCCTAATTCAGACTCAGAATCCCGTATATGGTGGAAATACAGGTAAGAGGGTGACGGCAAAGACCCAGATTAAATCAGCTGCTCCTTCGGGGGTAAGAGATACATGTGGGGGCTCGTCCGGGATTATTTGCCGTTACCTCTCGCAACTCTGAGAAGTATTTCACCGAGAGTCTATGCTAAAAGAAGGGTTCCTGGACTTTTGTCACTTTCTCTGGGAAAAAGAGGGGTTAAATTGCAAGATCACATTTCTGACTGCGTAGGCTATGGGTGGAAAAGTAAAAGCCAGGGAGCTACGTGATCAGAGGAGCAAGTGGGAGGAGCTACACCTTATTGTTGCTGCATGAGACACGTGTGTGTGTGTCATACTGAGAGGATCAGAGTGTGGCCATGTCTTCTTTTTCATTGATGCCTTCAGCCATGGGGTCCAAGATGTTCTCTACAAGCACCGCTGTGGGTGCAATGCTAACCGGAACCCTGCTGACGGATACCAGCATCCGTTTGAAGCCGCAGGGGCGGTTCGTGTTGTACATTTGTCATGAAGATCCTGCCAGTAATCGGCAATCCAGACGCGCGGGGACACGGCCACGGGTTCCACTGCGCATGCGCGCGCGTTCTCGGGTGCTGTCACGCATGGGCACGCGCGCGCACACTCCCGCTAGTGCTAGGCGGGCTATTTAAACCGGCTTGTCACACTCAATCCCCACTGTCTGCTCTACAGCGTTCCGTGTGCCTTAACCTGATCTGACCTGTGTACTCTGCTATCTGACCCGGCTTCCTGTTAGACCATCCTGCTATCCGCCTGCACCAGACCCTCTTGGCTTACCTGACCATCCCTCTGTGTTATCCCTGGTACCTCTGCTGCTCGACCGATACCGACCTCCGGCTTGTTTGACCATCCCTCTGTCTGATACCAGTATCCAGTCTACTACCTGCTGCCTTGTTCCTGGTTCCAGTCCAGCGTTCCAGTCTACTACCTGCTGCCTTGTTCCTAGTTCCAGTCCAGCGTTCCAGTCTACTACCTGCTGCCTTGTTCCTGGTTCCAGTCCAGTGTTCCAGTCTACTACCTGCTGCCTTGTTCCTGGTTCCAGTCCAGCGTTCCCGGCTACTACCTGCTGCCTTGTTCCTGGTTCCAGTCCAGCGTTCCAGGCTACTACCTGCTGCTTGTTCCTGGTTCCAGTCCAGCGTTCCAGGCTACTACCTGCTGCTTGTTCCTGGTTCCAGTCCAGCGTTCCAGTCTACTACCTGCTGCTTTGTTCCTGGTTCCAGTCCAGGTCGTCAGTCCTGCTTACTTACCTGCCTACTTACCTGCTGTGGTTCCGGGTCCTCTCTGCATTCCAGCCTCCTCTTCAGCTTCAGGTTCCAGAGGGTGCCACCACTCATGAACTTCCGGTGACTGTTGATCCTGCCAGGCACCCATACCACTCCTCACTCCTGGGCCCTCTGTCTCCATTCCAGGGGAACAGGAGTGGGAGCTGTCAGGGAGGTCTTTCTCTGCACTTCAGGCTCAAAACCTACCAGGTACGTGACAACACTGTTGGAGATATTGAAGGGCTGGGCATGCTGTGCCACAAGTGCGAGGGACTGGCCATACATCTCCGTCCATTTTTTCGATGTTTGCAGTGTGGAGAATACCTATTCACTGTAGAGCAGCCTACAATGCCAGCCTGTGCTTACCGAGAGGACTGGGCTACAGGGATTGCTACGGCAGAAACTGCTGCCATTGCTGCTGGAGGTCAACAGGCCCTTGTCTCATCTACTACTGTGAGTTTTTCTACTACTGCCCCAACGACTACCCAAACCAGAGCTGGAGGAGAGCATGAATCTGAAAAAGTCCACAACAGGAACGGGTGAGAGATCAAGGGGGATCATATGACCTTTGGCTGCACTGTGTAATCGTGCAACTAAATACTAAATCCTGTGGTAGAGGATCGTGCAATTAATACTAAATCCTGTGGCAGAGGATCGTGCAACTAATACTAAATCCTGTGGCAGTGGATTGTTCAACCATTTTGTTCTTCTCAAGTCTGTGGCAGAGACTTTTCGTCCATGCGCCATTCCGGCTGCTAGGTCAGTGAGAGAGGCCTATCCGGGTGGGCAAGATCTGGTGACTGAAGGTGTGTTTGTCTTCAGGATCTCAAATTCCTCAGTGATCTGCATAAGGTATCTGAACCCTCCTGCAACTCCTCTTCTACCTCTTTACTGCTACTTCTTTAAAAGTTTTGCAATAAAGCATTGGAAACAGAAGTGACTGGTGCATACATTGGTGGGCGTAAGACCTAATACAGACTCTGAGTCCCGTATATGGTGGAAATACAAGTAAGAAGGTGATGGCAAAGACCCAAATTAAATCAGCCGCTCCTTCGGGGGGTAAGCGTTACATTTAGAAAGCCAAATTTTGAAGATGCACACAATGTGTCAACATGTGCTATCTGCCATCATGGGATATCAAGGCACGCGTTTTGGGGGTGCAACCCCTTCCTCGCAAATAAAGTAGATGAGAGGAAGGGGTTGCACACCCGAAATACGTCCATGGTCCCCATGATGGGAGCTAGCACATGTTGACATTAGGCATGGGATCAGGAGGGAAGTCCCCATTTTGACTCTCAATTTGTGTGCATCTTCAAAATTTGGCTTTCACAGGGGTGACATCACCCCATATGATGAAGGCAAGATCAACACAGTTTGGACATACTAATGTCTGATATTGCCTTCACTTTTTCAAAGTTAAACTTTGCAAGTTCCTAAGTTGTGTATTGTTTTATGGTTTTAAACATGCCTGTTTTAACACAAAAAAGGCTATTTGTACTGTCAAAAACAAAAATGTTATTACTAAAATATGTTGGTTTGTTCAAAAACCATTAAAAAGTAAGAATAAAAAGTTTTCTACTCAGCAATGTGTGGCTTCTTCTTTCAATGCTCAATATCATTTTTTGGACTAAGTTGGTGTTTACACCGAAATAGGGGTTATTTACTAAAGGAAAATCCACTTTGCACAACAAGTGCACTTTCAGTGCAGTTTCAAATGCAGTTTCATGTGCACTTTTGCAGTGCACTTGTAGTGCAAAGTGGATTTTCCTTTAGTAAATAACTCCCACAGTGCTTTATAATTTGCCACAATCATGCCATTTTCGTGACTCTGCAAAATTCATTCATGGTGCTGAAAATTATGTATATTTTTAACAGTAATGCATTACATACATTAACAACAAAAACAAGGTGTGTGTAGCAGACCCACAACATAATAATAGTTTGCTGAAGAAGAGATTGTTACCTCATGTATAAATTACGGTTGCACTATTGAAGAAAATGTAAAACAAAAAAGAGCATTGGAGAACCTAGGAGACAGCTAAAAGAAACACAAGCAGTAAATCAAAGGAAATATTATTTCAGTTTAAATAAAAAAAAATATATTTTTAAAATGTTTATTAAACATTTTCTGGCATATCAATGGCCCCCCTACCCGCAAAGTACTCCATAGATTTTATACGGACTTGCGTGCGCTTTGGGGGGGCAAGCACTGAAAACCAGATACAAACCCACAAGCACAAACTGAAGAGCAGTAACGATCTGAAAAGCATGAGGCTGAAAAGCGCAAATCGCCCAAAGGGTGGCGCACTTGGTATGAAACTTCCCTTTTCTAGTGCCGTCGTACGTGTTGTACGTCACCGTGTTCTTGATGTTCGGAATTTCTGACAAGATTTGTGTGACTGTGTGTATGCAAGACAAGTTTGAGCCAACATCTGTGGGAAAAAAAACATGGATTTGGTTGTCGGAATGTGCGATCGTGTGTACGCGGCATTACACCTCCAAGGACTGCTCATCTACCGGCAGCAGGAAATGTGTGTAGAGGGCGGGTAATCAAACTGAGTACAGTCCTGATCTAGCGATCTTGTGCGATCTGTTGTGTGGAGAAGTGCTCCACTGACAAGAGGGGGAGGGCACAGCACAGTCCACTTTATCCTCTCTAGCGCTGCCATTGTCGGGACTTTACTGAACACAGTTCACTGCACACGACCCACCAGTGTGTCCTATGGCCAGTCCAGGCCTTCTGGAATGTTACTAAAGCTAGCCATACATGTGTTGAATTTCAAAGGAACGTTGGTATGAATATTTGTACAAAAATTCTCAGTACATTTGATGACCTGACAAATGTCAAAAGAGCTTAAAGTTTTCATTTGCTTTTAAAATTCAATTTTGGAACAAATTAAATTTCCTGAATGAAACTAATGTTCACTGTCAGAAATTTGTTTGAGAAAAATTTTCCATCCTGTTACTTTTAATTTTTATGTCACTGCGGTAGAAATCGAACCTCAACTTGAATCCACTAATGATTAGAAAATCGCACAAATAATCTTAAAATGAAAACATTTTGACTGAAATTCTACGTTGTGTATGGACAACTTTAAGCTTGCCATAGACAGACAGATGCCCCCTTAAGAACATCAGACGGACAGACATCTGTTTGTTGTCTGGGATCAGCTGCTATTACCTATGCGTCTTGTCTAACAGAGAGAAGCTGCACATACGTGGTTAATAAGTTCCTTTACTATTTTCATTGAGAAAGGTCAGTCGAGTCACAGAACCTGGTGGAAAATCTCTTCGATAATGAGCATTGGAAGCAGGACCACAGATGGGGAGGGACCACCGCGCCGGTTCTCTGGTAGGGGGGCCCAGCCACAGGGGGGCCCGAACAGCAAGAGGAATTGGTGCTGCGGGGTGGAGGGGCAATTACAGAAGGGTGACCTCTGCTGCTCTCTGCAGCTTCCCCTGCACCAATCCCCCTCCCTGTTCTACCTGCTTCTGATTTCCCCCGTGTTCCCCTTGTCACTGTGCTAGCAGCTCCTTCCCGTCCCAGAAAAGGGCATGTGTCAGGATGGAGAGTGAAGGAAGGGGCTGGTAAATATGTTGTTTACTGGTCCCTTCTTTTTTTGAATAGACAAAGTGAGTGATTGTTACTGATCACTCCAATGTCCATTGATACCTGAGCATAGTAGACTGTATTTACTATGCTTACGTTTCCGAATGAACTGGAGACTCTGTCCCCTGTCCATTCATCTTCGGTGTAGCTGAGGCTGCAGAGAAAGGAATTAACCACTTGCCGACAAGCCGCCATCATTATACTGTAGCATGTTGGCATAATTGCGCGAATCGCCGCAGCTGTACGTCGGTTCGTGCAATAGACACAGTGGGAGCGTGCACACGGAGCCGGCCACCCGCGATCGCTCCAGAGAGAGCCAGAATGGGGATCTGTCAATGTAAACAAACAGATCCCGTTCTGACAGGGGAGTAGAGAGAGATTGTCTGTTCTTGGTGATCAGGAACAGCAATCTCTCTCCTCCTCCAGTCAGTCCCCCCCCCCAGTTAGAAACACCTCCCAGGGAACACATTTAACCCCTTGATTACCACTAGTGTTTACCCCTTCCCTGCCAGTGTCATTTATACAGTAAACAGTGCATTTTAATAGCACTGATCGCTGTATCAATGTGAATGGTCCCAAAAAAGTGTCAAAAGTGTCCCATCTATCTGCCACAATGTCACAGTCCTGCTAAAAATCGCAGATCACCGCCATTACTAGTAACAAAAAAAATATATAAAAATACCATAAATCAATCCCCTATTTTGTAGACGCTATAACTTTTGCCCAAACCAATCAATATACTCTTGTTGCTATTTTTTTTTTACCAAAAATATGTAGAAGAATACATATTGGCCTATGTATGGGGATATTTATTATAGCAAAAAGTTAAAAACATTTACAACAATGCACAACCGCGCAAGTGTCAGTTAAAGCAACGCAGTGCCATATCGCAAAACATGGCCTGGTCATTAAGGGGGTAAATTCTTCCGGTCCTTAAGTGGTTAAAGAATCTGTGTCCTTAATTTCTTTTCTCTGTCTCAAAGTTAGGTTATCTAGGGTCTGTTTAGACCCCTGATAGCTCACCAAAGTCCCCCCAACAACATTGTAAAAACATTTTTTTTAAAAGATCATTTTGAAAAATTATAAAAAATATATATATATTTATTTTGAAAAATTTAAAAAAAAAAACAATAATTTTGAAAAATTGTAAAAAATGATTTTGAAAAATTCAAAAAAATATTTTGAAAAACTGTATAAAATCATTAAAAATTAAAAACGTACAAAATAAATTTTAAAAATTGTACAAAATAAATTTTAAAAATTGTACAAAATAAATTTTAAAAATTGTAAAAAATAATCTAAAAAAATGAAGGGCTAATTAACATGGGTCAATTTAACAAAAAAAAAAAAAGGCCACATTTATATTGTTACATGTTTCATTGTGACCACTTTGAATTGATAATACACAAGAATACAATTCACATGTTAAACTGTGGTTTCCATTTAAGTGTTGTTTAATTTGGGCGATGGAAGAAGAAGAAAGCCTTTCACCAACCCTTCACCATTCACATAATAGTGATGATTCATTCATTCTATTCATTGTGAAGCCATTAAGGAAGTTCCCTGATTTATGAATAGGCCTGAAACCCCAGCAGGCTAAGCAATGCTAAGGATAAAGACACAGAGGAAGTCTGGGATTATACGTACAACACTTATTCAACAACTTTAAATAAACACCTGGGCCACCAGTAAACAGTCAGATAAAAGTGTTTGCTTTAACTGAGCAGTGGCAGCCGCACCCAGATCCAGAAGGCAGTTTTCAACCAATCGCCTCGGAATCACGGCAGTGAAGTCACTTTCTTAAGTTTGACATTTTTGCAAATAAAAAGATAAGCGTGCAATTCCCAAGTTAAAAAGTTTTCAATTAATTAAAAATCGTATCCATAATTTACACATATTTCAAGTATATGTGAACCCTCACCTTGTAAAACAACCCATTCAGTTAAAGTGGAGTTTTGGTAAAAAAAAAAAAAAAAAATTAAAAGTCAGCAGCTACAAATACTGGAGCCGCTGACTTTTTAATAATCAGACCCTTTCCTGTCCCAGGGTCCAGCGATACGGGCGCGCAAAGCCTCACTCGTCTCCCCCTCCTACCTGTGGTGCCAGCATTGTAACTGTGGGCGCCCAGCTGTGGCTTCACAGCCGGGCACCCACTGCGCGTTCGCGAGCCACGCCGCGCGCCGTGCCTGGCCGGGCAATCATCTGGGACCTGTGACGTGTCCCAGATGATTGCCGAGAGGAAGGGGGGAGAGGTGATCTCCCTTCCGGTGCCGCGGTGTGCCGGGAGGAAGTGGGAGCTGGGACCCTCTGAAAAGAGGGTACCGGCTCTCCCCCCCAAAAAAAATTACATGCCAAATGTGGCATGTCAGGGGGTCACCTCCCTTAAAGCGGAAGTTCCATTTTTGGGTGGAACTCCGCTTTAACCTCTTAACCCCTGGAAGGTTTACCCCTCTTCATGACCAGGCCATTTTTTTGCGATACGGCACTGTGTTACTTTAACTGACAATTGTGCAGTCGTGCGACGCTGTACCCAAATAAAATGAATGTCAATTTTTTCCTACAAATGGGAGCTTTCCTTTGGTGGTATTTGATCACCTCTGCGGTTTTTATTTTTGGCGCTATAAACAAAAAAAGACCGACAATTTTGAAAAAAAACAATATTTTTTACTTTATGCTATAAAACATACCCAATAAAAAATGTTTTAAAAATCTAATTTATTGATCAATTTAGGCCAATATGTATTCTGCTACATATTTTTGGTAAAAAAAAAAAAATCCCAATAAGTGTATATTGATTGGTTTGAGCAAAAGTTATAGTGTCCACAAACTATAGGAAATATTTATGGATTTTTAATTTTTTTACTGGTAATGGTGGCGATCAGCGATTTTTAGTGTGACTGCGACATTGCGGCAGACAATTCTGACACTAAGTGACACTTTTTTTGGGGACCAGTGACACCAATACAGTGATCAGTGCTAATAAAATGTACTGTCACTGTACTAATGACACTGGCAGGGAAGGGGTTAACATCAGGAGCGATCTAAGGGTTAAATGAGCTCCTAGGGCAGGGGTGCCCAACCTTTTGAGGAGCGAGGGCCACTTTATCGACTTGGTAACCCGTTGCGCGCCACAATGAGCGTAAAGGGGAGATGACAGGTCCCTGTTGACTCTGCATATGTAGAGCAGACACGGATGCAACTCGCTCTACCCTAAGGGCCCTCTGATTCGCCCAGACAGAAGGGGACAGATCGGATTGCGGTGCGTTTACATCTGCCACTCTATAGAGGTAAATGGAGAGTCCGTTTGAGTCCACCTGAAAAACAGACAGGCGGACCAGATCGGACCGATCATGTATAAGGGGCCTAAGGCTGCTTTCACACTGATGCACAGCAGTTTACCTGCTCCTCAACTGACCTCAATCTTCACTTCTTCCTCAGAATTCCTGCAGCTGGCTGGCACTGCCGGTGGGTACTGCTGACAGGTGCTGGTACTGATGGCTGGTACTGCTGGTGGGTACTGTTGGCTGGTACTGGTACTGCTGGCTGGTACTGCTGGCGGGTAGTGGTACTGCTGGCTGGTGTTGGTACTGGTATTGCTGGTGGGTACTGCTGACTGGTACTGCTGGCTAGTACTGCTGGTGGGTACTGGTACTGCTGGCTGGTACTGCTGACTGGTACTGCTGGCTAGTACTGCTGGTGGATAGTGGTACTTCTGGCTGGTACTGGTACTGCTGGTGGGTACTGCTGGATGGTACTGCTGGCTAGTACTGCTGGTGGGTACTGGTACTGCTGGCTGGTACTGGTACTGATGACTGGTACTGCTGGCAGGTACTGGTACTGCTAGAAGGTACTGGTACTGCTGGCTGGTACTGATACTGGTGGCTGGTACTGGTACTGCTGGCGGGTACTGCTGGCTGGTACTGATGACTGGTACAAATGGTGGGTACTGGTACTGCTGGCGGGTACTTCTGGCTGGTACTGGTACTGCTAGTTTATACTGCTGGCTGGTACCGATGACTGGTATGGATGGTGGGTACTGGTACTTCTGGTGGGTACTAGTACTGATGACTGGTACTACTGGCTGGTACTGCTGGTTGGTACTGGTACTGTTGGCTGCTACTGGTACTGCTGGTTGGTACTGGTACTGTTGGTTGGTACTGGTACTGGTGGCTGCTACTGGTACTGATACTTGTGGCTAGTACTGATGATAGTGGCTGGTACTGATACTGGTGGCTGCTGTCCCAGATCGTGGGATAATTGTGACAGAAGCATGTAGCTGCAGTAGAGAGCAGAGCCGATGCTTCCTGTCACAGGCGGAGTACATTTGTTATCACTCCGCATGTGAAGGAGCCGGCGCTATACAGGAAGCATCGGCTCTGTTTCCTCTAGCGGCGGCTGGTAAGTGTCACTTGCCACGATGCCTGCCACCAGATGGAGATGTCACTTGCCACTATGCCTGTCACCAGATGGAGATGTCACTTGCCACGCTGCCTGCCACCAGATGGGGATGTCACTTGCCATGCTGCCTGCCACCAGATGGGGATGTCACTTGCCACGCTGCATGCTACCAGATGGGGATGTCACTTGCCACTATGCCTGCCACCAGATGGGGATGTCACTTGCCACTATGCCTGCCACCAGATGGGGATGTCACTTGCCATGCTGCCTGCCACCAGATGGGGATGTCACTTGCCATGCTGCCTGACACCAGATGGGGATGTCACTTGCCACTATGCCTGCAACCAGATGGAGATGTCACTTGCCACGCTGCCTGCCACCAGATGGGGATGTCACTTGCCATGCTGCCTGCCACCAGATGGGGATGTCACTTGCCACGCTGCATGCTACCAGATGGGGATGTCACTTGCCACTATGCCTGCCACCAGATGGGGATGTCACTTGCCATGCTGCCTGCCACCAGATGGGGATGTCACTTGCCATTCTGCCTGCCACCAGATGGGGATGTCACTTGCCACTATGCCTGCCACCAGATGGAGATGTCACTTGCCACGCTGCCTGCCACCAGATGGGGATGTCACTTGCCACTATGCCTGCCACCAGATGGGGATGTCAATTGCCACGCTGTCTGCTAGCATCATGGAGATTGCCACAGTTACCTGGCTGCCACCCAAAAAATAGCAGTTTGGCATGAATTCAGTTACATGCTACCAGATGGGGATGTCACTTGCCACTATGCCTGCCACCAGATGGGGATGTCACTTGCCATGCTGCCTGCCACCAGATGGGGATGTCACTTGCCATGCTGCCTGCCACCAGATGGGGATGTCACTTGCCACTATGCCTGCAACCAGATGGAGATGTCACTTGCCACGCTGCCTGCCACCAGATGGGGATGTCACTTGCCATGCTGCCTGCCACCAGATGGGGATGTCACTTGCCACGCTGCATGCTACCAGATGGGGATGTCACTTGCCACTATGCCTGCCACCAGATGGGGATGTCACTTGCCATGCTGCCTGCCACCAGATGGGGATGTCACTTGCCATTCTGCCTGCCACCAGATGGGGATGTCACTTGCCACTATGCCTGCCACCAGATGGAGATGTCACTTGCCACTATGCCTGCCACCAGATGGGGATGTCAATTGCCACGCTGTCTGCTAGCATCATGGAGATTGCCACAGTTACCTGGCTGCCACCCAAAAAATAGCAGTTTGGCATGAATTCAGTTACATGTAAAATCAATCTCCCCCCAGCATTGCAGAGTACTTGCAGCCAGGTACAACGCTGTCAGCCTCTCCTCAGTGCGGGTACATTAGCTGCAGGTGAAACACAGGCAAATGCGAGTGAGATGAGAGTGAGGGCGGGCGGTGTGACCATGATGTCACTCTCTCTCTTCTGGGTCACGGCTGCACCTCTGTGTAGAGCAGCCTTCGCGGCCCTGTAAGTAAGGAACAGCGTGGCAATGAGAGATGTCATCTCGCTCCCCCCGCTGCTGACATTACTTGCCATTACTTGTCTCCTCCGTGGCCCGACAGCAGAGGCGCCGCGGCCCACAGGTTGGAGACCTACTCTCGATCTTTTCAAAAATGGCGCCGGGCGGCGCAATCACGCTACTGCGCATACACTGCCTGGCCAAGCGCGTACGAGCTTTCCCGAGCCCGGCCGGCTTCGGAACGGCGCATGCACAGTTGCGTGGTCGGCTCGTGGCCATCTTTTCTACAGGCACCGGTGCCCCTAATGGACTTTAACAGGCAGCCCGAAAGGGGGGGCGGCCGCGAAACCTGAGAAGTCGCTGCAGGAGCGGCGCTGCCCCATGCACCACTGCCGCCCCGAGGCCTGGCCTCGGTGGCCTTGTGGGAAATCTGGCCCTGATTATGAGTGGTTTCCTGTTCAACTCAGTGTGTTCTGACAGGGGGAAGGCCCCCCGCCAGCAGACTCCGGTCAGCGCTCTCAGCCATTAAGCGAGAGCTGCGTTTTCCAGCTTGCTCGCCCCACAGAACAGATTAGAATTGCACAGAGCAGCCCCAAAACTCCTCTTCTCGGCTCTCGTGCCGGCGCTCTTGGCTTCTCCCCTCTGTCAAATGCCCCCATGGGAAGCCAATTTCCATGGGGGCACACATGCGTGCTTGCTCCCATGCCACGCTGCTGTGTCCTTTGACACAGAAAGCAGGGCTTGGCCCCTCCTCCTGCTTCCTCATCACTGGCCAATGGTACCCGGTGCCCCAGCAAAGCCAGCGAGACCCAGAAATGAAGGGAAAGAAGAGCTGCAAATGTGCACAGCGCTGGCTCGAATGAAGTCTCAGGTAAGTAAAAGAGGGATGAGGGGGGATGCTGATGCCTAAACATTTTTTACCTTAATGCAAGGAATGCATTAAGGTTAAAAATAGTTTAGGCTTTAGGACCACTTTAAGCTGGATAATACCACCAGCTGAAGAACATTGATGTCATTGCCTGACGTCACTGAATTCAAATGTGGAATCAGTGGGGTTACCACTACCTTTTCCTGTGATGACTGCAAGATTACAAAGTGGCTCTCTGGTTGCCATAATCTGAACATTAGTGGTCCTTGCCTGTAACTGTTTTCTAGTGTCTTCCATTTTTGTATAGCTATTCCAGTAGAGTAGTTCATCAACATTTCAACATATCTGCTCAATAATGTAAGTACAGGTTAGATTATCCAGTGCATGCTTTATACATTACAATGTCATAATAAAAACATTTTAATAATAGATTTATGTTACATAAACTAATGATACTGGAAAATCTGTAATCCAGCACAAGATTTGCATTATTTCATAATTTTTTGACATAAAAGTGACTTGTGATGTGGAGCCCAGTCACTTCATTAGCTTGACCTGCCACAATAACTCTTGTCCCCATTGCCTGAACACATGTTTCTAGAGCCCTTTATACTGACTGCTTTATCCTCCTTTGAACTATTGCCTCCATGATAAAATCCAAGTGAAATCCTGATGGTATAAGAAGCACACGGCATTGATAAACCAGATGGTTTGCTAATGTAAATGGATGTTGCTAGTCTGATTAAACAGAACAAAAAGGGATGTTGTGAGCCTGGGGGAGTCTTGTAAACATTCATCAGATTGCCTTCTGTGATTTATTTATAGTTATTGAAGTTAATTGCTATACGAGGGTAGTCTGAAAAGGAGTGGGCAAATTCCGACACAGAAGTAATGACCACACAACTATGAAACTTTATCAATGCACCAAGCCTCTCTTCCAGATGTTCAGTGCTGAAAATGGCTCATGGAACACTATACGGTTTTCATGTGCTCTTTGCAAACAGTTGGCACCTTCCGTAGTCAAGTTGAAAATGGAGAAGGTGGAAGAAGAAGGCTTGAAGTGTTCCATCAGTGGGCAAAGTGATGGCAATAGTGTTCTGCACTGCTGCTGCATACCCTCAGAATCCCAAACAACTGTTGACATCACTTTGCCCACTATGGAACACTTTGAGCCTTCTTCTTCCACTTTCTCCATTTTCAACTTGACTATTCTGTTCTCTCTCCTGAGTCTCTAACAGTTCGAGAAGAGGGAGGGGAGATATGGGGCAACTACAGTAGTAGCCCAGTCCCTGCCGGACAGAGCAGCACCATGGACCAGGGGCTACACATGGTTCATTACCTGGTTGGTGGATGAGTGTGTGTGCTCTTAATATTAATTTAGAAAACTGTTTAGTGATCATCAGTTGAGTGTTTGTGAAAACATATCGATTTTCAGGCATGGAATCTCACTCCTGTTTCATGTTAAATAAAAAAAACACACAAATATATATATATTTTGATTGCAAAGTTTTTATTCTTCTATTAAAATAATATGGCCTTCTTTATAATGCTTCATGGAGAGAAGAAGAAGGTGCAGCATTAACATATTTATTTAGAGCACAGGGGGATTAAAAACACCTACAGGATTTTAGAATCAATAAGGCATGTAACGTGGAGTCCTCATGTAAGTCCCATGTCCTTTGTCTGTCTGCGACAGAAGGAGAAAGGAGAGAGCCGTTCAGCAGCTGTCAGAATCTCAGATGATGTGCAGGAGTGAGGGTACAAAGGAGACAGTGAGGCGGCCCGGGTTCAGTGTTCCACACTGGAACGCACATGGCCGATGGCGTCAGGTGAGGATGGTGGGCGGTAACACGTTTCGGAGCATGAGCGGCTCCTTCGTCAGACCTACGCTCATGTTTGCCGAGTGGACTTATGAGAGGTGAGGGGGATGAGAATGGGGAAGATTAAGGGCTTGGTTACTAGATGACTGATGGCAATCAGGATTTTACACACACAGATCATGTCGTGCTCGATACTATTGATGGTGCTGATATGAAATTAGGATAAAAATGGCAGTAATAAAAAGATTGTAATTAGGGTTTAAAATGGGCGCATACACGGTACACGTGATTCCGGGTGGGGATAGAGGAATTATATATTGGTAGACAAATTTCTTCAGGGGTCGGATAGAGAGCAGTGGTGGGTCATGCCACACACACGAGCGGAATTTCCGACAGAAAAAGTCCAACGGGAGTTTTTCGTCCTATATTCCGACCGTGTGTATGCCCCATCTGACTTCTTATGTTGAAAATTCTGACGGACCTAGAAAGGGAACATGTTCTAAATTTTTCCGACGGAACCAATTCCTATCGGGAAAACCGCTCGTCTGTATGCTGTTCCGACGTACCAAAAACGACCCATGCTCTGAAGCAAGTACAAAATGGAAGCTATTGGCTACTGGCTATTGAACTTCCATTTTCTAGTCCCGTAGTACGTGTTGTACGTCAACGCTTTCTGGACGGTCGGAATTTGGTGTGACCGTGTGTATGCAAGACAGCTTGAGAGGAATTCCGTCGGAAAAACCTTCAGAGTTTATTCCGACTTGAAAACCAGTCGTGTGTACAGGGCATCAGAGTCTACAGGGATAGATGATGGTATATACTAGGCTCTGGGGGTCCGTATGGATATCATGATAAAAAAAAAAAAAAGACACTGGTCCAGCAATGGCATGTGCTGGACGCCTAATTTTTATAAGAAAGGGAGGTAGTAGTCCGAGATTGGAAATGTAGGTAGTAACTTATTTTATTATGTGTAGTGGTGGGGATCCTGGTGGTTTGTTTTGTACTGAGCCGCTGGTAGCTGTGTGACTTAGGCCTTGTCTTATGTGGTGAGTTGGTTATCTGGTTGCAGTGGAGGTCAGAAGGGAATACATGTGGCAAGTTCAGTTTTTTCAGGATAGTGTAACAGTTTATAGTATAGTGTTTATTTCTAGTTCTTCGTTGATACCTCCTGGTGAGAGTACATCTAGGGCATATATCCAGTACATTTCCCTTTTAGGTGGGGGTACTGCAAGGAGCTGTCCAGCATCCCAGGTAGCAGTAAGGAAGAGACACCGCCAGACAACGCAGAGGTTGCAGGTTTAGATCTAGGTCCTCACAGGTGTATTCTAGTCTCTTTCTCTTTCCCCTCCTGATTTTGTTCTCCTCCCATCACCACTTTGTCTCCTTCCCAAACATTTTCTAAATCCGGTTTTATTTTCTTTCCCAATTTACCTTTCCTGTATTCTATTCCCTTTATTTCACCTTCCTTGTTCCTTTACTTGTCCCTCCACCCCTTTCCTATCTGTTTTTCCTCTTTTGTGTGTTCATTAAAATGTAAAGTGTTTTTTTTTTTTTTAAAAGAAGCGAGTATAAGCTGCTAAATTTCCATTGTTATCAGCCTCTTGCAATCCAATGTACAGCATCATGCTGACAGAAGAGGGAAGAGGAAAGCAGAGTGACAGAGAGATGAGCTCATCAGCTTCCTGATTTTCTTTTAATTGTCCAATCACAGCCTAGAGATGGAACAAGACCTAGTTGTGTTTCTTTTTTGCAAAAGAGAAAAGGCAAATAAAACAGCTCATTTTTTTTGTATTTTATCTGTACATTTAGCTGTTTGGTTGGAGTTCAGTTTAAAATATCTTTTCCATTTTCTTTTTCATACATCCACCTCTCATCATGTCTATCATTGGATGAAATTCCTGGGAGATATAGAGATACGCCATGTTTAATGTGAACATCATCTGACATCTTGGCATCCAAATCTTTAAATATTTACTTTAGATTGCTTTGTAATGCTGATACTATGCCCCCCCCCCCTTTTTTTTTTACCGTAGCCAAACATTTTAAATACAATAGCCATTACCGTTATTATTATTTTAATTAGTGTCATTACTACTGTTATTATTTGAAAGTGCTGCAAATGTTGGCAGTTCCTCAGATAAAATGTGGCCATTCATAAATTAATAGGGCCCTTATGCTTTCAAACTTGGTCTTGCCAAACCAAGATCCGTCAACAATAACCATTTATTTTTTTGCAAGCAAAATATATTTTCACATACAAAATCTTATGGATGTGGTTTCTTTTGATGTCTGTAATTTTTCTCTATAGAAGCATTTTAAATGCCACAGTAATGTATCAAACAAGTATAGCTGTCATAAAGTTATGTTTACATATATTGCAGAATGCAGTGCTCACATTTTTTTTTCTTTTTCATTTTAATTGTATTTTCAGATGTATATTTTTATTTTGTTACTGTTTCCAAATTAAGTTTCCGAATTAGTTTTTTGTTAAAATTCATTCATTCGGATGTTTTAACGTCTATTTGATGAATTTTTTCAAAAACAAATTTTCTAAAAGAACAAAAAATCCAAAGAACAGAAATTTAGAAAATTTAAAAATCCAAAAATCAGAAAGAATGAAAATCCAAAAATAAGAAGGAAAATCCGAAAATGTGAAAATCCGAAAGAACGAAAAACATTTGGAAAATTTCGCTTTTTACGTATTTTCTATTATAATTAAATTATTAATCATTATTATAGTTTTTTTATTTTTATTTAATAATAATAAATAATAATAATAAAAACTATAATAATAGTTAACTATTAAATTATAGGTATTGGATTTTCCTTTCAAATTTGGCTAACTGTTAGTGAACGTAACGAATATGAATGTATCCGAAGTTATGAATTATCCGAAATAACGAATACCGCATCTATATGTATGGAACGTAACAAATTCAAATGCATCCGAAGTTACGAATTATCAAAATAACGAATGCCGATCATAGTGAATAATCCGATCAATGAAAAAAAAAAAACGCATGAAACGAAAACTTAAAAAAACAAATGTTTCAGCAATGCATATGTCTACTATTTATGATTTTTTTTTTTTACACTTTTGAAATTCTTCATTGGTAAAAAAAAAAGTGCTCAGACGTCATAGACTGCTTCAAATTTAGTACAAAGTGATTTGTTTTTTAAGATGTGGTCCCAAGAGTTAGTACATTTTTACCTGTGACCCTTAAGCTGGCTATACAGCAGAAGAATTTTCTTTAAAAACTTTTGCTCCAGGACCATTGGTTTGGTTTTATAACCAACAGAGGGGCCAAATTGATATTTCCTCTTGACTGCAGTGATGACCAAATTTTGAAGGAGCAGAATGGAAAATATTTCTCAAACAGGATTTCTAACAGTATACTGTATGCGGTTTTCATTTGGGCAACGTTTAATCATTCCAAAATCAAATGTTAAAAGCAAAACATTTTTTTAAGTACTTTCGAACGGCAGTTGTCAAGTCATTGAATGTACTGAGAATGTTCATTCCAATATTAGGGTATAATCTATCTATCTATCTATCTATCTATCTATCTATCTATCTATCTATCTATCTATCTATCTATCAAAACCCCTTGTATACAAAGGTAGGTAGGTATCAGGCATTGCCCCTCAATGTGTTGCTGCAGCTTTGGAGAAATTACATATAATACTGACTTTCTGAAAGGCAATATTTTTATAATGTGTATAATAGTGTGTTTGTTTTTTTAAATAGGACATATTTTGCTCCACATCTGTACCATTAAAGTGATATTCAAAGGTACACATTTTACATTTAAAAAATAACAAACATATTATACTTATCTTCTCTTTACAATGTTTTTGCACAAAGCAGCCCAGATCCGCTTCTCGGTTCCCCCGCCGATGCTCTGGGCTCCTCTCTGTCTGCAGGCTTCTTCTTACGGGGCACTCGTGCATGCTTGCTCCCGAGCCCTGCTCTGTGTGTCCATAAGACACACAAAATGGGGCTCAGCCCGACCCCCAACTCTCTCCTCACTGGCTGTGATTGATAGCAGTGGGAGCCAATGGCTCCTGCCATGAGGAGCCAGAGAGCAGGGGGAGCAAAGACTCTCAGGCACATCACTGGATCAAGTTTGGGCACAGTTAAGCATGGGGGGGGGGGGGTCTGGGGGAAAGCTGCACGCAGAAGGTTTTTTACTTTCGTGCATATGTAGCAATAACTCTCGGTGGAGCTGCTGATTTAAGCAGGCTTGTTACCTTCACTCTCCTTCCCTCTGTTTCACCGGCACCAGATCTAGGGTTCCGTCGAGTTTACCTCTGGAGGACACATGCACCAACACTTGAGTAGGTTTTCAATGCTTTATTAAACAATTTACTCAGGAAGTAGCAGGAAAGAGGCAGAAAGGAAAC
Source organism: Lithobates septentrionalis (assembly GCA_037952835.1). Taxonomy (NCBI): domain Eukaryota; kingdom Metazoa; phylum Chordata; class Amphibia; order Anura; family Ranidae; genus Lithobates; species Lithobates septentrionalis. Next base: position 582,457 of record JBBDGP010002613.1, on the reverse strand, counting down.
TGCAGAAGAAACTCAAATATCTTCTTGTAGGGTTCTTTACAAATGTCCTGGTGGAATTTGGATATTATAATAGAATGCGCTCCCCTTGTGGGACACACTCCTTGCCCGCCTGGATAGGCCTCTCTCACTTGCCTAGCAGCCAGTATGTAGCACGAACAAAAGTCTCTGCCACAGACTTGTTTGGGATAAACCCGTACGATCCTCTGCCACAGGATGTATTGTTTTTTTCTGCAATGAACGTCAGTCACAGTGCCTGAACCTTTAAGCCAACCCGGCAACACTATGCTGTATAGTTACTTTAGGATACGTCCAGGGCTGGTGCAAGGATTTTTGACACCCTAGGCGAAAACATCATATTGCCGTCCCCCCTTGCTCCACCCCTGACTCCACCCCCTTTGCCCTGCCCATGTATACCCCACCTCTTTAATGAAGCGCCCATCAAAGGCAGCCCACCAGCGCCCATCAAAGGCAGCCCACCAGCGCCCATCAAATGCAGCCCACCAGCCCCCATCAAATGCAGCCTACCAGCGCGCATCAGTGCAGCCTCACCAGCGCCCATCAAAAGCAGCCTCACCAGCGCCCATCAATGCAGCCCACCAGTGCCCATCAAATACAGCCTCACCAGCGCCCATCAATGCAACCTCAGCAGCGCCCATCAAAAGCAGCTTCACCAGCGCCCATCAAAGCAGCCTCACCAGTGCCCATCAATGCAGCTTCACCAGTGCCCATCAATGCAGCCTACCAGCGGCCATCAATGAATGTTTGCTTGCTTCCATTTATTCGGGAGTCGGGACACAGACACAGTCCTCCGCTGCGCCTCTGACACTATGTACGAACGTAGCGGCGGCTGCCTGCTGATGCTAAGACTTAGTTGCTTGCTGCAGAGAGAAGAAAGTAGGAACACCAGTGGCCGGGCGCCCTAGGCAGCAGTGCGCCCTACGCGGCTGCCTAGTTTGCCTAGTGGTAGCACCGGCCCTGGATACGTCCTCCAACCGAGTGATCCTTCCATGACGGGTCCTCCCCTGGGATCTCCTCGGTTGTCCAGCTTCTTCACACGGGATAGACAGCTCAGGACCCTTCCTCGGCCGCTGTGGCAGGCCCAAGTCAAGCTTCTGGGCCCACCCAGCAACGTGGGCCTCCGGAACGGAGGACCACAAGATAGCTCTCTAACGCATACCTGTCGGCCAGGGGGGCCAGCAGGTGGCTGTAAAACGAACCCCAAAAAATGGCGTCTGGCCCAGAATGCAACTCGGAGGACCACCTCCACCGAGTTGTCTCCGGGACAGAAGAGCATCCATACGCTTCGACACGTTGCCTTTCCAACACTAACCAGTGATAACAGCGACACCCACCGGTCAGCATGGAAACACACACAACATCAGCCAAGCTGGAACAGAGGCAAACCTAGCCTTCTTAACAAACAAATTACTAAATTTACCTAACATATGGTAGATCGCAAATCTACCAGCGCTACATACTCCCCCCACTACAGTAGACGTTGTCCCCAACGTCTGTCTAAAAAACAGTGACAATAACTCCCAAGCGGAGTAGGTATTTGAGTTTCTCATAACTTGGATAGACAAAGAGAGGAAAAGACAGTAGAAAGATATTACATGACTTACATCTATAAAACATCATGTTCACATCCGCAAACAAAACCATCCTATGACTGTACATAACCTCACTATCTATCTAGCTGAAAAGCCTCCCAGCTTGATAGGAGATCCAACATTCCCTGAAAAGGAAAACATGTTTAAACACACACAAACTGTACAATATCAGGAGCAACGCCTCTTTTTTTTTTTTAAATGAGCCTCCCTTCCTTTTTATCCATATCGGAGCAAACTTATGGAGTCCATCCCTGTTATATGATCTCTTCGAATAAAGAAAAAATCCGGCTAGCAAAAAGAAGTCCTTGGATTTAAAACACTGAACAGGATATTTAGATCTTGACCACGCAGATCTCTTTACACTGACACTAACTAGCTAACTACTTGCAAAGTTCTTTTATCCAGAATCACCAATAAAACTGGGGATCTGGCAAGGTCAGCGGTTTTCCCGTTTTATCCACTGTGGTAATGAAATAGACAACATTGTCCTTTCCAGGCCTGCAAATGACCACTTTGTCAGCATAGATGTGCCGACCGAAATTCCAGTGCATGAAACATCCGTTAAAATGTTCATCCATCTTAACAGAACACCCAGTCTTTCGGAAGGGCTTAGGCACAGACAAATAGTCCCAAACAGCTTCACTGTACCAAAGTTCCCGATTAGCTTCAATCACCTGCATTATGTCCTGGGGCACATAGGGGAACTCCAAACCATACTCGGCAGCTACACGCTTGTTCAACATCCTGTGCAATCGTGCAAGTTTGGACAAAGATCTGTCCCTCCCCATACCAGGCGGTACACAGGAATCCAATGATTTGCTCATCATAGACCCAGCCGGTGTCTGTAGTGAACTAGCAACTTTTGGCAAAGTCCCAGTAACAGTACTGTGTGGCTCCACACAGGGTGACGTCTTCCCAGAACTCAGGGCTGTCCATTCAGGGAAAGTCATAGCAGAGGCAATATCTTCACCTTGTGACCATAACAGCTCTTGTGACATAGTCTCAAACAGGTCATCATCACCGGAAAGATCTGACATGGATTCTATTTCCGAATCTCCCAACTCTTCTGCTGGTAGATATTTATTTACAGTCCCGAATACATTCCCCATCAGTGGCTTACACGTTCCTGACGTGGACTCTGGTAGCTCCGGTTCAGGTAACCTCTGAGGTAGGCCTCGACCACGGCCGCGGGAAGCCTTCACGTACCCCACCTTCCTTTGAGCAGGTACAACAGGAGTAGGTGTAGTGGACGCAGAAATCAAAGTAATGTCCCCTGATGAGACGACAGCAGCAGTGTCTCTCTCCGGAACATTGGCAGTAACAACAGGCGAAGTGGTGACCTGTTGCTCTCTCTCTGTAGTAGTAGCAGCTTCTACTGTGGCGATACCTGTTGCCCAATCCATCCGATAAGCATGGGGCGACGTGGTAGTTTGCTCCACCACAAACAAGTACTCTCCACATTGCAGACATCGGCCAAATGGACGGAGATGTACGGCCAATCCTTCACATCGGTGGCAGGTCATACCCAGTCCCTCAATATCTCCTGAGGTAACAGGACAAACCTCCCCTGCGGCTTCACACGAAGTCCAGTATCCGTAAGCAGAGTTCCAGATAGCACAGTATTCTTCACGGTGCTTGCAGGGAACATTCTCGGTCCCATAATTGGCTGCATCGCCGGAAAAGACATGGCCACTCTCTGATCTTCTCAGCACGATCACGAGGCTTCTCTTTTCCCCTGGCGCCAAACACACACACGCGTCCCACGTGGTAGCAAGTAGGGTAGACTCCTCCCACTTGTTCTGGTCACGTAGCGCCCGGGCTTTTACTGGCGCCCACTGTCTACGCACTTAGAAACAAAGTCCTACAGTTTAACCTTTTCTCTTCCTGAAAGATTTTTTTCAAAGTCCAGCTCTCTCCCGGTAAAACACTTCTCTGGGTTGCGAGAACTGACGGTCAACAAATCCCGGACGACGCGCCCACATGTAGCAATAACTCTCGGTGGAGCTGCTGATTTAAGCGGGCTTGTTACCCTCACTCTCCTTCCCTCCGTTTCACCCGCACCGGGTCTAGGGTTCCGTTGAGTTTACCTCTGGATGACACACGCACCAACACTTGAGTACGTTTTCAATGCTTTATTAAACAATTTACTCAGGAAGTAGCAGGAAAGAGGCAGAAAGGAAACTGCAGAAGAAACTCAAATATCTTCTTGTAGGGTTCTTTACAAATGTCCTGGTGGAATTTGGATATTATAATAGAATGCGCTCCCCTCGTGGGACACACTCCTTGCCTGCCTGGATAGGCCTCTCTCACTTTCCTAGCAGCCAGTACGTAGCACGAACAAAAGTCTCTGCCACAGACTTGTTTGGGATAAACCCGTACGATCCTCTTCAACAGGATGTATTGTTTTTTTCTGCAATGAACGTCAGTCACAGTGCCTGAACCTTTAAGCCAACCCGGCAACACTATGCTGTATAGTTACTTTAGGACACGTCCTCCAACCGAGTCACCAGGCCCCTCTCCAGACCAGCACATTGCGTGATCCTTCCATGACGGGTCCTCCCCTGGGATCTCCTCGGTTGTCCAGCTTCTTCACACGGGATAGACAGCTCAGGACCATTCCTCGGCCGCTGTGGTAGGCCCCAGACAAGCTTCTGGGCCCACCCCCGCGCCGCAGCAACGTGGGCCTCCGGAATGGAGGAACACGAGATAGCTCTCTAACGCATACCTGTCAGCCAGGGGGGCCAGCAGGTGGCTGTAAAACGAACCCCAAAAAATGGCGTCTGTACCATATATACCCTCGCCCAGAATGCAACTCGGAGGACCACCTCCACCGAGTTGTCTCCGGGACAGAAGAGCATCCATACGCTTTGACACGTTGCCTTTCCAACACTAACCAGTGATAACAGCGACACCCACCGGTCAGCATGGAAACACACACAACGTCAGCCAAGCTGGAACAGAGGCAAACCTAGCCTTCTTAACGAACAAATTACTAAATTTACCTAACATATGGTAGATCGCAAATCTACCAGTGCTACACATAGAATGCATGAAGGTAAAAAACGTTCAGCCTTTAGAACCACTTTAAAGCTAAACTACAGGAATACACCTAATTGCATAGCTACATTGACCAATGTAAAAAGGCGAAAGATTTATTCGATCTGAAGAGAAACCAGAGTATATTGACCAATGTAAGTATGCATATTTCATACCTGATGGACCACTGTGGAAGCGAAAAACAACTGCAGGCGACCTTCTGGTGCTGCACCGTTGCATACTGACAACAGGGGGTTTCTTGCTTGGTACCATTCACAGAATACTTTTTTCAATGAATACCAGGCGTTTTTTGGCTGGATAAGGTGGAGTGGAGGGGCCGGGATATGATGTCCACCTCATCCAATCAGAGAATGCCTTGCATTTATTGAAAAAATACAAGGTGTTCTGTGAATGATGGTGCTAAACAAGCAATCTCTTGTGGTCAGTATGCGGTGGGACATGCTCTCAGCACATTAAAAATTCTGGATGAACCATTTGCACACTGCTATGTATCCTTTCTTGCAAAAAAAATGTGTTTTTTGGTTCACATATACTGCAATGCATGTTTAAGCTGGCCAACTGCGTCGAAAGAGTCCCTACTCTGCTCTGCAAAATGCAAATGCTCCAGTGAATATAGTGACAATATATGTGCTCAAATCTCAGTAGCTTCTACAAGTATATAATCCATCAGGTGCTAAAGAGCTCAGAACTAGACCTGACCCTTGTAGCTCTCCTAAAGCTTGTACCAATCTGCCCCATATTGGCACTATATCCGCTGGAGCATTTCGATTTTGCAGAGCTGAGTAGGGACTGGTCATAGAGGGATTACTTTGATGCAGTTGGCCAGCTTAAACATGTATTGCATTATAAACAATAAAGCTGTGCTTAATTTACATAAACAACAAATAAAGTGATAATGTGAATAATCATAAAAAAGTCAGTGATAAAATAACCCAAAGATTGTGACATAAATTATACACAATAGGCTGTGAAAAAAAAATCCATGATATCGGATACCTTGGGACGTGGACGTGCTGACGTCATTGCGCTATCTCTGCATTGGACGTTACTGGCTAGTTTTATTTTTTAATCATTCAAATCTTCTTATACTATGTAAGTGCAATTGATTTTTATTTTAATTAATTTGTTATATATGGGTTACACTATGTGAGTTCTACTTCATTTTTTGGTGGCTGACCGTACCGCTGTGGTTCGAGTACCTATCCACATCTATTTGGAAGCTTGCTGTAGTTGGTCTGTCTGCTATACCCAGAAGTGCTGTTGTTGTTGCCTTGGATCAAGGACCCTGGCTGGGTTATAGCCACAGGCTTCAATAAGCTTGCTATCTGGTAAGCTGTATTTCACATGGTGGAGGTACACTAGTCCATTGGTGCTTTTTGGTGAAGTGGTGGATTGACCCTTCTCTAGGATGTCACTTATCTGATTATCCGATATCATGGACTTTTTTTAACAGCCTATTGTGTATATTACTTGTCACAATCTTTGGGTTATTTTATCACAGACTTTTTTATGATTATTCACATTATCACTTTATTTGTTATTTATGTAAATTAAGCACAGCTTTATTGTTTATATTGTTTTTGGTGTGTATCTCAATTTCTAGCTGCAGCTTTTTAGTTTAGGGGTGTTTGGGGTTAGCGCAGTGTTCCATATATATTCCATTTTATGTATTGCATTATACTGTATATGAACTAAAAATCCCTGGTTGCTAGAAAGGCTATATAGCAGTGTGCGGTGGGTTTATCAAGAATTTTTAGCTTTATCATGTGGTCACACCCCTTTAGCACCTGATGGATTATATACACATAGAAGCTAATGGGATTTGAGTACAGGTATATAATATTTCTATAGCCATGACCCAGAAGTTTGCTGCTATCACTGTAGTAGTACTACTACAGTGATTGTTGGCTTCCACAGTAGTCCCTCAGGTATGAGATACTCATATTTACATTGGTCCAAGCTGGCCCAATATAGCTACACAGCTCCACCCAAAAGGGGAAGCTCTTGTTTGCCTCCTCCCCCCTCCGTTGCCACATTTGGCACCTTTCGGTGGGGAGGGGGAAGCCATTACCTTATTTTGACAGTTACCTGCTCCTACCTCCATCTGAGCTCACCGCCGCAAGCCAAAAGTTGCCCCCCTCCTTCCTTCGCCGCCGGGCCATGCACAAAGCGCAGGTTTCCCTTAGCCAAGATGGCGGCAGCAGCACCCGAGAGCCAACTGAAAAATCAGCTTGAGTGAAGACACGACTGGATCCCTGGATAGGTAAGTGTCCCAAAATTAAAAGTCAGTAGCTACAGTATTTGTAGCTACTGACTTATAGTTTTTTCTGAAGGAGCCTGGAGCTCCGCTTTCAGATAATATCTGGAGTTCAACTTTAATATATATATATATATATATATATATATATATATATATATATATATATATATATATATATACACATACTTTTTTAATGAAAATATATTGTTCACAGCAATTTGTGTGCTAGATTAGGACACCCAGACTATAAAGCAAAGAGAAGATGTTTATCTTGACTTCTGCCAAAGTTTTGATGTTTCCTTCTGATGGCTCAGGCAGCTGAGCAGCCAAATGCATCATCCATACATTAAGGGGGAGCTGGGTTAAATGGCTTTACTCATGCTGACATTGGTAGAAAAGATTTCACGTATGCTCTGTAAGTGTCTGAAAATGTTAACTTGCTGATGGATCACTGGAAAAAGCATCTGAAGTTTTGCCAGAGCATTGAACTTTTGATGATAAAAACGACAATAACAAATATAGAGTGGTCCCTTCTCAGCTAATATATCCGTCTGGGCCATCATGTGAAAGAATAAAGGGGGCCCTGAAAAAAAAAAAAGAACTGACATGCTTGCTTTATAATAACTTAGAAGATTTTCCATAGAGGTTTTATTTATTGAACTCGCTTGCTCTGTACCAGCCACACGACTGTGAATCATTCCAATCAGGTCTGACTTTCTCAATATATTTGGAAGGAAACCACTTCCCATCACCTTCTATGATATTTTTGCTTTGAAATACTAGATCCATTCAGAGAAAATCACATAAAATGTATTCAATTACACACGTGTGTGTTGGTTCAATGTTTATCTTTTCTCCGGTGCTAGTGCAAATTAAAACTAGTGTAAGCAGCAGATTAATCATTAGCAGACAGCTAAATTAAAAATGAATAAATGGAGAATTTTATATGTAAACCATAAAGGTAAATATATTTTTTCAGTCTGAATAAAGATCATGACTTTTACGATTTTGAAGCCAAAGTTTAATTTGCTTATATTTTTTCCTTCTTTTGTTCCTCCTTTCCCCCTCAATAACATACATATATGACAAACCTTTCTTTTTTCATTGCTTACCTTATTTTAGACCCTGTTATGTCATCATTGGGTCTCTGTGCTTTTCTATGCAATGCAAGATGGTAATGACTGGTTGGAAGGGCTGGCAGGGTTCTGTGCATAGCTTTTTAAAAATATCACAGTACCCCACCTAATTTCTTCTTGAGCCTGGTCTTGCTGGAGGGTCTATTGATGCTGGCTACTCGGGAATATATTTTTGCTGGGTGGTGTTGTGTTGCTGGGGGTGTGTCTATTGTTGTTGTGGAACTCTTTTGTTGCTTAGGGGATCTACTGTTGCAGGGGGGGGTCTATTGTTTCTGGTGGGACCTCTATTGTTACTGGGGGGGTTTACTGTTTTTGGGGAATGTATATTGTTGCTGGCTGCTGGAGGGTCTATTGATGCTTGTTGCTGGGCCATCTATTGTTGCCGCTGGGGGTCTGTTGTTGCTGGGGAGGATCTATTGTTGCTGAGGGGTCTATTGCTGCTTGGGGGATCTATTGTTGCTGAGGGTCTATTGTGTGGAGGATAGGGCTAGCAGAGTTCTGTACATAGCTTCTTGAAAATATCACTGTACTCCTTGTGCTTGGTCATGTTGGAGGGTCTATTGATGCTGACTACAGGGGAATGTATTGTTTCTAGGGGGTGTAGTGTTGTAGGAAGGGGGCAATTGTTGCTTGGGGCATCTACTGTTGCAGTGGAGTCTATTGATGCTGATGGGGGGGTCTATTGTTGCTGGGTGAATCCACTTTTTTTGGGGGGATGTCTATTGCTGCTGGAGGGTTGATTGATTCTTGTTATCTATTGTTGCTAGTGGGAGTCTATTGTTGCTGGGGAAGATCTATTGTTGCTGAGGGGTCTATTAAGTGGAGGGTAGGGGCAGGGACAAGGTACAGTGCTCTAAGGTGAATTGGGGGCATACACAATGGTTGTCTTAGGGGTGGTAGGGTCCTGGTGCAGACAATGATTTACATATTGAACATTCACTTCAGCGCCTGCACTCGAGGAGCTTACAATCGAAGGTCCCTAACTCACATACATATATCGGCCAATTAAGACAGGAGTCAATTAACCTACCAGCATGCCATTAAGTATGTCAATCAATAGTGAATTATTGATAAAATCACTGCATGTTGCAGAGACCCGAATTTCCCACCATAGAATAGGAAATCATGATAATGGGCAAATGACAGTAAGCATGAATCAGTCGGAGGGAAGTGCTTCATAAATAGGGTAAATCTTTGGAAACTGATGATCTGCTGCTTTAAAAAATGTTCCACATTTAATGAAAAGAAAAAGTTGTTCAAAGTGTTTTATGCACCATCCTGAGGAAGTGGCCAGTGTAGAGCCATGAAACGCGTTGATGGTATTTTATACAATTCTGTGAGCAATAAATATTAAATTAATGAAGAATCCATTTCTTAGCTTCTCCTTCACATTTGGGCACCTCTGTTGACACCACTTTCCCATCTTTTGGAGCTCATATACCTCTTACTGTGAACACACCAGAAACCTGAGAGCGTAGGATCATCCGGATTAACCTACTGAGCATCGAGAGCGACCTTACTCTTTTTTTTTTTATAATCAAAATTTTTTATTTTCTGTTATACCTTTCACAATTCACAATAATACATTAATAATTTCATACTTTACAGTAACTACACAAGATTAACATATTAAACATTAACAAGAGACTAACTGGTAACATCATTCTCTTACAACTGACCCTATCCCCTCCCCAAACAAAAAAAAACAAAAAACAAAAAAACAAAAAAAAACAAAAAGGAAACCGCTGTCTGTCCCCCCCCCCCCCCTCACACCCAACATATGTTCGGCAACCAAGTATATCCTGTGACTGGTGAAATTCCCAATAATTGTGCATGTCAATCTGTATATCCCATTCCTCATTGACACTCCCAACACCTACAAACCAACACGTTAAACAAACCTAAAACGCACAAAAAAAAATTAAAAAATTTAAAACCCCCATAGCCCACCCGTAGAGACCTCGTGATTATTATTAATTATTCCATAATTGTACATATTAGCCATTCATGGCCAAAAAAGAAAAAAGAAAACCCCACCCCACCCATACACCCCCTGTGGTTATTATTAGTTATTCCATAGTTATATATATTGACCTTATAATAATAAGGAAAAAAAAATAATAATAATAATTTATTTAAAGTGACCCTAAAATAAAAAAAACCCTCTCCTACCTCCATGTGTTACCAAACCCCCTATAATGTAAGAGGCCACTAACAGCCTTATTAGATATAACATCTATATAAGAAAAAAAAAAAAGAAAAAGAAAAAAGAAACCACCACCCCGCCCATCCACACCCTGTGATCATGACCTAATTCCTATCTTCTAAAAAGGAGGAAAAAAAATTTTTTTTTAAAGTGACCCTAAAATAAAAAATCCTTCTCCTACCTCCATGTTTTGCCAAACCCCCTATAATGTAAGAGGCCACTAACGGCCTTATTAGATATAACATCTGTATAGAAAAAAAAATAAAAAATAAAAGATGTGACTAACATAATTCCCATTGATTGTGATCTGCGCAGGGACAGTCATATTCCCTGCAGGCTCATTAGGGAGCTCAACAACCTCACAGATGTGAGTACACCATTGCGTTTTACCTTACCATCATATACTGTATGTTATCCAACTATCTGTCACACTAATACACCATAAGGAACTCTCCCGCTGCCTCCTGTCTCTTTTGTTATTTTTTTCTCCTTATCTTTTGAGGCACCCAAAAGATAGCTAGCGAACCTGACCTAGTCCAGTGATTCCATGCTGACCTTTAGGGATTGCCCCATCCTCTGTCTTTGCTGGGACTCCTTCATAGAACAATGTTGAGTACTGTGCACAATTTTTTTGCACTAACAGTTTATTTTCCTGAACAAGCTTTCCATATATCCACTCCCTTCATCAGGTCAAAGCAATTACACCATTATAGAAAGCTGACATTCTTTTTGAAAAGCAGCATTTTTAAGCAAAAACTGTTAAAGAACAGTACTTGGCAAATGGACATGGCTTGAGTTTACAGTGTTTAAGGACATGTATTTTATTTTTAAAGACTATTTGGAGCCTTCATAGCATGGGGAGTGTCCATCTAATGGCATTTACCTGTCAGCGTGTGACAGTTCCTATGTTTTAGCTGTTCTCTGTGCGGTATGACCTGTGCTTTGGTGAAAGAATTCATCATTACATGTGCTCTATAGAATACTCTCTTGGGTCATTGAAACCTCTTTTCTGTGTGTTCATATCTGATCAATCTGACAAGATACAGAAAAGTGTCTGTGCGTCACCACCAACCTTAAACTGCAGGAATGTTTCTAATGTGCTTTGGATTTGCTTTAACAAGAATACTTTTCTGCTGAGACATACTCTGAGTAGTATGAAGTTTTGACAGCACCATGATCTGTAATACCTCCTACTAGCAGTTGCAAATTAAACAATTCCTGGCAAATGTTGATGCTTCCATTTAATCCTTATGTATATTCATTGAAGATTTTCTACTGTTATTTTTAAACTATTACGCATAATCCTGCTATTAAAGCATACGTTAGTTAAAAATATTTAAAAAATCAGTACAAGGGATGGTGTTTAAATTGAGTGAGAAGTGTCCTTTGTGCTGGTAGTTGCGGGCTTAGGTGAAATCTTCTATCCCTTGCCTCCCCTCCATAATCTCAGTGCTATTCTTCCGGTACTGCAGGGGTTGATATAGCTGCTGGACCTGTCATAGGCACCCATCAAGAGTGTTGAGTATGCCCACCCCCAGTGGCGGCCTGTCTATTAGGGGCGCCGCCCCCCTAATCCATGCGCCAAGCCTCTAATCTACATGCAAGGCACCAGACGCATGGATTTCAATAGGGTTTTTTTTTTTTAAGCCTGAGGCTCCAATTGGCTTTAAAAAAGGGTGGGCTCACCCAGTTGTGTGACAATAGCGAATTATTCTTCACTATTGTCTTCCTGATTCTCCTCCCGGCCAGTCAGAAAGAGGGTCCTAAGAACCAATTGGGAGGAGAAGCAACAGCCCCGGCTCTTCCCTGGAGCAAGGAGCAGCTTCGGCCTCCTAAGGTAAGGCCACTTGATTGCCGCTGTCCGTCTCCCATGGGGGGGGGTACTGATCGCCGATGTCCGTCTCCCATGGGGGGGGGGTTACTGATTGCCGCTGTCCATCTCCCGCGTCAGGTTTGTTTGGTGCCCCCCCAAAATATTGAGTACCAGTCGCCACTGCCCACCCCCCTCCTCCATTCCATATAGTACAGAAACTGTACTATAGCTTCTTATTTGTATAATCAAATTGTTTTTAATTTTGTAAGAAAACACATAAAAGTCCAAAAGACAATAGTCAATAATAACATAATGCTTATGTCCAGTACATACATCAGGAATAGGTCACATATAATCAGACTAGGGACATTAAGCTAAGCATACATAAACCAGGCATAGACTACACAGTAGATCCTCTGCACACCCCCACTCCTTCGTCATCACTGGTGTGAGTGGCTCCGGGGAATCAAACCAAGACATTGTCGACATACCTGGAGAGACCTTGGATGCATAGGATGTATAAAATTCACTATCATACATATGACAAAGCACAATATCAATGAAAGAAAAAAGGATGGGGGAAAAGTGAGGAAAATTTTAAGAGAAAAAGAACAGAACAGTATCCGGGTATAGAAATTGGGGAATCATACAGCAATAGCAAACATCCATATACATTATATGGGGTAGCAAATTAAGAAACTGGGATCTCAGCTGAGTAATACATCCAGACTGACCATACATCTTTGAATATCTCTGGTTGATTTCTAACTGTTTGTATCCAATGTTCTGACTCCAGTACTATGGCTTCTATCAATGAAAAGTGTTCTTTGAATGGAGGATGGGTGGATAAATTAAAGGTCTACCTTATTCATTCATAGATCACTTTTCATTGATGGAAGCTAAGCCAGTACAGCTTCTAGGAGCGAAGGAGGGGTGGAAAGAGCAGGCATTGACATAGTCTTGACAACTATGACAGATCCAGTGGCTATATTAACCACCGCAGCACCAGAAGAATATCACACAAGGGTATGGGGGGGGGGGGCTAGTTTAAAAAAAACCAAAAAACTAAATTTAGGCTTTACATTTTATTAAATGTAAACCTCCTCCTGCTTTCTTTACCACCAGAGTGAACAGAAATACACCTGTGTCTTCTCCAAGTCACGTTGACAGGAGCTTACACAAGGCTAAAGACTCTTACACCCACCCTCTGATAACAGTACTCTGGTCCTAGTGATTGGCTACTCAGAGACCCAGGATCACATTGTTGGAAGAAGGAATGAGAGAGTCAATTACTCTTCATTACATGGAACATGGAAAATATAACTAAGTTTATTAAGCATGTATAATAAAATCCATAAAAAGCCACAAGCTGGATATGTCAACATGGATGAATACACTGTGTTTCAATACATGAATACCACATGAGACTAAACCCCAATGTGTTTTGAGGTTACAATTTCCTCTTCTTCAGGGGTGTACATATGTTTCACACCTATAAAATAATCATAATCATAGATCATAAAACAATACAAATGTGAACCAACATTGAATAAAGTTATAGGTCACAACCACACACTTACAAACAGATATATAACCATATGAGTCAGTCTGATTTTAAAACACAGCATCCAAGAGATGAAAGAAAATCCATAAGTATTGGGGCACTCTGTAACCACAACACCACGCCAGGGCCAATCCACAGAGGCCACACAATCCCAAACTGCACAACATAAGATGGGAACGTAAGAAATACAAGCAAGTAGAAAAGAGAGAATACAACATAAAGAAAGCAATTTCAAAAGTATATAAATCTATCCACATTACTTACCAATCAGACAGAAAAGATGTGAGGTCCCAAACACATTAGTCCAGCATGTACCCACTTATATGGGGGGGGGGGGGGGGTCTTTGTGTTCCACCCATTGTAGTTTAGTTTCATATGGTATCCATGTATTCACACACTGTATTTATACATTTTGGTAAATCTAGCTTGTGGCATTTCATGGCTTTTTCATTTCAATAATTTTTATTGAAAATGTTATGATGATAACATAAGAATAGAAAGCAATGTTATGCAAGTGAACAATACATTCCAAATCCTGCGTTTACATTTGTATATATCTTTCTCTAATCGCATATGCTAACATAGCATTCTAACCCATTTGCATTGTTCTTAGAGACTCAACCAAGATCATAACTTTTTTACCATACAATATAGTAATAAGTATTACAATAAATGATCAAGCATCTGGCTGCTCCAAAGGGAACACACTGCATCCCAGGGGATGAGGTCACAAGGCCTTTGCACAGATCTTTCAGAATGGTACAAAATTACATTTCTTTTGTAGGGCAAGTCATACAATTCAGGATTATCTTGTTTTGATTGTTCACATTAAAGTATAACTATTGGAAGAAGAGTAAACTTAAAATATAACAAAGAAATTGGAAGTGACGTTAAAATTGGAGAGGGTTTTAGGGTAGGATGTATGTGTGAGTGTCATACAATTCAGTTAAATGTGGTCTCGAAATGGGGATTATTATTTAGGTTTGTTAATTTCATACGTCTGTTCAAGGTTTCCAGGAAGGGTATTTTGAGTGGTAAATGCCTTGAGAGGCAGAGAACATTACTTCATGGGTGATATGTATATTAGTGGTTCTAATTACTTCTATAAGATTTGGAATTCCAATGTTTTTCAAACATCTTACTAGTCCCAGCATTTTATGGCTTTTATTGCACATGTTTAATAAACTTTATTATATTTTATGATACTATTTTGTCTGTTAAAAATCCCTGAGGTTATTTTCTACATATCACACAAATACAAAGAGATTTCCAAGCTCAAACTTACCAACCAGCCAGCGATTAACCAAGTTATCCTGTCTAACAATATGCATTAAAAACAGGGGTTTAGTTTGCACACATTTGCAAATACATGCGTAAGCTACAGGCCCCATTAAGGCACCCCGTGTTCTGTAGTCCTAACTCTAACTTCTGAGAGTCTCCACAATGAAAGCACGTGCATTTTAATGGATAGGCAGAGGTCAGGTGAGCCTGGAAGGAGCCCACCCCTCCTTAAAGGTACAGGGACACACTGAACACCCTGCACATAGAACTATGACAGCAAAGGTGTCACTGGCTGTTTGGTAAGTTTGAGCTTTGAAATCTCTTTGTATTTGTTTGACATCTGTCGCCCCTTCCAGTGCTTCTTGCTGCAAAGACCAGTTATAGGTGGGGGCAGTGGCCACTTGTTTGTATTTTGAATATACTGCTCAGGCAATGCACTGACACCTTAGCTGCTATAGTGCTATGTGCTGGGTGCTCAGTGTGCCCCTGTACCTTTAAGGAGGTCTGGGCTTCTTCCAGGCTCACCTGCCCTTTGCCTATCCATTAAAATGCACGTGCTTCCATTGTGGAGACTCTCAGAAGTTAGCGTTAGGACTACAGAACAAGGGGTGCCTTGATGGGGCCTGTAGCTCATGCATGTATTTGCAAATGTGTACAGACTAAACCCCTGTTTTAACGCATATTGTTAGACAGGTCAATTTGGTTGGTCACTGGCTGGTTGGTAACTTTGAGTTTGGAAATCTTTTTGTATGTGTTTCACATTAGTCACCCTTCCAGTGCTCCTTGCTGCAAAGACCAGTTATAGGTGGGGCAGTGGCCACTTGTTTGTATTTTCTACATGTGTTCTAATATATGTTGGGATGTAGGCACTATATATAATTGAACTGCTTGCCACCAATTACTTCTTTGCTTCATTGCATGGAAGTACCAGTTATTCCACTTTTCTCCAGTGGGTGAGGGACTGGAGGGTATGCAAACAGAAGGTATACTGTATATTTGCTCTGCATAGACAGACACAGGTTCATTTTAAGTATCCAGTTACCTATACAGATGCACCGTTATTACAGGTGATTATGGTGGGGGGAATGATCAAGAAGCATCAAGAAGCATCAAGAGTAGTTGAGGAAGCAAAGATCCACAAAATAAAAGTAAAAGTAGGGAGATCTTCGCACTGCAGACCCTCAGGTACTCAGCCTCTGTCCAGAAAGCCTCCGGGAGAACAGTAACCAACATGTTGGTGACACATCTCACTCCAGAGCTCATGAAACTAGCAGTCAGCAGCAGCAGCAGTGCCTTGGATAATCGTACACTGTACATTTACAGATATTAGGCTACAGAACATGATTGAAAAAACATTTACCCTGTGTATCGAAGTAAATGGTGGCACCAGTGCCTGAAAAAAAACACAATAAACACCCAGTGACAAGTGTAAATCACAAATAATTTTAATATTAGATTAATAATCCGGTATTAATCAGTCCATAATTGAGCCAGAATGGCACATGTAACATTTTGCAGAAAAAAATCTTCCACCACACCGCATGCACTGATTCCTCTCCCCTTTAGAAATGCACTCACCAGATATAGATGCCTTGCATTCTCATGCTTGGAAAATAAGCATCAACCCTCTCAGGGTTAAATCATCCACTGATAGCCAATCGTGCATCAGATGTCATAGCCACTCAATTGTTTACTGCTTTTAAACAATCCCAAGCTCGTCCCCGTGGCTTGGAGGGAGCGCTCATCCATGCCTTTATGGACCTTGCTTTGTGCACTCGTGAGCAGTCATGTTGAAACAGGAAGGGCCATCCCCAAACTGTTCCCACAAAGTTGGGAGCATGAAATTGTCCAAAATGTCTTGGTATGCTGACGCCTTAGGAGTTCCCTTCACTGGAGCTAAGGGGGCAACCCCATCTCCTGAAAAACAAACCCACACCATAATCTCCCCTCCACCAAATAATTTGGACCAGTGCACAAAGCAAGGTCCATAAAGACATGGATGAGCGAGTTTGGGGTGGGGAAACTTGAGTGGCCTGCACAGAGTCCTGACCTCAACCCGATAGAACATCTTTGGAATGAATTAGAGCGGAGATTGCAAGCCAGGTCTTCTCATTCACATCTGTGCCTGACCTCACAAATGCACTTCTGGAAGAATAGTCAAACATTCCCATAGACACACTCCTAAACCTTGTGGACAGCCTTCCCAGAGGAGTTGAAGCTGTTATAGCTGCAAAGGGTGGGCCAACTGAATATTGAACCCTACAGACTAGGATGCCATTCAAAATCATGTGCGTGTAAAGGCAGGCGCCCCAATACTTTTGACAATATAGCGTATGTATAGCCCAGATGTCTTACCCAGATAGCAAGCAATTGTGCTGCAAGTTTAAAAATGACTTGCTAAGCTATTGCTAGACTTGCCAGGCTGCACAATTTTGTTGCACAATTGCAGCAAGTCCGCATTGCATGACTCCAAATCAACTTTCTTTGCAAACATTGTGCAAGTCTGCTGCAAGTTCTGGTTCAATTATGTTGTGCAATACTCATTCCACCACAGGGGTCACTGAAACTTGCAGAGCCACAAATTTCAACTCTGCCACAAATTCGTAGCAAGTTATCCTTGCTACATGGGTATTGCCTTATTTGGTGGCAAAAAAAAATAAAAAATGGTACTCTACCCGGATAGCAAGGATAACTTGCCACAAATTTGTGGCAGTGTTGAATTGTAAGTCTGTTAACTTGCTGTACATTTTCACTGGCAAGTTGTACACTTGCAGAGCACTTAAAGCACAAATTCTAGTTAACACTTTTCCAATTTGTGGCAAATTTGCGAGAGCAAAGTTGTAGTGGTGAGGCTACAGCAAGAGTTCTGCAAGTCACAGTGACCCCTGTGGTGGGATGACTATCGCACAACATAACTGAACCAAAACTTGCAGCAGACTTGCAGAATGTTTGCAAAGAAAGTTGATCTGGAGTTATGCAATGCGGACTTGCTGCAATTAAGCAACAAATTTGTGAAGCCTGGCAAGTCTAGCGATAGCATAGCAAGTTTTTTTCAAACTTGCAGCACAATTGCTTGCTATCTGGGTATGCAGCCCCACCACCAACTTACCTTGCAAGGCACAAACCCACATGTGATTGTATACGAACTATAGCATGTATAACAGGTAATACGTCATACTAGGGTGACTCTGGGAGTGCCTGGCTGAGAAAATGACAAAGAAATGATGGTAGGGGTGTAAGAAACTTACCAGCTAATCTATTCTATATTTTATTTAATCGAGTTGGAAAAAAATGAACCACATCTGACTAAAACTCAAACATACATGTTGCAATAACTGAATGATTAAAATATAAAATATGTATTATTATTTCATTATTCAGGACTTATATAGTGCCAGCAGTTTGCACTGCACTTTACAAAGTGGAGGAGGGGCAGCATACTTGCAATACATTTCAATAGGAAAGCACTTCTCTTTAAAGAAGCCTATCCTGCTTCTAACTAACACTGTTTTACTTCCTCCATCAGCTCACCCCCCACAGCTATTACCTTTTGTATCAATTGACCCTTCCTTTTTAGATTGTAAGCTCTAACGAGCAGGGCCCTCGGATTCCTCTTCTACCAAATTGTAATGTAACTGTAATGTCTGCCCTCATTTTGTAAAGTGATGCGCAAACTGTTGGCGCTATATAAAACCTGTATAATAATAATAAAATAGGAAGAGTCAAATGACACAAAAGGTAAATTAAATTGAATTATGATTGGATTGTAAAAAGTATGGGTACACTTAGCCCTAAAATACGTCCCAGATATTCATTTTTTAATCTGCCAATGTCTACATGGGGGGTTAAGGGAGGCAATGAAGACTGAGATAACACTATCAACCCCCCTGAACAGCTCATGCTAAAAGAACTAAAGCAAAAAGTACCAAATACTTTTAGTGGGATTGGTACAGGTTCCCATAATAAATAATTTTTATCCTAAACATTTCCAAATACAGGTTAAGATGTGGAATCAAAAAAACCCTAGAAAACTTTTTAATTCATCATTTGCAAGAGCTCGTTGATGCATGGTTGAGTAGGTTACAGCGCCTCCCAGTGCTGAATGGCTCGCAAACTAAACAAAAGAGCTGGAGTTAGCCAACCATTTGGTTGTATGCACTAAACAAATACAAGTGAAACCACTTCAGTCCCTTTACTTCCTTTAGACTGTGTCACCTGGGGAGATCGGGCAAAGAAGCAATTCCGATCATCTGTCCTTCTTTCAGATCAGTATGCTGCAGCCAAACTCCCATAGCCTTTAGGACCACAGATAATGACCACTTTTACCTCTTCTAACACAGAATACACCTCAGCAGGACCATATATAGATCCAGAGAAATTTCATTGCTGAACCCCAGAGATATAATAGGAAAGTGAGTGACTTTGCCCAGTCATAGCGTAAACAAAACTTAGGTGAATTGATTATTTATATCTAAACTTTGGGTAGATATAAAAGTGAAGTTCATTTAGGTATGAAAAAAATGTAAAAGGTGTTTTCATATGCAAGTAGAATAAATACCTATTTGTTTTTTTCTTCCTGTAATTAATTGCACAGCAGCACGGGACAGCAAAGGTCAGCCAATGCCAACCAAACTCTTTACACAGCGCTGTCTCACTTAACATTATGCTTACAGGAGCAGGGACAACTTCATCTGTATACTGCTTCTCCTTTAAAATCCAATCAACAGACTGGGGTGGGTCTTGGACCAAGCTACATTGCAAAAAGTGAGGTCTTATGCCCCGTACACACGACGGAAAATCTGTGATAGGACCTTGTTGTCAGAAATTCCGACCGTGTGTAGGCTCCATCACACATTTTCCATCGGATTTTCCGACACACAAAGTTTGAGAGCAGGCTATAAAATTTTCCGACAACAAAATCCGTTGTCGGAAATTCCGATCGTGTGTACACAAATCCGACGGACAAAGTGCCACGCATGCTTAGAATAAAGAAAGAGATGAAAGCTATTGGCCACTGCCCCGTTTATAGTCCCGACGTACGTGTTTTACGTCATCGCGTTCAGAACGATCGGATTTTCCGACAACTTTGTGTGACCGTGTGTATGCAAGACAAGTTTGAGCCAACATTCGTCTGAAAAAATCCTAGAATTTTGTTGTCGGAATGTCCGAACAAAGTCCGACCGTGTGTACGGGGCATAAGTCTTGGCACAAGTACATGGAACCCAAGAAAGGCTGGGCAAAATTACAAATCCTTTGGCAGGTAAAACAGCCAGCATGTGTGTATTTTAGCTCAGAATTTTGGTGTTTAGCTTACTTGATCAATTTTAATATTATAAATATGAAAATAAGCACAGCGGCGTGGCTTTTTATGTCTTCCCATACCATGATGACATTATACTGCTCCCATGACACTGTATAAACATGAAGCAGAGCAGAATATAAAAATCTATTTGTAAAATGTTATATAAAGAGGAACTCTGGGTAACAGCCAGTAAAAAAACAAGTCATAACCAGGAAGCATTGCAATTATATTAAAGTCAGAAAGTCTAGGAGGTTTTCCTTTATGTTTTATAAAATCCCTTGGTCTTCTTTCTAGCACCGCAGCCTCTAATCACATGACTTTGAGTCATGTAACCCCTACTCAAGCTCCTATTTGGAGGTGAGACACCAATGACTTAAAGCTGGCCATAAACCAGTAGAATTTTGTGTGAATGTTAGTACAGAAAATCTTCCTTTAGAGCATTCAACTTTTTCATAATTGAGGCAATTCATTTAATTCCAAAGCCCTCAAATTTTTGCCCAAACCTGCAATTTGAATGGAATTCCAGACATATTAAATGGGTTTCTTTCATGTTATTAAAAGCTGCCTTGTTCCGCTACAGGCTCATAAACCCTATTGCTCTGACTCCAGATGCAGGCTCCAAGCGGTCGGTGACTGCTCCAGTTTTAAACATAAAAGAGGAGCCACTCACGATGATAAAAGTTGAAATGTAAGTTTATTAAATAGTCTGAAGCATAATTTACCACCATGAGGCTTCAAACTAACGCATTTCGCTTCAACATGAAGCTTATTTGTAGAGTAGGGTTTTATACCTCATGGTATGTTATACAGTGGCTTGCGAAAGTATTCGGCCCCCTTGAACTTTTCAACCTTTTGCCACATTTCAGGCTTCAAACATAAAGATATAAAATGTTTATTTTTTGTGAAGAATCACCAACAAGTGGGACACAATTGTGAAGTGGAACGAAATCTTTTGAATTTTTGAAACTTTTTTAACTAATAAAAAAATGAAAAGTGGGGCGTGCAAAATTATTCGGCCCCCTTGCGTTAATACTTTGTAGAGCCACCTTTTGCTGCGATTACAGCTGCAAGTCACTTGGGGTATGTCTCTATCAGTTTTGCACATCGAGAGACTGAAATTCTTGCCCATTCTTCCTTGCAAAACAGCTCGAGCTCAGTGAGGTTGGATGAAGAGCGTTTGTGAACAGCAGTTTTCAGCTCTTTCCACAGATTCTCGATTGGATTTAGGTCTGGACTTTGACTTGGCCATTCTAAGACCTGGATACGTTTATTTGTGAACCATTCCTTTGTAGCTTTTGCTGTATGTTTGGGATCATTGTCTTGTTGGAAGATAAATCTCCGTCCCAGTTTCAGGTCTTTTGCAGACTCCAACAGGTTTTCATCCAGAATGGTCCTGTATATGGCTGCATCCATCTTCCCCTCAAATTTAACCATCTTCCCTGTCCCTGCTGAAGAAAAGCAGGCCCAAACCATGATGCTGCCCCCACCATGTTTGACAGTGGGGATGGTGTGTTGAGTGTGATGAGCTGTGTTGCTTTTACGCCAAACATATAGTTTTGCATTGTGGCCAAAAAGTTTGATTTTGGTTTCATTGGACCAGAGCACCTTCTTCCACATGTTTGGTGTGTCTCCCAGGTGGCTTGTGGCAAACTTTAGACGAGACTTTTTATGGATATCTTTGAGAAATGGCTTTCTTCTTGCCACTCTTCCATAAAGGGCAGATTTGTGCAGTGTACGACTGATTGTTGTCCTATGGACAGACTCTCCCACCTCAGCTGTAGTTCTCTGCAGTTCATCCAGAGTGATCATGGGCCTCTTGGCTGCATCTCTGATCAGTCTTCTCCTTGTCTGAGCTGAAAGTTTAGAGGGACAGCCAGGTCTTGGTAGATTTGCAGTGGTCTGATACTCCTTCCATTTCAAAATGATCGCTTGCACAGTGCTCCTTGGGATGTTTAAAGCTTGGGAAATCTTTTTGTATCCAAATCCAGCTTTAAACTTCTACACAACAGTATTACGGACCTGCCTGGTGTGTTCCTTGGTCTTCATGATGCTCTCTGCGCTTTTAACAGAACCCTGAGACTATCACAGAGCAGGTGCATTTATACAGAGACTTGATTACACACAGGTGGATTCTATTTATCACCATCAGTCATTTAGGACAACATTGGATCATTCAGAGATCCTCGCTGAACTTCTGGAGTGAGTTTTCTGCACTGAA
Source organism: Lithobates septentrionalis (assembly GCA_037952835.1). Lineage (NCBI taxonomy): Eukaryota > Metazoa > Chordata > Amphibia > Anura > Ranidae > Lithobates > Lithobates septentrionalis. Next base: position 560,010 of record JBBDGP010002613.1, on the reverse strand, counting down.
AGTAAAGGGGCCGAATAATTTTGCACGCACCACTTTTCAGTTTTTTAATTGCTAAAAAAGTTTAAAATATCCAATAGATTTCGTTCCACTTCACAATTGTGTCCCACTTGTTGGTGATTCTTCACAAAAAATTAAAATTTTATATCTTTATGTTTGAAGCCTGAAATGTGGCAAAAGGTTGAAAAGTTCAAGGGGGCCGAATACTTTCGCAAGCCACTGTATATATGTATACTTATCATGGTGAGAGGTTTCTTTCGTGGTGAGAACGTCGCAATATGTATGCTTTTTCCCCAAAACAGTTAGAATTTTGTTCAAATTTTCCCATCATCTCATTTTCTCTTCTTATCTCATCAATGGTTAAAACAAATTGTTGAATTGAATCTCTGCTAAAAATTGTAGAAATGTCCCAAAATTGATTTTTCAAATTTTCAAATAAAATTGTGTAAGGTGTACCAGCTTTTGACAGAGGGCAGATGTGGAACCATGAAACACTCTAGCTTGCATTTTTACAGCCTTGGATTCAGAGGATACAAGCAAGTACAACTATAGGGGCATCCAGGTTCAGAAAATGGGTGGCATCCTTTGAGTCAGTTATTAAATACCTATTTCTGAGAGGGGTGTTCCTTTAAGTGAAAATAAATAAATAAATTGAGCATTCATTTTCTACTCCATTAAGTCAAATTTCAAATAAAATTCTCAGCTAAACCAAAGTCAGCATGGTTAAATCGCATAATATTATAGTCTTCCATTGGCATAGGATCATCCAGATTTTCCAATAAAAAAAAGTGAGGCCTATCCTTTTATTCTTTTTATTACAGTTTTACAAAGTGCGGTCTAGCATAGACTGTGTGGAATAGCAAAGGGGTAAACAATAAATCATCAGATTTTCATGACTGTAAAGAGTTAGCTGATATGTTTATTCACATGCTATACATAAACCTTTCAGTTTGTTCCAGAGACCTCAATACATCACACTACAAGCTCAAAGCATTCCAGTATTCATAACCCACCATACTTCAATTGGGCCTAATACACAAAGCAATAAATCAAGCATAGCATTTTCCAAGGTTTCATGGGGTCATGTACAGTAAAGATCATTGTATTATCTCTCCAATCAATACTCAGCAGTTGAAAACACTTTATCCCAACAGTAAAGGAGAACTCCATGTTGAAATACACATTTCGGTCATAAAACTAAACAATAAAAGGCATTTTTTTTTTGCGTAATTTTTCTGCACAATTAGGACTCGTCCACAAGTGAAGCTTGGTGGACTGCATTTGACAGGTGGTGAAGAGGCGATATGTCAACTACTCACTGCTAGCTTTAACCATCAAAATGCTGACCCACTGCACCACAACCTACTTGAACGGGTAACGTTTGGTGGCGGTACCACCTGCCAAAAGGAGTAAGATATGCCCATGCTCAAATCCCAATAGCTTCTACAGTGCCTTGAAAAAGTATTCATACCCCTTGAAATTTTCCACATTTTGTCATGTTACAACCACAAATGTAAATGTATTTTATTGGGATTTTGTATGATAGATCAACAAAAATGGCACATAATTGTGAATTGGAAGGAAAATGATAAATGTTTTTCAAAGTTTAAACAAATAAATATGTGAAAAGTGTGGCATGCATTTGTATTCAGCCCCCCTGAAGTCAATACTTTGTAGAACCACCTTTCACTGCAATTACCGCTGAAAGTCTTTTTGGGGATGTCTCTACCAGCTTTACACGTCTAGAGAGTGACATTTTTGCCCATTCTTCTTTGCAAAATAATAATAAAAAGAAAGGGGAAGGGGGAAATGTGGGATTTTATATTAGACACATGCAATCATGCATCTCCATGCCTAAATTGATGACCAAGAAAAAAGTTTGGGACTTTATATGAGGCATAGCATATAAACTGAGTAAAAATTATAATACTTTTATTAGTATAAACATACAGCTGTGCTCATAAGTTTGCATACCCTGGCAAAATTTATGATTACTTGGCCATTTTTCAGAGAATATGAATGATAACACAAAAACATTTCTTTCATTAATGGTTAGTGTATGTCTGAAGCCATTTATTATCAATCAACTGTGTTTTTTTTTTTTTTTAAATCATAATCACAACAGAAACCCAAATGACCCTGATCAAAAGTTTACATACCCTGGCGATCTTGGCCTGATAACATGCACACAAGTTGACACAAATGGGTTTGAATGGCTATTAAAGGTAACCATCCTCACCTGTGATCTGTTTGTTTGTAATTAGTGTGTGTGTATAAAAGGTCAATGAGTTACTAGACTCCTGACAGACCCTTGCATCTTTCATCCAGTGCTGCGCTGATGTTTCTGGATTCTAAGTCATGGGGAAAGCAAAAAAATTGTCAAAGGATCTGCGGGAAAAGGTAGTTGAACTGTATAAACCAGGAAAGGGATATAAAAAGATATCCAAGGAATTGAGAATGCCAAACACTGTTCAAACTCTAATCAAGAAGTGGAAAATTAGGTGTTCTGTTGAAACCAAACCACAGTCACGTAGACCAAGTAAAATTTTAGCCACAACTGCCAGGAAAATTGTTCGGGATGCAAAGAAAAACCCACAAATAACTTGAGGTGCAATACAGGACTCTCTGAAAACATGTGGTGTGGCTGTTTCAAGATGCACAATAAGGAGGCACTTGAAGAAAGATGGGCTGCATGGCGAGGTCACCAGAAGAAAGCCATTACTATGCAAATGCCACAAAGTATCCCACATCCAATACGCTAAACAGCATAGAGACAAGCCTCACATCTTCTGGCACAAAGTCATTTGGAGTGATGAGACCGAAATGTAGCCTTGTGGCCACAAACCATAAACACTACATTGGAGAGGAGTCAACAAAGCCTATGATGAAAGGTACACCATTCCTATTGTGAAACACGGAGGTGGATCGCTGATGTTTTGGGGATGTGTGAGCTACAAAGGCACAGGAAATTTGGTCTAGATTGAAGGCAAGCTGAATGCAGTATGTTATCAAAAAATACTGGAGGCACATTTGCATTTATCAGCCAGGAAGCTGCGCATCGGACATATTTAGACATTCCAACATACCAATGATCCAAAACACAAGGCCAAGTCGACCTGTCATTGGCTACAGCAGAATAAAGTGAAGGTTCTGGAGTGGCCATCTCAGTCTCCTGACCTTAATATCATTAAGACACTCTGGGGAGATCTCAAACACGCAGTTCATGCAAGACAGCCCAATAATTTACAGGAACTGGAGGCTTGTTGCCAAGAGGAATGGGCAGCTTTACCATCTGAGAAGATGTCCCCTGGACGCTCTCCCAACTTCCCTGGTAAATATTCATATCACTGTCCTAAGTCCCCTGATCATCACTGCTATAAATCATTCCCTTCAAACTGGTCACGTTCCCCCTGTTCTAAAAAATGCCATTATCAGACCATTGCTCAAAAAACCCACTCTTGATCCGGAAGTCCTATTCAACTATAGACCCATCTTTAATCTCCCTTTCATATCAAAAGTACGTGAGAAAGCAGTTGTCACTTACCTTCAGGACCACCTCAAACATAATAACCTTTTTGAAAAATTTCAGTCAGGTTTTCGCTTTGCTCACAGTACAGAGACTGCCCTCGTCAGAGTTACAAACGACCTCCTCATATCATCCGATGCTGGCTCTCCCTCCCTCCTTATTCTCCTGGACCTTTCTGCTGCATTTGATACTGTTGACCATAGCATTCTTTTAAACCGCCTCCACCTCATCACTGGATTAAATGACACAGCTCTCAGTTGGTTCAAATCATATCTCACAAACCGGACAGAATACATCTCCCTTGGCCACTTCAAATCAAATCCACATACAGAAACTTGCGGTGTCCCCCAGGGGTCAGTTCTTGGCCCCATCCTTTTCATCCTCTACCTAACCCCCCTTGACCAAATTATCAGCCGCCATAAAATTTCATTCCACTGCTATGCTGATGACACACAGCTATATGTAAATGCAACAGCTGAAACTCCACCATCACAGTCATCTTTATTGGTACTTATCACCTGTCTGGAGGAGATAAAAGGTATGGATGGAGCAAAATTTTCTTCAACTAAACAGTTCCAAAACTGAAGTCATCCTGATTGGCACTCCTCACCAGACCAAATCATCATCCATATCCAGCATCACCTTTTCTGGTTCTAACATTCCTTTCTCATCAATAGTCACAAATCTTGGTGTAAAAATGGACTCCCAACTCACTTTTGAAGCCAATATAAATCACCTATGAAAGACCTCTTTCTACCACCTCGGTAATATCTCTAAACTCCGCCCCATTCTCTCCCTCTCAGATGCCGAAAAGCTGGTTCATGCTTTTGTCTCCTCCAGACTGGACTACTGTAACGCACTTCTCATTGGGATCCCTAGAAAAAGTCTGCAGAGGCTTCAGTACATCCAAAACTCTGCAGCAAGGATCCTGATGAGAGTGCGGAAACATATATTACCCCCATTCTTCACTCATTTCACTGGCTTCCTGTCTCCACCAGGATTGAGTACAAGGTTTCTCTCCTCACACACCAATGTATCCATGGGCATGCCCCCTCCTACCTCAAAGAACTTCTCAAACCATTAAACACAACACGTCCCCTCCGTTCCATTCACTCAAACCTTCTTCATATACCCAGAACTAGACTCAGGACAATGGGAGACAGGGCCTTTTGTGCAGCTGCCCCGTGTCCGTGGAATGCCCTACCTGACACTTGGAGGGCTGCTCAATCTACTGACTGTTTTAAAAAAGGTCTTAAGACATTTCTTTTTAGCAAAGCTTTTTGTCCCTTGTAGATATTTGCTTCATTGTATAAACTGCTCATTTTTCTTTCTTGTTTTTAACCTGTAGCACTTTGAGATCTTTTGATGAAAAGGGCATTATAAATAAATGTATTATTATTATAGATGCGCGGAGGCGATCTGAGACAGAAATTCGGCCCCAACATCTTGTCCAGCAGCCTTCTGGGACACATCACAGGTGCCAAAAGACTGGGGGACCATTCACAAAGCGCAGCATGACTCGCGCATGCACAGTAGGAAAGCGACTGTGCAGCCGCAAGGCTGCACCGTCGGTTTCCCTTACTTAGGTTTCCTGCACCTGCATTTGAAGCCGATTGAAGAATTGGCTTGGGTAAGGACATCGCTGGATCCCTGGAGAAGCAAGTGTCCTTATATTAAAAGTCAGCAGTTACAGTATTTGTAGCTGCTGACGTTTAATTTTTTGAGGGGAAGCCAGGAGCACCTCTTTAAGTTGGAACCATAAAGAAAAAAAGGAGAAAAGCCCTAGATTATTAATTACATAACAATTAAGTATTCAAAGAAATAGGTCAACATGACGTAAGTAAATTCCCATTCTACAGGGAAGGAGATGTCATGGCTGTATAGACAAAGAAATAAAAAAATAACAAAATAAAGAAAACATATTACATGAAATAAATATAAAAAACAAACACAAAAAAAGTTTGTATAAAAATAATCATTTATAATAAATAGGTACAATATGAATAAGAAATAACAAGAAGAGAAAGGGATAGAAGGAGGAAGGAGGAAGGGGGGGTGGGGGTAGGGAAAGTAGGATTTACCTGGTTGGAGATCAAAACCGCACGTTAATAAAATGTTAAATAGACAATATCCCACTACTTACTTGGGTTTCAGACAAGAAGTGAGACACAATCAACCACATACAAATGGCATGAGAGGAGTAGTCAATCTTTGTTTTTTGTTATATTGATATATTTTTTGGAATGTTTCATTTTTTAAAATGTATGTTACTTATCTTTGTAGATTTATGTTGGTGATATATGGAAGATCCACCCACTGCACCTATGCCCCGATGAAGCGATTGTTTGCGAATACTGTGTTGGGGCACTGTACCTATAATCTGTGTTGGTTTTATTATAGATCAAAGGGATATTTTACCTTCATTTTTATCTGCATGGAATAAATGTTGTAGTTTTATATACAGTATTTATTTGTTGATGTATTTACTATTACCTATGGTTTCCTGAATAGCATTTTTGAAAAACTTTATACTGTTTCTTCAATTCTGTGTTGGGATGGTGCCCCCAGGCCATCATATTTTCAGTTTATTTTAACCTCTTGCCACTCACGCTTTAGCCAAAAAAAGACAGCTACAACGCGGGCCTAAATTGCCAGGAGGGCGTCCGTGTACGTCCTCCAGTGCATGCGATGCTTGCTCGGCCCCTGCGGGGCGTGCGGGGCTCACTCTGTGATCAGCGAGTCCATGAGACTTGGCCGATCAAAGATCAAAGTAATCGGTCCGGCCCCTTACCACATGCTCATCTGTCAGCCAATGACAGCTGATCAGGTGATGTAAACAGAGCAGATTACCGTCTGGAGTAAACAGGACATTGGTCATGCACACTCCAGACCCACTGCTGCTAAGCAGTGCCGACCAGTGCCACCTACCAGTGCATATCAACACTGCTAAGCAGTGCTTACCAGTGCCACCCCATCAGTGCCACCCATCAGTGCCGCCTATCAGTGCCACCTTATCAGTGCCCATCAGTGCAGCCTATAAGTGCCCATCAGTGCAGCCTCATCAGCACACTTCAATGCAGGAGAAAAATGACCTGTTTGCAAAATTTTATAACAAATTATATATATATTTTTTAAAAATGTTCAATCTTTTTTTGTTTGTTCAGCAAAAAATAAAAACCCAGTGGTGATTAAATACCACTAAAAGCAAGCTCTATTTGTGTGAAAAAAAGATAAAAATTTCATATGGGTACAGTGTAGCATTACTGTGCAAAAAAGCTGAAAATTGGCCTGGGCAGGAAGAGGGTTTAAGTGGTTAAATTCCACCTCTTTTGTAAAATCGTTATTGGTAGCAAGATATTTGCCTGTGGTTGATCCTGACAGGTGGTGTGCAATCCACTTAACAAGAGGGATGGCTGCAAGTACCGTACATATTTTCCTTCCTTTTCAATGTAAATATTCTGAATTAACAAATATTTTTTAAATATTTTTAACAGCCCTGGAACTGCATTTGTTTGCTCCAGCAATGGTGCCACATCTTACTGGCTACAACACAACTCTGTGGTCTTTGTTGCTGACAGCTGAGGTCAAACATTAAGCCCAGAAGCTGAATCACGTTGTTCCTGGGCTTTCAATCCTGTCACCGAGAGCAATAAAAGAGCACACTGTAGAATGAAATAGTCACAAGGGGGGGAATTAAACAGTTTTGCAAGCACAAGCTTACCCAACTCTTCTTCACAAAAAAAAGAAGCAGATGCTGATCCTATTACCAAAAGGGGAGCAAGCCCCTTTGTTAATTAGAAGCAATCAGTTTTCTGTTCTTTGGTTGTGACAGACACAGCACCCAGAGCATGGAGAGCCCTGTCCTCCGCTCAGTGCAAGGAGAGGGATGTGAGCTGTCAGCAGACAGTTCAGATCCTGTACAAACAGGTCGCACCTAGAGGGAATCTGTAGCAGTTTTCAATATGGAAACCTGCCGCATTCCCTCTGTTTATCAGGTACAGACCTTTGCTGGTTACTTTTCATTCTGATATAGAAACTAAAGTAGGTGGCACAGATAGACCTGAAACAGATCTATCTGGTTAATGTGGTGTATGGCACTTCTGACAGTTCCCTGTGCTATTATAATGGAATGTATTTGAATTGTGGCTACAACAAAAATCCTTTGACATCATTGCTATTTCTTGCGTGCATTACTTTAGAATGTCCAAAATGAAAAAAAGATCTTCAAAACTGTGAACTTTGACTTTAGCAGCTATGGTATCTAGGTATTGGGGTCATAAGCAGAATTGTAGGCAGATACACTATATTGTCAAAAGTATTGGGACACCTGCCTTTGCACGCACATAAACTTTAATGGCATCCCAGTTTTAGTTCGTAGGGTTCAATATTGAGTTGGCCCAACATTTGCAGCTATAACAGCTTCAACTCTTCTGGGAAGGCCACAAGGTTTAGGAGTGTGTCTATGGGAATGTTTGACCATTCTTCCAGAAATGCATTTGTGAGGTCAGGCACTGATGTTGGGCGAGAAGACCTGGCTTGCTCATCCATGTCCTTATGGACCTTATTTGTGCACTGGTGTGCAGTCATGTTGGAATAGGAAGGGGCCATCCCCAAACTGTTCCCACAAAATTGAGAGCATAAAATTGTCCAAAATGTCTTGGTATGCCGACGCCTTAAGAGTTCCCTTCACTGGAACTAAGGGGCCAAGCCCAACCTCGAAAAACAGCCCCACACCATAATCCCCCCCTCCACTAAATGTTTTGGACCAGTGCACAAAGCAAGGTCCATAAAGACATGCATGAGCAAGTTTGGGATTGGAGGAACTCGACTGGCCTGCGCAGAGTCCGGACCTCAACCCGATAGAACAACTTTGGGATGAATTAGAGCAGAGACTGCGAGCCAGGCCTTCACTTCCACATCAGTGCCTGACCTCATAAATGCCCTTCTGGAAGAATGGTCAAACATTCCCATAGACACGAGTGGAAAAAAAAACAAAAAGCGGTTTAACGCTGCGCTAGAAAAACAATGTAAAATAAAGGAAATTGATATGAATCAAAAATTGTATTAAGCTGCTGGCACCAAAAAGTTCTATATACGAAACTAAAAACTGTAAAAAACATGAAGTGAGTGCAGCGCTGATGATGATGAAAAAATTACAAGAAAAATTAAACAAATTAAAAGTGCATGTGTGATGTTCATAAATGGTGGGAATTCAGTGAAATAATGGAAAACTAAAGCAGAGTCTCAATGACTGAAACCGCCATAGCAATAGTATATGTGAAATATGAAACACTTATGAATGCAAAATAAAACTATAGAAATGACAAACAATTAAATTTAAAATGTTGTAATGTCAAAAATTATTTAAATGCACAATAAATAATGAGCGTCACTGACCTATAATAGTAGACAAAAAAATAAAACTGAAAAACCATAAATTGAGAATTCTGTGGCATTAAGAAGTGAATCCGTTAAGTCCCAGTGTATTCAAAAAGAATCCATGCAAGCAAAGAAATTTGATGGTAGCACAAAAGCTGTGAAGAAATGAGGGACTCTTCTTCCAAACAAGCTGATCACCCAAGGTGGATATGTAGTCTCCTTACCAGACGAAAAGACCGCACCAGCAGTCTCATCAAGCATAGAGAATTCGGTCTCTCAGAAACCTATATGGGCGTCACAGCCTGCTGGATCCTTGACTCTCCTTAGCACTCAGAAACACAAAAAAATCCACCCATGGTGAAGTAAGGGGATAATTTATTAAAATCAAACGGAGTTGCACTTACAATGTGAAGCTCAATTAAGCGCAGGATGTAAAAACATCAGGATCGCGGCATCATCTCGGGCTTCCTCTGCCTGCCGCTCGCCAAACCACTATCTCCGAGGAGACAAGAACGTGATGACGTAAGTGTCACAAGCCCACCCTACGCGTTTCGTCACGATAGGACGTTGTCGGGGGATTGGCTGTTGTCAGCTGTTATAGCTGCAAAGGTTGGGCCAACTCAGTATTGAACCCTACAGACTAAGACTGGGATGCCATTAAGTTCATGTGCTTGTAAAGGCAAGCGTCCCAACACTTTTGACAATATAGTGTATAAACTACCCCCAACAATCCAGTTATGTAATAGACAATTCTTGAATATATTTTTTGCATTAAGCAACTATTGAGTTCTAAAGTGGTTGTAAACCTCTGAAATAAAAAAAATGAACAAAGCATACCCTTCTATAGTGTGTACTTGCCTCAACCCAAGGCACCAAGAGTGATTTTTGTCTCCTCTCTCATTTCTCTGCTATTTGCATGAGTCACTTCTAACAATCTATGCAGACGGCAAGCATTCCCTGGAGATGGTTCTGCACGCCCCCCCCCCCAGCACACAGCAGGTGATTGACAGACTCAGCTGAGCATGTTTCTCTATGAGACTGTGTAGAGGGGATGTATCCATTCCCTCCACTGAGGTTTCAGATTACACTTAGCCCTCCTTTCTATGATGCACAGTCTGATGTCAAATCTCCACCCTCTTGTAAGTGTCTCCACCACTGGGTATTCGGGTAGGGACAGCTTGCCACACTAGGGCAGAGAAATGTATATCAAATCTAGAAGCTAAGAAATGCTGTGTAGACTGGGTACTTTAAGAGGCTGCAAAGGAGAGAGGGATGCAGATAAACAGATGCCACTCATGTAGGAGAATTTGTTTCATCTCTTTGTATCACCTGAGGCTAGTCACTTCAGTCGGTATGTGTAAGGGTTTACAATCACTTTAAAGGCCTAATATTATGTGAATGAGCAATGATAGGTTGAATTATAATAATAATGAGATGTTCCAGTGACAATTAGTTTTCATCTCTGCCCCCTCCTACCAAAAGATAAAAAAAATCATTGCCTCACAGTTCATTTTTTATCCATGGTTTGTTCTGTGTTAGGGAGAATCAGCTATGAGAGGGTAAAGCCTAATACAAACCTAGTACCTAGTACACTAGAGCGGAATAGAACAAAAACTGACAGTTTTTATGTTAGTACAGCGATCTCCCCTGCTGTTCTATTGTGTTCTGCCAGAACACAATAGAACAGCAGACCGGGAGCCGATCGGCAGACCTTTATCGGTCATGCCCCTTCGACAGAACCTGGCCGAACAGCCGGCTTCTGTAGAACAGACTACAGTACACAAGGACTGATTGTCGTCCGGTTTCTATTGAACTGGCTGATGCTGCCTGGCATTCGACCCGCATGTACTTGGCTAAAAGGCCAGTCATAGACAGAGCGCATTTTGCTTGATTCCCCCATCAACACAGACAGTATTGACAGGTGAATTCCTCCTACCGAGACATTATGCTCTCCTGGAAAAGAAAGGCGCCTCTAAGTGCAGTATGCAAAATTTAATAAAGTGCACAAAGGGTTAAAAGCACTTACAAGATCGTCAAGCAGGGAAGCCTGTATTCACTGCGGGACACACGAGGCTGATGATGTCAGTGGAGAGAAGGGGGCGGTAACGCGTTTTGGAGCATGTGCGGCTTCATCGTATGATGGAGCCGCACATGCTCCGAAACGTGTTACCGCCCTCTTCTCTCCGCCCCCTTCTCTCCATGCCTTTGTGCACTGTATTAAATTTTGCATACTGCACTTAGAGGCGCCTTTCTTTTCCTTTTTTATATCTTCAGAGTTGCTTCTCCTCTAACCAAAGTGCTGCCAGAAGTGCCATCTCATCACTATCATCCCTCTGACCAGCTATCCACCTCCACCAGAGCGCCCTTATCTCCTCTCTGCATTATGTTCTCCTGGCAGGGGAAGCCATCCCCTCTAGGAGAACTCAGTGATTATTGCTAGCGACTATAACAGCCACTAGCGATAGTCGCATGTAAAATCCGGCAGAGGTTGGCCACCACTGGGTATTCGGGTAGGGACAGCTTGCCACACTAGGGCAGAGAAATGTATATCAAATCTAGAAATATTAATTTGTATGGAAATAATCTTTGATACCAATTCCTGGAAAAAGACACAGTGCTATACAAGTGTTTAAATAAAGTCAAACAGCTTTATTGCACAAAGAATAGTTATGACAAGTTCTATACATAGGAATCATATTAAAAGCTAAACATATTTACATTGCAGTAAACTTGTACAGTCAGTGCAGTCAATTGGCTTCCAATATAAAAAGTAGTGGTGGTGTTATTGCTATTCACAAACATACAGCACATACACACAAATAACTTGTTCTGGCTTTGCACTTCATTATACAGCAGAAAAGTAGGTGAATGCATTGATAAATTTACTTTAGGGCCAGTTCACCTTTACAATAAATTTGCCCATTTAAAAACACTGATCAGATTTTGAATAAGAAGTAGCTTTTCAATGTTAGAACTATAGGGCGCCTTCTCTACAGCCGGTTCTGATACCTCACAGTTAAGCAACCCTCCTGCCTAGAGGACAGAGGAGAGAGAGACAATCATCCTGCAAAGCTAGGGGTGTGTGCCCAACGTCCAACCTGTTTTGCCATCTATTCAGGAATAGGAAGAGGGGCTCTGACAAAGGAAGAACAAAACGTATGTCAGGGCATGACTACACAGCTATCCAGTCAGTCTATCAACGGTCAAGCTCAACCCGGGTACACCGCCGTGAGAGGAATCTATTAGGTAGTGAGAGCAAAAAACCGAATGTGACAGGACTGCTTACATTGTAACGCTTGTTTTAAATACTTTTCTTGTGAGTGCCACTTGTAAGGGGGGGTAATTGATTGAAAACATTTTGAGTTTTACAGAATTACGCTATGTATGTGTGCTTTTCTTGTCATGAGTGACACATAGATGGAAGGACCAGTGTTTGCTGCTCCGTGAAAGGATCATCATACAGGCTTACTATCACCATTCATCTGGTGAGTTCATGACCATAGGGGTGTTAATTCACGAGGTGTGGTGACAGTCAAAATACAGGCATACCCCACTTTTAAGTACACAATGGGGTTTATTTACTAAATCTGGAAAGTGCAAAATCAGACTCACTTCTGCATAGAAACCAATGAGTTTCCAGGTTTTATTACCAAAGCTAAATTGAACAAGCCGAGGTTAGAAGCTCATTAAAATAAAGTACCGTATTTATCAGCGTATAACACGCACTTTTTTCCCCCTAAAATCAGGGGAAAATCGTGGGTGCATGTTATACGCCAATCCCCACTATTTTGTGATCTATCGGAGCGATCGCAGCGATCGCCGCCGACATTCACATAGCGTGTAGTTTTAAATATGGCGCCGCGGAGTTGGGAGGGACTCGGCGGCGCTGAATGAGCGCTGCCAAGAAACAGAGTGACTGGGCGGAGCCGAGATACACATAGCCGAGGGTTCTCGGCTCTTCTCGGCGCCGTTCACAGTCCCGCCCAGTCCCACCATTGGACCTGTGTTATGTCCATCATAGGGACTGGGCGTGACTGAACGGCGCCGAGAAGAGCCGAGAACGCTCGGCTATGTGTATCTCGGCTCCGCCCAGTCACTCGTTCAGCTCCGCCGAGTCCCTACGAACTCCGCGGCGCCATATTTAAAACTACACACTAAACTTGTGTATGTCGGCGGCGATCATGTAATGTACACTGGGGGCAAGGCTGCACTGACCACTGGGGCAAGGCTGCACTGGGGCAAGGCTGCACTGGGGCAAAGCTGCACTGACAATTCTGCACTGGGGCAAAGCTGCACTGACAAGGCTGCACTGGACACTGGGGCAAGGCTGCACTGACAAGGCTGCATTGATTTAAATGTAAGTTATAAATCATTTAAATGTAAGTTTTTTTTCCTTAAAATTCCCTCCTAAACTTGGGGTGCGTGTTATACGCCGATAAATACGGTAAATAAATCCCCATTGTGTACTTAAAAAGTGGGATATGCCTGTATAAGATACAGATCACATGGATGAACTGTCATTGATTTATTTATTTTTCATATATGATTAAGTCCTTTGAATATTTGGACAGCTTTCATCATGGACTCTTATTAAATAGATTTTGAGCGCTGCTAATGCTGGATTGTATTTTAGCATATTTGTTTAGTATTTATAACTACAGATAATAGGAATATATTTGTGACAAATGAACTAGTCAGTGCAGCATGCCGGGTTTATAGTAGATACAAGGAATGACCCGGTCATTTGCAGCCAGTGATAAATACAAGGAATGGACGTTCTTGTATTGATTGTATTCTACAACCAACTCTAGCAACTCATTTAGGGCTTGTCTTCACTGGTGGCACATATTGAACGCTTGTAAGCATTTTAAAAATGCACCTTTAATAATATCTGTGATCATTCTTTGGTTGGGAGGTTGGAAGGTTTCCACTTTTGACATACTTGGTTGTTTTTCTTTTATGTGCTGCAACTCGATGCAACATTTCCACCTTCGACTGTACTGGGCTATTTAATAGCATTATCACACAGTTGTAGGTGATGGCTCAGGGGCAGAAAAAAATGGCCAAGAACTGTGTGTAGTCAGTGGAGACAAATCCCTTCAGCTGTCCATATATGAATCATTTTTTTCCTTCAACCAGCGGTTTCAACAACAAAAAAAAAAAACGGACTTGATTGCCCAATCCACTCACTCAATGAGGATGGGGGAATCCTCCCTTTGTGTCCTTGTATTCTGACATCAGGGAGACTTTCCTGCCATCAGAATACACTGATCATACATGATAGCTGGCAGCACTAATACTAATGGTAGATCAATGTCTGTAAATCAATCTGCCCATACATGGATGATTGAAATTCAGACAGTCCCTGCTGAACTAGCCAAATTTTGTTCCAAGTTTGGCCACTGAGAAGTGGGTTGCCATATAGCTCAGTTACTATTGCCCTGTTGTGAATGGAAGCGTGCACAACAAGTGACAAGTGCACCAGTGTTATCAGAGGAAGGGGACATTTTTAACAGTAGTTAGGTTTAGTTAGCTAGTTAGCTGAAATTTTTATTTTAAAACATACATGCACAAATGAAAATGTATCCTATTTGAAATCAATCTACTTATATCACATTTAAATATCTAACTTGCACTCTTATTCTTTTTGCAGCGCAGTGTTTAAAGATATGATTCTTGTACCTTATTTCTTTTATAATTTTTCAAAATAAAAGATTTATAATAAAAAAAACAAAAACAAATTAACTCGCTTAACCATTTTGGATATAACAATAGATTTGGCTCCACCTTACTGTGACTTTTTCCCCCTATAATTTCTACAATAACTTTTTCTTCCACTAGTGAGTATTCATTTTTTGTCCCTTTTTATGTAGGCCACCCTGGTTCTGACATTTAATTATATGTTACTGTGTCTTAGTGGTTAAAGAAATATAGAGCCTTGAAAATGAAAATCTTTTGTGGTTTGAGAGGCTTGGAAAACAAACTTTTGTTGAAGCCTCTATTATTATAAAGTCCTTTTTCCTCCTCACAAAATTAATCCAACAACGTAGGATTACACGTCATGTCAAATGCATAACAGCTCAGTTCTCCAACACTTAGGGCCATCTACCCCATTGTGTGTGAATATGATTTTTTGTTACAGCCTATTTGTCACTGGGTTAATTTCACACAATTTGGGGAATGTTTCACGAAAAGAGAAACAAGTAGGAAGGTACACCCTAAAAATATGTTGAGCTGGGCTTTCAGACTAGGTAAAGTAAAGGGTTCATAGCAGGAACGGTCAGAGTTAACGGTCATGCTAACTCCGGGGGCCACAGCACAATAAAAAAAACACTGTATGGGGCAACATGTGACAATCTTCTCCTTCCAAAAGGGCAGTGCCCCCTGCCTGAGTGACCATATCAACAAGGGGAAGCATGGATAGCCATGAGCAAGGTTCAACTTATGAAGCTTGCACAATGTTTTTCAGTTTATTCATCAGTGAGTTGGGGCAGCAAAGCTGCATGATAAAGGCAAGTATAGATTCTTTGTGGATCTTCCTGTTAAACCTTATTATATCTATTCCAAAATTTGGGGTTTCCTTTAAGGAGGCACTGTCACAATGCCAATGCAGGGCAGCGTGACAGTGGAGTGGATTTACTAAAGGTAAATAGGCTGTGCAGATTGCAAGGCAATTTTCCCTCATCTTAGTGAATGTGGTGAAAATCAACTTTGCAAAGAATACCCAATCACAAGCAGGGAAAATAAAAATAAAACTATTTTTGCTTGCAAGTCATTGGATGATGGAGAGCAGCCGAACTTCACCTCATTCACTAAGCTAAGGGAAAATTCTCTGATGCCGCGTACACACGGTCCTACTTTTCGTCTACAAAAGTCCAACGGACGCTGATGGACTAAAGCTGGCTGGTAATCCGATCGTGTGTGGGCTTCTCCGGACTTTCAACTGACTTTTTTAGCCTCAAATCCGACGTACTTTAGATTTGAAACATGTTTTAAAACTTTACTTCGTAACTACGACGGACCCCGAAATCCGCTCGTCTGTGTGCTAGTCCGACGGACAAAAAGCCACGCTAGGGCACCTATTGGCTACTGGCTATGAACTTCCTTATTTTAGTCCGGTGTACGTCATCACGTACGAATCCGTTAGACTTTTGTGTGGTCGTGTGTAGGCAAGTCCGTTCGTTAGAAAGTAGGCCGCAAGTCCGCCGCAAGTCCACCGAAAGTCTGCCGGAAGTCTGTCGGACAGGCTGTCCGACTTTTGTAGACGAAAAGTACGACCGTGTGTACGCGGCATTAGAATGTGAAAATTCCCTTTCATAAAGGCCATTTTCTTTTAGCAAATCAACCGCAGTTTCTCTGCAAAGAGCCCTTCCCTGACCCCTTATACCCACCTTGCCTGTGCTTCTCTGAAGCTGGCACTGAAATGACTGGTGTTTGTGACCTGGGTTAGGGGTGACCCCAGTCTTGCTAGACACATGGTTACATGCTCCACCATGCCTAGATGCGAGGTAGTATTGATGGCTGAAAAGGAGGAAGGAATGGGCTGCATGGACATTGTCTTTTTTCCCTGTATAGGTAAGGTGTTTTTTTTTTTTTTTTTTTAAATACAAACTGCTTAAAAAATTAACCACATTAAATAAAAATAGAATTTTGTGAATTACAGTTCTTTTAAAATTAGAATATTTTACTCTTACGAAAATGACCAGCCCGTCGGTTCTGCTGTCTACCCCTGAGCAAAACTATTCAAGAGTAAAAAAGAAATAATTCTATAATTCATTGGCTATCAGTTTCATTATTAGTAGTATTACTTTATATAAGAATATTACATTTTTATTCTGTAAAATTTACATACAAATGCAAATAATATTGTCAACGCATGTTAATAATATATGTACACAGTGATTACTATATTTGCTAATAAAATATACACCTTTTGGTACAGGAACACAAAGCACAACTGATGTGCTGGACAGCTCCTTAGTTAGTGCACAGCATTGCATTACTCAGAAAGAAACTTTGGGTCGATCAGGCCCTAGGAATGTGCTAGAGGCATGACAGTGCATGAGCCTCCTGGTGCCTACATGCATGCTTAGTTTTTCTGTAAAGAGTCTGTCTTTCCGGGAAGAATTAGGTATATCAGAAATTAGATTTGATCTATTACTGGTAGCTGTGTAGTCTACCCCTTCCTGCTCTCCCTGCTTCTCTACTGAGGTTGCGTCCATGCAATGAACCTGTGCCTTTCGGGTTATCCCTTAAAGCTTGATTGACTCATCAGGTGTATACCTGTATGAGTCCAATCTTTCCGGTAAGTGACTGGTGGTTCTGGTGGTGGATTCTCTATGTCATTCACAATACTTTTTGATGCACATTCAAGATTTTAGTGACTGTCATTCATTTCATTGGATCACATATTTTGGAACCTATTAGGACCTTTCTATGGTCCCTTATATTCACTTATGGACACTATTCTTTATTAAGTATATGTCACTATATATTATTGCTGCAAATGTCAATATTTTCACATGTTAATTTTATATTTTTGATAATAGTCGTTTGTTAGCGCTGCACATTTTCTATTTTTCTTTTTGTCCATTTATACACCACTGTGCTGGCTGCTTGTATGTGTTTAGACAGCGCGGTATATTTGCTTCTATAGATTTGATCTATTACCGGTAGATGTGTAGTCTACCCCTTCCTGCTCTCCCTGCTTCCCTACTGACCCCATCATGTTTTGTAGTCAATAGAGTGGTAAGAATAAACAAGATGGGGTGTAGTACCCAGCAATCTGGAAAGGGTGTGTATGCTTTTTTCAGTAAAACAACACCTGGTTTTCAGGTAAGGTAGACATGCTACAGACAACTAAGTGCCATGTACAGTATCTCACAAAAGTGAGTACACCCCTCACATTTTTGTAAATATTTTATTATATCTTTTCTTGTGACAACACTGAAGAAATGACACTTTGCTACAATGTAAAGTAGTGAGTGTACAGCTTGTATAACAGTGTAAATTTTCTGTCCCCTCAAAATAACTCAACACACAGCCATTAATGTCTAAACCTCTGGCGACAAAAGTGAGTACATCCCTACGTGAAAATGTCCAAATTGGGCCCAAAGAGTCGATATTTTGTGTGGCCACCATTATTTTCCAGCACTGCCTTAACCCTCTTGGGCATGGAGTTCACCAGAGCTTCACAGGTTGCCACTGGAGTCCTCTTCCACTCCTCCATGACGACATCAGGGTTCCCTCAATGAACTGTAGCTCCCCAGTGCCGGCAGCACTCATGCAGCCCCGGACCATGACACTCCCACCACCATGCTTGACCATAGGCAAGACAATCTTGTCTTTGTACTCCTCCATGACGACATCACGGTTCCCTCAATGAACTGTAGCTCCCCAGTGCCAGCAACACTCATGCAGCCCCAGACCATGACATTCCCACTACCATGCTTGACCATAGGCAAGACACACTTGTCTTAGTACTCCTCATCCGGTTGCCGCCACACACGCTTGACACCATCTGAACCAAATAAGTTTATCTTGGTCTCATCAGACCACAGGACATGGTTCCAGTAATCCATGTCCTTAGTCTGCTTGTCTTTAGCAAACTGTTTGTGAGCTTTCTTGTGCATCATCTTTAGAAGAGGCTTCATCCTGGGATGACAGCCATGCAGACCAATTTGATACAGTGTGCGGCGTATGGTCTGAGCACTGACAGGCTGACCCCCCACCCCTTCAACCTCTGCAGCAATGCTGGCAGCCCTCATACATCTATTTCCCAAAGACAACCTCTGGATATGACACTAAGCACGTGCACTCAACTTCTTTGGTCGACCATGGTGAGGCCTGTTCTGAGTGGAACCTGTTCTGTTAAACCACTGTATGGTCTTGGCCACCTTGCTGAAGCTCAGTTTCAGGGTCTTGGCAGTCTTCTCATAGCCTAGGCCATCTTTATGTAGAGCAACAATTCTTTTTTCCTTGTCAAAAGAAGTTTATTGAGTATACAATATTATAAAGATACATAAAGTAAGTTTACAAGGATCTATAAAGTAAGCTCATTGTTTTACAGTAGGGTTTATATAGGTAAATATCATGAAATTTCAAATATTAAACCTTGGGTTCACGTAAACCTAAATTAAAGATATATATCATTTCCTTAGTTACTTTTGTAGGTATTTAAATGATTTATACCTACTATACATATTGTTTACAGGTAGAGTGTATATAGGTCAAATAAATTCTGATAATGAGCTTTAATCGTAAGGTGGAGAAAAGGAAAGAGAAAGAAGAAAAAGGGTAGAAAGGCAGAGGTATGGTCCACAAGGTTGTCCCGCTCGTCAGTTTATTATTCTTTTTAGTTCTCTTTGAAGCCTTAGAATGGTTGTCTCTGTAAGTCATTTAATCTGTTACCATGGCAACAGGACAGAGTCATTGAAATTTGACAGGAACTGTTGTTTTATCCAAGGATGCCAAAGTTTTTCAAATTTTGGAATTTGATTTTGATCGATGGCTACCATCTTAGCATGGGACATTGTATTATTCATTCTGTGAATTGTTTCTGCTAGTACCAATGTAGTAGATTTCCATGCCTTGGCCACTGTTTGTTTTGCAGCCGTTATTAGTTGGATCATAAGTTTGAATTGAGAGAGTGTTAACCATTCCGGTTTTAGATTAAGTAAAGTTATATATGGATCTGGTTGTATTATTTTTTAAAATATTTTAGATGCAATCACAAAGACTTCCTTCCAGAAGGTTTGGATTACTGGGCACGTCCACCATATGTGTAAATGTGTGCCTATTTCTGGGCATCCTCGAAAACAAAGAGCTGAGGTATTAGGTGAATATTTTGCCACTCTAGCAGGTACAAGGTACCAGCGAGTTAGGACTTTATAATTTGTCTCCAGTGCTAAGATGTTGGGTGAAGATGACTTAGATGTGAGCCATATGTTAGACCAGTCCGTGTCTTCTAAAGTTCGCCCCAGGTCCTCCTCCCATCTCTGAACGTGATGAAATTGTACCTTTAGCAAATGGATCTTTTGTACAGATTGATTCAAAAATGGATAATTGGGATAATGGTGTATCCCCCTTTAGGAATGGTGTATAGAAATTTTTGATTTGGAGATATCTAAATATCTCAGAGTTTGGTAGATCATATTTTTCTCTAAGCGATGGGAATGAAAGGAATGATTTAGATGCTATGAAGTCATTTAGTGTCTGAATGCCTGATGTTGTCCAAGCTTTAAAAGAATTTGGGTAGATCCATGCCGGATAAAAGGCCGGATTTCTGATAAAAGAAAGGAGAGGATTGTGTGGAGATTGTAACTGATATTTGGTTTTTAGTTTATCCCAGAGAGATAAGAAGTGTTTAGTTATGGGATTATAAATTTTAAAGCGGTCTTTAGGATCAAGCCATAACAAGTTTGATATTAATAGAGGGTCATTTTCTGAAGCCTCTATAAATACCCATAATGGGATTTCCTGTTTTGCTTGGTATTTGGACAGACTGGCCAAATGTGCTGCTCTGTAGTAGTTAGTAAAATTAGGGTATCCCAGGCCTCCTTTATTTTTGGGAAGATGTAGTGTGTGTATAGGTATACGTGGTTTAGAAGAGCCCCATATAAACGAAGTTGCTCTTTTTTGTACTATTCTCAAAAAATAGGAAGGAATTGGAATAGGGTGGACTCTGAATAGATAAAGCAATTTGGGTAGAATAGTCATTTTGATTGCATTAATCTTCCCTATCCAGGATAAAGGAAGTTGCGACCATTGTTTTATTAGATTTGTGATCTGTCTTAATACAGGAGGATAATTGGTTGAGAATAAGTCAGAATGAGATGCTGTTAAATGAATTCCAAGATATGGGATTGATTTTTCTGCCCATGTGAATGGGAGTGCAGCCCTAGCCGGGATCAATTCCATGTTTGTGAGCGAAATATTAAGCACTAGGCATTTCTTAGGATTAATCATAAGGCCGGATAGGGCTGCAAATCCATCAAGAGCTGGTATTAAGTTAGGACCAGAGACCTGTGGTGATGATAGAAAAAGTAATATATCGTCTGCAAATATACATAATTTGTGTGTAATACCTCCTACTTCAATGCTAGTTATAGTTTGGTTTGTTCTGATGTATTGGGCCATGGGTTCGAGTATAAGGGCAAATAATAAGGGAGATAATGGGCAACCCTGTCGGGTACCTCTTTCGATATTAAAGGCATCAGATTTGTATCCAGCATATTTTATATAGGCTTTGGGTTTATTATATAATGCTTTGATCCATGTTAAAAAGTGGGGTCCAAAACCCCATTTTTGTAATGAATATTGCATATATTGCCAGGATACTGTGTCAAATGCCCTCTTAATATCGAGAGATAGAAAACATAAAGGGATTTTCCGTTTTTTAGCAATATGTGCCAATAACACTGCCCTGCGTATATTATTGCCTGCCTGTCTATTTGGCATGAAGCCTACATGATCTCTATGTATTAATTTTCCTATAATGCTATTGAGGCGTTTTGCTATTATTTTTGCTAATAATTTAATATCAAGGTTTAACAGAGAGATAGGCCGATAATTCACACAGGAAGTATCATCAGAAAGGGGTTTTGGGATCATACAAACAATTGCCATTAGTGTTTCTTGCCGAAAAGAATGTCCTTCTAGAAGTTTGTTAAAAGTTTCAGTGAGAATGGGAGAGAGTATTTCTGAGAATGTTTTATAGTATAAAGCCGAGTAGCCATCTGGGCCTGGTCTTTTGTTAAGTTTTAGGTCTTTTATGGCGTTAGCAACTTCATATATAGTTATAGGCTCATCCAAACTGCTTTTTTGATTCTGAGACAACTCAGGTAAGGTTATTTTTGAGAAGAAGGATTCAGCCTCTGTAGGATTAAATTCATTGTTTGTCTTGTATAAAGTTGCGAGATGTGAGTGAAATTTATGGACTATTTTAACTGGATTACAAGTATAAACATTTTTTGATAATTTCAAACGTATTACAGGCAGAAGCCGTGTAAATTTGTTGATAAAAAGGAGAAATATATTTTGGAGTAGAATCTTTGGTGAAGTGTGTTTCTTGGAGGCATACTATGTGAGCCTTCTTGTTATGGAAAGTACGGAAGGCTTTGGTCCTTTTTTGAGGGACATTTATTCCCTGAACATTCAGGGAAAGTATATTCAGTGGTGCCATGGCAACAGATCAAATAGTTTTGACTTACTTTTTGTTATGCAGAGCTGACTGCGCAGATCAACCTGTGTGGACTGAAGAGATGAAAAGATAGAAAAGAAATCAGTGAATTCTGGAGTAAAGAGTAAACAAAAAACATATGAGATTAGATGATACATTGTATAAATTATTTTTTGCAAGTAATCACAATTTACCCGTGAAAGAGAATAAATATCTCTCTCAGGGGAATAAGTGCCTTCGTCACACTCCCACATAATATGGTTGGGAGAATGAGGAGGGCTAATGGGGGTACACGGATCTTCTGCTTACAGGAGAGAAGTGCTATGTCAAAAGACATCAAAATGATGATTCATTAATTGGAGTGCAGAATATAGTTTTTGTTGAAATTATTTATTCCAGGGTGGTTGTATATGGTTAGTCTTGCCCTGGGCTAAATAATTCAGTTAGAAAGGTACTGTTAATAACTTTGGTAATGATGAAGATAGTTTGAATTATTTTGGGATTTTAACCCTTTTAGAGTAAACAATTACATATTTTATTCATATGTAACTGTTTAGATATGTTAACTCATAAAATTGAGGTTGTATTGCTTCAGATTAGAATAAACAAAAACATAGTTCTAGGAACTAGTTAGGTAATAATATATTTGTTTTAAGAAAAGAAAGAAAAAGCTTCCATTACTTCTGGATTATTGAACATATTTGTCCTAAAAAGTAATACATTTATTGTTATTACCTGAAAATATATAACTGAACAAGAATTTCCTTATTTCACTTAAATATTCTAAGGCTAAATGAATCAGAAGTAATAAGAAATATAACTGGAATGTAACATGATCCCACACAGTGTGTGACTATCAGAATGTAGTTACATTCAGTTATAAATACAGGTTTTTTTATAGAGAACCATCTCTTAGTATAATAAATGAAGAGATATCAGGAATTAGGATGTCAGTCCATTGAATCTTCTTGGTCCATGGATGATGTGGCATAATGGCCTCTTGTGAGAATGATGATTCCCATTTTGTTCTGAAATTTTCTGGGTGCTGCCTAAAGGTGAAGATGATGCCATTCTTCTGCGTGTGGGAGAGTTGCTGCTTGTGGGTTCTGTCAGATTTAATTTTAAAAGGGTTTGTTGTAGTTCATCTGCTGATCTGCTTCTGTAAATTGTACCTTGGTAGTTAAATCTGACTGAAAAGGGGAAGCCCCATTGATACATAATGTTGTGGCGTTGCAGTTCCATTAGTTGGGGTTTCATGGATCGTCTTTTAGTAATAGTAAGTTGGGATAGGTCAGCAAAAATTTGATAATTGTGTCCTTGAAAATTAAGTTCCTTTTTTTCTCTTGCAGCAATTAGTATTTGTTCTTTCGTTCTGTAATAATGAAATTTTGTGATTATATCACGTGGGGGTCCATCTTTCTTTTTGGCTGTGAGGGCTCTGTGTACTCTGTCCAGTTCTAAACGTTCAATAGGGATATCTGGCTTTAGTTCTTGTAATAGAGCAGTAATAGTAGATTGCAGGTCTGTCACAGTTTCAGGTATTCCCCTTATGCGCAAGTTTGAACGTCTGGCTCTATTTTCGTAATCTTCGAGCTTAGTTTGAAGTATTAAATTCTCTTCTTTTAATTGTTCCAATTCTGTTATATTTTCTTGGGTTGTAATTTCAATTTCATCCATTTTTATTTCTAAGGCTGCGGTGCGGTTTCCCAGCTCTCTTATTTCTTTGGTTAGGCTGTTTGTTATTTGGTCTGAGGTTTGTTTTAAAGCCTTATGAAGCATCTTTTCAAATTGTAATAATATTACTGGGGATGCTGAGGAGGCTTGTGGAGAAGTTTGTGAGAGGATTTGTTCTGTATCTGACTCAAATAGGGAGTCTTGCTGTGACATTTTGTCTGTGAGAGCGCCCTGATGCTGTATATTGTGAGGTGACTGGAGCTGCTTTAGTTGCAGTGAGTGCCTGTGAGCTCTTTGTGAGGTGATTTTTATTTCTGCCACGGTTTCCTCCCAGTACCATATTTCCTGCCCAAACTTTCACAGTTTGTTCCCTGGGGCAAAAAGGTTCAAATGGATACCTTTTGAGCCTGCAGGCTCCGCTTTGTCCTTCTCTTCTCTCCTCAGTGGTGCAGAGCTCTAACAATGCATGTCTGCTCCGCTAGGCTCCGCCCATGCACCTCTCCAACAATTCTTTTTTAAGAATCCTCAGAGAGTTCTTTGCCATGTCATGTTGAACTTCCAGTGACCAGTATGAGAGAATGAGAGTGATAACACCAAATTTAACACACATGCTTCCCATGGCTGTGTGTTGAGTTATTTTGAGGGGAGAGCAAATTTACACTGTTATACAAGCTGTACACTCACTACTTTAAATTGTAGCAAAGTGTCGTTTCTTTAGTGTTGTCACATGAAAAGGTATAATAAAATATTTATAAAAATTTCAAAGTTTGAGTTCTTTATGAGGCTTAAATCTGTGGATTAGGGTGGCAGGCAGGAGTAATGGACAGAACCCGTTAAGACGCTGTGGTGTAATTTTGCTTTGTGTGACCCTACATGATATTTACATTACAGGTTATAGTTATTTTGTACTGCTTTCTGGTTTGTGTTTAAGTCAAGGTAAAACTTTTTTTGTTGTTATTAAAAGCTGTGGTAGTGTCCTTGAGCATAAGATATTGTTTAATCCAAAAGTGTACCAGACATCAGATCTATTCCTAGCATCAGACCTATTTTTTCATGTTAAAGTGGATGTAAACACAATGTCATCCTTTCTAAACTACTGCCATAGGGGTTATCTATAAGGATATACATGCCTCCTGCATGTATCTTTACCTGTCAAATGTCTCCCCTCTGTCTGTTATGAGACCCGAAAAACTGCATATTCTGTAGGTGGGTCTGTTGTCTGGAGCTCGGTGGGTGGAGTCGTGATGTCAGTAGACTCCCCGCCCACCTCTACACTCCCCTTATCAATATGCATTTTCTCCTGTGTATTTCTTACACTGAACTTCTGCTATGATCTCTAACATCCAGTGAAAAGACAGGAAAGTAACCTCATGACTTCAGCATGTCAAATCATGCTGAGGTGTGGAACAGCCAATCCTTGCAGAGCTGCTGAAGAAAGGAGTGGGGGTGGGAATTAAAAAATAATGCATGTCTTAGGCTAGTGCACGAGATATGTAAATCACCTGTCACTCACCGCAAGGGGGAGGATTTAACAAAGTTTTTCTCTGTTTGTCAAGTTTTATCTCACTGAACAATAAAAGAGGATTGCTCAGAGCTGGATTAACTCTTTGTGGCAAGACTGGGCTCAAATGATAGGAAATCTTATACTCTTCATTATGACATAAACAAAAAAAATAAATAAAAAGAATTTCGGGATTTACATCCACTTTAAAGTGTTACTAAACCCAGGACCCTGCATTTACGATATCTGGTCTCCCACAGTATACAGAACATGGAAACCCAATTATTTTATTAAATATAAACTGCTAAATATATCTTCTCATCAGCAGTATATAGCATTATGACTTCTTTGAGTGTCTGGTTAAAGCTTGTAGGAAGAATTTTCATTCTACTCTGACTGTCCTATGAGGCAGAAGGACCCCTGACCCTCTGTCTGGACAGTACTGATTGGCCCTGTGCTGATCACATGCACTCTCCCAAGAAAAAAATATCTATCTAGCAATGCACATCAAAGTGAGCATGTGCAAGGCTCTGTGCCATCAGGAGATGGACTGGAGACAGTGAAAGAAGGGGAGGATCAGAGAAGACAGCATCAAACAGTTTTTTTACACAATGTGGAGGATTAATGTCACAACTGGGCTCCTGATATTTACGAGCAGCTCTTTACTTTTAGTGCACAGAGGCTGCTCAGCTGTCAGTTAATTACCAGCCACTTGTTGTTTCCACAGTGACTCACCTGGTTACTATTACCTGCCTCATTAGTCCAACCTACAGCCAGCCCCTTTCGGCTATTTAACCCCTTCCCGCCTGCGCTATATACCCGAAAGACAGCTACAGCGTGGGCTTACAATGCCAGGAGGGCGTCCATGGATGCAACATTGCCGACTAGTGCCACCTATCAGTGCTGCTAATCAGTGCCCATCAGTACTGCTAATCAGTGCCCATCAGTGTTGCCAAACAGTGCCTCATCATGTGTCACTTATCAGTAGTGCCTATAAGTGCCACCTCTCAGTGCCCATCAGTGCCACATATCATTGCAGCCTCATCAGTGCCTCCTGATCAGTGCCCACCAGTGCCACCTCATCAGTGCCACCTATCAGTGCACATCAGTGAAGGAGCAAAATTACCTGTTTGCAAAATTTTATAACAAACTATGAAAATGATTTTTTTTCTTCAAAAATGTTTTCTTGTTTGTCTAGCAAAAAATAAAAAATAAGCATACTAAGTAATGTGTAAATGTACTGTATTTATTACCTTTCTTGTAGATTGCAGTATTCCCCCTTACAATAATCCATCTGCTGTTCCCTCTAGTAGGATGGAGCCATCTTTTCTCAGGCATCAGTGTCAGCATTAAAGTGGTTGTAAACATTTACACATACCTGCTGAAGTGACTAACCTCAGGGGATACACAGAGATTAAACAAATTCTCCTGTGTAATTTGTACTCTCCTATACAGACATTCAAAGGACAGATTTAGACAGCATTTATCAGCTCCAGAAGACAGGGGGTGGGGATTGGATGTCATACACTGCACAACATAAAGAGGAGAGCTAAGTGTAATATGAGACCTAAGTGGAGGGAAATGGTACAGGCTCACAGGGAAACATGCACAGCTGAGGCTTCTGTGTGCTGGAATGGGGATTAGATCATCTCCTGGGATTGCTTGGTGTCATCATAGACTGTTAGAAGTGACTTATGCAGATAGAGGAAGGAGATGAGAGACAGAAATCACACTAGGCGCTTTCATGGGTGTTAGAAACACTAACTTTCTGGACTGAGATTCTAGAGATGGTACAATCCTGTATATCCTGGTGTGGGTGCTGTTCTTGGTTGCGTCCACGGATGCCTGACAAAAATCAACCTCTCAACTTGCCACTTGCTACAATATTACAGTTTCATTACGAGGGGGGGGGGGGGGGGGGTGGTGGTGGTAGCGAAGACTAAGGAAATGCTTCTCTCTTCATTCAGCAGACTTAATACATAATTGTAGCCTAGGCAAAGTTACTGATGGAGCTCATAACAATGTCTGCTTTAGGCCCCTTTCACACTTGTGCCACTTCAAAGTCGCACGATTTTACCACGATTTTAACATGAATTTGCACAATTTTGCCACGATTTGGGGTCAGTACTACTTTGTACGACTACTACTTTGTACGACTTTGCCACAACTTTGGCATTAACAAATGAAAACATACATGGTGTGAGACTTGTGCTTACAGCTTGTGCTTACAAAGTCGTACTGAAATCGTGTCTATGTTATTCAGGTATGATTTGCATGCTACTTGAGGGTTTAACATTGAGGTCTATAGAGTACAACTCGCTTGGAAGTTGGACCAAAGTAGTGCAGGGACTACTTTGAAGTCGGCATGACTTAAAGTCTTGCCAATATGAATGGTAGTCATTGAAAATCATGGAGAATGACTTGTCATACGATTTTGCAGTACAAAATCGTGGGACAAGTCGTATAAGTGTGAAAGGGGGCTAATAGTGATAAAACGTAGGGCAAATATACGGTTGTATACTATATTAAGTCAGAAATGTATTCAAGCTTGTAAATTTATTGAAAGGTCCACTTTAGGTTATAGCAAATAATCCGTTGCAGGATCACACAAAGCAAAATGACTCTTTAGCACCATACAGCACGCCTCGTTAGCAGCCACATAGTATCCTTAAGTCAACAATCCTCATTAAAAAACTCAAACTTTAGAGTATGGACCAAATGGGCAAAACTGTCTTATCTACCCCCAATAAAACAACATACATATGTTACAGTGCAAAACTTATACAAATACATGTATCTGATCTTCAGAAGCATTTAGAAAGTTAGAAGCTAAGGCAAACATCTTAAGCAACGATAACATTCAACAAGCATTTGGTGACAATACCTAAGGCACACAGAAGATCATACAGCAAAATCATTTGATGTGAAATTCTGCAGCAAAAAAAAAAAAAAAAAAGGAGGTTCCAAAAATAAAAGGAGATCAAATTAACAGGTAAAGCTCACTATACACACAGGTTCCTGAGTTCAAGCTAAGCAGGGTGTATGCAGGAATTGCCACACCCTTGGCTAATGTATTCTGAGAGTCGGCAGCTGTGGCTGTCAGAATACCCCAAAGTCACTGCATCTGATTGGATGCAGCTGGTATTTTGCTGACAATTTTCCACCCATTTATTTTGGCAAAAATTGGACTCCACTGCCGCCATAATTTTATACTAAGTGCCTTTTTACTACAAAAAATGTAAGTGTTTTGCCTTTTTTCAATAAATGTGTTTTACATACGGAATTAAGCTATGTGGCTCCTTTTTATCTTGTATGGGCCATCTTCCTGAGACGGGCAACTACCTATCAGAAGAGGTTCCCCTAAAGTTTTGATGCCTCTGGAGTTCCATTGCCATTTACTTTAAAGGTCCTCCTTCATTGCCGTTTGGCAATACAAGCCCTTCTGACTCATCTGAGCGTATGTTCTTATGAGTCCAACCCTTCTGGTAAACCTGCATTCCTTCTGGGTGGAGGTCCCACCACACTAGCTTTTCATATTGGTTATTCACGTGGTGAACAGGATCATTTCATTCAAGTATTGGACTATGAATAATTATTGCACATAAGTGACACTTGAAGACCACCAGAGACTTTATTTTGTGTTTTATGGGAAAAGATTTTTTTTCTTCCTTTATCCCCCCTTTTTTTCATCACATTCTGTGCATGTAACAATACACTTTTTTGTTCATTTGATACAATAGCGCTACACTTTTTTGTACAAAAATTGATTAAACAATGGGATTTTGTCAAGCTTGAGTTTTAATTATTAAGTTTATATAATGTCTCTATTGGTCTGATCTGGCCTTCACATCTAGGTTTAAATAATGAAGCAATTCTGAACAAAAATTATAATATATATATATATATATATATATATATATATATATATATATATATATATATATATATATATATATATATATATATATATATATATATACGCACACATATACATACATACACACACTACATATATACATATGCACACACTCACACACACATGCACCATTCGTTAGATGTGCTGACTGCATGCATTATGTTTGCAGGCCTTTTTTTTCCTTAATTTTCACTTGTGATCCTGCCAGTTACACATTTCCCATCCAAGTATCAGAATACTTACCAACCATACCATATCTACGAGGAGTAATATTGTCACTTAAGGACAGGACTACATAACCCCCCCCCCCCCTGTTTTCTAGTCCACTGACAGAACTGGGAACAATGGAAATGTTAACAGTCAACAGATGTAGAGAGCTTAGATAGTTGTCAGCTCACAATTTATCTGGCTGGATTAAATGATCGATATCTATCTTGCATTTACTGAACAGATATAAAAAAAAAACACTTACATTGGTATATTTAACAGACCAAAATGAAGCAAATTAGAGAGGTTCATTTTAGGGTTTACAGCTCCCAAAATTTAATAGACACTGTACAAAAGTATAATTAAAAAAAAACCATAATAATAACAACTTTAGTACACATTCCTTTAAGCCAGATGTACTGTAATTACACAAAAAAAGGTTTTGAGGTTAGTGTGATTTTAGTATTAAAAATATTTCTTTGCTGTACAACAAAAATAACTTGTTCAATGTGTAATATTAAGCACTTAAAAACATTTGAATAAGTCAATATCTGGTTTCACAATATAAAAAGAGCTTAAAAAGAACTAAGATATACTTGGCTATGCTCCTCCTCTTTGGAAATGTCAAATAAAATATCTTAAAGCTGAAATGTCTTTTTGTTAGGGTAAGGCACATGTTTTTTACTTTGGTGTCCCTATGCAGTGACTGCTTTAATTAATAAATAATGAAATGTACCTTACATTTGTCATACTAATCCTTGACATTTTTTGATTCAGCAACTGTTGGATTCTGATTGCATAAAATTAGATATCACAAACTACAGCTTAGAATTCCTGTGTCGATTATGTTTGCATCCTAAGAGTGTAGCAAAAACTATTTTTCATGAACTTTCTGGCATATGAATAGTCCGGTATAAGAAAAAAGACATTGCAATATATTATTATATTGTAATATTGCAATAAGGTCATTTAGGAGGCGTGTCCATTCAGTTAAGTGATATTGTAGCTATATGCAATGGCTGTACTGAAAGTAATCCAAAAATATTAACTTACATAGGTCGTTCAAATTTCACATGTTGATAGAGTAACTCTCTTTAGTAACTCCTCTTCCTTTTCTTTGCAGGTAAATAATGGATTCCAAGCAGAAGCAATGTGCTGTCATTGGGTTTGTGACAAAGGAGGGGTGCAGGGTGTCTGACATTCACAGAAGACTACAGAATATTTACAGTGATGGCACTATTGACAAGAGCAATGTCTTGTCATTGGTGACTTTTGTCAATGGTGTTATCTCTGTAAACATTCTGTAGCTTTCTGTGGATGTCGGACAGGCTGCACCCCCTCCTTTATTAAGAAGTCAATCACGGCACACTCCCTCTGCTTGGAATCCGTGATTTACCTGCAAAGAAAAAGAAGAGTAAAGCTGGCCATACACCATACAATTTTCCTGTTCAATTTTCTTTAGATTTACCTTCAACTATGTAGTACAAGGGCCTGCCTGATTGCATCCAAATTGAAAGTGTTTAGGTTTGACCTCCTATTATATGGTTTTGGTAAATCTAAAGGAAAGTTGAACAGGAAAATTGAATAGTGTATGGCCAGCCTTACTCTACCAACATGTGAACTTTAAATGACCTGTAAGTAAGTTAGTTAAAGGGGTTGTAAACCCTCGTGTTCTGACACTGACTGGCCCCCCTAGCTGCCACGTTTTACTCACCTGAGCCCGTTCGTACCCTCGATGGAGACGGTCTTTTCCTTTCTGCCCGTTGCCTCGGCTCTTGATTGGATAGATTGATAGCAGCGCAGCCATTGGCTCTCGCTGCTGTCAATCAAATCCAATGACGCAGGCGCCGGGGCCGAGTCCTGCATTCTGTGTGAATGTACACAGATGCAGGACTTGGGAGAGCGCCCCCACGGGTGTCCACCTTAGGAGAGCCTTCTCCAACGTGGATACTCGATGTGGGGAGGAGCCAACAGCGCCACCGGGGGACCCCAGAGGTCAAGGATCGGGGTCACTCTGTGCAAAACAAACTGCACAGTGGAGGTAAGTATGACATTTTTTTTTAAAACAAAGAGGGTTTACAACCCTTTTAATAAATAAATTATGCACCGTTTTGTATTACTATGGTACAGACCTCTTATAGAAGTCTGGTGGTATGAGCTGTATATGGAAAAGTGGTTTTATGGTTACAAATAAGAGTTTTGCGGTCTGAACTGACCTCTGTTGTAGTCTTCTTATACAGGACTATTCATATACAACACCATAAAGACAGAAATTGAAACATTATAAGGGCATTTAGGAGGTTTGCCCACTCAAAAGTGGTATTATAGTTAAATGTGAGAGTCTGGTGGTCTGGGCTACCCAATGGCTTCTTACATCTCTTGGGAACATTATCTATAAAATGTCTTCAGCTACTAGTAGTATATTAGTTGTGTTCCAATTCCTCCTGTATTCTTCATAATAGAACATGAACAACATACATTATACGGTGGGGAAAATACATTTTTGATCCCCTGCAGATTTTGTAAGTTTTCTCACTTACAAAGAAATGAAGGGTCTAGAATTGTTATCAAATGGTGTATTTTTAATGGCAGAGACAGAATCAAAAATATAGAAAAACACATAATACAAATGCTATAAATTGAGTTGCAGTTCGGTGAGTAAAATAAGTATTTGATCCTCTACCAACCAAAAATAATTCTGGCTCAAGTATGTGCTCATGTGGTACACAGATTAGTCCTGTCAATTTAAGAGGGTGCTCCCAACGACAACTCATTATGTATAAAAAAAGACACCTGTCCACAGAATCTCTTTCTTCCATTCAAATCTCACCATCATGGGCAAGACCAAAGAGCTGTCAAAACACTTCAGGGACAAGACTGTAGCCCTGCACAAGGCTGGAATGGGCTACAAGGCCATCAGCAAGAAACTTGGTGAGATGGAGACAACTGTCGGAGCGATTATTCGCGAATGGAAGAAATACAAAATAACCATCAATTGCCCTTGGTCTGAAGCTCCATGCAAGTTTTCGCCTCATGGGGTAAGGATGATCATGAAAAAATTGAAAGGTCAGCCTGGAATTACACAGGAGGCTTGTGAAGGATCTCAAGGAAGTTGGGACCACAGTCACCAAACAAACCATTGGTAACACAATACGCCACCATGCATCGAATTCCTGCAGCGCCCGCAAGGCCCCCTCCTCAATAAGGCACATGTACAGGCCCATCTGAAGTTTGGCAATGAATATCTAAATGATTCAGAGAATAATTGGTAGAAAGTGCTGTGGTCAGATGAGACCAAAATTAAGCTCTTTGGCATTACCTCGACTCGCTGTGTTTGGAGGAAGAAAAATGCTAAATTTTGACTCTAGGAACACCATCCCTACAGTCAAGCAAGGAGGTGGAAACATTATGCTTTGGGGCTGTTTCTCTGCTAAAGGTAGACGCGGACTTTGCCGCATTGAGGGGCCAATGAACAGGGCCATGTATTGTAAAATTTTGGATTAGAACCTTATTCCCTGAACATTGAAGATGAGTCGTGGATGGGTCTTCCAGCATGACAATGACACAAAACATACTGCAAAGGCAACAAAGGAGTTGCTCAAGAAGCAGCACATTAAAGTCATGGAGTGGCCTGGCCAGTCTCCAAACCTTAATCCTATAGAAAATGTATGGATAGAGCTGAAACGTCGAGTTGCCAAGCAACAGCCAAGAAACCTTAAGGATTCAGAGAAGATCTGTAAAGAAGAGTGGACCAAAATCCCTCCTGAGATGTGTGCAAACCTGGTCACCAACTACAAGAAAGGTTTTACCTCTGTGCTTGCCAACAAGGGTTTCTCCACCAAGTACGAAGTCATGTTTTGCTTGGGGATCAAATAATTATTTTACTCACTGAACTGCAACCCAATTTATAACATTTGTATCATGTGTTTTTTTCTGAATTTTTGGTTGATATTTTGTCTCATCATTTAAAATACACCTGATGAAATGATAGACCCTTCGTTTCTTTGTAAATAGGTATACTTACAAAATCTGCAGGGAATCAAATTATTATTTCCCCCACTGTATAATAAATTAAAAATACATTTTACCACGGTGAAAAAAAATAGATCACTCTCCATAAAAGTTGCAAAAACGGAAATAGTTTTGGGTAGAATTAGCCTTTGACAATGACAGAGCCAGTGAACATCTGTCATCAACACTGGTCATCAGGAAGAAGATGACGATGGAGAGCTGTCAATAAATTAAGCTAAACAGCAGCTTGTAGTCTTTACTAGTGCATCAAACAACATCAAATAACATTTTCTACAAAAGTTATTATGTACACAAGTTAATCTGCATAGAAGTACTACAGTGCAAATAAATGATAAAACTTCAGATGCTGTGGAAGGACAAATAGCAGCAAACCTTCCCAGCCAATTACTATGCAAAGTTGGCCATATACCAATATAATTTAGTTTAAACATTTTAGTTTTTTGGAAATTTCATGCCATTTTCTAATGGTTAGTAGGGTCAGATTTAAGTCATTTCCCCTTCCTAATATTGTGAAAATTCATGCAAACTGCTGGATTCATGCATGATGCAAAAATAATTTTTTGAACAAAGTTCTACAGGTAAAATGGGTTTGCATTCAGGAAAAATCATACATACAGTATTATAATGTGCTTGTTCTAGGCACAAAAGAGACCTGTTTAATACATCTGGGATTCCATTCAAGTAGCAGGTCTGAACGAAATGGTAAGGGCTTTTAAACTAAAATTAGTTGACTGAACAATGGCAAGATTAAATGCTCTGACAAATAATTTTTCAGAATTTCTGTATGAAATTCTCTTCTGATATTCGGCCAGCTTTTCAATAATCATGAGATACTGACTTCTGGGTGGTTTATCAATGTTCTTCAGAGATTTAGGTTAGTGATCTAGTATTTATCAAAAGATAATTCTTGAGGGTTAAAGTCAGGCAGTGGCTTCTAATACCTAGTTAAGACTGGTGGAAACAGTAGAAGATTTCTAGAACAACACTGGCCCTAATAGATTAGGCTTCAGAAAGCATAATGTAACCTTAAGACTGCCCCATCTCTCACCATCCAAAAACACAAAAATATATACTTTCAGCTCGACTTTATGTGATTAGGTTGCTAAGCAAAACCTGCTGCAGATATTAAGTGCAGCCACCTAGAAGTATCTGCATATACCCACAGCAATGTCAAAATTCCTCCCAATATAGCTGAATCTGAGAGTTTACAGCTGGACAGGCGAATCTCCAACATCTACAGGTACTGTCAGAGCTTGCTGCTACCTTCCACCTCCGCACATTTCTACTGGCCCCATCATCATGATGGGTAGCCCCTCTGGCCTGTAGGTATTTTCAGGAGGTAAGATGGCGCAGGCAAAGGGCTGGTGTTCAACTGTAATGAGAGGCTTTTGGAGCTGCTGAAGGTATGCATAGAGAGGTGAATGAAGTTAATACCAGCAGCATTTTTTTGGTTTTATTTTAGTGACTTTAAAGATGGCTATAGATGACTCTGTTTTTTTTCGATCAGCCAAAAACCTGAACAGATAACCTTAACCACACAGTCAATGTGGATGGAGGAATCCTCCCTCATGTGTTATTGTATTCTGACAGCGGGACTCCTCTGCTGTCAGAATACACTGATCAGCATTGTAGTCAATTGGCTGCAGGAGCTGATCGAATGAAAATACACCAGCAGTCTCTTTCGAAGTAAGTCGATCACTAGATTTACTCCTCTCAAATGGGAATGGCCAAAGATGGATCAAAATTTGTCTGGTCCCTGTTGAACCAGCCAAATTTCGATCCACGTATGGCCAGCCTAGGAGTTTAATCGTTTTCATTTGGCTGCTACTTAACTATTCTTCTATAAAGACACATTCTTCTGTTTTTGCTATAGCAGATACTGTCAACAAGAGTACTTTTGCTCAACAATTTTAATTATCACTAACCAAATGTTGACTTTTCTAGGCTCTCAAAGAACATTACCTTACGAAAACTGAACATGGCACACAGTTACAATATATATTTGTAGGAAACCCAACTTATGTTAGGTTTAGTGAAACCCGTCTTGATGAATGTTGTAATTTTCAAGTTGTTTTACAAAGTCCATAGTTAGTCGGGATGAAAAGAAGACACGTCTTAAGTTCATGCCAAATAAACACCGGAGATGGGCAGTGTGCATACTTCTACTGTTTCCCCCATGTCTACACTAGCAGGAGCCAGTTGGAGATATCAGGACTGCTGTGTCCTGACACCTCTACATATAACCACCTGAGATAAATCTCCCACCTTGTTTTATGACAGGAAAATAAATTATGTCAATCTGAATGTGCTAAAGCTTGGCCTGCACAGCTCTGTCTTCATTCTCCTGCTGCATTAGATACAATAATCAGCTGTTATCCAAACAATGAGTTACAAAGGATTTTACCATTTTCTGTCAATGTATTTCTTCCTCGCACGCTTTATTTACAAACCACCGCATTATCTGTTTATCATCTGTGCAGATAAATGTTGCACTATGGCCAATTTCGGTCCATTTGCTAAATTTCAGCCAAATGTCCAACAGGCTCTTTCAATGGTGCTGCTTTACTGCCGTCCAGAATCTGTTGTTTGGAATTATTCTTTACACACACAATTCTTTGTAGCATTAGCCAATATACCATTGTGCCGATGGCCAACATTATTTACCAAAAAGCATACAAGGAAGCATTCAAACTTGGAAAACTGCTATACTATATACTCCACACAGCAGGACTGAATTACCATGGAGAAAGTGTACTACATTGAACTCAATCAGGGCTGCATTTGGGATCCAAAGTCAGGGAGTTCCATGGGAGGAAGATATCCAGCAACAATTTTGTTATGCATCAAGTTCAACATTTGGCTCATCATATGGTGCAGTACGGTCTGCTCTTTGGTGCCTCGAATACTTTAGCCGTAGAAAGTCACCCAGCTCATCAAGTGCATCCAGGACCTGTAGAATAAAAGTATAGTAAGCTTATATTCAACTAAGGAGACCCCAAATTCATGCATTGGCTGCTTTGGGAATATTACACAAAATACAGAGACAGCACCAAAGAGATCATAGCAGTGGATCTGATGTTTTTATGGTTTTTGGGATTTTTGATGAGGGGTGGGCAGCAAAGTGCAACTGTTTCTAACCATCTAGTAATATCAACTTGTAAGACAAATGGCAAACATACAAAGCCATTCCCTAAGTTGCCACAAGTCATAACACTAAGAGAAGCTTTACTTATTGATTTCATATTGTCTCCCGATACTCCATTATCGTACCTTTTAAAGGAGGAGTTCACCTTTTGTAACGTTACAAATGTACCCCCCCCCCCCCCCCCGATCCGGGAATCTTCTCCCCCTGCTCACTGGGTCAATCTAAAGAAAAAGTGTCCGGGTGTTCTTAGAATGAATGGACTACAACTACCAACAGCCTTTGCGACTGTCGGCTTGCAGTTCTCAATCGACTATCAGGGCGCTGTGGTAGCTCACGGATTTTTCCTGTCAGTGTGAAACTGCTTAGCCGATATAATGTTGGCAGACAGCTTACACTTACTGCATTGTCTATATTTCCATCGCACACATTCCTGGATCACTAGGCTCATGAGTAGCGAGTGCTGTAGCGACTACCAGCTGGACACTGGATATAACAGATCAATGCATACAGTATCTCACAAAAGTGATTAAACCCCTCACAATTTTGTAAATATTTTATTATATCTTTTCATGTGACAACACTAATGCCGTGTACACAAGAGCGGATTTCTTGTCGGAAAAAGATATGACGGCTTTTCCGACGGGATTCCGCTCAAGTTTGCCTTGCATACACACAGTCACGCAAAAGTTCGCTGAAACTATGACCGTCAACACTACGACGAGCCGAGAAAATGAAGTTCAATGCTTCCGAGCATGCGTCGAATTGTTTCCGAGCATGCGTAGGGATTTTGCACGTCGGAATTGCTACAGACGATCGCATTTTCGGATAGGAACTTTTCCCGACCGAAAAATTGAGAGCATGCTCTCAATCTTTTCCTGGCTGGAATTCTGAAAAAGACTGATGGAGCATACACACGGTCGCATTTTCCCACGAAAAACTGTCATCGGTCTTTTGCGGGCCGAAATTTACGATCGTGTGTACGCGGCATTAGGCTACTTTCACACTGAGGCGCTTTACAGGCGCTATAGCGCTAA
The DNA here is from genome assembly GCA_037952835.1 of Lithobates septentrionalis. Lineage (NCBI taxonomy): Eukaryota > Metazoa > Chordata > Amphibia > Anura > Ranidae > Lithobates > Lithobates septentrionalis. Next base: position 522,419 of record JBBDGP010002613.1, on the reverse strand, counting down.
AAATAGCGCCTGCAAAGCACCTGTAAAGCGCCTCTCCTCTCACTCCAGTGTGAAAGGCCGAGGCCTTTCACACTGGAGCGGTGCGCTGGCTGGACGCCCAAAAAAGTCCTGCAAGCAGCATCTTTGAGGCGCTGTAGGAGCGGTGTATACACCGCCCCTGCCCATTGAAAGCAGCGCTGCTGAAGTGCCAGCAAAGGGCAGCTGCAGCGGCGCTTTTAACCCTTTTTCAGCCGTTAGCGGGGGTTAAAAGTGCCCCGCTAGCAGCCAAAAACGACGGTAAAGCGCCGCTGAAAATAGCAGCGCTTTACCGCCAATGCCCGCCCGCCCCAGTGTGAAAGTGCCCTAAAGAAATTACACTTTGCTACAAAGTAGTGAGTGTACAACAGTGTAAATTTGCTGTCCCCTCAAAATAACTCAACACACAGCCACTAATGTCTAAACCCCTGGCAACAAAAGTGAGTACACCCCTAAGTGAAAATGTCCAAATTGGGCCCAAAGTGTCAATATTTTGTGTGGCCACCATTATTTTCCAGCACTGCCTTAACCCTCTTGGGCATGGAGTTCACCATAGCTTCACAGGTTGCCACTGGAGTCCTCTTCCACTCTTCCATGACGACATCATGGAGCTGGTAGATGTTAAAGAGCTTGCGCTCCTCCACGTTTGAGTATGCCCCTCAATAAGGTTTAGGTCTGGAGACATGCTTGGCCAGTCCATCACCTTTACCCTCAGCTTCTTTCGCAAGGCAGTGGTCGTTTTGGAGGTGTGTTTGGGGTCGTTATGTTGGAATACTGCCCTGCTGCCCAGTCTCCAAAGGGAGGGGATCATGCTCGGCTTCAGTATGTCACAGTACATGTTGCCATTCATGGTTCCCGGCCATAGATGGATCAAAATTTGGCTGGTCCAGCAGAGACACAGAGTACAGAGAATAAAGCTGGCCATAGACAATGAGAATTTTGTTTAAAATTTTCAGCTTTAATCACTTCAATGCCCACATATATATGATGTGCGCAGGTGGGATCTCCAATCCTGGGCAGGCATCATATGATGTCCTCGGCTTCCCGGAGGTATAGGGGGCCTGCGTGCACGCCCGCCACGTCACAGAGGAGCCGATGCGCGTGCCCGGCGGCCACGATGTCCGCCAGGGGACCCGCGTTTGCTGGCAACAGAGCAGGAACGTGGATCTATGTGTGTAAACACACAGATCCACGTCCTGTCAGGGGAGAGGAGACAGATCGTGTGTTCCTAGTATATAGGAACACCGAACAGTCTCCTCCCCTAGTCATTCCCATCCCCCCACAGGTAACACATTTAACCCCTTAATCGCCCCATAGTGTTAACTCCTTCCCTGCCAGTGACATTTACACAGTAATCAGTGCATATTAATAGCACTAATCGCTGTATTAATGTCAATGGTCCCAAAATAGTGTCAAAAGCGTGCGATGTGTCCGCCGCAACGTCACAGTCACGATTAAAAAAAAAAAAAAAAAAAATCGCAGATCACCACCATTACTAGTAAACAAAAAAATAATAATAATAAAAATGCCATAAATCTATCCCCTATTTGTAGGTGCTATAACTTTTGCACAAACCAATCAATATACGCTTATTGCGATTTTTTTTACCAAAAGTATGTAGAAAAATACATATCGGCCTAAACTGAGGAAAACATTTTTTTTTTTAAATTGGGATATTTATTATAGCAAAACGTTAAAAATATTGTTTTGTATTGGTTTGGTCCGAATGATGAAAACACCCACGCTAAAGACACCTCATCCCAAAAAAACATTAAGTCAAATGACCACCAAGTGTATATAATGTTTTATCGCTAACACAAAAATTTGCATTTTTTGATCCTTTCTTTTAAAATGAATACGTTAATAAAATTTATATTTTTTACCTACAACAAGTCAAGTGTATAAATTTATGCTAGACACCGTAAAAATCCCCCCATCCCCTATCTCCCTGCTTTTTTTGAGTTAAAAATATTGTGTTTTTTTCAAAATTGTCACTCTTTTTCTGTTTATAGCACAAAAAATAAAAACCGCAGAGGTGATCAAATACCACCAAAAGAAAGCTCTATTTGTGGGGGAAAAAAAATGATAAAAATTTGGGTACAGTGTTGCATGACCACGCAATTGTCATTCAAAATGTTACAGTGCTAAAAGCTGAAAATTGGCCTGGGCAGGAAGGGGGTGAAAATGCCCTGTATTGAAGTGGTTAAGAACATTCGTTAGATTTGTTTTCGATCATAGTGACGAGAGAATTCAAAGGAACAGGAAAACAAGACAGAAATATTTCTTAAATTAATTACTTTCTAACCATGAATATGTTTTTTTTGCTTGGGAAAGTTCATTCACTCCAAAATCAAATGTTAAAAGCAAACATTTTTTAAAGAAGTACAGCCAAAGCTTGTTTGGTTGTACTTCTTCTGTGCATCACAGGAGTGCAGTTTGTTCAGCTGAAGTCCGCTGTTGGCTGACATCACAGAGCCAGTTTAGGCTCGGGCAAAATTGCGGCAATTAAGTCAGGAATTCGCCCACATGCCTGGACCGGCACCCGGCTCGGCCTCTCAACGAGCCGCTGAAAGCCTGAGACGGCCACTCCCACCCCCTCCACAACCCAGTGCTCCAGTGAGCACAGGGGGGGGGAGGGGGAGAGGGGGGGAGAGGTGGAGAGGGGGGGAGGGGGGGCAAAGCAGAGAGCTGCTGACTGACAGTCAGCAGCTCTGTGCTCAGGGAGCTGTGAGAACCGAGCGATCTCTTGGTTCTCAGTGTTAGAGGTGGACCGATGCTGCATCCACCTAGGCAAGTATGATTCTTAAAAAGAAAACAAAAAAAACCCCACATACATCTCTTTTAAAACGGTGTTCCACCGGCAAAAATAGGATTTTTATAACACCTTACCTGTAAAATCCTTTTCTTGGAGTACATCATGGGACACAGAGCCTTAAGTAATTATTTAATGGGTTATAGGCCACCTTCAGGTGATGGACACTGGTTATACCCAATCCAGGAAGTTCACTCCCTATATAACCCCTCTTCCTTCCAGGAACACATCAGTTTTTGTTGCAAAGCAATATACTTAAATACCAAAAAAGAGGGGAGGGACCTCTGTGTCCCATGATGTACTCCAAGAAAATGATTTTATAGGTAAGCTGTTATAAAAATCCTATTTTCTTTATTGAATATCATGGGACACAGAGCCTCAAGTAATTACTTAATGGGACGTCCCATAACAATGCTACTTGAGGGGAGGGAGACAACACGGAGGGTACCCCCAAACTTGAGGATCTATACTGCTGCCTGCAGCACACTGCACCCGAAGGCGATATCCTCATACCTCCTTACATCCAGCTGATAAAATGTTGTGAATGTATGCACTGAAGACCAAGTTGCGGCCTTACAGATCTGAGCCATGGAGGCCTGATGACACACTGCCCAAGAAGCACTAACCGCCCTAACTTGAAAAGGGGGAATCTAACCCCTTAAATCATATGTTTGAATTATCACTTGCCAAATCCACTTAGCGACAGTGGATTTCGACGCTGCCTGTCCTTTCTTAGGACCCTCTGGCAGAATAAATAAGACATCAGTCTTACGAGTCTGAGCAGTTGCCTTTAAATAAATTTTCACTGCTCTCATCACATCAAGACAATGCAGTGACTTTTCTTCCCTGGAACATGGTTTTGGAAAAAAAGATGGCAGGACAATATCTTGGTTCAGGTGAAAACCTGAAACCACTTTTGGCAAAAGTCTGGACGAGGGCGTAACAACACTCTGTCCTCATGACAAATCAAATATGGCTCTTTACAAGAAAGAGCAGCCAATTCTGAAACCCTCCTTGCTGGATATATCAACCAAAAATACCAACTTTCTTGTCAGAAGGACTAGGGGAATATGTTGTATTGGTTCAAATGGCTGTTTTTGTAACACAGACAAAACTAAGTTCAAGTTCCAAGGGTTCAATGGAGATTCTGACGGGCGGATTAAGCCGCGTCACCCCTTGTATAAAATTCGGACTAAAGAATGAGTAGCAAGTGGTCTTTGAAATAAGACTGAAAAGCTGGGACTTGGCCTTTAATAGTACTCAAGGCCAATTTTATTTCTACCCCTAATTGTAGAAAGGCAAGAATTCTGCCTATGATAAATCTCCAAGGGTGCCAACCCTTGGATTCACACCAGAAAACATAAGCCCTCCAGACTCTATAGTTCTGGAAGCTGGCTTCCTTGCATTAATCAGGGTAGAGATAACTGACCCGGAAAGCCCATGTTTCTTCGGAATGTGGGTTTCAATAGCCAAGCCGTTAAATTTAGAGACCATAAGGAAGGATGGAATATCGGTCCCTGTGAGAGCAGATCTGGCCGTAGTGGGAGGGACCATCATGGGCCCTCCACTGCCATCTTTACGATTTCTGCATACCATGACCTTCTGGGCCATGCTGGTGCCACCAGAATTACCGTCTTTCTTTCCAACTTGATCCTGCAAAGAAGTCGAGGCAGCAACTGAATAGGGGTGGAACGCATAGATCAGTGAGAACTGATCCCATGGGGTCACCAACGCATCCGTTCCGCATGCGAGTGGATCCCTTGTTCTGGCCACAAAGTTGACTAACTTCATGTTAAACCTGGGTGCTAGAAGATCTACGTCCGGAGTCCCCCATCTTTGCAAAGAGCCCGAAATATGTCGGGGTGAAGAGACCATTCCCCTGGGAATAACTGCTGGCGACTTAAGTAGTCCACCTGCCAATTCTCTACTTCTGGAATGAAGACTGCCGATAGGCACGGAACATTCCTTTCTGCCCAAGTTACAATATGGTTCACCTCTCTCTGCGCTGAGAGACTTTTGGTGCCCCCTTGGTGATTGATATAGGCCACAGCTGTGGGATTGTCGGATTGAATCCTGACAGGACAATCCCGTAACCTGAAAGTCCAGGCCTTTAGAGCCAGACGTACTGCCTGAATCTTTAGGTTATTGATGGGCAAGGTTCTTTCGGTTCTTGACCACTGTCCCTGGACAGTTGTCTTTTCTAGTACTGCGCCCCAGCCTGAAAGTCTGGCATCCATCGTTACCACTTACCAGATGACTGGTCTGAAGGATTTTCCTTTCAGCAGATTCTGGGTTAGTAACCACCAAGTGAGGCTTTGGGACACTCTTGGGGGCAGCTGCATTGGCAAGTCTAAAGCTTGAATTGTTTTGTTCCAAGCAGACAGGATACTGTTTTGCAACAGTCTTGAATGAAACTGGGCATAGGGAACTGCTTCGAATGAAGCCACCATGGTTCCTAGCAACCTGATGCAAAGGCGAATGGAGGGATCACCAATTGACCTGACCATCTGCACCAGCTCTCCTATGGAGTTGATCTTTGCCTGAGGCAAGAACACCTTTTCCTGGGCTGTGTCTATGATCAGACCCGAGTACTCCAGCATTTTTAGCGGTATTAAGGAAGATTTCTTTAGTTTGAGAATCCAACCCAAACTTTCCAGATAGTTGGTTGTAGTGCGTATGCTTTGCTCCAAACGAGCCACCGACTTATCTATTAGTAATAGATCGTCTAGGTACGCTACGACTGTTATGCCCTGTGCCCTTAACCTGGCTAGAGGTGGGGCCAGCACTTTTGTGAACACCCGGGGTGCTGTGGCTAGCCCAAAGGGCAGGGCTACAAACTGAAAATGCTGCTGTTCTAACTCGAACCACAGAAACTTTTGGTGAGCGGGAAATATAGGGACATGCAGATATGCATCCCTGATGTCAATTGATGCCAGAAGTTCTCCTTCTAGAAGGATAGACATTACTGACCAGATCGTCTCCATGCGAAAAGAGCGGATCTTCAGGAACTGATTTCGATTTTTTAGCTCTAGAATGGGTCTGACATCTCCATTTGGTTTCGGTACCATAAAAAGGTTTGAATAGAACCCCAAACCTTGTTCTTTTGTGGGGATCTGTATGATCACCCCTTGAGAAATTAATCGATCTAGTGCCTGAAACAGAGATTGCCATTTCTCTGGATCTTTGGGAACGCTTGACCTCAGGAAGCGAGATGGTGGAAAGTCCCGAAATTCTAGCTTGTACCCCAGCGTTACCGTGGTGATGACCCATTTGTCCTGAATTTCCTCTTTCCAGACTACTGAAAACTGCAGAAGTCTTCCCCCCACCTTGGTGAGGGGGGTTGCCTCTTCATGATGAGGCTTTAGGATTCTGCTTTGCAGGTTTCCGGCCCCAGGACTTCTTTTGAACCTGGGTCTGACCCTGAGGTTTTCCTCTAGAGTCTGACGGCAGGGGCCGTCGCCACTGCCTAGAGGTGGAAGCCCCTGGCGCAGGGGAAAGGGACCTTTTAAATGAAGGGCGCTTATACTTTCTTTTGACTGGCAGAAGAGTACATTTCCCACTAGAAATTGTTTGGATATAGTTGTCCAAGTCTTCTCCAAATAGTCGCTCCCCATGAAAGGGGAACCCAGTTAGGAGGTTTTTACATGGTGCTTCAGCTGACCAATTTTTTAACCACAGTATTCTACGCATATGCACAAGCATAAGCGTAAGGCGGGATGCCTGGTGAATAGAATTCTTAATGGCATCTATGGCAAAGCATAATGCTTTTGGTAGTTCAGCCAAATCACAAGATTGTTGTGCAGGAAGCTTTCTAAGGGCCTGTTTAAATTGGTCCTTTAGGGATGCCTATTGCAGCGACTGCAGGCTGAGTAACGGCACCTGCCATGGAAAAGGCAGATTTTAACAGGGATTCCAACTTTTTATCTGTTGGATCCTTTAGCATTTGTGCATTGTCTACAGGACAAGTTAGGCTATTATTCACACTGGAAATCGCAGCGTCAATTGCTGGTACTTTCCATCTTTTGGGGAATTTCTCCTCCAGGGGATAGAGAATTGAAAATCTCTTAGGAGGGAGAAAATGCTTATTCGGGTGATCCCATTCAGCAAAAATAAGCTGTTCTAGTAATGCATGTGCAGGAAACGCATGCAAAAGCTGAGAAGGTTTTAAGGAACCCAAGGAAGAAGCCAAGCTTTCAGGAGACTCCGTTAGGGGTAACATGAAAGTGGAACAAACCATTTCCGTAAGAGATTGTATCAGCAATTTCTCAGATTGAGAGGCTGAAAAAGGTTCATCTACCGTTGTTTCCTCCGCAGAGGAATCCTCGGTTTGTTTTTCCTCCTGATCGACTGAGGGTAACACCTCATCCTGTGCCCACTGTTCCCCTTGCAGAGGTTCTGAAGTGGGGGAGGGGGATCTAGCATGCTTCCTATCCATTTGAATGGAGGATGCGATTAAAGCCGCTAATCTTTCTTCCAGACCCTGCAGGGAGGAGGAAAGGACATCTTCAGTCACGTATACAGGTGCTGAGATGTGAGAAGCACCATCAATTTGTTCCAATGGCTCACCCTGGTTTGCTATAACTGGTAATTCATGCAAGGATGACAGCGTGGAAATGCGACTCGAGATCCTAACGACTGGGGGTGAAACCTTTACTTTTTTGTTTTTTGTGGTGTCTTTTTTGGTAGGCATAGTCCTAAGTACAAAAACAGAGGCACTATACAAATTGCACTTAATCGCTGAAAATAGTCATGACATTTAAAGCCGCTATAAAGTTCAGCCTAGTGCTGGGAAAAGAATGTCCTTCCTGTGTCAGGACATGCCAGTTTGCAACCCATATGTGTCCCACAGCTCCTGTGTCCCTGTGTTGCAGGCTGCTTGTTTCCTCCTCGTCAGCCGAGGAGAGACTGTCACAGCTGTAGCTTTATCTGTTTTAGCCTGCTGTGCGTCCTCGTGGACGTTCACGGCACCGCGCTTAGGCCCCGCCCCCTCAGAGAAAAAAATTCTGCTCACTTTTTACATTTAAAATGTTCCCGCACTTGTGCGCTGCATTTTTGGGTTCATAGACCCAACATGAAAGGGGGGGGGGAGAGGGGAGGCAGAGATCCGTCCAGCAGCAGGCACAAACAACAGTAAAAACAGCCAACAGTAATAAATTTAGCAGTATTAGCAGGACCTCTGCACCCCCCGCTGTGAGGGTGGGTAATGTAAAAGGGGTACAGCACTGATGTCCCCCTAACCCTCTGGTCCCTTCAGGGGGGAAAAAGAAAGAATTTTGCAGATTTCTTTTACCTTGAAAAAAATCCCCCTGCACACGCTGCTGCAACCACACACAGACTGAGCTTTGCAGTGAAGACAACAGAGTAAGGTATGTGCATAGACTCCCTCTAGTGGAGAATTAAGGCATGACAACATTTTTTCCCTAATGGAAGAATATATAGGTGTTTTTAATACCCAAGTTTCTTCCCTTACCTTATCCCCGCCGCAGGATTTGCTGAATTAACAGACAATCCAACCTTCACCCATCACGGCGGGCTGCGTTTAGCAAACCTTCAAGGACCGGGTCCCTAGATTTCGGGGTTCAAACTTCCTTGGACCTGTACAGCATCCCACCAGGAAAGCTAGGTAATGTAACAAGACCAAAGCCCTGGGTTCCTAGGGTCCAGCCCTCAAAGAGAAGCGTTACAGGCAAAACTTCGTGCTTCGGATACGAGGCCCTAGGTACCATCCTTTTAGGCCTTAGTGGCACTTTGGATGGATCTGGTCTTTATGGAGGCTATTTAAATCCAGCATGGATCCCTCCAGTGGAGCTCCTCAGAGCACATCTTCACTCGTGACCAACACCTTAGACACTGGCAAAAAAGCTGATGTGCTCCTGGAAGGAGGAGGGGCTATATAGGGAGTGAACTTCCTGGATTGGGTATAACCATTGTCCATCACCTGAAGGTGGCCTATAACCCATTAAGTAATTACTTGAGGCTCTGTGTCCCATGATGTACTCCAAGAAAAGGATTTTACAGGCAAGTTGTCATAAAAATCCTATTTTTGCCGGTGGAACACCGCTTTAAAAGAGATGTCGGTTTCTTTTTTTTTTTAAGAATCATACTTGCCTAGGTGGATGCAGCATCGGTCCACCTCTAACACTGAGAACCGAGAGATCGCTCAGTTCTCACAGCTCCCTGAGCAGAGAGCTGGTGACTGTCAGTCACACAGGAGGTACGGTTCACAGCGCCGTAAACTTATGACGTTGCCATCACAATGGGCGGCGTCATCGGAAATGCCTGCCCCATTGTGATGGCATCGAAGCCCTCGGCGCTGCCCACAGACTCCTGGGAAATGATGACAAGCATTTCCCAGGGGCACTAGCGAGCACAGGCGCTGAGGGAAATGACATCAGGCGCTGTGGAGAGGAAGTGGCAGAATACAAAGGACCCCATAGCAACAGTGCTAAAGGGGTGAGTAAAAAAAAAAAAAAAAATTCCAAATGTTTTTCCTGATGCATAATGCTGTTGATTTCTGCAAAGTTTGTTTTATGGGTGGAACTCCGCTTTAAGTACATTCAAGTGACATTCATTAAGTCATAAGTGCTGTAACCTATAACAAACTGAATTCAATCTGATTCAGGAAAAGGAAAGTAAAATGTTATAAACATTATAGGCTACAACTGTTTGCACATCACCTTAGCGGCACTTTATTAAATAAGCCTAGTAAGGATTAAAAATAACGGTGTAGTGCGGTCTTTTATGTCAATGCCCACAATAAAAATAATTGTCAAAGTTACAGTATACCTTTTTTCTTAACAAGTGAGATATTCTAATCTCTTGCTAATTCAGAAAGCCTAGGGGCTTTCATTGTACTCCAAATGCTTACAGCTCATTAAAGTATATTATGAACACAGTTGTTGACTTCTAGAGCAAGAGTTCTCTGATTTCACAGGCAGCAAGATTCTTTTCATCTGTCCATTTTAGACCAAGGAAAAGTATAGCCTTAGAAGACACGCAGACCTGACATGGGGACGGAGGAATGCGGCATGATCTGTTAACTTTAAACTCAGCAAACCAAATGCTAAAAATATAAAAAAGGTAAACATGGTGGTGTATAGAGGCTTTTTCATGTAGGGGAGCAATTATGAAGCATAATGAGTGTCAGAGATTCAAAGTCACAATTTATATAAGCAATGGAAATTGTTTCAACTGTTCTTTCTCTTTGTGATGCCTATGTTTATCCATTTACACATGGTATTTAGAAGTAATTTCATCTATTCACATTTCAGGATAACATAATAAAGACCCATTTACACCAGGATGATCAGCAGCAGGGTGCATTTAATGTGCATTGCAGAAAAGCAGCCTATTCATTAGAATGGGCAGGCCAGCACACTACCATGGATCAAACATACTACCTGCTCATTTTTTGGTAATGCAGTGCACTGAAACATGGGTGCATTGAAAAGCCATTCAAAATTAATTATTGATACTGAATTGCACCAAAACACAACTTGAACTTGATGTTGAGTTATTCACTTTAAAGTGGATGTAAACCTGATTCATGAAATTTGAGCTGGGCACATAGATCTGTAGTGTTTTCTTATCTCTCTCCAAAGCCCTAAGTCCTGTGGCTTTCTCCTGCTCCAATATTCTGTTATCAGCATAACTTCTGTCAACTGTGATAAAACCAGGCTGAATTTTGTGGCAGGGTGGATGCTATAAATAGATTAGCAGAGAGCTGCTCTATTCACAGCACAGCTCTGCTTAGGTGGAGAGGGAATGTGTGTCTTTCCTCCAATCAGCTGTCTCAGTGTATGGCCAGAGTCCCCTCCCGCAGGTTAATCAGGAAGAGAAAATTCTAACACGATGTGCACTTTCTAAACAGTATATAAAGCTGAAGACAACAGATATACATGTAAACTTTACTGTATGTAGGGAGATTTGTTTCATCTCTGTGTATCATCCGAGGCTGTTCACTTCACTGGGTATATGTGAGGGTTTACATCCACTTTAAGGTCATCACAGAAGACAAGGGGGCACTCTTTACGACTGGAGGAAAAGAGATTTAACCTCCAAATATGAAAAGGCTTCTTCACAGTAAGAGCTGTGAAAATGTGGAATAGACTCCCTCAAGAGATGGATCTGGCAAGCTTAAGAGATTTAAAAAAAAAGGCTTGGATTATTTCCTAAATGCACAAAATAATAACTAGATACTAATATTTATAGGTAAAGTTGATTTGATTGCCTCTTGGGAAATCATGCTTTATTTGGATTTTTTTTCCCTTCCTGATCTGTGTATATGAAGGTTTTCTATTTTTGTGTGTTCTGTTTTTTTTTTCTGTGGCTAGAACTAGTTGGAATTTTTGTCTTTTCAACCAGATTAAGGGCACTTTCACACTGGTTCGCTTCAAAACTGCTAGTAAAACGCCTATGCATTAATGAAGCGCTTTTGCTGCGTTTGCGGTGCGGTTTTTAAAGGACATACAACTCAAAAACTGCAAAAAAAACACTTAGCGGAGGCATTTTCGAGACGGCCCTCATTCATTTCAATGGGTGGAGTGTTTTTGGAGCGTTTTTTTAGCTCCCCAAACATGCTCCAAAGATGCTGCAAGCAGGATTTTTTTAAACGCAACGGAAGCACATCGCCCCAGTGTAAAAACACTAATTTTAAAGGGAAGATTTTTTTAACGCACAGTGTGAAAGGGCCCCAACTATGTAACTAATTTCTATATTTATAAACTGATATATATTGTGTGCCACCTCTCATAGAATCTAGCCACCAGACAGAGAATTCAAATTCACAGTAAAATTATAATAATGACATACCGTATATACGCAAGTATAAGCCGACCCGAATATAAGCCGAGGCACCTAATTTTACCAAAAAAACTGGGAAAACGTATTGACTCAAGTATAATGCCGCGTACACACGAGCGGACTTTACGGCAGACTTTGCCCGGCGGACTGGATTTCGTCAGACAATTCGATCGTGTGTGGGCTCCAGCGGACTTTGTTTTCTCAAAAGTTGGACGGACTTAGATTTGAAACATGTTTTAAATCAATCCGTTGAAATAGAGTCCGGTCGAAAAGTCCGCTCGTCTGTATGCTAGTTCGACGGACAAAAAGCCACGCTAGGGCAGCTATTGGCTACTGGCTATGAACTTCCTTGTTTTAGTCCGGTCGTACGTCATCACGTACGAATTCAACGGACTTTGGTGGATTGTGTGTAGGCAAGTCCGTTCATTCAGAAAGTCTGTCGTAAAGTCCGCCGTAAAGTCCGACCGTGTGTACACGGCATTAGCCTAGAGTGAGAAATGCGCAGCTACTGTAAGTGGAAAAGAGGGTCAACAATGCCCATTTGCAGCCTCACTGTGCCCATTTGCAGCCATAGGTCCTTCGAACTTCAAACTCGGTAGTTAAGGGTTCCTAGATGCCCCCTAGCTGCAGCCAAAATTTGGGGTCTCTGGACCCAAAGGGTCCCGAAATGACATTGCTGCAGATGGACACAGTTGACCGATTTTGGGGCCCCGTATCTCGGGGCCACTTAGTGCTAGGGACCCCAAATTTGGTGTGCAAACCCACTGGAAATAGCACTACAACATAACACAAAGCTGGGGTTCCTAACACCAAGTGGCCCCGAGATACAGGGCCCCAAATTCGGTTCAGAAATGTCAAGCACTTTTCTGCAGCAGAAAATGACATTTTCCGAGCCAACTTTGGGGCCCCACACCAAATTTTGGGTTCCTAGCACCAAGTGGTCCCGAGATATGGGGCCCCAAAGTCGGTTCAGAAAATGTTATTCTTTGCACCAGAAAAGTGCTTGACTCGAGTATAAGCTGAGGGGGGCACTTTCAGCACAAAAAAATGTGCTGAAAAACTCGGCTTATACTCGAGTATATACGGTACTTTGACTTTTCTTTCTCCATGCACACTGGCATTTTTCCTAAGCTCAAAAAAGCTATAAAAAAGCGCTGGATAAAAAATGCTGATAATAGAATTTTTGTGCCAGCTTCTAGTAGCATTTTAGTAGCTTTTAAAAGCATTTAAAAGCTTTTGGGAGCATTAACATTTTATTAGCCTTTTTGCAGTACATGAAGAAAAAAAAAAACCTAAGAAAAAGCTGTTCGGAGCATTTTAGTAGCATTGAGCCCTGGTTCACATTGCATGTCAAATCGGCGGCAATTGCACCGTTGCAACATTGCATTTGCGGCGCCGCACCGATTTCAAAAAGTAGTTTCTGTACTATTTTTTGTGATTTCGGGGTGTAATTTACATTGATATCTGTGCAGAAACCCACACAGATGTCTGTGAAATCGCAGCCGAAATCGGGACTGACATGCGGGAGTGAAATCGTGCGAGTTCATCTGAACTCACACGGCTTCATTTCCGCAGCTCAGTGAAGCAGTTAGGAACATTTAGGAGTTTAGGAGCATTCAGCATTTTTTTCTGCTGGGAAGTTACTCCAAAAAACGACAATTTTTTTTTTCTGCACCTAGACGCTGAAGCTCAAACGCCAATATCCTAAAGTAGAGTAGTGTGCATGGACAATGGGATAACACTATTTATCTCCTAGGAGCAGAACAAAATAGGCTAAAGCCCCATACACACTATCAGTTTTTCTGCTGAGTTAGTCCTTCAGATTTACCAAAACCATGTAGTGCAAGGGCCTGCCTGATTGCATACACATTGAAACTCCTAAGGTTTGACCTCATATTATATGGTTTTAGTAAATTTGAAGGACTAACTCAGCAGAAAAACTGATAGTGTGTATGGGGCTTAACAGTCTTTATGGCACCCATTTTTTTATTGTAAGGGAAAAAAAACTAATATTACTAATACCATTCAATACTATTTCTAACTTTGTCCTATTTATAGGTAAGCAAACAAACCTAATTTACTTACAGTGTCTAAAATTTCCTTTGTATGTGCTGCCGAAATACAAAATCTCGCTCGTGCTTCAGTGATGGGAGTGGCTGGGAATCCAACTACAACAACTCCAATCTTCCTCTCCAGCATGTGCCTTGAAAATGCCCTATGGATAGAAAAATAGGAAAAAATGATAAAAAGGTAAATAAATATGAACAGATTTGAAAAAGTATAAACTTTCAGCACTCTGGACTGCTATTTTTTAAACACATACGTAGTCTGGGGCCTTTACAAGCATGTCACACTTTGCCCATTTGTTGTAGTAGTACAATCTTACCTCTCAGGGATAGGTATGTGTGCTGTTATTCTCTTCTGATCAGAGAAGAAATGTCAGCCCAGTGGTAAGCTGTAATACTTTCCTGGAAACTGACCTGTCTCCTGCCTGAGCTCAGGACTGATACCCAAAGGGCTGCTGGAGGAAGGCAAAACGGTCTGCTAGCAAAGTCTCTAGTTTTCTGTATTGGAATCCTGACAGTACCTTTGTTATATGACAATATTATGTGTGTTTGCAATCCTTATCCAGCTCAGGGAGGAGATAAAATGCCTTACAGCCTGACAGGTAAAGCATACACGCAAATAAAGGCTTCATTATTATAATAGCTCAGGAGGGAAGGTTAAGATTTTTAGAGATTCCGGTTGCCAACTGGTTCTCTTTAATCTTTCACTGCATTAAAATACTAATTTTATTTATTCAGGGAAGCCTATCCCACACCCACATAACTGTCCCTGAGCCACCCCCATCAAATCATTCTTTGCAGCCATTACCTTTTGTACCACCACCCCCTCCCTTTAGAATGTAAGCTCTACGAGCAGGGCCCTCCTGTATCTTTTGTATTGAACTGTACTGTAATTGTGTTGTCCCCCTTATACATTGTAAAGCGCTGCGTAAACTGTTGACGCTATATAAATCTCGTATAATAATAATAATAATAATAATTTCTTCTTTATGCCAGCTGGAAACATCAGCTCGTCCTGGGACAAGCCCTACTGTCGTCACTGCGTTACTCAAAACCATTATTGTTCAAGCGCTTGATCTACATTCGAAATGTGAGTGTTTCCAACTTTTAATACATTTCTATGTTTATACGATTTCACACTATGTGAAGTATTTTCTTTTTCGTTTGTGCTATTTTGAACACTTGAGAGGATTTGGTCTGACAAGTTAGCTACATCTGAGGACTGCTTCTCTGCGATAGCTTCTGACCAATTGGACCATCTTCCATCCTGAACTGGAGCCTGGATGTGGAGACCTTGTTGACTCATTGAGCATATGCCCATTTGAGTCTCCTTATTCCGGTAAGCCTCCTCACTAACCGGTGGTGGTTTTATTGTCTGTGTCTTCACTCCAGCACGGATGGCACATGGAATCCCCTTTTTGGCTATATAGTTTCTTATCCATGGACTGTTGTATTCACGGTTTAAAAACCTCTATATGCTGGAACTTTAATTTGAGTGTGAATTTCACATCACTTTTCATTGTTTTCATTTAACCTTGTGGTCAATTCACATTATTTATTAGGTGGTACTTATGAATTTGTAAAATTTTTGAGCACTGCACAATTTTTTTATTTTTCACATATTTCTTGGTATACACTTGTCTTAGTGTTGTGCTGGCTGCTATTAGACATACGTTTATATGTCAGTGCGATATACACCAATTTTTCTGTAAAAAATACCAATTGGAAAGGAACTGCAAGAAGAAGTCCTACATGGGCCTTCCTAGGGTACACTGCTTATTCCTAGGGCATGCAAAGAATGCTGCTTATACTT
Organism: Lithobates septentrionalis; assembly: GCA_037952835.1. Lineage (NCBI taxonomy): Eukaryota > Metazoa > Chordata > Amphibia > Anura > Ranidae > Lithobates > Lithobates septentrionalis. The sequence continues at coordinate 506,911 of JBBDGP010002613.1, read as the reverse complement.
CGCTTTGTAGCATTAATGGAGCAAATCCTGTTGTTGGTCATTTAATTGGTAGAAGCATTTATAATAGTTACATCCACAAGCTTTCCAAAAACTTTATAAAAAATTGAATAACCATGTATTGTTGGTTTATATTCAAATTAGACACATTAAGAGAAAGAAGTATATAACTATAATAATACATCTAAATATTTTCAAATCGACAAAGCAAATGAGTGGCATTGCTTATCCATAGCATTGCTTATCCATAGACAGGATGGATCTTAGATCAGTGCCACTTGAAACATCTTTTCAACTTGTCGTGGATGCTAAACCTTTGCTATGTGTAATTAATGGAGTAACATGCATGGCTAAGATTAGTTTTACTGATGTCAACGAGAGTTAAATCTCCACAGACTTAATCATACTTAGTGGGATTACAAAAGGATTACCGGAGACTCATATTGGATAGCTTTCCATCTGTTACCATCTTTAATATCTATCATCAGAGGTGGACATAGAGCCTTTGTAGCATGTGGCATTGCACAAGAACCCCAAAGAACAAAGGGTCCATCTAGGTTGCCATTAGGGTAAAAATATTGTAATTAAAGCCCCACTCAGAGCTAAAACATTTTTCACAAAACCTCCCTCTCACCCTCCTCCAATCCATGGTACTAAGCATTATTTCCACCCTAAATTGTCAAAGCAGATATACTCAACTAAGTTTGCCTCCAGATGCCTCGTCACCACCAGTTACATGTGGGGTTACCGCTGATCCAGTATTGTCACGCTCCCCCTGAGCTTGAGACATCCAATTGGGAAATGTCTGTCATGCAGGCACTGATGTGCACACCCAAAGAGGGACCCTTCCAGGAAGTACAGAGAAGAGAAGGCGGCTTGGGGATGCAGTTTCACGTGACAACCGCTTAAGGTAAATAAATGGGCCTTTTGGATAGGTAATTTTTAAATTTATTTTACACTTCCTTTACAGCAATCGGATAGAGGGGGTGGTCATGAGGCTGATAGAAGAGTTAGGCTTTAATGGTTAGCAAAGTTATGATTGAACTGAAACTGTTAGCAAAGGCAATTTTGAGCACATAACTGCTGATTGCTCAGTTATCGGTTTTCTCAGAGTGGAGAGCAGTGACTGTTGGTCACCGCTCTCCACTCTGCCCCTCCAGCGTTTACTGGAGCGCTGGGCTGGAGAGGGAGCAGGCGCAGCCGGCATCAGTTCTCAGCTGAGCGCTAACAGCTGCAGCCAGCTGTTAATTAGGCATCTGGGTTGATCCAGACAACATGGTCAGGATCTTTCCAAAGCCTGGAGTAGCTCTGTAATGTCAGCCGACAGCAGGATTTAGCCCACCTTCTAATCATTCTGGTCACAGGAGAGCACAAGTAAGTGCACTTCTGTGACCCACAAGAGAAGTAAGACCAAAAAAAGCTTTGCCATACTTCTATTAAATATTATGGAGCAAGATATGGAAAGAAGCAGAATGTTTATGCAGTATATTGATACAGACAAAAGCCAAGCCCAGTAGGCAATGGTAATTAAGCCTTAAGGTACAGTAAGTCCCAAATAGTTTTTCTGCAGGTGTACCCAGGGCTGTCTGTCATTATCCTTTGTAATATACAGGTAGGGTTGGCTTACCTATCATAATAAAATGTTTTAAAGACAAAAAAAGTAAACTCCAATTTCAGCATACAGTTATGTCTCTCATTTACATACATGTAATCCAGATCTTTATGCTCTGGTCAAGCCTGTTTGAACGTAAAGTGTATGAGAAGCCTTGTCTAAAGTTGTATGAGAACATGCTATGGGTTTTCAGATATTTTATGTGCATATTTGCCTATTCATGGGTCTGTTTCTAAGTGATTTATCCCAAATGTTTTTTAATAAATAATTAAACCAATATTGTATTATACTGTAGACTATGTGAGTGCGATGCTGTTCAAGAATGAGTGGATTCTATTTATTGTGTTGATCATAGACAACTTTGCATGTCTCTCAGCCTGAGAATTCCGGGAGAAAGATCTTATCAACTAACTACTGCTGTTTATTTAGTAAATGTATTTTTTCTTAAGCCACATACACACGATCCGATTGTTGGCAGGTGATTGTCTGTTGACAAACTGTTGTCCTAAAATCCGACCATTAGTACGTTCCTTCAGACAACTGTTGTCCAACTTTCGGTCAACAAATGTTGGATGGCAGGCTACTAAATTTTTGGCGGACAATAGTCTGTTGTCAGATTTTCGTATCGTCTGTACACAAATCCGTCACACAAAAGTTGAAAGTACAAACAAGCATGCACGGAATCAATGCTCACAAAACACGAAATTAGCAGAAGGTTCCCAAAGGGTGGCGCTCAAGAGCTGAAATTCCTCATAGTATGTCACTACGTTTGTGTTTGTTGGCCAATAATTGTGTACCGTCAGTATGCAAGATCCTGGCACATGCCCTTTGGACAAAAGTCTGAAGCTCTGTTGGCAAACAATCCGATCGTGTGTACCAGGCTTTAGGTTCCCTTTAAAAAGTGGACATGCCAACCTTTTTTTGTTTCAGCTATAAAAGAGTAAAAAAATCTTTAAAGCTTGCACAAGTTTTAAAGGATTATTTCACCCAGAAAAAGACATTTACGTTTTTGGAGGTGTCTGGCTTCTTATATAACCTGGAAACTGAAACAGCAAGATTTCTCTGCCACATTTTCCAACTTTGTGTGCTGGAAGTTTTGGGTGTTTAAGTCCATGTGTTCAGTTTTCTTTTTGCAATAATCATTATATGAAGAATTCAGCAGAGAGTGGGACCCTTCTTAAGGACCACAGTACATAAAAAGACCCAGGAACCTAACCACAGACATCTCACCAACAGAGTCACTAAACTGGCAGGCGGTTTAACTATCCAGCACCAGGATCATATTTAGACATGTCACTCCCATTTCTGACAAGCTGAACTCCTTTTGGGGCCTGTTTGTATTCCTTTTCACAGCATGAGTGTGTTGGCTGACAAATATTTATATACTTTTATACTTGGAACAACCAGCATTTTAAAAGGCTCGCCTAGGTGGATGGAGCATCGATTCGATGCTGCATCTCTTCCTTGCCGGCTCTGAAGTGAGAACTGAGCAATCATAGACCGCTGATCACTCAGCTCTCCCCCTCCGCTCTGAGCAGAGAGCCATGACTGTCAGTCTCTGGCTCCCTGCTCTGCCCCTCCAGCACTAACTGGAGTGCTGGGCTATGGAGGGGGTGGGGAGAGCTAGTTCAGGCTCTCGGAGAGGCTGAGCCATGTCCCAATCCAGGCTTCTGGGTGGATCCCGACCATATGGTTGTGATCTTTCCAGAGCCTGGACTAGCTCTGTGACATCAACCAACAGCGGACTTCAGCCCCCTGTCAGCTGAAAACAGGTCAAACTCCTGTGATCCATTGGAGAAGCCAAAAAAGCTTTGGCTATAGTTCTCCTTTAAGTGGTTTCTAGTCATTCTTACCCAACTTTGCCTGGCATGTACAAAAGGACTGGAACAACTGGAGAATCTTCATTGCCATAAGTGATGAACCCCATGTCCCGTAACCTCTGTCGGAAGTATTGTGTGTTCTCTGCAAGCTGATGTACTCTTTTCAGGCCTATAAAATTAAAAACAAAAGAAATACATCACCCATTTGCCAAGGAAAAGTATGAAGATAGCGCTACAAGAAAGGAAACAATTTACAATACAACAATGCCCTTAATGTTACAAGGACAGAAAGTAAAGTGACGTATTACAGACAGAACATAGGGGAGTACTACATACAGCAATTATAACCTGACTCTGAGGCTCCAAAACTTTTTCCACTACACAAAAATAGTTTGGCTAGAATTCTACTTTGAGACATAGAGCTCTTATTCTGCTTGTTCCCCCAAGACCTAAAATAACCCACCTTTTGTGCATACTTACCTCTAAGCCAATGACTCGCCAAAATGTTTGCTTCCATCTTTTTCATTCTGGCTACATCTGTGAAATTGCTCCTCAGATTTCTAAGGGGCCGCCTACTAATTGTTTACTGCTTGCAGTGTAGTGGCCCACAGCTGTGTGTTGGAGGTAAGTAGGACCAACTGGGGCAAGGAAGGGTGGGGGCAAAAAAGATAATTGTACTTTGTCCAGAAGTGCACTTACCACTTTTGATCAGTATTTTGCTAAAGGATACTTGTCATAAGAGAAGTGTGGGGGAGCTGTCATTGCTGTCTGCAAAATGCTAGTTACCTGGCTGCTTATAGCTTTAATACTTCGTAATCAAAACCCAACCTGAAGAAGTCAAAGCAATCACAATGGTAACATTATCAAAAGGTACTCAAAAACCAACATATATCTATCATGACAGGTGAACTTAAAACATGCTTGGATATTTTTTAGTTATTCATGTAAGAGCCGGTTCACACGGGGGCGACTTGTCAGGCGACCTAGCCGCCTGACAAGTCGCCTCCCGTTCTGTACAATGGAACCGTTCTAATCGGAGCGACGCAAGTCGCTCCGACTTAGAAGAAAGGTTCCTGTACTACTTTGGGGGCGACTTGCATAGACTTCTATACAGAAGTCGTCTTGCAAGTCGCCCCGGCAGTCGTGTGCAGGTCGCCTCGGTGAGGCGACCTGCAAGTCGTGCCGCCTCTGGTGTGAACTGAGGCTAAGAGATACCTTGTTTTGGGAATGGATTGGTAACCTCTGAACACCCATATTTTAACAGATCAGTACAGCCTTATCAGCTGCAATTTTAATGGTTGGACGAATTCCCATTGATTCATTTGGGAAAACCTTTATCAATAGACTTTGTTCCATTTGGGAAAATGACAATATGGTAAACTGATAACATGCCTGGAAGCCGTGTGATATATTGTGTGGCTTGTTTATAAGATTTCTTGCTCTGCTCATTGAAATATGATACCAGTCAATTAATTCTAACAAACATGTATCTTCCTTTGAAGTATCAAAAGGTGAAATCCCTGTCCCTGGTATTTACCAAAATAGATTACATGCAATATCAAGCCCTATTAATATACTTGTTTCTTCGAAGAGAACTCACCGCAAGCCTTTCATCATCAGACCACAAGGCCCCTGTGTCAATCAAAGTGAATGATACCGTGGTTTATATGGATATGGAGTAAAAGCCAGAAATGATACCGCAGCACACAAATGTAATGTGATATACTGTAGGTAAAAAGCAACCAGGATACAGGCCATACAGTCTGTTCACTAAACTGACAGAAGTGACATTCAGTTCCTGCTGCAATTTGTAAGCAAAACCTGGAAATAGAATAAAGAATGTCTAAATGCAAGAAGAGTGTTATATTTTGTAGCTTAGCAGTCCTTAGATGTGGTGGCTGCAATGCTTTCCTTTTTCGGGTTGTGTACATTTTCTGTAAGACCCCTTTCACACTGAGGCAGTATTCAGGTGTTTTAGAGCTAGAAACAGCGCCTGTAAAGCGCCTGAAAACTGCCTTCCATTCTCTGCAATGAGTGCTTTCACACCCGGGCGGTGCGCTTGCGGGACATTCGGAAAAGTCCTGCAAGCAGCATCTTTGGGGCGGGTTGGGAGCGCTGTATATTGCAATGAATAGGCTGCGTTTCCGAAGCGCCACAACATGGGAGTTTTTAACACCTTTGGGTAAAAAGCGCCCCGCTAGCGGCCAAAAAGCAGAGCAAAAGCGCCGCTTAAACAGCGGTAAAGCGCAGCTAAAACGAGCGTCGTTTTACCGCAAAAGCGGCCCCAGTGTGAAAGGGGTCTTAGTACAGAAAAATACCTGATGAGCCTGCCAGAAACCCATTGTCCTTGTAACCTTCTGTGAACTTAACTGACATCTTAAACTGGTATTTTTTTCCTACACTAAAATATTTCGGGCGGCACAGTGGTGTTGTGGGTAGCACATTCACCTAGCAGTAAGAAGGGTTGCTGGTTCGAATCCCAACAACACTACCTGCCTGGAGTTTGCATGTTCTCCCTGTGCCTGTGTGGGTTCCCTCCGGGTACTCCGGGTTCCTCCCACACTCCAAAGACATGCTGGTAGGTTAATTGGATTCCATCTAAGTTGTCCCTAGTATGTATGAATGTGAGTTAGGGACCTTAGATTGTAAGCTCCTTGAGATTAGGGACTGATGTGAATGTACAATGTCTATGTAAAGCACTGCGTAAATTGATGGCGCTATATAAGTACCTGAAATAAACACTTTCCTGCTCTGGGCAACGATATTACACAGAGCAGTCTCTTATCTCCACTTTGGCAGTCCCCTGCCGATGCTGTCAATTCCCCATCTCCAGGTGCCACCTTAACAAGACGGGTGCTATGGAGGCACCCCTGCTCCATAGACACACACAGCACCAGAAGCCAAACCCCTGCTGCCACCTCCCAGGAGTATGACTGACAGCAGCAGGAGCCTTTGGCTCCTGCAGATCTCAGTGTCTCCTGTGAGACCAAAAGTGAGAGATGCAGTGCTGCAGCTGGGACAACGCTGGAGTGATGACATGAGTTAGTTAAGTGTTTGGTGATTGGGAGGGGGGCAGTAAAGATAGTAGACAGTTTACCTTATTGCAGAGAATGCATTGAGTTAAAAAAAAAAATTTTACTTTAGAATCAAACCACTTGATGCCAATGCTATAGCTGAAAGACGGCTACAGCGCAGTCTTAAAGGGCGTACATGGATGTCAGCCTGTGCTCACGCTGGGTGGCACACTCTGTGATCACTGAGTCTTTGGGACTCAGCTGATCACAGATCCCGGCAATTTACCATGTGATCAGCTGTCAGCCAATGACAGCTGATCTTGTGATGTAAACAGAAGCCGGTAATCTGCTTTTTTCCCCCCTCACGCCAACAGCGTGAGCAGAAAAAGGAAGCCGATTACTGGCTCATGTAAAAGGGACATCGGTCCCACACACCGACAGCCACTGCCGCTAAACAGTGCTCACCAGTGCCACCTACCAGTGCCCATCAGTACTGCTAAGCAGTGCCCACCAGTGTCACCTACCAGTGCCACCTACCAGTGCCGCCTATCAGTGCCCATCAGTGCCACCTATCAGTGCCGCACCATCAGTGACTCCTGATCAGTGCCCATCAGTGTCAACTATCAGTGCCGCCTTATCAGTGACCATCAGTGCAGCCTCATCAGCACACATCAATGAAGGAGAAGAATTACCTGTTTGCAAAATTTTATAACAAACTATGAAAACGTTATTTTTTTTCCCAAATTTTCAGTCTTTTTTTTGTCTGTTTAGCAAAAAATAAAAAACCCAGTGGTAATTAAATACCACCAAAAGAAAGCTCTATTTGTGTGAAGAAAATAATAAAAATTGAATATGGGTACAGAGTAGCATGACCGCTCAATTGTCAAAGTGTGACAGCGCTGAAAGCTGAAAATTGGCCTGGGCAGGAAGGGGGTAAAAGTGCCCAGTACGCAAGTGGTTAAACTATCAGTCTTTACTTACTGTGAACTACAAAGCATCTGTTATGGCGATGAGGAGGGGACAGGTGTTTGTAGTATCAATCAGGGGAGCAGCCTATGGTGACAATGTTGCTCTTTCATAGATACAGTAAGGTTAGTGTTGTCACTCTAGGACAGGAAATGGGTTACAAGCAAAATCACCAGGTGAAGAAAAAAAGCCTGAAAATAGAAAATGAATGCAGTCACTACATCTAAGGACTTGGTAAGCTGAAATGTATTTCTTGGGTTTATATTTAAACAAATATATTCAAATTCCAGTCTATTGTGGTTCACCAAGATTACCTCTTGTGATTCCTACAGCACTGTAGCCAAACCAGTGGCTTAGTACTGTCAATAGACAGAGTAGCTGTACTGAGCCATTGAGAGGCCTCATCCTAATACATAGTCACAGGTGCTTCCCTCTTACTGCCCCATGGCTGCATGACTGTGTTGAGCTAGGTAGTTTTTTTTTCTTTTTTGCTTGATAGTGGCACATGGACTTTATGAATTTTGTGATTATTGTTGTCCAAATTATTTGATATTTTTTATCTTCATTTATGATCTATAAAGCACCTTAGGAATTACGGGAATATTGTTTTATATATACCGTATATATATATATATATATATATATATATATATATATATATATATATATACACACACACACACACACACACACACACACACATACTTTGACACTTCACATCTAATTAACTTATTAATTTGATTATTTTTTTTTTATTGGATTCACCCATGAATTAGAAGGCACTTATATGCACGGTAATAGATAGTGCAACACACCCCTTTCCCTTTTTATTTGTGTTTTTATCGTTATGTAAAATACAGTGAGTGTAGCTGTCTAAATTGGTGAGAATGGTCACATTCTGAAAGATATTTACACTGAGCGCAGAATATCATTTTTATTTTTTGATGAATAAATAAAAACTGATCATTGTAAGCACCCCTGTCAAAGGTGAATGGTTTGTCTGAACCCACTAAATGCTACATATGCAGGACAATTTGTTCTGTTGAAAAACAACACACTTACTGGCTAGATCCCCAGGTGAAAATAAAGGAAAAGAAAGCCTAAAAAACAAACCTAATGCAGCCACTACATCTAAGAATCGGTAAGCCCCAATATAATACACGTTTGCATTTGGGTTTAATACCACTTTAAGTTTATGCTAGGTGTTTTTAACATGGGATGCTTTAAGCACCTTGTTCATATTCTGTGCTGGGCACAGAGAACAGAATAAAAATCCTTTTCTCTTGAATTGCTTTAGCAGCAGAAGGCCACTGTGCAGGTATAATGGCTGCCGGCAGGACAAAGTATCAGCGCCAGACCTTGGGAAATTTAGCTCCATAGGAATAAATGGAACCTTCTTTCTCAAAAGGTAAACGGTTCAATACAATAACTGGAGAATAGAGCACAGCAATAGTACACGCTTGACAGCTAATGAGAAGGACTGGGAATGTGGATTCACTAAAAAGGCAGCAATCTGTAGGTCTCACTGTATAGATGGGAACCCCTGCCTATTCGGAGCACAAATTGTTGCTTTTGTGTTAGTGCGTGCAGTGTGTTGTAATCTTTATGGATCACAGATCCTATAGGTGAAGATCAACAATAGCTTTGTGTAGACCCCTTGCTGAGGGTATTGGAGAGAGGCAGAAAGCAGTTCCTTTTCCAGGATGTTCCAGCCCATTGGAGTCTCTAAAAAGACACCCATTCTATATAATATATATTAGACATCCAGTGCTCTTCAGGACATTTACTCTATTCATGTGCGTAGGAGCAGAACCCTTTCCTGCAATAACAAGGCCATGCTTCCTGAATCTCGGGAACAGGCAGCCATCCCAAGCCAGATGACCCTGTCACATGCCAACGTCTCTCGGACTGTTCTTCTGAAAAATCTACAACAAGAATAAAACTGCTAGCAAACAAAGTTATGCAGCTACAATACAATGATGAAATGTAAAGCAGTACTAAATCGTCAGCATATAACTATACTACGTTTTAATATGAATTCCCACATCTATTAATGAAACCATCATGAAAACAAAGATAATAATAAAAAAGGGAGGACAGTGACCTAACTGTATTGCTAAACTGCAGCACAGAAAAATAAGAGCACCAGACTGGCTGTGTTGTGTGATAGGGCTGTATAAATCTCATGACTGGATGGACAAAGATATAAATCCTTTTGCTGGTAAGACATCCTTGATATACACTGATCAGCAATAACATTATGACCATGGACAGCTAAAGTGAATAACATTGGTTATCTTGTTTCCAATGGCAAATGAAAGTGAATGGGATATATTAGGCAGTAAGTGAATAGGTTTCCATGATGTTGATGTGTTGAAAGTAAGGGAAAGTGTAAGGATTTGAGCAACTTTGACAAGGGACAAATTGTAATGGCTAGATGACTTGGTCAGAGCAACTCCCAAACTGCAGCTCTTGTGGGATGTTTCTGGTCTGACATGGTCAAGACCGAGCAAAAGTAGTCAAACTAGTGAACCAGCAACAGGGTCATGTGCGGCCAAGGCTTATTGATGTACATGTAAAGCAAAGGCTGGCTCCTGTAGTCAAATCCAATAGAAGAGCTACTGTAGCTCAAACTGCTGAAAAAGTTGAGTGTGGTTCTGATAGAAAGGTGCGAGTACATCACAGTTTGTTGCATATTCACAGACTGGTCAGGGTGCCCATGCTGACCTGTGTCCACAGCCAAAAATGTCTACAATGGGCAAGTGGACATCAGAACTGGACCACGGAGCAATGGAAGAAGGTGGTCTGGTCTGATGAATCAGGTTTTATTTGACATCTTGTGGATGCCTGGGTGCATTGATTACCCGGGGAAGGGATGGCACCAGGATGCACCATAGGAAGCCAAGCCGGTAGAGAGAGAGATACCACAGCATACCTTCAGAGGTTTAGTGATGTCAACTGCTTGATGGGTCAGGGCTGTTTTGGTGGTAAAAGGAGGACCTACTCAATATTAGGTAGGTGGGTGGAGACAAAGCAACTTTCCTTACTACAGAATTGGGATTATTCAGGTGGTTACATGGAAGGTAGTCCTCAATTAGAGACCACACAAAGAACATGGAGAAACAAACAGTAATTCCTTCAAAAAAGAAGATCTGACGCTACAACAAAAAGGTTTTTTTTGTTTTTTTTTTAAATTCTCACAATGTACATAGGCAACATGGAGAAGTTTTTATTTTAAATCAATAAAACTGGGGTGGCACTTTAAATATTCAAGTATAGAGTTATTCAACAATATTCTGCTAATAATGTGTGTGTAATATATATATATATATATATATATATATATATATATATATATATATATATATATATATATATATATATATATATATATATATACACACATACATATATACATATACACACACACACACACACACACACACACACATATATATATATATATATATATACTGTAGAGCAGGGGTCAGCAACCTACGGCCCGTGCCCGGCCTGCCGCTTCTAAATGTCTGGCCCGTCAGTGCATGTGATGAATTCATGTGCACCCGGCCTGCAGACATTTCAAGTAAGAGCAGAGCAGGGAGCAGGATGCTGAATGAGAACGCAGGAGAGATACAGCAGCACTGATAAGACAGCAGGAGCTATCGGAGTTAACTTTCTAGATGATTGGTTGCTAGGTGGTCCTAGCAACCAATCATCAGCTTGTTAATATGAAAAATTAACTCTGGAAGCTCCCGCTGTATTACCAGCGCTTCTGTGCATCTCTCCCGTGTTCTTATTCAGCTTCCTGCTCCGATCTGCTGGGTCTCCCTCTCTGCATGGGGAAAGGTAGGAACGGGCAGAGCTGCAAGGGGGGGGGGCTATGTAATATGCAGGGGGGCTGGGTAAGGGCTGTGTGATGTGCAGGGGAGGGCTGTGTAATATGCGGGGGTGGCTGTGTAATGTAAAGGGGTCCAGAGGTATGGGGGCTGTCTAATGTAAAGGGGTCCAGAGGTGCGGAGCTGTGTAATATAAAGGGGTCCAGGTTATTATCTTCATTTATTAGCAGGTAAATGGGGCCCTCCATGCATTCACATACATTGAATCCAGCCCTTAAGTGGAAAAAGGTTGCTGACTGCTGCTGTAGAGAATATATACAGATAATATTGATATAATATGTATACCATACCATATATACTCCAAAAAAACATGAGATTTTGTTTTTAAGGCTGGGTTCACACTGCAGCACAAAGCGGTTGACAGCAGTGGTCCGGTGTGTCCCCATTCACCGCTTCAGGTCCGATTTCAGTACGAATTTTGGGCTGAATTCAGACCTGAAACAGACCAAAAGATGTACAGGGCTCCTGTGCAATTTGCACCGGAGCCGCTGCGGAGATGTGTGAACCGGCTCCATAGAGAGCCGGTCACAATCACTTGCTATCACTTAGCATTAGAAGTTTGTCAAGTGATTTTATGTGATGCCTAGATATGCTCTTTAAAACCCCATTCCATCTTCTGGATGTCCGAGCAGTGAGTCTGCAGGGGCAGCGTCTGAGGCATGTTAAGTATTGCAGCAAAAGCTGCTTATTTATTTTGAAAATGCCTGGGCAACATTAAAAAAAATCTGGAAATGGGCCTTAAAAAAAGGGACTCTGCTGAGGACTATCCACATTGAACTGACCATGGTATTTTTTTTTTTTTATCTCAGTAGATTGCTTCAAAATGGGGTTGGATGCATTTCCAAAAGCACAAAATATAACGGACTATTATATTTATGAGAAATACATAGCTTGTTATCCGATTGCCTTCAGAGGGTCTAGAATTTTTTTTTTCCCTATTAAAGCAAATTGATCCACCCTTTAGAAAGGTTTTTTTTTACCTTCCCTGAAATTATTAGAGGCTAAAGTTTTTTAAGAAAGCAAAGTTGTTTTATTTGTTTTTTAAGTGTGAACTCATAGGTTTACTAGCCCTTTACTCAGTTAGCATTATTAAATAAAGTTATTTTGCCTACATTTTTCAGTCTATATTCTAAACTTTTGTGTTTAGTTGAGTTTAATCAGTTAATTTTGCAAAGTTGACAAGAAACAACCACAAAATATGATTTTCACCATGTAAAATAAAGCATCCGTACAATAACAGATGAAAAAAACAACACAAAATCAATTAAGCCAGTTTCTTTACTACAACTCTCTCCAGGATTTAACACCAGCGGAAGACTGTGGTATTTTTAAAGGGATATTTTTGGCAACCTCTATCTCCACAGAAATCCACCCTTGCACTTACAGCTTTTCAAAAAACACAACAAAATAAAAATGCTTTTCCATAGACTTGGGGTTTCCACAATGAGAACTCAAACAGATGTGGAACATTGTCTGCAGCGGTTTCCAAACATATCCATGTGTCAACCATTTTAAACATATTAAAATGATGTTTGCCAAGAAATAAAACATTTGCGCAGAAAAACACAGATTTATGGATAATTTATGTTCAGTCATGGTGGTGTGTTATAATGCTGGAAAGAAAAGGCATTTAACAATCTGTTGCTTGAAGGAAAAGCTATGGCTAAAAGAGTGGGCTATATGGACATCTGAGCTCTCCCTGGGCCATTCTGCCCCGGCAGGCGAGATATTTAGGGGGTTCAACTTCTGGAACCTGTTTAGAAACTGTTCAAAGGACTTTTGACGTTTGGTAAATGATTTGTTAGGGGCTTTTCCACATTCTCATTGGAACCTTACCTTTTTTCTCCACCCTGTTAAGCCATAAGATGGTTCTAGCATCCAACTCATTATTGGGCCTCCAAAATGCAATCTGACTAGTCTCTCATTTCCTCTTATTGCCAAAGGTTCTGTGGGTCTAAGCATGATGTCTATGTGGATAGGGTTCCTGAGTTCAATGCTTACCAGGGACACTCTACACGGAGTTTGTATATTCTGCCCATATTTAAATGGATTCCTACCTTAGCCATAACAATATACTCATAAGGTTATAACGGACCTCTGACCAAAGTAGCCCTAGTGTGTGTGTGTGTGTGTGGTTCTTTATAGAAAAAACAAAATAGTAATATGAAAAGCTGGCCATACACGTGAAGATTTCTCTCATTCAGATTCACGGAATCATTTGATTCCCCCATCCACCCTAAACTAGAGGTCGACCGATATGGGTTTTTCTCTGGCCGATGCTGATGCCGATATTTAGAAATCGCGGTGGCCGATATATGATGCCGATTTTTTTGGCCGATATATTAGGCCGATTTTTTTTTTTTTTCTTTTTTTTTTCCCCACTTCATCTCATAAAATCTAACAGTTAGACCCCTTTCACACTGGGGCATTTTTTTAGGCGCTTTTGGGCTAAAAATAGCGCCTGTAAAGTGCCTGTAAAACGGCTCCCCTGCAGTCTCAGTGTGATATCCCGAGTGCTTTCACACTGAGGCGATGTGCTGGCAGGATGTAAAAAAAAGTCCTGCAAGCGGCATCTTTGGAGCGGTGTATACCGCTCCTCCACCACTCCTGCCCATTAAAATGAATGCGCACCGCTGCCGAAGCGCCTGCATAGCGTTTTGGCAGCAGCACTTCAGGGGCGCATTTAACCCCTTCCTCGGCCGCTAGCTGGGTTATAAGTGCCCCGCTAGCAGCCGAATAGCGCCGCTAAAATGACGGTAAAGCGCCGCTAAAACTAACAGCGTTTTACCGTCAACGCATGCCCACTCCAGTGTGAAAGCAATCTTAAGTAATAAGTGATACAGAAAATTTTTTACATTTAAACATTTATTGAACAAAACAAACCTCCAATCAGTTCACTTGTATGTATAATTTAGATTAAAAAAAAAATAAAAAAACTATATCTTAAATATTTAATACACAAAAACAGGTAATCAAAACTTTTGGACGAAAAAAAAAAATGGGCTAACTTTACTGTTTATTTTTTTTTTTTTTAATTAGTGTATTTTTTTTTTAAAAAAATTGCGTTTGAAAGACCGCTGCGCAAATACCGTGTGACATAAAATATTGCAACAACCGCTATTTTATTCCCTAGGGTCTCTGCTAAAAAAAATATATATAATGTTTGGGGGTTCCAATTGATTTTCTAGCAGAAAATACAGAATTTTTACTTGTAAGCAACAAATGTCAAAAAAGATTTAGTCTTTAAATGGTTAATATGAGAAATTCTACACATGGAGTTCAGAAGAGATACAAATGTATCTTCTTATCAGATTTGGCAGGCTGCCCAGAGGAGGAGAGAAGACAAACTTCAGACAACTTGCAATTGACTTCTATTACAGAAGTCATTTGCAAGTCCCGCTGAAGTTATAATCGGCTTTTTTTATCAGCACAATCGGCTGATGCCGATTAAGTAAAAAAAGCCAAATATCGGCCGATATATCGGTCGACCTCTACCCTAAACATTGTGGATGAGATCATCTGCAGTGTCAGCTACTGTATTCTGACAGCGAGCACCTGCAGCTGTCAGAATACCCAAACAGTGCCTGCAATTAATTGGATGGATTCTGCCAAACCAGCTGCTGATGAGGCCTGTGCTTATAATTACACTGGAAGAGAAAATATTATAGATCCAGTTGGCATCTAGTCTATTTACATTGTTTTAAATCAATCCCAGATGAAGGGGCATTTTTGGACTCCCAAATGTTGGCTACTCTTTGGACTGTCCCACCAATTTTTATTGGAATACAGTTGTACCCGGACCTTCTGGCAGTGGAGTGGAACCTCAATTTCCATTTTTGTTTAATTGGATGGAGGCACTGTTCAGGCTAAAATTTTCCACATGGCTCCCTCAACTTGAAAAAAATGTTTTCTATTAAACCAAATGATGCCAACAGTGCAACCCATGGAACAACTTTTGTCCGAATTAGCCCAAATTGGCTGAAATGTTGATCAATGTATGACCAGCTTAAGAGGCAGGACCACACTTCAATTATGTTCCCCTCAGGTCACTTTTACTGTGCTGCTCATAACCCCTCATTCTGTGACTATATAGTCATAATTCCCTTGCAAAATACTTAACAGCACGGCGTTACACATACACTGACAGACCCTGGCAGCACCCAATATCCAAAGACCTCACAGCTACCAACTGGTTTGCTCTGGTGTTTGGTTGTTAACTTCCTAGCCTGCAATACTTGGTCTAGAATAGTTTGTAAAATTCATGAAACTGTAACTGAATACAAATAAAAGGTGGACATTGCCACAAACCCAACATATACCACAATCTAGGAAAGCCTAAAAAGGCATGCCAGATACAAACACATAAGACCTGGAGTGGTCCTTCAGGAACTCTGGAATCTGCCAAAACTTCTCCCAGGTTTGATAGTTTTTTGACTTATGGGAAACTATGGGTTTGATTTACTAAAATTGCAGAGTGCAAAATCTGGTGCAGCCCTGCATACAAAAATTAATCAATTTCCAGCTTTTTTTGTCAAAGCTTAATTGAACAAGCTGAAGTTAGAAGCCGATTGGCTACCAAGCACAGTTGCACCAGAGTTTGCACTCTTCAGTTTTAGAAAATCAACTCCTCCGTGTTCCTCATCTTCAATTTGATTTGGTTTAAAGAGAAGTATGGAGTTGCAAAACGAAAAAAAAAACAAAGTTATACTCTTCTAGGTGGCTGGAACATGGGTCTGATGCTGTAACTGTCCCCCACTGCCTCCAAGACCAAGAACTGTGCGTTCAAAGACCACTGACTGCTCAGATCTTGGTCTTCAGTGAGCAAAGAGCCGATGACTGTCAGTCACGGGCTCACTGCTCTGCTACTCCAGCGCTCACTCGAGTGCTGGGCTGTGGAAGGGGCGGGAGCGGTGGCCCTACTTCTCCTTTGAAGAGGCATAATGCACTGTAACCTTCAACTGTTCAATTTGCAACTGCTGTGTAAAGCCTCCAAGAAGGCCATCACGGAAGAAGTCCTCCTTGTGATGAAACCGGTTGGGCGGAGGCACAGATCAGTGTCATCGCGTTCATCCTGACTTACTAATGATTGTTATCCATATACTGGGGAGCTACAGTTCATTGAGGGAACTATGAATGCCAACATGTACTGTGACATACTGAAGCAGAGCATGATCCCCTCCCTTTGGAGACTGGGCCGCAGGGCAGTATTCCAACATGATAACGACCCCAAACACACCTCCAGGACGACCACTGCCTTGTTAAGGAAGCTGAGGATAAAGGTGATGAACTGGCCAATCATGTCTCCAGACCTAAACCCTATTGAGCAAATGTGGGGCATCCTAAACCGAAGGTGGAGGAGCGCACGGTCTCTAACATTCACCAGCTGCGTGATGTCATCATGGAGGAGTGGAAGAGGACTTCAGTGGCAACCTGTGAAGCTTTGGTGAACTCCATGCCCAAGAAGGTTAAGCCAGTGCTGGAAAATAATGGTGGCCACACAAGATATTGACACTTTGGGCTCAATTTGGACATTTTCACTTAGGGGTGTACTCACTTTTGTTGCCAGCGGTTTAGACATTAATGTCTGTGTGTTGTTATTTTGAGGGGACAGCAAGCTGTACACTCACTACTTTACATTGTAGCAAAGTGTCATTTCTTCAGTGTTGGCACATGAAAAGATATAATAAAATATTTACAAAAATGTGAGGGGTGTACTCACTTTTGTGAGATATTGTATATGTGGTGGCAGTGAATACACAAAGGTGGTCTTTGGGATCTTGGAATCTAAAATTGATTTCATTCGTTTCACTGGTTTTGGGACTTTTTGTTAGTGTCAAGCAATTGACATGTGGACTTACTGACTTACTTTTGTTTTCAATTTTTGTCTTAATTTTTTGGGGGTTTAGCGCAATACAGTTTATTAATATAAATATACAAATATCACGTTTGATCAGAGTGAATGCTAAAGCTGAACTCCAGGAAAATAGCTAAATACAATGATGAAATGCATATTTTGTGAGTTGTTTTACCTGCCAAAGAATTTGTGTTTCTATCCATTTAGTCCTAAGATTTACCTGCCACACAACCCAACCCTGTCTGGCAGAAGAGAAGACCTGAATTTCCACTTACACGTACAGGTCTGGTCCCTCCCCCACTCTGACTGGAAAGAGAAGCAGTAGACTTATTAGCTAATCTCTATATCACTCTGCTCTATCCTCCAATCATCATGCTTCTTGTCACCACATTTGCATGCAGCGCACCTGATTGACTCTGTTGCCCCTACTTTTTCTAGTCTGAGCCCTGCTGTACGGGGTGGTGCAAGAGGCTAATGCTAGATCTAATTCATATACTCACACAAATTGCATTTAATAATGTGTTAATGAATACAGAGCTGCATTAATTTGTGTCTTTTATATTTGCCTAGAGTTCAGCTTTATGTCCATTTTTCTACCAGCAGCTTGGGTAACAAAACCCATTTTTAGTGGTTATACTTTGAACAAGTGTTGTTATTTCCCTTTGATCGCTGTGTTTGATTTGGCAAAAAAAAAAGGTCACTGTGGAGTTGTGGTGAAGAATGGAAAGGTAATTATGTAACTGTCCTATTATAACACACGCAATCAAAGAAATCCATATTTGATATTTTGAAGACACCACCGCTATTTTATGTGGAAATGAGAGCCGCATATTCCCCCTGAGACTCGGCATGATGAAGAGATAGTGAAGTGAAAACTTAATTCTCATTTAGGAATGTCATTTTTAAGCACCATTGCTGAACATACGGAACAACCTGGATCATAAATTGCTGTTATGGGATCTCTATATATACATTCTGTTTTAATATACAGCCTGTTTATTTTGGACCACAGAAAGCAGTTACAGTACATTCGCTTGAGTGTTTGATAGTCCAAAGTATACAAACTTTTTTTTTTCCTCTGTGAATCAACACATGACCTGAGAAAGTAGACGTAAAGAATTGGGAACGGCAGTTTTTATTGGCAGATGCAGATTACATAGATTTTTATTTAACTTATTTTTATTGAACAACTTTTTTTATTTTAGCTTTGAAAAGAGAATGATTATGACCCTTCAGGCTTTTTTTTTCTGTCGGAGTCCCGTTGGGGAAATATCCCTTTACATTCTGTCCCACGGAAAAATTATGTTTAGGCAGGGTTGCTATTAAATTTAGTTGCCAAGTGATAGTTGCCCTGGCCAATTGTTAGGAGGTCAATTGATTTCGCCCTAATTCTGGAATTGCTGCACTTCTCTCTTCTGTCACTAGATGGCCAGGTGTCTGGTGACATTAGATAAGACAAGGACATTGCAAAGACAGATTAGGAATGAATGGGATGTTACAGCCAATGGGCAGGGATTTTCTTGGGTCCCTTGGCCTGCTGGGAGAACCTATTTATTTGGGTGGAGTCAGGTGATCAGGGTTCTGTGCCAACTGGACGGCTGTCTGGGTGGACATGTATCGTATTGCCCCAGGCTGCTAGGCCAGAAACCTAAGGCCTATCCCTGGGAAATCTGGCTGCTAGGCTGTCTGAGGGCCTATCCAAAAGCAGGAAAAAGCAGCGTAGGGTTGGGACTGCGTGCTTGTAGTCCAACCAGAAGTAACGGTTCCGCCGGCCGGGGAACCAGTCGTGGTTGGAGGTAGAAGGAAGCTGTCCCCACTAAGGGACCATCTATCAGGGCTGGGCTCAGCCCTTCCTTCTCTGAGCTGGCTGCTCAGCTGTCGGCTAATTGCCAGCTCCTATCTCTCCAGAGTGACTCACCTGTTGATGATTTCCTGCTCATCAGTCCCGCCTACTTAAGCCGTCCAGTCCACATGATCTCTGCCTTCGCCTTGGTCACATCTCTAGAGACGCTCTCCTGTGTTCCTGTTAAAGACTTGCTTGGTTGACATTCCTTCTGGCTCCAGATCTCGCTCGTTCTACTAAGCTGTTCTCTGGCTCCCTGACGTTTTGGCTTGTCTGACTATCCATTCCGGTTCCTGAACTCTGGCTATGTTTTTACTGCGTTTACTCTGTTTACCTTTTATTATTATTAAACAAGTGTTATTTAACTCTACTTCTGTCTCAGTCTGATTCATGGTTTCTGACACCATCCACCTTACTACCAGAGACCATTGTGAGTAAGCTAAGGCCAGTGCCAGAGCAAACTTCTCGCCAGCCGGGGATAGTGAAGAAGTGGGAAAACTTCAGCAAGTGGCAAGTCAGGGACCTGGCGGGACAGCAAAGGTGATGCTTGTGGAGTGCCAAGCCAGGGACCTAACGCGTCAGCAGGGGTGAAGTTTGAAGAGTATCCGAGTGCCAAGCCAGGAACCCAGCGGGGGTGACGCTTGAGAAAAATACTGAGTGCTACTGTGAAGGAGCTCTGGGGATCCAGTGGCTAGTGGCTCTAAAGTCTAGGGAGAGAGACTGAGAGCTCGTTCAGTGAAGACCCACAGTGAGTGAGTGTGGGGTAAAGAGAACTGTTTGTGTTGCAAAATAGTTGAATACCATTACAGTTAGTAACAGCTACAAGATCGTTGCCATAGGAGACAGTGATCCTACCTATACAGAAGTGGTGTCCGGCTGGAGGCCTTCACCTGTATAACTGTTTATCTATACAAATCTCGGAGTCTGCCAATTATCTTTGCATCTACCTAAGGGTGTCCTGTCGTTAACCCTCTCTCCCACAGTTCTGTTTAAGAGACAATAAATCTCTTTGCATTCAAAAAGTGTCTGGCGCCCACCTGTTCATCTTGCATTACACCCACCATGCCTTGTAAAACACTATACACTGAAGGATGTCAGCTCTTTCTAACCCTGAAGGTAACTATTAGGCCTAAGAGGTCCGGGACTTTGCTACATAAGGAATATCCGCTCTTAGAGAACTGCCAGCACAACAGGATTCTTAATGGAAAGGTTTTATTTTACACTAGCCAGATGAAAAGAACAAATGCATTGGTTGTTATGGGCATACCTGGGAACTTTTGAAAATTATAAGTCCTAAGAATATGGGTGGCAGGACCCGATTTGTAGTAATTGTAGAGATCACGGCAACTTGATGCACACATATTTTGGCGGTGCCCCAAGCTTCATAAGTACTAAGCCATAGTTGTGGACATGATTAACAAAGCTTTCCAGACTGCTGTCAAAATTGAGCCTAAGCAATGCATATTGGGTATATTAGATGAAAACAGGCACATACTAAAGAAGTGGTTTCCGGAGCTCAAAAGTTTATCTCACCAAACTAGAAATCCGAAAACCCCTCAACTGTCCAGGATTGTGTCAATCACACAGATACTACTCTGCGCTTTAAGCTCCTCATTTATCAACCCTGGGGACGCCCAGATTAATTTGATGACCGGTTGAATAATACCAGACTCTCACCACTAGATCTAATATTCCTGAAGATGGCTGTAATGTCTCCTTGTTTGCTGCTCCCAACTGTACTTTTAGACCGTTTTGCTGTATTTGTACGTCAATGTTTTGCTTTACACCTCTGGGCTCTACTATAATTCTGGTTATGACGACTACTATTTGACTGTATTAAGTTGAGATGTATTGTTTGAATTTTTATGGCTACCTTTCTACTCTGGAATATTACGCATTTCTTTAATAAACTGTTTCCCTAATTAAAAAAAAAAATTTTGCGCATGGCACATGGTGTTTGTGGCCAAATTACACTTAAAGTGGAACTTAAAGTTGAAGGGGCTTAAAGGATAGGCTTGGAGTCTACAGTAAAATACAAATCAATATCAAAAACACAATACTGTTTTAAAAAGGGTATGTATATATTGATTATAGGCTATATGCTAGATCCATCCTCTCTTACCCCAAGAGCACCAAGACTTGGACTTCATGCACACTTGGCCATAATATAGCGCGGCAAAACCGCTATAAAATTGCACTGTGATTTTGCCGCAATTTTGCTGCATTTGCGGTTTCCCATGGCCAGCGGTGAAAACGTTCCCAACCTGAATGCAATTCTTTCGCATTCAGGAGAGGGAGGTTGAGCCTCCCCCAATTGCAGCAGTTCCTAAACGCTGCTGAAAGCCTATGTGTACATGGACACATAGGCTTTTATAGAGTTGAGTTTAGGAGCTTTAGCAAAAAAATGGCAAAAGCGCCTATACTCAAGTTAAGGAGCTGTAGTGTACATGAAGCCTTAGGCTCGGTTTCCACTAGTGCGACTTGTCATGTGACTTGGGACTGCAAAGTCTCATGACAAAGTCGTTCCCCATGATTTCCAAAGAGTACCATTCGTATCTGTGCGACTTCGAAATAGTCTCTGCACTACTTTGGTCCCACTTTGATGCGACTTGAGGTCCATAGACCTCAAGAATACACAGGCATTGTTTCCAGTCGCATTGAAATCGCGGCAAAAAAAAAAAAATCAAAAGCACAATCGCTGTGGGATCTAGAGGACATTTCCACTCACTTTAGAGATATTTCCTCTCATTTGTTCTGAACTGAAGGGAAATCTCCCCAAAGCAATAAAAAAAAAAGTGACAGGACGTGCTGGTCAGTGTACAGGTATATAAGATCAGAACTTGCCTAAGAATGCTGGATCAGGGTTTAGGGAAAGGAAGTTAACTACTTGCTATTCATTGTTTTTTTTGGGGGCTTTGATTTAATTGTAAATTGGCTTTAATGTGGAATTAAAACCAAGCTTTAAATATAGCAGAGTAAAAAATTCCAAAAAATGTTTTTTGCTTTCCCTCTCACTGCCTGTCCCAAAGATACCCATAGTGAAAAGACCCCCCCCCCCCCCCCCAAAGCATTCACCGCAACATGCATTGGGTGAAGTCTCTTCGCTTGCTGCTGGTGACCAAGTGGTAATAAACCCAAAAGTTAATATTTATTATTATTATTAGGGAGGCAGTCAGCTGATTTTCCAGCATGCACATCCGACTGAAGCTGGCTGAACGGCCAGCTTCTCTCAGACCGTCTGCCATACACATGGGACATTCAGCCCTTGTATACTAGGCTTAAGAAAAGGAAAACGATGCAGCATCCATCATCATGATTGGTAAGCTGCAATATATTACATTTTTGGTTTTGGGTTTAATACCGCTTTAAATATCAGTCAAGATTGACTTCAATACGTGACGTGTACTGTATACCAAATACATAAGAAACAAATTAAGTTGGGCCTTTTAAATTAAAGCATAAGAAATGTATTATCCAGAGTACTAATGCAACAAAATTCAGTGTGTTTACTAGGTCCCTAATGGATGCAAACAATTTCCTAGCCTCGCCCTTGACAGAAACTGAGAGGCGGCATTGCCCACAATGAAAGCTAATTGCTGAAAAGTTTCATATTGTGCCATGAAAGCTTTCTCCAGTTATATGAAGTTTAGCTGATAAAAGGATTCAGAACAGTTATGGCAGATTGGAAAGACATGAAAAGCCTCGACCAAGAGCCAAAGAAAGTGACAAATCATTCGCTCAAAATTAGTAGCTCATGTACTGGCAAAATTGTCCCTTCGGTATTTTACAGCACAGCCATCTGTAATAAAAAACATTTCAGGATAAAAGATTTTGATGCCACAAAATGTTCCCTTGCTGTTTGAGATTTAAAGCCTCCAAACAAAAACACATATTTGTCTGGTAAGCCAAAAATGTGCAAAATATGCTTACCTACAAAAAACAATTAGAATTTATCCTTTACTAATTTGATTAGCAAATGAAATCCTAGTGGTTGTCCACTGACTTGTGTACAACCAGCCTGTCAATTAAGGGCGCACAGGCGCTGCCCCTCCATCTATGTGTCTGGCCCCCATGCAGGGATTCCAATGGAGGGGGGGATGTTTTTTTGAAGCACGTGATTAGAGCCAGAGGCTCTAACAGGCTTCAAAATTGGGTGGGCTCCAGGCACAAAGAACTGAGCCCATCCAGGTGTGTTACAATAGTGAATGAATTTTCGCTATTGAAACACTGATCCTCCTCCCAGCAAATCAGGAAGCGGGTCCTGAGACCCCTCACCTGATTGGCTGCAAGGACAGGCAGTTGGATGCCTAAGAGGAGGAGGGTGGAGACGCACGGCGGAACCCACTGTGATGCAGAGGAGGAGAAGACCCGATGGAAGTCAGAAGACGCCGTTGCCCATGAGCAACCTAGATTGGGTAATTGCTGGGCTGGATGGCCGACAACACCCACGCGCAGGGGGATGGGTAGTGCAGATGACCCGACTGACAGCGGGGAGCAGTGGCATCGGCCAACCAAAAAAGAAACCCAACAGCCACTGGGTGCTGATAAGTGTATTGTGACAGTGGGGAAATATCCTCGCTATGAGAATACAATAGTTCAGTGGGAGGGATTCCCTCATCCATATCCAGTGTGTGGATGGTGGAATCGAGTCATTTTCTTTTATTCAACCTGCTGGTTGAATGAAAAAGAAAATAAAATTGTAAATGGCGATCCCCATTTCCACATGTTAGAAGAATATGGGGAGGATGATTTACTAAAGGCAAATATACTGTGCACTGTAAGTGCAGTTGCTCTAGAGGGGAAGCTCTCAGCTTTCCATCATCCAATTATGACCAAGCAAAAATTCAGTTTTTTAAAACTTTCCTTGCATGCGATTGGGTATTCTTTGCAAAGTGAAGCTTTACCTCATTTACTAAGCTCTGTGTAATTAGAGCAGGAAGGGACCCTGTCTTGATATAAATATGAGAGCTGCCATTTCTGACTTGGGTCATCATCCTCATCTCTGTTTACTGTATGTACTTACTGGCCCAAGACATATCAGTACAGATCAGGCATCCTGACCCCTCATATACACGTGGTTTCTCCAGATCCGTGACTCAGCAAGAACTGACAGTAGGGTAAGCGCTTTAGTGCTTGCACCTTTAAAAATAAGGCTTTAGTAACTTCATGAAAGCTTCCCTATAAATCTGAATTCTGGGCAGAAACAAAAACACCAATAAATACAATTATGTATTCATTAAAAAAAAATTAAATGTGCTTTAGATGCAGGTTATTTAAGCACCTGAATGTCTCATAATTCTCTGTATAGTAGAAATCAGACTAAGCGATAGAGGGACGGCACTAAGAGCCAATCAGGTTCTGATTCGAACACTAGTTGACAAGTAACATGCTCACATAAGGATAGGACGTTCTTGACTGGGATACCATCAGAGGTGCTGGGGGATCAAGAATGCCCCCACACACAATATCTGTCTATCAGAGTGGCGTTGTGCCTTGTAGCCACTGTAATGACCAGTTGTAGTGGTCGCAAATGTAAACAAAACTTGTGTTTAAATTTTAGCACCCTCCCCTTCTTCCTCTGCCAGCACTTCATGCCGATCCTTTTCTTCCTCCTCTGCCATCACTTCATGCCTATCCTGTAAGTACCACTACTCCCACTGATCACCAAAGGAAGGGGGACAAACTGAGCACCACCAAACAGTAGGTAGGGCCACAAAGACCACCACTAACCATCAAGGGGGTACACAGGGGGCACAGTGATCACCAATGTAGCGGGGCAGAGATACTGACTGCCAATGTAAGGTGCACAACATTGACCACCAATGTAAGGGGTTACAGAGAGTAAGCAAAATTATAAGGTTATAAGGAGGCACAGGCACTGACCAAGCGTATGAGCATTATTGGAGTGGACTATGTGCCACTGCCTTTCACCTTCCAACACTTGTGTGCATCATTCCAAGCTCAGATTTCCCATCTATAAAATATTTACATTTTTTAGGCTTGGATGCCTTGAGATTTTGCATACAGTGGATATAAAAAGTCTATACATCCCTGTTAAAATGTTAGGTTTCTGTGATGTAAAAAATGAGACATTTATAAATCATTTCAGAAATGTTTCCAGTGGTTGCAGAAATGTGCACACCCTATTATAACTGGGGATGTAGCTGTGTTCAGAATTAAGCAATCACATTTACATTCATGTAAAATAGGAGTCAGTACACACCTGCCATCATTTAAAGTGCCTCTGATTAGCCCCAAATAAAGTTCAGCTGTTCTAGTAGGTCTTTCCTGACATTTTCTTAGTCGTATCCTACAGCAAAAGCCATGGTCCGCAGAGAGCTTCCAAAGCATCAGAGGGATGAGGCCTACAACATTAAAAGGAGCTGCAGGAATATCTGGCAAGTACCTGCAAGTACTGGCTGTGTGGTACATGTGACAACAATCTCCCGTATTCTTCATATGTCTGGGCTATATGGTAGAGTGGCAAGATGGAACTCTTTTTTTTACAAAGTAAAATATCCAAGCCCGGCTAAATTTTGCAAAAACACATCTGAAGTCTCCCAAAAGCATGTGAGAAAATGTGTTATGGTCTGATGAAACCAAGGTTGAACTTTTTGGCCATAATTCCAAAAGATAGGTTTGGTGCAAAAACAACACTACACATTACCAAAAGAACACCATACCCACAGTGAAGCATGGTGGTGTCAGCATCATGCTTGGGGCTGTTTTTCTTCCGCTGGAACAGGGGCCTTAGTCAAGGTAGAGGGAATTATGAACAGTTCCAAATACCAGTCAATATTGGCACAAAACCTTCAGTTTTGTGCTAGAAAGCTGAACATGAAGAGGAACTTCATCTTTCAGCATGACAACGACCCAAAGCATACATCCAAATCAACAAAGGAATATCTTCATCAGAAGATGATTAAAGTTTTGGAATGGCCCAGCCAGAGCCCAGACCAGAATCAGATTCAAAATCTGTGGGGGGGGGGGGGGGGGATCTGAAGAGGGTTGTGCACAGGAGATGTCCTCACAATCTGACAGATTTGGAATGTTTTTGCAAATAAGAGTGAGCAAATATTGCCAAGTCAAGATGTGCCATGCTGATAGACTCATACCCAAAAAGACTGAATGCTGTAATAAAATCAAAAGGTGCTTCAACAAAGTATTAGTTTAAGGGTTTGCACACTTATGCAACCATTTTTTTTATTATTTTTACTTCCCTCCACCAAAAAGATTTCAGTTGGTTGTTCAACTGAGTTGTACCGTTTATAGGTCACATTAAAAGGTGGAAAAAGTTCTGAAATTATTTATCTTGGTCTCATTTTTTTTACATCACAGAAACCTGACATTTTAACAGGGGTGTGTAGACTTTTTATATCCACTGTAGTTTCAAAGTGTACCATGACTGATAAAAAGGTTCAGAAACACTTGAGTAGGGTGCCAGGGGTTGTGTGAATACATAAAGGTTCTGGTTATGTAAACTTAGAAGAGTCCCCACTATTGGTACAATAGACTAATATTCAATAAGATGGAATTCAGAATTGGAAAGCGCATATTTGAAAGATGTTGTCAGCATATCAAACATTTTCTGCAGGTCTTGCAGTGTACAGGTGATTAATCAGA
Source organism: Lithobates septentrionalis (assembly GCA_037952835.1). Taxonomy (NCBI): domain Eukaryota; kingdom Metazoa; phylum Chordata; class Amphibia; order Anura; family Ranidae; genus Lithobates; species Lithobates septentrionalis. Next base: position 480,283 of record JBBDGP010002613.1, on the reverse strand, counting down.
GATGGCCACAGATCTTAAGAAGAAAAAAAGCCAGCACATATTGTTCTCCATCTGTTGTGTGTTACAAATTATTGAAATGCCAGCAATCTCAAAGCATTTGAAAAGTTCTCTTCTTTTACTTTCTGAAAACTGATAACAGATTGCCAGCTGGATAGATAAAAAAGGCACAAAAATCATCTAGCGCCAACAGACCATCAGACGGCTCAACAAGAAGACAGCAAGTGGAGCAAAACACAAGACCAGATTTTCAGACAAATTAAAGAGTAGAATTGGAATATTTTCCCAAGTTTGGGATTCCAATTCTGTCTGCTGTCATCTTGACAAAGCTTCAAACACATGTAAAAGCTAATCAAGCTCAAGCGCACATTTGTTTGCCCCAGTGGGTCAATTTCTTCACTTTGCCATGCCACGCCTCACATTTTAAGCGTATCTAAACCGGAGAACAAAAATGTAATACATTGCAGCTGATCCCTCTGTAGATATTTTTACCTGCCATTAACACATTTCCTGTCCTGGGATGACAACACTCATTCACTGTACTGTTTCCATAAGTAGAAGTTTTGAAAACCTAAGACAGGAAGGGCTCTTTCACACGGACGTGTCCGTGTACGGAGCCCGCTCTGCTCAGCGGGGGATCGCTCCGTCGATCCCCGCTGAGCAGACAGATCCGTTGCTGCACACTGTGCAGCGACGGACCTGTCAGAGCGCCGCTCTCCCCTATGGGGGGATCGGATGATGACAGACCGATCCGATCCGCAAACGGATGGAAAAGTAGGTTTTTCCTCCGTTACACTTTTTCGGATCGGAGCGGATCGGAGCGGGTCGGATGTCAGCGGACATGTCACCGCTGACATCCGACGCTCCATAGAGGTCTATGGAGGGTCCGTTCAGGTCCGCCTAAAAAACTGACAGGCGGACCTGAACGGATCGTTCGTGTGAAAGAGGCCGAAGTGTGTAAGTAATACAGAACATCCCCCTAGCCTTATTTCCATAACACTGGGGAAGGTGTTCTGTAATCCACACAGACAGCTGGGAAGAATGATGCAAATTGTTGAATAACACTTTAATAAACTGACCCAAAAGGGCATACAGACCAGAAAAAAAAAAAAAAAAAATCCGAACTGGTCTTCATACTGATTCTAGATCAACATATACAGTAATCAATGATACTCTTCAGGGAAGTATCCAGTTCAACCCTCCCAAGCATCCTTTGGGTCCAAAAATGGCACACCAGATCACATGATACAGCTAGAAGATGCTTGGTCAAATGAGAGCCTCCAAGTGTGGCTTGGTATGATTATGGGATAGGGCAGTGGTGATATTTTCTAGTAAATAGGCAGAGACTGACTCCTGAGAGCACAATTTCCTATACTTCTATACTCTTCTACTTAAAACTTTTAAATTAATCATAATTCAGGAGGAGGCAGAGCAGCTAAAAGTAGTACAGCTCAAATATTCTAAGCAATATAGAATCCACTGTTCCATGCATTCAACCAGGGCTGTATTAGTATTATTATTATTATACAGGATTTTTATAGCGCCAACAGTTTGCGCAGCACTTTATAACATGAGGGCAGACAGTACAGTTACAATACAGTTTAATACATAGTGATGCCATGTACACACGACCGGTTTTGCCGTCGGAATAAACTCTGAAGGTTTTTACGATGCAGTTCCGATGGAATTCCGCTCAAGCTGTCTTGCATACACACGGTCATACCAAATGCCGACCGTCCAGAACGCGGTGACGTACAACATGTACGGTGGGACTAGAAAATGGAAGTTCAACAGCCAGTAGCTTGCTTCAGAGCATGCGTAAATTTTGGTGAGTTGGAACAGCATACAGACGAGCGTTTTTTCCGAGCGTAATTTGTTCCGTCAGAAAAATATAGAACATGTTCTCTAAGTCCGTCTGAATTTTCGACAGAAAAAGATCGATGGGGCATACACACGGTCGGAATATACGATGAGAAGCTCTCATCGGACTCTGTCAGAAATTCCGCTCGTGTGTACGCGGCATTAGAGTTTACAATTTAAAAGGCTGTATTTGCAAAAAGGTCTGGTGCCAAAGGTGGTGAGGCAAAAGGGGGGCGTTAAAAAAGCCCCCCATTTATCAAGTTTTTATTTTTCATATTTTGCCTAGGCTATGTACTCCTGGGTAGTTGTGAGTGAGTCCAACAGAAGAACCAATAAGTGGATTCTGCAAGACTTCCTTGCTTAAGAAGAAAAAAAAAAACTTTTGGATTATAAAATAATATACAGCTAACTTGTCTTTCACTTCAGACACTTGATTGGTAGATGTACAGATAAAAAACACTATAGAAGCACTACAACAACCACCACCTTAAGGCTCGGTTCACAAACACTATATTTCCAAAAGTATTGGGATGCCTGCCTTTACACGTATATGAACTATAATGGCATCCCAGTCCATAGGGTTCAATATTGAGTTGGTCCACCCTATAACAACTTCAACTCTTCTGGGAAGGCTGTCCAAAAGGTTTAGGAGTGTGCCTACGGGAATTTTTGACCATTCTTCCAGAAGAGTGGTCAACACACCTGGGTGGGATCATTCGCTGTTGTAACACACCTGGGTGGGATCATTCGCTGTTGTAACACACCTGGGTGGGATCATTCGCTGTTGTAACACACCTGGGTGGGATCATTCGCTGTTGTAACACACCTGGGTGGGATCATTCGCTGTTGTAACACACCTGGGTGGGATTGGAGCGCACTCTCTGCGACCCGAGCCCACCGTATATTAAAGCCTATTAGAGCCTCAGTGCTTCAAAAAAATAAAAAAAACAGCCCCTCCATGCATTGGAATCCATGCGTGTACTGAAAGGGGCCGGGCGCATGGATTGGGGGGGGGGGGGGGGGGGCGATGGACGGGGGGGGGGGGGTTCAGCGCTCGTGCGCCCTTAATGGACGCCCCTGTGCAGCTCACCATTTCTTTGGGGTGGTGCCTGTATTCATTTTGTTTTTTAGGCTTTCTTCCCTTATTTTTACCAGGTGATTAAACCATTAAGTCTGCTGTTTTTAAAAAAAAACAAGCTTCCTTGCAGATTTACAGATGTAGCAGTTAGGGGGATGCGACAAACCATATAACACTGATGGGGTGCTTGCAATCATCAGCTTTTATTTGTGCAAAACCTTTATCCCAAAAAAAAAAAAAAAAAAAAAAAAAAAAAAAGTTTGCTGTAACTGTTTATAAAGTGTTAGCTGGAGTTTGGCTTCAATTTATTAGCGTATTGAAATCTTTCACACTGGGGCGGTTTGCAGGCGCTATTGCGCTAATAATAGCGCCTGCAAACCGACCCAAAAGTGCCACTGCTTTGATTCCAGTGTAAAAGCCCCGAGGGCTTTCACACTGGAGTGGTGCGCTGGCAGGACGGGAAAAAAAGTCCTGCTAGCAGCATCTTCGGAGCGGTGAAGGAGCGGAGTGTATACCGCTCCTGCCCATTGAAATCAATGGGACAGCGTGGCTATACCGCCGGCAAAGCGCCTCTGGTTTTTAACCCTTTACCGCCGCTGCCGCCCCCGCTCCAGTGTGAAAGGGCCCTAACTGATAAAGTTGCTGTCCAAGTGTGCCCCCTGTGCTCCTTCATCCTGGAGTGGAGACACTCTAATACAGGAGGTGTGTTACTGGCCGGATCACCAGGTGAAAACAGAAGTTAAAAAGCCTAAGGTCTCATGTACACTGTTGCTGGTAAACGGACGTTCAGAAGCAGTTGGATGCTTTTTTCAGCTGCCCCTGTACTCATCCAATGTTATCTTATGTGTACATGTACACAGGTTCGTTTAATGTCGTTTTTAGGGCCAGTTCACACCACATGCAGTCCAGTGCGGTTTTTTTCTGCATCAAAAGCACATAGAAAGTAGGTTATATGATTTTAAATGGCATAGTTCACACCAGTGCTTGCAGTTCCAGTGCGTTCCAGCTCCAGAAAAAAAAAAAATAGAACATGCTGCATTTTTCCTGAACTGGACTGTACTGGAACGCTGTAAAAAGCATCAAAAACGCACTAGAGCACTCATGTTCTTATTTAAGGTTAAGGAAAAAAAAAAGGGGGGGGGGGAATGCACTGGACTGCATCAAAAACGCACTGGAACGCATCAAACACGCACATGCAAAAAAGCATCTGGAGCGCATCCGGACTGCGTTTCTATGGTGTGAACTGGCCCTTAGGCAGTTGCGTTTAGGTTTCATGTACACGGGACGTTTTTACAACCTCTCCTGAATGATTTAACTTGACAGATAGTAAGCCACGTTTAAAACGTCCATTTTGCTACGTTTACATGCCGCGTTTAGCGTCATTTTGCTGCGTTTGCGTTTAGAAGCATTTCTAAAAAGAACAAAAAATTTTATTTTTTTTTTTTAAATGGCCAAAAACGAAAAACAGCTATAAACGAAACGCTGCTAAATGCGGGTTACCGCATTTGGCACCTGAAATGTCGGAAACTTTAGCATCTGAATTCATTTTTTTGCCTTCAAAAAAAGGCCTATAAATGCAACTGCCTAAAAAGGACAGTAAACGAACTTGTGTACATGTACACATAAGAGAACATTGAATGAGTTCAGGGGCAGTTGAAAAAGTGTCCAACTGCCTCTGAACGTCCGTTTAGCAGCTGCAGTGTACATGGGGCCTTACAGGCTTTTCTTTGAAGGCAAAAAAATGAGTTCAGACGCCAAAGTTTCCGACACCAAACGCAGCTAAACACGGTACCGGCGTTTAGCCACGTTTTCGTTTAGAAGAGTTTTTAAAGGTGCCCTTTTTTTTTCACATTACAAAACTTAAAAATTATAGCAAATGATGAAAAACCACTAAATTTTTTTAAAAAGTTGTAATTGCTTGTTATGCTTCATAGACCATTTATATACCCCCTAATGAGCCCATGATCCAATCCAATACACCACTAGCATTGCTGTTAGCCAAAGTATAATTGTAATTTGACCTATATGTTGTTAGATTTCAACCAGATGACCCCACCAGCTTCACCCCCGACTTGATCAAACACAGTTGCATGAAATGTAATATCTGGCTTTTTTAATTGTATTTTACCCTCATGTTAAATTCTAGGTAGCTTCGAAAATGATTAGGGTTAGGGTTTTCCCCTGTAAGAACAAGTTACAAGAACAAGTTTAGAGTTATGGTAAGGGTTATGGTTTCCCCTTAGGGTTAGGGGTTAGGGTTTCCCATTAGGGTTAGGGGGTTATGGTTATAGGGTTATGGTTATAGGGTTTTCCCCTTGAAGAACAAGTTTAGGGTTAGGGTTTACGGTTAGGGGGTTAGGGTTACGGTTTTCTTCTTGAAGAACAAGTTTAGGGTTAGGGTTTACGGTTAGGGGGTTAGGGTTACGGTTTTCTTCTTGAAGAACAAGTTTAGGGTTAGGGTTTATGGTTAGGATTAGGGTTTCTGGTCCTCGCACGCGATTTCCGACTTCTTTCCAGCCTCATCAACAGCAACGTCAGGAGCCTTTCCTCACATATGCTCATTATGAGATCCATAGTAAAAGCATTGAAATTGAGGTAGATACAAGTACACTGCTGCTCTCTCAGCTGCTGCTACTCACTCTTGTCTCACAGAATGGCTGACATAGTTAAATAATACAGTTTTTTTGGGCTTTGGGAGGGCCCTATGATGTGATCTTAAATAAACGGTCCTAGACGCAAACGCCGCTAAACGCGGCATGCAAAACACAGTGGCTAAAAGGGCGTTTTTAAATGCCGGTTTCAAGCTGTCAAAAAATCGTTCTGAGGCGGTTGCTTCAGCGTCCCGTGTACATTAAGCCTAACAAAGAAAACAAATGCAGCCACCACAACTAATGATTGGTAAGCTGCAATATCTTACATTTTTGGTTTTGGGTCTTAAACTCCTTTAAAACAAAAATTGACACAAGACATTAATACTACATGAGAGACATCACAGAATCAGCAAACAGCACAAAAATAAATAAAACCGTCTTCTACGCAAAGTGTAGTTGCACTCTGGATTTCTTTTTTTTATCCCTGGCCAAGAGATAATTTTGGTTATTCATTTTTGTAATGTTTGGTCATTCAAAGGTCTGACCAGGAGAAGGATGTTTTGCTTACCAAGTTAGCACATTAAACTATCAGGACATTTATGAAATGTGCTTCCCGATACCCAGGGTTTTTTTGCAGTGGGAACGTGGGGGAACGCAGTTCCGGAACCTCCTGGACTGACTGTATATAATGGCAAAGGGTGCTGGGGTGTGCTGCAGGGTATTGATGCTCACTGCTGGGGGATCTATTCTAGCTGGAGGGGATCTATTTTTGCAGGGGGGTCTATTGTTGCTGAGGAGGTCTATTGTTGCTGGTGGGGGACCTATTGTTGCTAGGGGTGGGTCTTATGTTGCTGGGGGGTCAGTTGTTGCTGAAGGAGATCTACTGCTGGGGGAGGGGTCCATTGTTGATGGCTGCCAGAGAGTCTATTAATGCTGGCTGTGCGGAGATCTGTTGATGCTGCCGGAGTCTATTGTTGCTGGGGGGGGGGGGGGGATTTTGTTGTGGGTGGTACATTGTTGTTATCCCCTTGTCACCCCCTTGCTGACTCAAGGGGATCTTTTTTCTGCTTTTCTTGATATCATTACCAAATTCCATACAAATTACTTAGCACCACAAAATGATACTTGGTTCTGTATTGTCTAAAAGGGGTGGTACTGGGAGATGGGTAGGGGATGGAACCAAGGGACGGTGCTCGGAGGTGGGTAGCGGCGGGGAAAAGGGGTGACTCGGAAAAGGGGAGTTCCTGCACCTATTGTCTGAGAAAAAAAAGTCCTGCCGATACCTATTACTGGTCTACCACAGTACAGCTATCGTATAGTTTTTATGTTCCCTAAACTTTAGAATAGAAAAAGAAAAAAAAAAACTATAGCAATACAATCAAGTAAACAAACTAAACAAAGCATCCCATTACTAGAATACACAAAGAGTTGCCACGGAACCATGGCATGCAGAAATGGCACACGCGGGCTTGTCTGGCGAGATATCTACAATGTCAGATTACCAGATGAGGCCGAGAGTTAAATAAAAACAAAATCTTCTATGTGGTTTGCAAATGAAGGCACGATAGACTTTCATCCCCAAGCCAGTTACACTTCCCCATGAGCAACAGTCAATGAAGGCATTCTGAAGGCTCTCCCGACTCGAAGAATAAATTATTACAAAAACAATAATGATCACATTGTTCTATCTGCCCTGTGTGCCAAGCTGTAAACACATGTGGAGAAACATACCATGGCACCAGCTCAGAGAAAAACTGTTTTTAGAAATTGTATTTGTCAATGGAAAAACAAGCTGCAGCTAATAAAATAACTTAGAACCATAATTTTATCCTTTATTTCCTGGCAATGCGCAAAATGGTGGGGCCATTATGGTGTTCCATTTTAAAGACAATCCCACCATATTTTAAGTTTTAAAATAACAAATCAACACTGCATCCTAATGGCTATCCTAAAAACACACAATTGTCTAAACGGTATGCGTTTCTCCTATTGAATCGGAAAGTAGAAAAAAATAATGCAAACCTGTATTAGGAAACCTTCAGATTCAATGTGGTGCAAACATTTCCTAATACACAAAGAAAAAATGTCCAAATACAAGAGTCACTCATTTGTTTCTTCCGTGCCTTTAATTGTGCATCAGCACACTCTCCACTTCTCACCCCTTCTGAATTAACACCAGTTGCACTCTCAGATTATATACACTAAATTGCTAAAGGTATTGGTACGCCTGCCTTTACACGCACATGAACTTTAATGGCATCCCAATCTTAGTCTGTACGGTTCAATATACCCTTTGCAGCTATAACAGCTTTAACTCTTCTGGGAAGGCTGTCCACAAGGTTTAGGAGTGTGTCTATGGGAATGTTTGACCATTCTTCCAGAAGCGCATTTGTGAGGTCAGGCACTGATGTTGGATGAGAAGGCCTGGCTTGCAGTCTCCGCTCTAATTCATGCCAAAGTTGTTCTATCGGGTCAGGACTCTGTGCAGGCCAGTCAAATTCCTCCACCCCAAACTCGCTCATCCATATGGACCTTGCTTTGTGCACTGGTGCGCAGTCATGTTGGAACAGGAAGGGACCATCCCCAAACTGTTCCCACAAAGTTGGGAGCACGAAATTGTCCAAAATGTCTTGGTCTGCTGACACCTTAACCTCCCTGACGGTTTTCCCGAGTGTGGCTCGGGGTTAAATTTCAGTCCCATTAGCGGTAACCCCGAGCCACACTCGGGATTACATTGCAGGATCCTGGTGCGGCTTTACTTACCTTGTCCCCAGGATCCTGCGATGTCCCCCGCTGTGTCTGCGGGCTCCGTCCTCCTCCGAAGCCTCTCTGTGCCAGGCTCCGTTCCCTGCGAGCGTCGCGACGCACGGGGGTGGAGCCTGGCGGCAAATTCAAAAAAATGTAAAAACCATAACACATTACACAGATTACAGTACTGTATGAAATTATTTCACATCCCTTTTGTCCCCAGTGTTTTGGCCCATGCCCTGCATGCAGTTTTATATGATATATACTGTTCTTTCTGCCTGGAAACTGGAGATTGTCCATAGCAAACAAAAAGTGTCCCTTTACGTCAAAAGTGGCTTTAGACCAGCTAGAAAACAGCGATAGTAAATTAGAACACTTGCAGAATTGAGCGATAGTGAATCATGGGGAAATGTATTATATTATTATTATATTATTTTTTTTTTAAATTATTTATATTTATTTATTATATTATAATTTATGTTTTTATGTTTCAAAATTCATCATACCCGGGATATCTACTAGACTCTTGTTTGGACAGATTTAAGTGTGTTATTGTTAAAAATTACAGGCCTACAATATAAAACGCCAAATTTCCATGCAAAATAATTGTACTGCTTTCAGCACCTAAAATCCGAAATAATCATACCGCCAGGGAGGTTAAGAGTTCCCTTCACTGGAACTAAGGGGCCAAGCCCAACCCCTGAAAAAAAACCCCACACCATAATCCCCCCTCCACCAAATAATTTGGACCAGTGCTTCTTAGGCTGGCCATAGACGACTCGTTTTTATTCTGTTAGCAAGGTGGATTGAGGAATCCTCCTCATTGAATCATTGTATTCTGACAGCAATTCTGACACTGACTGGCTGCAGCTGTTGGTTGACAAAAATTTTCCAACATTAGTGTCCAACGATCGACTTCTGTGAAGTGGGAATGGCCACACATGGGATTGACATCTCACCAATCCTTGCTGAACTTCGATCCATCTATGGCCAACTTAAGGAAACAAGGCAATGAAAAGATGACAAGGGTGAATACACATACATACAGTATACCCAATTTAAAAAAAATTGGGGTAAGATACACTTTTTAACAGCAGCCTTTCCTTGCAGCACATATCTACTACCCTTCACTCCTCTGTTTGGCCATTGGAAGTGAAAAAAAATACCTGGTATCTGGTATGGGGAAGCCTGTATGCACTCCCCTTCTTCACATGTGCTTGGTGATTGGCCACACAGGCAATCATTGCTTTTATACAGAAACCTTGATAGCTGTGAAAATCAGATTTTTTTTCACTCTGTATATTCACTGTGGAACCTAAGGGGTAAACCTCTGCACTGTGTAGAAAGGATGTTTGATCCTGTCTTCTCTGATCCTCCCCTTCTTTTACTGTGTTTAATCCATTTGCTGATAGAACAGAGCCTTGGAGGTACTCTGCACATGCTCAGTTTGGTGTGTATTGTTAGAGAGTGTTGTTTTTTTTTTTTTTGGGGGGGGGTACTTGTGATCAGCACAGGGCCAATCAGCACTATCCAGACAGAAAGTCAGGGGTCATGCAACCTCATAGGACAGACAGAGCAGAATAAAAACTCCTACAAGCTTTAACCAGTGCTCGGACGGACACGGATAGACGTCACAAGACTGCTATATACTGCTGATGAGAAAGGGTATTTAGCAGTTTATATTAATTAAAATATTTGCATTTCCATGTTCTTTGTATTGTGACAGACCAGATATATTGAATGCATGGTTCTGAGTATAGCAACACTTTAATTGCTATTTCTTTTGAGTCATAACTCAACTGTGAGATTTAAGCCCTGATGAAGGAGGTTTTTTTGCATCCCATAATTATGTTTGCTTACTTTTAGGGTTGCCATTTGGTAGTAGATTTACGGACAGTTTGCAAAAAACAGTGATTTTGACAACTTTCTGTAAAGACCAGGGGTTTATAATTTGTCATGTGATGACTTTAAGTGTAAACCAAATTACTGGTTATGGGTATTGTCAGTGTTTCCATATTGTGTTTATACTGTTTAAATGTTGATTGTCTTAGTTTTTAATATATGTTCTGTTATTTTTCAGGTTGCCAGTAAAAAAAATGTGCTCTGTCAGTAAATTCCCCATGCTTTGTTAGTAAAAAATGCTGTGGGAGGTTGGCAACACTGCTTACTTTACCATATATGAAGAAAAAAAACCTTTAGGTCTGCTACACTTTCTCTCAGGCTGAAAATGTAGGCATATTTAAAAGATTAAATGATGAGACCAGATACACAATGCATTCAATTTACACCCTCCCCTCTCTTTTCCATAGCATGAAACTACATGTTAAACTCCAGGCAAACATCTACGTACACAGATAAAATACTTTTTGAGCTGTTGAGGATTTGCATTCATGCAGTACCAAGATTTAGTACAGTCAAGAGGGTGACACCACTGTGATACAATTAAAGAGGAAGTAAACCCTGGTGGGTTTAACTTCCTCTTTATTTCCCTGCAAAGGTAAAGCATAATGGGCTATACTATGCATCGCATAGTAGCCCATTATGTGTCACTTACCTGAAACTGAAGCCTGCAATGTCACCGCTGTCTGGAAGCATCCATCTTCGACCCTCTTCAGTCACAGAGCTGGAGTTTGCGGCCCCCGGAAGGGCCGGAGTCCAGTGATGTCACTGATGCCAGTCACAACATGACCCCTATTAGAAACGGTACGATGTGCCCTTTCTAAAGTGCGCATGCGCCGATGACAATGGCGCATGCGCCGTAGCCATCGGCGCTCGGGTCTTTCATAAATATCTCCTAACCGGTGGAGGTTTAGGAGATAATTCAAGCACCTACAGGTGATCTTTAAAGGGGTTGTAAAGGTTTGTGTTATTTCACCTTAACGCAACCTATGCATTAGGGTGAAAAAACAGCTGTAAGTGACCCGCCCCCAGCCCACCCCTGTTTTACTTACCTGAACCCTCGAACGCTAGGGGGTTCTCGGCTGTTTAATGGATAGATTGATAGCAGCGCAGCCATTGGCTCCCACTGCTGTCAATCAAATCCAATGACGGGGCCGAGTCCTGCATTCGGCGTCTATGGACGCCAAAAGCTGGACTTGGAAGTGTGCCCGCAAGGTAACCCCCCGGGAGAGCGCTTCTCCCAGGGGGTTATCTGATGCTGGGAGGAGCTGAGAGCGCCGCCGAGGGACCCCAGAAGACCAGGATCGGGGTCACTCTGTGCAAAACGAGCTGCACAGTGGAGGTAAGTATGATATGTTTGATATTTAAAAAAAAAAATAAAAAATACCTTTAGTGTCACGTAAATATACGCTTACCTGTAGGTAAAAGTGGTTGTACGGGGTGTAAGGAATACACTGCTGACACCACACTGCCCTAAGCCTGCTGATTGGACAGTGAGGGAACAGCAGGGGACTGATAAGGAAATTTTCCTACTCACTTTGCCCTCAATCAGCTGGTTCCTTGTTAGCATATTTACATGCAGCACATCTGATTAGTTTTGCCCCTGTGTCTTTCTGCCCGAGCTCTACTATACAGAGTACTACAGGAGTCTGATACAAAATCTAATTCAGGTAAATAAACTGCATTTCAAAAAAATGTATTTAATAATTTATTAATGAATACAGAGCTGCATTAAAATTTGAAACTTTTATATCTGCCTGGAGTTCAGCTTTAGATGAACAAAAGCTGCCACTTTTAAAAAGGGATTCAGGGCACACACATGTGCAAGCAATATTCGCACTTGCAGAATTGTGTTTGAAATAAAGAAAGGTCAAGAAAACTGGTGTATTTTTCCCCTGAAGACAGAGGCATGGCTGCAGCCGCTGATAATAAGCCGGCAGCAGCCTGGGGCTACGGACAGCATATGCTTCCAGTTTATATATCAAGCGAATGTAGTGAACGAAGACTCTCACATGAACATCACTGCTGTCAGCTCTACACTATTTTAAAACATGCTAAAAGGGAAATTCACTAAGCAGCAGCAGCTACTGCTGTACGGCTATTATACATATTCCCCTGCAACTGATCCTGGAATAGAATGCAAATTGTAAACAGATTTAATGGTTGTTTTATGCATGCTTTCTGATTTTAGTAGGAAAAGTCCCACAAATACATACATTTATAAAAATTACAGGACTCAAAAATGTTTTTTGTACATTAGTGTGGAACTTTAATTGGCTCTCAGAAATGTACGGTAATTACCGAATAAAGTAAATAGGATTTATTGTATTTGTTTACATTTTTTGCCTCCATTTTGACCTAGGTGAAAATTATACATCCCTTCTCCTTCAGCCTCCTAGGATATCCTTCTCAAGTTCTAGGAGGCTGTCGGTGTAGCGGTCCACACAGTGCAAAACATAGCCCCTGATTGAATATCCATCACAATCCTCGTAATTGCAAGCACTTTTTCATTGGGCGGTGCAGCCATGTGACCATGCTGACCAACGAGAGGCACATCTGAGGCACTTTTTAGTAATATGTTCCAGAAGAAAGAAGCGTTTTAGTGCAGTCATGTGGTCACGCTGACCAATGAGTGCTTGCCATTCCAAACTTTATGATAGATACTCACTCTGGGGCTGTGTATTGCTGTGTAGGGCGTTCAGACTGCTACAACAGCAGCACAGGACATCATGGCCACTATGTGCAATGGGGTCAGGAGGGGAGGCCTAGAATATTTGGAGTTAGTTCCGTTTTTCATTTTTCATGAAAAGGTGAACTTCTCCTCTAAACATTTGGATTAGCATGCCAGACGACTAGCATGGGAGAATTCAGCAGTGACAGCCTACATACAGTACTTCTCTCAGTGTTTCACTGCTGTGTAGTAAATTCCCAATGCAATAGGCACAAGTAATGAGGGAATATCATCTTGTTCCAGTATGCCAGCACTCACGCTTTATTGCTTTGCAAACTTCCGTCACGGAAAGGTTACAGAAGCCCTACTTATTTAATACTAGTATTACACACACTATAAAGCCTTCCTTAACTAGGGTTCCTCCAGAGGTTGCTAGTTGTTCCTTAAGCAATAAGCAACTTCTGCTTATTTCTCAGGGAACTGTCAAGTTTTTTTTTATTGTTCAACCCGCTGGTTGATCAAATAAAACTGTCCGTTTATACCCTGGTTTTTTTTTTTTTATTCTTTATTTTTACTCAAACAAGAGCATGTACATACAGAAAGAGGAGATCATATCGTCTAACAAAGCTTGATTAGTGATCAGAAAAGTAAATTTAGCAAAAGGCTATAGACCTCTAGGACCTTTGGTGAGATAAGCAAGATCAACAAAGAATCCGACACTGTACAAGCCCTGAGTGTTCTTCTGTTTTTTTCCCATCTTCTCAAATTATTGTAAAGGGGGGCGGGATATAGTAAAGGTAGGGGAATAGAGGGGGATGGGAGAGGAGCAGGGGGGGGGGGACACCCCCTCGCCTCACCCTCAGGGAGCATCAGGGACTGGTTAAGTGCAGTGTCTCCAGCCCGGGCAATGAGGTCCCCAGGCCTTCCCTTTGTCTGAGAAAAGTGAATAATTCCAGGTATTTCTATAGGCTTCAGGTTTATTTTGGCCTGATAGGACCAAGTCCTCCATGTGGTTTATATCCTTAATATTGCAAAACCAGAGGGCTATGGGGGTAGGGATGGGGTCCTTCCATTTCAGGGGGATGAAGGCCTTTGCAGCATTTAAAAGATGGCGAAGAACAGATTTCTTATATGTCTTGAGAGGTATTGAGAAATGGTGCAGAAGGAAGAACGCTGGGCAATCGGGAACATTGAAGTCTATACATTTCTGAGTGATCTGTCTGACCTACTTCCAAAATGGCTGTAGTAGTAGGCAGGACTAAAAAAAAAAAAATGAACGGTCATGTCAGCAGGATTTTTACACCTCCAGCACAGATCCATGGTATTGGGAAATTGTCTGTGTAGTTTCGTAGGAGTCCTATACCACTATACCCAAATTTGGCCTCCGGCACTGGCATAATATCTTGAACCCTGCATTATGTTGCAGAAAGGAAAGCTACTATCTGTGCAAGCCAGGCCATACATAACCAAGTTTTCTTTTTTTTTTTAACCATAGGTTGAAGAAAAGAAAGTTGCTCGATCCCTCCCTCAGAGCTATTGTATTCTTAAGGCGGGAGGCTTCCCAGCCATCAGAATACAATGATCAATGCTTATTGATATAGCTGCTGGCAGTGATTGCATGAAAAAAATCCAACAGGCTGGTTGTACTGAATTCGATCGATGGATTGACTTTATTACAACCAGCCTGCCCACCCATGGATCGAAATCCGGCTGATTCCTGCTGAACTGGACGAATTTCAATCAATCAGTCTATGGCTGGCTAGGGCTGACAATACTGCTTTGGATGTTATTGTAGCAGAGGCTTTGGGTTGTCAGGTTAAACGGGATAGAAGCACTGGATTCTGGCAGATTAACAGGTATTTTTTTGTACTTGCAGAATTTATGAAAGGATAAAACATGGATAAATGTTCATGTGTTGTGGTGATGTATTGAATATGTTTTTTTTGTATTCTGTCCAGGCATGCACTTTAAGTTTTACTGCTCATAAAGCTCTTTAAAATTCTGCCTGTGTACCAAAGAGCATGCATTTTACCTGGACCTGTGAAAAAAAACTATTATTTCTGTTTAAACAGCACGTAACGAAAAACACTAAAGTCACTGGTCATGATGCTACAAAGTAACTGGTCATTAAGGAGTCAAGTAACGCTTGGGTGACAGTTCTGTGTTATACATGCTAATCTAGAGGAGCTTAGTGGCAAGTAATTGCTTCACAAATACATAAGTTCACCCAACATGTCAATGGGAGTGACTTTAATTCAAAAGGATGAACTCGCTCAGCAATTATCTTTTGTATTATTTGTGGGACACTTTTTCAGGATTGTTGACGTCTTCACAAAAGAAACCAGAAGACTTATCTTCTCAAAGTGTTTCTGTTCACTGCTGTCGGGCGACTTTGGAAGTCAAAATTGAATACAATGACAAAAAACGGGGAAAGTGTGTCAAGTTCAACAGAATGAGTTGGCAGCTATGCAATTATGGATTTTATTTTATATTCTTTTATACAAACTAGATTACTGACAACTATGCTTAGACAATGCATGAGACTAGGTCTGTTTTAAAAGTTTAGTCCACTTGAAAGTATTAATGGCCCCTGGTGGGTTTAAATTTTTTGGTGTTAGGTTTCTTTTTCTCTATAAATGTATGCTCCTCCCTGTTTGTTTTGCAGAATATAAATAGGAAGCCCAATAGGGAGATTGCAGACTCCGTTTCAATGGCTGCAGCAGTTGACACGACTACAAAGCCAGGTTCAGAAATCTTGCCAAGTGTCCAAGAGATGTGTGAAGCCCAAGGATCATATAACCTCCCCTGGCATCACACCTGAATCGATTTACAGTTTTGGGTAGACTTACCCTTCTAAAGTTGGCCATATACTGGTAAATTTTTAAACAAACGCCCATATGAAAAATCAGTATGTTTGAGATCAACATTGGATAAAGCCAACAGAGATTTAATAAATGCTACCCAAAAGTACTTCATAATTTTGTTTATTTTTAACATTATTTATGGTACAAATGGAATTTTCCATAGCAAAACCACATGGACCATTAGAAATTTGTTAAAAAAACCAAACATTTTCATGTCAAGAAGGTTGATCATCGATCTAACTCCACGATTACAAAATCAAATGAACGGACCGAAAAATGACCAGTTTCAAAAAAAATTATTCTAATGTATGGCCGGCTTGATAGTCTCCCATATATTACAAGACCAAACAACTGATAAGGTCAAAGTTCACCTACAGAGTTGATGGTTTGTAGTTTTATGAAGCACTATGTTAGATTCCAGATAGCAAGGATAACTTGCCACAAATTTGTGGCGGTATTGAATTGAAAATCTGTTAACTTACTGCACATTTTCACTGGCAAGTTGTAAACTTGCAGAGCACTTGAAGCACAAGTTCTAGTTGACACTTTTCCAATTTGTAGCAAATTTGCATAGCAAGTCTCTAGCAAGACCAAAGTTGCCAAGGTGAGTCTACAGCAAATGCTCTGCAAGTCACAGTGACCCCTGTGGTGGGATGACTATTGCACAACATAACTGAACCAAAATCTGCAGCAGACTTGCAGAATGTTTGCAAAGAAAGTTGGTCGGGAGTCATGCAATGCGGACTTCAATTGTGCAACAAATTCGAGAAGCCTGGCAAGTCTAGCAATAGCTTAGCAAGTAATTTTTAAACTTGCATCTCAATTATTTGCTATATCTGGGATGCTAATTTGTATAAAATCTGATGCATTCCGTTGCTCTTCTTTGATAGAGATTTCAGTCTCAATCTAGATCCCTTGTAGATAAACTGATACCCGAAGAAAATATGATCCAATACAACAGCCAACTTCTTGTCACATAATCACAGCTATGGCATGATGGCTCACTGCATTCAAAACAAATTGGTCAATAGGATGAACCAAGAAATGTTACCTGTCTGTGTCCCATCACGCCCCATAAAGCACTTCATCACCCTGATGATTTGCTCTGTTACAGGAGGAGAAAGTGAAGCTGCATAAAGTGCACTGTGCGAATGTGTTCTCAAGTATTCCACTAGTTCCTGGAGGTAAAACATGTCCACATGTTAGAGGCTAGTTTACAGTTAATTACATAAAGAAAATGAAGAAGCATAAATAATAATGTAAAGAACATTTAATAGACAGCAATGTAGAGCTCTGATGTAAAGATGGACTTCATGAAGATTTGGCCATCTTGCCATGTGGAAGATGGCTTCACATCTATGTGTTTTAGTAACGACTTGGTTTCTAACTACCACAGGGCATTGCATTGCTATTCATTTTGAATGGCACCCTAACACACTTAAGCAGTGCAACTACATTACAGTAAACCACAGCGCATGGCGAGGCACTACCATGCACTTCGGTGTTCTGTGACAGCAAAACTTTGAAGCTGACATTTTAACTCACCTCTTTCAACCACAAAGATGTAAAGGGGGCCTAATAGTAGATTATAAAAGTTACCCGTTTCAATAGTAAGCTAAATTCTGCATTTCTGCTTGGAACAGATATGCATCAGTGTTTATACAATAGTTTCAATAGTGAGAAGGGAAGGAGGCATAGTGACACTAGGCAAAGGACCTAGAGTGCTATCATCCCAAACCAAAAAATGACTAAAACAAGGTAAATGATAAGGGACTTTCTAGTATGGCACCAAGGGACATACATTTAAAACATAGGTAAAAAATATATATTTCCCAATTTATTACTCACTTCATAATAATAATTTAAAAGTCTAAAAGAATCACATACTGTATGATGCTCAATATAGTATTTTTTTTAAAAAAAACTACCAAGACCACTCATAATTTCACCAAACTGAGTGTCCCATTTTACAGACAGCAGGTTTAAGGGAGAGGAGGGGGGGGGGGGGTAAAGTAGAGCTATAGGCAAAACTTTTTTTTTCCATTTTGGATAGAGCAAGGGAGGGTTATAGCCTCTGTCAGATTTGTTCACCATATGTGTCCCATTGTAGAGATTTGCCATCACTTCCTGTCCCATAGCCAAACAGGAAGTGAAAGGAAATCCCTGCAAATTAAGAGAATTCTTTGGAGAACCCCAGGTCACCAGAACGAGTGTCCCCATTGGAAGAATACCCATCTATTACTTTTCTTGGGACAACCCAAAATTTGGAATTTTCTTTTACTTTCACTTTCAATGATAATGGTAAACAGGACAAATATAGAGGGTGAATTTCCTTAACGGGGGGCAGACAGAAATAAAAACTGACAAGCATTCTAATCGCTCTGCACTCTCTATTCAAAACTATAAAAAAGTTTAGCCGTATGTTACACTTTAAACCAGTATTGTTCAGATAAGCTTTGAAAATGAAAAGAAGCTGACTGGTTACCATGCACAATTGCACCAGATTCTGTCTGCTCCATTTTTGATAAATGTGCCCCTGTTTGAGAATATTAATATTTCTTCTTAACATGTTTTTTAGTCATTTTGTCTAGCTTCTCCCACAATATATTCTTACCCTTTTCCCAGCAATGTATCCGCCAATAGCTCCAAAACTTTTCGTAAATGTTCCCATCATTACATCAATGTCTGCAGGGTCCATCCCAAAATATTCCACCACTCCTCGTCCTGTAGGTCCCACTGCCCCAATACTATGTGCCTCATCCAAATATAAGTAAGCCCTATATTTCTTCTTCAAGGCCACAATTTCCGGTAGACGAACAATAGACCCTTCCATGCTAGAACAAGCAAGAGAGAAAAAAAGCATTACAACAACAGACCAGTGTATTTTAATCAGGCCCAGTAAACCTCCAGTGATATTAATGGGGTAATCTGTAGGTACCCTTTACTCTAAGGGATGAGGGACATCACTTTACCCAATACCAACTATTTTTTGTGACATATTTGAGCTAAAGAAGTTAAGAATCTTTGCACAATAAATTGTGTGAATTTTCACTTCATTTATCTAATCCTCTGCAGGTAAAATAAAATAACAAGAATTCGCTTTTCACATAACTGGATAATATGAAGTGAATAAATATTCACACAATTTTCCTTTGTGAAGATTCTCAATTTTCCTTTTATGTAGTAAATACAAAAAAAAAAAAGAAGAAAAGGGACATTACTTGATCACTTAATCTGATGGTTTTCTTGCGCTACTGGCCCCTGCATTCCTTGAAATCTTAATCCTCAAATGCCCCCCCCCCCCTTCTGGTGCAGCGGGGGTGAATAGAACTGAAGGAGCTGTGTCAGGTACTTGTCGAGTGTGCCTGACAATGTCTGCCATTTCCGGCCACCTCCTCCATTCATAGAGCCAGGGAGGAGGGTAGGGGACATCAGAGGATAAAGGTTTCAAGGAATATAGGAGCCAGCAGCACAAGGGACACATTGGATTAATAGTAAGTAATGTCCCATGTGCTGCCTTTGCTTACTCATACTTCTGATAATACTTATGACTTGATACGATGATCCAATATCTTCAGTGCTCTGATCTGCTGACCCAGAACAAGAATTGAGATCAGGAGCTCTTACTTCACTCTTTGCATACTTGCTCTAGGTCCCAGACCATAGCCACATTATTCAAAAGGCAACCCGAAGGGTGTCCAGGGGACTCAACTTCATGCTCCTGCAGTAAATCAGGTGAATATCACAATTGGTGAAAGCTGGAGGATGCATTTGGCATTTCATGGGCAATGCCTGTACATAAAATACAAATGAGACAGCCTTGCTGTGCCTACTGGAATCCTATCACGGTCACAAAGTAATATGGGAGGCAAAGCTACTACCTTGCCTAGTTCCTAGTGTGAAATTAAAAAAACAATGTAGCCTGTAGATTATCAGGACAGCTAGACAACTAACATTTTTTTTTAAACAACAAAATAGATTTTTATTAAATAGAACGCAAGGCATTACATGGTACAATTGCATAGGCATACAATCCATAGAAACCAGGAGCTGCAATCTTAATAGCAATAAATGATTGGTAGTAACTGTATAGCGAACTTATTTAACAAAAGACGGGGAAGCATTGCATAATACCCCGAGTTCCTAGCACTATTGAAAAGAAAAATGGAAACAATTAAACAAAAAAACAGCCAGCTGTGGGGGTGCCACCTCTGGGGAGTTAAACCAACTCTGCCAGATATTTAGGTGATTTCTTATGATAGTAGGTGTTTTTTTCTCAGATAAGGATAGTGTTAACCGTTTGGATCCACTGTGCCTCTGTCGGGACCTGTGCCGAAAGCCAAAGTTGGGCAATCGGCTTCCTAGCTAGGTATAAAAGCCTCGTGAGGGCGATGTACCCGGAGGGGGGGTACAGTTCCTCATTGAGACTCCCCAACAGACACGTCAGCTACTCCATTGCCAGCTGAACCTGGTATACATTGTTCATTTTGGTGACAATTCTGCTCCAATATTGCACCAACTTGGGACATCTCCAGAGCATGTGGATGAGGTCACCCGGATGGGCCTGACATTTCGGACATATGGAAGTCTCTCGTCTACCCCATTTAAGTAACTGTATAGGTGTACGATATACTCGGTGCAATAAGAATCATTGCAACAACAATAAGAATCTGATCCCACTGTTCACCATCAATGGGGCCAACATCTCTCTCCCATACCTACCTGCAGGGTAAAAGGTCAGGGGCTTGCATATGTGATAATAGATGGGTATAGATCCTAGAGATGATACCCTTTTTCTCGGGGTCAGTGTATATGGATTCCAAGAACGTGGAGTCCTCCAACTGCAGATTAGGGTGTCTACTCTGGCAACGCATGGCATGTTGTAACTGTATGTATTAGTAATGATGACCTTTCAGCTCTGGAAATTCCCGCAGAAGTTGGATATATGGTTTTATGACAGAGTAATTTAGTACTTGATTGATGTATCTAATCCCCACCCTATCCCAGATCGGGTGTTTGACAACTTTAGCTAAATCTGTATAATAGCGGTTCTGCCAAATGGGCGTTTGATGAAGAAACCCAGTCAGTCCCAATTTATTTTTGACACCTTTCCAGATTTTCATTGATTAAAGCTGAACTGTGGGGCAATGAGATAGGGCCATAGGGAGGCCCATTTCCATATGGGATAAGGCTGAATATCCTGCATCAGGGCCAAGGAGTAGATCCCTGAAAGAGTCTGCAGCAGTCGCAAGACCCCAGCCTATAAAGTGTTGTAATTGGGCTGCAAAATAGTACATTTGTGGATGTGGAACAGCCAGTCCACCCTGATCTTTGGGAAGTTGCAGAGTGACAAGTTTAATGCGAGCCACTCCACCCCTCCAGATAAGAGACCTGAACTGCAAGTCTATACGCTGGAACCAATACTGCGGTATCCAGATCGGGGCATTATGCAGAATGAACAGTAGTTGCGGGGCCCAAATCATCTTTGTGAGATTTACATGTCCAGTTACTGTCAGCGGTAACTTACATCAACTGGCATGTTTGTGTTGGAACTTTTGAAGTATTAGTTTCAGATTCAATGTTATGGATTACCGTGGGTCCCCGGTTACCATTATACCCAGATATCTGAATGAAGCGACTACCTGTATTTGAGATACATCCTCCAACAAAGGTGCCAGAAGAAGATCCAACGGGAGAAGAGCCACTGATTGATTAGGCACATCACTGGCCTTAAAGAGTCCCCAGTATCTCCCAGAAACAACAGAGTGTCGTCTGCATACAGGGAGATTTCTCTGCCCCCTTCGGAAGCCCACGATGTTGGGGGAGACCCACACCATAGCTGCCAGAGGTTCCAATGCAAGGGCAAACAGCAGGCGCAACAATGGGCACCCCTGCCTCGTGCCACGAAATAGAGAAAAAGACTCCGATAAAGGTATCGTTAATCCTTATTCTCGCCATAGGTGCAGCATATAAAAGTTGTAGCCAAGATATGAATCCGTCACCCAGACCGAACCGACGCAGAACCTCCCATAGATAGTTCCACTCCACACTATCAAAAGCTTTGGCAGCGTCGAGGGAAAATATAGCTCTGTTGCCCGGGTTATCCAGCGCAGTAGATCGGGCAGGAATGAAGCCAGACTGGTCCTGATGGACCAGGTCTGCCACAATTCCCGACAGTCTAGTGGCCAACACCCGTGCAAGCAATTTAAGGTACGCGTTGAGCAGTGAGATAGACCTATAGGAGTCAGGCTGTAAAGGGTCATTGCCACCCTTTGGGATAACTACTATGATAGCCTCATTCATAGAGGCGGGCAAACCACAATCCTGAAGGGCATCATTTAGGGTTTTTAGCAGGGCTAAACGTCAGCTCCTGTTGATTTATTATTGGCCATTTGTGCTACTGCTAATGAAAGTACCTCTAGTGTTAGTGGGCTTTTAAGGCCCTGCCTCGATATACATGGAAGGGAGCACTGGTCCAGAAAATGACCCAGCTCCTTCTCTGTAGGATGCACTTTAAATGTAAGAAAACTTCAGGTTTTCGGGTCTGGTCAACAACCGTTTCCCCCTCTACATTTTGGATGGCTTCTATATGGGTCGCCTCCTGCTGGGCTTTAGCTATCATTGCTAGCAAGTGTCCTGTGTTTTCCCCATCATTAAAGTACTTTTGCTGCAGGAAGAATCTCTTATTCTCCGCTGCAGTAGTAGAAACCTGTTGATACAGGCCAGAGCTTCCAGCCATCTACGTTGCTGGGGGCAGCAATGTATGACTCTTCTGCTCTGGCGGCCTCACTCATTACCAGATTCTCCCACTCTTTGGTTTTGGTTTTAATAGAGGTAATCTGTGTGATAATTAAGCCAGTATATGAGCCTTCAGGGCATCCCAAACCACCGTGGACCTAGCTGTACCCTGATTAAAGTGAATGTCTACCCTGCTAGCTTGCATAACAAAAAAAAAATGTGCCGTCCCTGATCATCAACCAGGGAGTGCAGTAGAAAAAGGATTAAAAACGTTTAGGACTTTATATGAGGTGTAGGACAAGATAGTTCATAACCTTAATCCCAAAATTGCAAGACTAGCTCAAAAAAGGAAAATGGACTTTATATGAAGCATGCGATAACATGGATAGCAAGTATGTCTGACAAGTAGCTTATAAATAGTATAACTGCTATATATTAAGGTAAACAAAGCATAACTTGTGCATAAAACAAATTGATTTATTCCATACATGTAATACATAAAAGCATCATAGCGTAATAAATAGTAATACATGATAATAACAGATCCATTTGATCCATGTGAGTAAAAGTAGAGCCATACTTCATATTATCAGCATAATACAATATGAGTTTGTAAGAAGTTCATCCGGTGTAAACACGTATTTAGCATCCAATTGCTCGACGCGTTTTGTGGAATAGCTCCACTCATCAGGAGAAGATGCATTGTAAGAATCTAAAGAAGGTAATAAATAATGGTAGTTATCAATGGGTCTCAGCATGGGAGAGGGGGTACAAAGAAAAGAAAGTAGTGAAAAGAAACCCACCCTGCTATGGATCAAGTCAGAGTCTGGGTAAGTAATGACGAGGGCCGAAGGCTAGTCAGGGTACTCATCAGTCTCGGGAGCTGAGGTGGTATATCCCAAGGCATATGATGACAGGCCACCAGGGAACAATAAATCAAGAAAGATGGTGTCCCGTAAAAGGAGGGGCGATATAACATCACCATAAACCTATGTAGAAATATATATAATTGAATAAAGCACAGTATAATGTACCAAGTAGGTATGTGCATATGGACCAATAATGGTTCCAATCAATGGTGAAGAGTTCAAGCAACAGAGTGTTTAAGATAAGCCTACATGTAAATAGAAAATAAGAAGTTGCAAGAAGTGATACAATAAATCCATAAAACAAGGAAGAGAAACGAAACGAGAAGCAGACCCATAGGTTGAAAAGACAGAGAAGGGGATAAGAAAAGTCAAAATTATTACCATAAAGTCTAGATCGCTGTACTAGACTACAATTGCATAGTATCCACACAACCAGCCACAAGGAGTGGTTGAACACACTAAGCGGAGTATAAATACTCAAAGACAGTCAATCGGTAACCACCAATGACACGCAGGCGCATGAGGGGAGAAGAGACGCCAGCACCCGAGCGGAAACATCCGCCAGGCACTTGGCGCCAATACGCCTCGTGCATAACGCCGATGGGAGTACTCAGAGCTGGCGCATTGATGTCAGCAAAGCCAACGTCATGCGCAAGACACTGGGGGCGTGGCGTCAACGCACAGCGGAACAGCACCCCGAACCCCCGCATCCAAGAAAGGCGCAGTGGGAAGGGGAAAGTATCTGGTGTGCGTCGCAGCTCCCGAGCCTGTGAATAACCAGCCGAACCAACCACCCACATCACTGCCAGACAACCATAGCAGGACCATACGCAAAAAGGGGGTGGGACTCAATATAGTAACACAGACTACAATCTAATAAACCTAACCAATGCTGACACACCAAAGGGGAAGGTTTGATGGCAAAAAAGAGGAATCTACTACCGTATTAATGTTGTATGATATTAGAAAAATAATAAATTATGGACTGTGTGTATATGGTGACGTTATATCACCCCTCTTTTATGGGACACCCTCTTTCTTTGTTTATTGTTCCTTAATGGTCCGTCATTATATATGCCTTGTGATATACCACCTCAGCTCCCGAGACTGACTAGTACCCTGGCTGGCCTTCGACCCTCGTCACTACTTGCCCAGACTCCGAATTGATCCATAGCAGGGTGGGTTTCTTTCCACTACTTTCCTTTTCTTTGTACCCCCTTTCCCATGCTGAGACCCATTGATAACTACCATTATTTTTTACCTTCATTAGATTCTTACAATGCATCTGCTCCTGATGAGTGGAGCTATTTCACAAAACACATGGATCAAATGATTCTGTTATTATCATGTTACTATTATGCTATGATGCTTTTATGTATTACATTTATGGAATAAATCGATTTGTTTTATACACAAGTCATGCTTTGTTTACCTTGATTTATAGCGGTTATACTATTTACAAGCTACTTGCTATGTTATCGCATGCTTCATATAAAGTCCCAAATTTTCCTTTTTTGAGCTAGTCAGGGAGTGCAGTAACAGAAAGGAGACAGCATGCGAAATGAGTATGCCGACACCCCTGGAGTAAGCTGTGTGAGTGGAGTGGAACTGGGTTGGATAACCACGGTGCTTAAGTGTAGAAGTAAAATTAGCTTGCAAGTGTGTTTCCTGTAAGCACACCACAGCAGGTTTGTGGGCCTTCACCGTAGAGAAAAATACCACCCGCTTCACTCCATCACCCAGCCCCCTCACATTCCACAAAATCAAAGTACACACATTAGACATAGGGCAACGGAATGGTAACAACCACAAAAAAGCAGAACTTCCTCCCTGCAAACAGCAGGGGTCAGTGGTGGAAAAGAAAAGAATGACAGTAAGTAACCAAGAGAAAAAAGAAAAGGTCTCTGCATCCTCTAAACAGTTAAGGAGACAGGTAACATAGTGCATGTCCCTGCAGGACAATGTTAGGGGGGCCCCATCATCTCAGTTCAACTCTGATTCAAAAGGGACTTGCGAATCCAAGTCATTGGTAGAATGTAGTGCAAACAACTTATGTATTCCTCTCCGCTTTAAAAGAAAGACTGAGAAAAGAGATCAGCATACTCAGATCTTCTCCTAAGGTATCCTCATTCAGCAGTAGTAAGAAATAATACAATCAGGCCATGGGTGCTAGTGTTGTTTTAAGGGTGTGCTCCACACGATCCAGCCAGTTGGACGCATTAACAGGATTATCAAAAAATTGCGTCTCACCATTCGCTGCAATTCTAAACTTGGCAGGATATAACACAGCATAGGTGATATATCTGCGGAGATGCTTCTTCACTTCAGTAAACTTGGCCCTGCAGTGCTATAGGTCAGCAGAGTAATCAGTGGTTCCCACTGCTGTCAATCAAATGCTGTGAGGAGGGAGCGGGGTTGAGTTGCCCGGTCTGTGTCAATAGTCACAGACAGGGCAGCTCGAGAGCAAGCCTACATGGGCGGCCCCATGAATGGCTGCTTTCCATGGCAGCACTTGCCAAAGAGGAGAGGCCTGTAGATCCGGGGGGACCCTAGAAAAGGAGGATCAGGGCTGCTCTCTGCAAAACCATTACACAGAGCAGGCAAGTATACCATGTTTGTTGATTTAATTAAAAAAACAAAAAAACAACAAAAGTAAAGTTTAATGTTACTTTAAAGCAGAAGTAAACCCTCCTATCTTTTCCAGCCAAGGAAGCTGCTTCTGTTTGGTCTGCAACTCCCATGGTGCTGCAAATGTGATCACTTATGACACCAGCCATTTGATGGTTTGACAGTTTGGTTGAGGACCCACACAAATGTGACAGTTCGCAATCCCAACATTCCAGGAAAGTAACTTTTTTGAAACTGTTAAATCGATTGATTTAGTTCTGCTTTATGACATACTGCTGTTCAGGGGCTCTGGGCTTCAGCAAAATGGCAGCCCCCAGCAAGAAAAAACAGGAGAAATGCTAGAGGCAATTTACAGTACACGCCAATTCTGGTAGCATAATTATTAATGTGGAATGTATGTTCCTTGCTAAAGAACATTATTTTTTTATCAAGTTGTTATGGGTAAAGTTCCACTTTAAGGGCTCATTCACAATGGCCTACATGGTGAAATGCAGGGCTTTACTGCATGGGCAGTTATTGTGACGTTTGACAAAGGGCGGTGTGATGTGTGTTTATGCATCCCGCACGGTGTACTTTTTTTTGCTGTCAATTTAGCTGAAAATTTTTAATTATATTTCATAGATTTTCACACACCACAGCTTGGTTGTGTAGTAGAAACAGATGCATACTGTAAGTATTTTTCTGCACCACACTGCTCGACTCCCAGGGGCACTGTTGCAGTGTGAACAAGAAACATAGCAAACTATTGCTTTCTATCTGTACTTGAGGTGACTGTTGATCGAGCACAAAGAAAAAAAAAAAAAAAAAGTCACCGTAGAAGAGATCTAAGGCTGGGCACACACAGATGACTGGTACATTGACCAATGTCTGTGAACCCCCAGCTACACATAGACAAGAATAAAGTATAGCCATTAGTAGAGATTAATTACTATTAGTAGCACAATGTTCCAAATGTGGGCGATTGATCACTTCTACATACTGTACTTCATTGTTGCCTATTTATAGCAAATAGTAGCTGGGCGATCACAGAAGACAATGACTGTAGCAAAAATCGCCCAAGTGTGCCTAGCCCAAGTATTTACAGTATGTACTTATTTCTCTCAGCACAGTTGTCCTGTAGGGCATGCTTAGGAAACACAACCGTTCTATGTATGTATTGTGTATGTAAATCAGAACAATAGTTCAATGGGCTGCATTGTTAAATCTGATCCTCTTTTTAAGATTGTATGTGAATCTGGCATGAGGAGCAGTTATTGAGTTATGCTATAAGGGGACAATGGCACTGACCAGTGAGTTCAGGAGGTACTGCATGTGGGTTTAGAAGCTTAAGAACTATTTTACCAAATCGTTATCTTCACTACATCCATTACTGGTCTGCTGAGGCTGCCATACTTTAATTTTTTGTAAGAAGCCTTACAACATAATTGATCTGGTTCTTCCTATTTAGTATTAATCATTATAAATGCTTACTGCCTAAAATGTGGCCTCATGTGTTCTGCATTAAAATGGTCTTAAATAAAACCAGACAACACAGATCAAACCAAATTCTTGCTGTCCTGGCAGATCAAAGCAATGCTCTTAATCATTTACATTATATGCTCCTGACTGACCAAAAGAACAAAAAAAAAAAAAAAAGTGTGGGACAGGCATAAGCAAATATTATGAAAGTTTGCCAACTAACACCCAGACAGACTCAATTGTGGAGGACTTCCTTTTCCTCTGATTGATATATATTGATCAGGAACAAATTGGGAACATTGTAGCGTTTCCTGTTGCTGACAACCTCTGACCAGTATCTGTCATGGGTAGTTATTTATATTGAGCGGTTTTAGCTTATAATACGAAGAAGAAAAATACGAAGAACATTACAAGGACCAGATGTATTACTGTGGAAATAACTCCAGCACTGGCAGACTGCACTTCCTAGAACTGTTGATAAAGACACCCATTTTCCTCTAAGCTTTAATAAATGTGCCAGTATCAGACCATGTGAAAACATACTTGGGTGTTTGATGCCAAAAAAACGCTGTCAATCATGCTCCACCAGAAAGAGGGCCACTTGGCCAAGAGTAGGAGTAGAGGTTCAACAATGTTTTTTGGCTGGCACTTTGGAAGAGAACCTTAAAACCAATGTCCAAATACTAAAAGAATTTCTGAAAGGCGTCCATATTACCCATGGCGAGCAGCTGGTATGGTAGGAAATAATATGGTACCACTGTAGAAAATAAATTTTTTTTAAGACCACCTAGACATTCCCATGGCTTATATAAAACCAAGTAATCTGCTGCTTTGTACTTTCATGTAGTTATAGGATTCTTCTGTGGCCTCCAAAATGCTTACGTCACCCAAGCCATGATATGAGTAATGTGTTTGCCTCCATCAAGTGCCTTGGCCAGTTTTAATACTAACGTATATACATTAAAACACAACCAGTGTTTAAAGCTGTCTACATTATGAGTGAACACCATACCTCCCAAGCCAATCTGTAGTAAATGCACGTCTCCCAAAAAATAACAAAGCTGCTTAAGGCATCTTGTACTGCTGGCTTCAGCCAGAATAGACATTTGTGAATTTCTTTTGGTTTGTATAGTTCAATTAATGCAGTAACCGCCTCAACGCCAAAGGAAGTGAATATACCTGTTTTGTATTATGCCACTACTGTGAAGCCCCATACACACTATCAGATTTTCTGCTGATTTTTTCCTTCAGATTTACCAAAACCATATAATATGAGGTCAAACCTTGGGAGTTTCAATTTGTATGCAATCAGGCAGGCCCTTGCACTACATGGTTTCGGTAAATCAGAAGACAAAAATCAGCAGAAAATCTGATAGTGTGTATGGGGCTTTATAGTAGGGAGTACACAGGGGAAGACTGACAAAAATGGCACTATTGGTTTAACAGTTGAAGTGAACCCCTTATGGCTGCATTACTGGACATTCTTCTAGGGGAACTAGCCTTTCTCAGCCTTCTACCCCCAAGGAACCCTTAAAGTTTATTTCAAGAATCTCAGGTAAACCCTACTAATGCTAACACCAATTAATCGTTCAGAAGAATTCCTGTTACAGTGGTGGTCAGAATGCCACCCTACAAATACATAAACATTTATTAAAGTCATGTAACTGACGCTGCCAAGTAGCTTTGGACCTGAAACAATCATATGGTACAACAAAAAGCCACAGCTCAAGGAACCTGTAGCAACCCCTGGAGGAACCCCACAACTGGTTTAAAGGAACAACAGTACAGTATTAGCCAGTATGCATTTTGAGTTCTTTTGAGTTAATTTAACTTTTATGGGAAAATAATTTATGTGATTTTCTCTTCTCTGTTTTCATAATATATTGTGGCATTTCCCTCTAGTAGCCATCCATAGACCAGGTACTGTATTCAGCAGCCCTGTCTATCAGATAAACAAAATTGAGTGCTTTGCAGCAGTCTGAGCAGACTGTTAAATATGAACTGGGAGGGAATCAGCTAAGCAAAATAACTGGATAATTTGGGGGTTGACTTACTAAAGTAGTGTAGTGCATGTTTACTTTCATCAATGGTAGCCATACTTCTTTCATGGCAGGTTTCCTTTAAAGGACACAATGATGGTTGCATCCTGATCTGGCTGGAGCCTAACCTAGTGCCTTCATAGCCTAATGCCTTTATAAATTAGTACAAACTTGTAACTGCTGTTGTTCCATGGGCAGCTATTAAGGATCTTCCCCTTGGGCCAAAAGTAGGCTACTTTCTACTGAGAGTACATAATCCTAATGAGGTATATTAATCAACCTCCTTCATTCACTATTATGAATTATCGTTGATAATTCAGCTGGATGTTAGCGGCCTAATAACACTGAATAAATGTCCAAGATTTATACTGTTTTCCCAAACATTTCTAAAAGATGAAAGATGCGTAGAGTCAGCAAGCCTAGGAGGAAACTGTGTCCACTGCATTCATTATGGGGATTTGGCAGTTCTTAAGAAAACAGCAGCTGTGCAGCAGCCTGGGTGCCATATAATAGACAGCAATATTTAGCATTAAGACTTTGGTGGTCTGCTGAATCTGTAGATGATCAAAGGACTTGGAAGACTTGAAGTTTTTCTCTGCTTTGCCAAACGATGTTTATTTAGCGTTTAATCTGATTAGAGAGGGGATGTCCAGACTGCTCAGAAGCAGCAGGTCAGTGTGGTAATAATGTGCTAGAATTGACTGACAGGTGTTTAGATAAAGGTCAGTCTATGAGTTTTGTCTGCTGCAGATAACACTTCAGATGCTGCTGCTAGAGTCACTGGTGGAGTCACGGCCTTGAGAAACTTTCAAAATGTCAGCAGATCCCAGCAGTTAGACAACCTGACTGATGGATATAATTGAGAGGCTGAACAGGATGCACTATTGATTCAATATGTTCCAGATAAAGTACAAGGAAATCTCTTAAAATCCCATGATTAAAAATCAAAGGCTGTTTACAAATCAAAACTGGCCTCTTTCTTTCCCATCTTCTCAGCTCCTGGCACATTTTTAAGAGACCCCATCATTAATTAAAAAAACAATTGCAGGTAAATGCACAGAAAAAGCTAGTATTCTAAATGGTTATTTGTAGCATTTTTCCTTTCCATAAGGGCTCTTTCAGACTTGTGGTGCCCTTTGAAGATGGATCCTTGTTCAAAAAGCTTTTCAGATGGCATTTTACAGGCAGTGAGGAGACGTCACTGACTGATTTAACCCTGTAATGCTGCAAAACTACACTGCAGTGCACGTGGTTGTGGCTTGGCCCCACTGAACTCAAAGGGTGCTGCTTGTCAAACTCGGCACCCAAAGTTTAAATTGCTGTTGCCAGGAAGCAAAGCATTGTGGCCACGTCATGAGTAGAAACGCGAGAAACGTGCAAATAAAGTTCCTGAGCACCTTATTTAAATGTTCATATGGACTTTTTTGATTGAATACAGGATTTTCATGTTTAGATCATGTATTGATGTACATATTACATTGCATATATATTTTTATAGCACATGCACTTTATTTTTTACATTTATATGTTTATTGGTTTATGTTGTCTATTTAAGGTGAACACTAATAACTCATTCAGTTTCACATTAATTTTTTTAGAGTGACCTTCAGAATACTCATATATAATCACATTTACTTATGAATTTGTTTTTTTTATTTTTAAAAAGGAACAGTGCACCATATTTTGTACACCTTTTTTAGTAGTCTAATATTCCGATTTTGAGTTGCAGCAGTTCATATTATTGGCCAAGTGCAGGATCTATTTTTCTTATTTCATTAGCTGGCCAGTACTTTTCCTGTATGGATGGTGGCCATCACGAGCACAGGCCAGCCATAGGAATGAAGGTGGCAGGTGGGGTGCAGGAGCTGGCTAGGATGTTTTTCTTACTGTCCATAACCCCTTCCATTGATTGATGCAATGGTAATGTTACTTTGCATTCCCTTTTAGTGCTAGGAGCATACAGCTGAGCATGCTACTACCTCTGACACCTAAGCTGTTACAGACAGTTCCAGATCATCACAAACAATCAGGAACCAATAGGCAAGGTTTCTAAACAGGCAATCACCTTGTAAACCATGATATGGTGATCACATGGCTTTGTATGTAAACAGCTGTCACTGACAGATGTCAGAGTAATTCTTTCCCTGTGTGTTGGTTGTACACTGGCTTTGCCAAGAAAAATAGATTTTTATTTTTTTTTAGACATTTTTCTTAAAGAAGGGAGTACAGTGTATTGAAAAAGCCCCAAACATTTTTAGGCTCCTGAAGCTGGTGGAGTGCTAAGTACATCACTGTGCCTTAAAAAGAAAAAGAATACTCGGCACATTAATAAAGTGCCAAAGTGGCACATTATTCTATGCCCACAGGTATGCTTTAAAAATGTATACAAATGTTCCTGGGTCTTCATTTCCTTATTGAGTCATCAGCCATATTAAGCTAAAAGTAATTCCTTCTTTCTTATGTTATCTCCTTACCTGTAAATTCCTTCAACAAGGATCAGTATTTTCTTCCAGGCTCTGTGGTTGCGTGGCTGACCAGTGATAATAGCTTCTCGTAGTAATTTTTCCAAATTTTTCATGTCTAAAAAGCAAAGATAAATTACAGCTATGAAAATTGCCAACTTGTTTTTCAATAGATGCCTTTTGATGTCAAAATGCCAGTTCTAAAACTGGCCATAGATGGATGGAAAATTGTCTGGTGCAGCAAGTACTGGCCGAATTTCAATCTATGGCTGTTACCACTCGAGAGAAGTTGATCTAATAATCCATTCTCCCGAATGGGAATGCTGCAAAATTTTCCTTCAATCAGTGTATTCTGACAACAGAGGAGTACCTGCTGTCAAAATGCAACAACACAGCGGGGAGGATTCCACTATGCACCTCAAATGTGTGGATGGGGAAATCCATTCTGTTTTCTTTGGTCAGCCCGCTGGTCGATCAAAAGACAAGCAATCTATGGGCAGCTTAGGACAGGTATGGGCATGTTATTATAACATTAGCATTTTCATAGCACATTTTACAAAACATGGTATGTTGTACACTATAGTAGATTTAATAAAAACAAATAATTCCCATAGGTGTGAATAAACTAGTGCATTTTTCTCTCTCGTGAGTAAACACCAATAGTGCTGGAGCTGCATGTGAACCATACAGTATAATTTTAGGTGCATTCTGGGAATTCCCAGTTTTCAAGCTTTCCAAAAAACAATACTTTTGTTTTTCGTCCCCGCAGGCTAAACAAAATAAATAAAACATAGTCCACCATCCTTGCTAAACAGTAAGAACTGCAACTGTATCTTGATAGAAGACGCTGACTCGCTGCAGTAACTGGTCAGCCAAGAATTATTTGCTTTGCTCCTTCAATTTATGGACCCAATTGTGTCCTAATTCATGCATCAGATCCACACCGATGTATAGTGCTTGGAGATTCATGCAGGTCCATGCAGCCGACCACCTATCACTGATATGAACAGGATGCCTGCATGGAACTCCTGTGCATCCAGCACAGATGAAGACAGCACTTCACATGGGCGTACAGATTGGTACGCCCATGTGAATAAGGCCAATAGGGATGGATTTATAAGAAAAATTGCAGAGCTATTCATTCTGTGAAACTGCATGTACATTCGTGCTATGATAAGCTGCCAGAAATAGTACATGTACCTTTTTAGTGCGCTAGGCAGCCCATTCAAATTAATGGGCTACTTTAATGCAATGCAGGTTAACACGCATGCACGAATGCAATGCAAGTGCCTAAAGGTAGGTGTTTCAGGCAGGACATTTATAAAAAAGGTACACATCAGATCTAAAAGGATGGGAAAAGTGGTAAAGGACTTGGGTGAGAATGGAGGACTGACCTACCAAGATGTAGTTGGGAACCATAAACAATCCCTCCCATATGGTATTAAGAGGTTCATTAAGTGAAATGTTTCTTTACATTAATCCAAAAAGCGGAAAACGTCTATCCTAAATGCCAGAATAAATCAGGTTTCAGCTACAATGTACTTCAAACAATGTGTAATTATCTTGAAAAGGATGACAATTGTCTGGTAAACAGGGTCTCCCGACTGACTTGCTAGCTTGGTGGGTTCCTGATAAAAGGAAGGCGGCACTCTGTAATTTCCCCTTTAAACTCTGGTAACTTGAGACATACAGCAATATTCTTCCAAGTCGTTCTTGAAAAGCAATACATTACAGACTGTCAGATGAAAAATTTTAAATTGTGTCTCTTTAAATTTAATGTAACATTTTTTTAAATAAAATATTACAATAAAATATTGTGTGTGTGTTAAAAGTCAAATATTTCTAGTAAAATTACAAATGAACAATTTATATTGTGTTAGAAATGACTGAATCTGTAATGAAGCAAATCTATCTGATGGGCTGCTCCAAATCTGGCCAGAGATTTTAAAGTACACTTTTGTGTGTGCACAATCCAGCTACCCTCAGCTGACTAATAGGCCTCGTTTCACACAGCATTTATCTGCCAGCTGTCGCAAGAATCCAGAGAATTGCAGTTGTTGGATTAATTAAAGTGGCTCTAAATGCTCAAGGTTTTTTTTTACCTTTATGCATTCTATGCATGAAGGTAAAAAAACTTCTCTTTGCAGCCCTCCCGCCCAATACTTACCTGAGCCCCCCTCTCAATCCAGCGATGTGGACGAGAGCTGAGGCTCTTCGGGGACTCTTCCAACTTGTTGGCTCAGACAGCAATTGGCTCCTGCTGCTGTCAATCACAGCCAGTGAACCAATAAGGAAAGAGAGGGGGAGGGGCCACGCTGCACCTGTGTGTGTGAATGGACACGCAGAGCAGTGGCTCGGGAGCAAGCCTCCCTGGGTGCCCCCATTGCAAGCTGCTTGCTCTGGGGACACTTGGCAGGAGGGAAAGGCCAGGAGCGCCGGCGGGGGGCTGCTCTATGCAAAACCACTGCACAGAGCAGGTATGACAGGTTTTTTTTTATATAAATGATAGCCTTTAATATCACTTTAGGTTTAGATATGGACTGTTGGGGTTAGTCCAAAGCTGGCAATAGATGGATTGAAATTTGGTCAGTTAAGCAGGGACCGGACGAATTTCCATCCATCTATGGCTGTTCCTGTTCATGAGAAGTCAATCTAATGATCAACTTCTCATGAATAGAATTGTTGGAAATTTCTTTTTCCATTAGCGCTGCAGCCAATAGGAGGAGTTCCCGCTGTCAGAATACAATAGCACAGCTGTATGGATTCCCTCATCCACCTTGCTCGCTTCTAAACCTATTCATTTAATGGTTTCAAAAGACAGTTACATTCTAGGCATGCCAAGAATGCTGTCACATTTGCTTCTGCTCTCAACCAAACTATAAAACCATCAAATGGCTGGTGTCATAACTGATCACATGTGCAGCACCATGGTAGTTCAAACAGAGACTAAGATAACACGTTCCTTGGCTGAAAAGGATAGGAGGGTTTAGTTCTACTTGAAAGTAATTCTAAAGGTTTTTTTTTAAATAACAAACATGTCATACTTACCTTCTCTGTGCAATGGTTTTGCACAGAGCAGCCCCAATCCTCTTCTTTTTGGGTCCCCCGCTGGGGGTTCTGGCTCCTCCTCACTGCCGAGTGCCCCCAATAGCAAGCCTCTTGCTACGGGGCACTTGCACAGACTCGCTCCTGAGCCAAGCTCCTGTAAATAGACATTGTCCATTCGCCCCTGCTCTCTCCTCACTGGCTTTAAATGACAGTAGCATAAGCCAATGGCTCCCGCTGCTGTGTGAGCCAATGAAGAGAGAGAAATCCAGGGGACCCGCTGCCCTCAAGCGAAACACTGCATGGGATGAGGCTCAGATAAGTATATGGGAGGGCGGTTGCACCAAGAAGGTTCTGTACCCTAATGCATTGAATGCATTTAGGTAGAAAACCTTCTGCCTTTAGAACTACTTTAAGGGTTAAGGTTATTGCAATGTTAAGTGTTTTCAAAAACCTGTGATGTGAGGAACATAATTTGATTTCTGGCCTTCTTCTGAAAATGCTAGTTGCCCACAAACTGGCTGGTCCTTAAGCATCAATACTTTTGGAGTTACTGACCTGGACCAAGCCGGCAGAAAATGAAGTTGAAAGTCTTAATGTGTATGCTTCTTTCAGAACAGCATAAGAGCCAGGAAAAAACCTACTTGAGTACTTGAACACTGAAAGCTGTGCCCAAAAAACACAAGCAGAGGTCAAGGAACTAGCCGCCAGTATTGCCTTCATGGACCCTGCAGCTGATCTTTTCCCTCTTATTGACTTGCCATACCTTATTCTGCACTGTTTTGTGTGGGAGGAGCCATCATGGTAGATGATGCCTTTACTTCCTCTCGTTAGAGCTGTCCCCCAGATGAATGGTGGGGGAATATTCAAGCAGTAACCAGAGAAGTTTATGTTTCAGGGTAGCGCTTTGGCACAGTTAACATTACTAGATGTTCCCTAGAGCATAGGGTTCAGGTTCATGTTAAGGTTAGGAGGTCAGGAAAGGAAGGTGTTTTTTTTCCACTTTTTCTCCATTCTGTAAAGGTCATAGAAAACTTTACAGAAATCAAAATGTACAGTATTAATCACATTACAGTCAGAGCCTACAATCTTTGTCGGAGGTCTTAAGGGAATTGAAAAAAAAAAAAAGAAAAAAAAAAAAAAAAAAAAGGAAGGTGAAAATGATACTGGATGAAAGAAACTTAAATTTATCCAAGTTGTTTGCCAAGATAATCATGACACTTTATCTCACCTTAACTCTAATGACTGTCAGTAATCATTGTGTGTGTAGGCAGCCTTATATTTATTAGAAAAGTATGTCTGGAAATTCCTTACATTCTCCTACCAGCTATACCCAGTGGTCAAGGTTTCAGGCTTTTGCACTGCCATCCTCGGATGATATACCTATTGGCATCCTTGGTAATATGAAACAAAATTTCACAAGACAGAAGACTTCAATGATCTTTGTTATAATAAACTCAAGCGCACACATCCAAGTCCATTAAAAGGTGGGCTTGTTCAACATCTGGTTAGACAAAAGCACAATACTGACTTGGAGAAGTCTCTTAATTTAGAAGGATTTGGATTTCACTCCGCATGATCATCTGCTTGTAATTACCAAAAACGCTTTGATCAAGGAGTTTGATTCAATAAACAATCCTACAGGGAATAATTCTCAATTTCTAATCATTACATGTATATGTTGGAACATTACAATTATTGTAAGATCAGTCATCCCTAAAATAAACCTGTCAATTTTAGATCACGTCAGTAAATAGCAAAAGATTTATTCGTGCTCAACAGAAATTACACCTTAGAATCTCAGGATTTATACCTTTAAGTCACTGCAACCTATCTGTGCTTTACGTTTCCAATGTAATAAATGTACAAGTAGAGATGAATTAATGTATATAAGAATTTCCTTACATAACAGAATGAAGTCTACTTTTAAAACACTGTAGCTATTTCACGTTTATATACTGGTAATTTAGGCTAAATTTGCAAATATTACCTTTGACTTTTTTCTTTTCCACTTGCGGTTTTAAGATATGCACTTGTATCATCAATACAGGTAATTGAAGCAATTTTGCTAATATTAACTTTTTTCCCCTTTCACTTGATTTCCTCTAAAACTTGCACTTGAATCATCAACAGTTCTCTTAGCTCAAATTTAAACTTCTAAATGATCTTCAAGTACAAGCCTCTCTGTATAGAGTTATAACAAAGAAAGCATCCCCAATATCCTTTTGACATGTGTTCTCTTTGCTGGTAGATGACCAAGAATGATTCACATATAAAAGAATGTGATTAGATGTTCTTGCATGTAACATCTAAAAACATTTTTTTGTCTGTTTTTTTCCTCTTCAGCACAGTTTCTTCTGTATGCTTCCAAGACACTCTACTGACAAAATGAGCAATATAAAATGATCTTATTTTATTTTAGGTACTTATATAGCGCTGTCAATTTACGCAGCGCTTTATATATACATTGTACATTCACATCAGTCCCTGCCCTCAAGGAGCTTACAATCTAAAAAGTCCCTAACTCACATTCATACATAAATACTAAGGCCATTTTAGACAGGAATCAATTAACATGGAAACTACAGGCAGGTAGAATCCTGGTTGGGATTCGAACCCACGACTCTTTTGCTGCTAGGTGAAACTGTTAACCACTACACCACTGTTACAAAGCTAGAGGAAGAATTAATGAACTATGAAGATACTGATCATCATGCCCACAGCCCTTTCAAACTACAAGTACATCTGCTGCAGTGACAGTGGATGTGGAGAGGGGATCCCCTGCCCGCTATCAAAGGGGGGTGAGGGGGGTGCTTAACAGTAACATGTTATTCCCTAAATACAGGTGTAACACATAACAGGCTAGCACAGGTGAACTTATTTAATACATCGTCTGAGCACTACTAAAATAACTTGTTCATACGCTCATATGTTGATCAAAACAGATTGCATGTAACCAAAATGCTTGCACTAAACAAAACTGGAGGATAATGGATTGTATTGAAAAATAAGAGTAATAATTATAGTCCATTTTAAAAATGTAACCACTGTAAGTAGACTACTATTTAAGCTACATGTGCTCAGCATTTGTAACCAAGGCAAGAGCTAATAAATCTGTCTGTCTTTTTTATACCTAGCACCAATTAAACGTTTTAGTACCTGTAGTAGTAGTAGTTGTAGCAATCCAAATTGTAAGCTGATATTTAGTAAAGTGATAAAGCCTCTAGATGGCACTAAATGTCAAGCAAAAGGAACAGGATATCAGAACGCTCATTGCCGGTCTCACTTCAAAACATCAAGGTAAACGCTAAAGTATCCTCGCTTATGTAAACGTTATCTTGTCGTTATCTTGTCAACAACTGCATTTATCTATAGACATTAATGCAATACGTTTATCAGATAGGATCCATCTGACTGACAGAGTCTCTGCAGTCTCTAATAAAGCAAAACACTGACAAAGCTCACATGCAACATAGGACATTTGCCTATGGTGCTGATTTAATAAAAGGCAATAGACTGCTCACTTTGCAAGGGAATTTTCACTTAGTTTAGTGAATGTGCTGAAAATTCAGTTTAAAAGAATACCCAAGGCAAAAAAAGGGGGAATATTTGCTTGCAAGTGATTGGATGAAGTTAGCAGAGCTTCACGTCATTCACTAGGCTAAGGGAAAATTCCCTTGCAAACTGAACACCCTATTTGCCTTTAATAAATCAACCTCAACATCAAATGACACACAGTAGCTCAGAGGCAGACGTTTTTAAGCCTGGTTACATAGGTGGTCATTTTTAATTTTCTACTCAAAATGAAAATGTGCTTTGGTAATTCTGATATGTGCAGCAGTTAGTTACAGTATCTCACAAAAGTGCATACACCCCTCACATTTTTGTAAATATTTTATTATATCTTTTAATGTGACAACAATAAAGAAATTACACTTTGCTATAATGTATAGTAGTGAGTGTCCAGCCTTTATATCCCCTCAAAATAACTCAACACACAGCCATTAATGTCTAAACTGCTGGCAACAAAAGTGAGTACACCCCTAAGTGAAAATGTCCAAATGGGGCCCCAATGTGTCAATATTTTGTGTGACCACCATTCATTTCCAGCACTGCCTTAACCTTCTTGGGCATGGAGTTCACCAGAGCTTCACAGGTTGCCACTGGAGTCCTCTTCCACTCCTCCATGACAACATCACGGAGCTGGTAGATGTTAGAGACCTTGCACTCCTCCACCTTCCGTTTGAGGATGGCCGATGCTCAATAGGGTTTAGGTCTGGAGACATCCTTGGCCAGTCCATCACCTTTACCCTCAGCTTCTTTAGCAAGGCAGTGGTCATCTTGGAGGTGTGTTTGGGGTCGTTATGTTGGAAAACTGCCCTGTGGTCCAGTCTCCAAAGAGAGGGGATCATGCTCTGCTTCAGTATGTCACAGTACATGTTGGCATTCATGGTTCCCTCAATGATCTGTAGCTCCCCAGTGCCGGCAGCACTCACATGCAGCCCCAGACCATGACACTCCCACCACCATGCTTGACTGTAGGCAAGACACACTTGTCTTTGTACTCCTCACCTGGTTGCCGCCACACACGCTTGACACCATCTGAACCAAATAAGTTTATCTTTGGTTTGCTGGTTGCATGACGTTGGGGGTGTGCTCTGCGGCGGCACTCCCCGCTTTGGCTTCTCCCAGTGAGGTGTCTCCCAATTCAGGCTTTATCCGTACACCATTAAGCAGCCACACACTTTTGGCAACCATGCCCCTACTCCCTCCCTCACAGGTATGGTCTTTCTTCACCCCCTTTTCTTTCACTCACTTTCCTTCTTTTGTTCTACCATCCCCCTTCCTTGGTCTCTTTCTGAACTATTTTGGTCGTTTCTCTCATATTCTATTCCCTCCTTCTCTAAACCTTTTTACTTTTTCATTTTTCTTTCTCTTTCTTTCACTCTTTTCACTCCAACCCATTCTCACTGCTTCATACTCTTTTTTCCATTTTTTTTTCACACTATTCTCACCTATTCACTTCGTGTTTCTGTTTTTCAGGTCTTTTTCCTCACAGCTATGGTCTTTCTTCACCCGCTTCTTCTTTCACTCTGTTTTCCTCTTTTGTTTTACCATCCCCCTTCCCTGGTCGTTTTCTGTATTATCTTGGTTAATTCTCTTATACTCTATTCTCTCTTTCTCTGAACTTTTTTTCTTTTTTTTCACTTTTTTCCTTCTCTTTCTTTTATTCGTTTTTTACTCCAACCTAATTTCACTGCTTCATATTCTCCCTTCATTTTTTCACACTATTCTTACCTATTCACTTCGTGTTTTTGCTTTTCAGGTCCTTTTTTCCTCCTTCCACTAAGGTCACCCCGTCACATTCTGACCCAATCTGGGGGTTTCTCATTGCCGGGTCTGCTGCCTGGACATGCTCCCTCAGCTTCGGGCCCTGGCATTGTGGGTGGGCTCTGCATTCAGGGCTGCGCCGCCTTTGCACGGACGCATTTGTAAGTTCATGGTCTTTGTGGAAGAATGTGGAATTTTATGTTTTACATTTGCCCACTCGTCCTTTAAACTACTCTAAATATTGCTAATTTCCCCCTATTTATAGGTGATTAATACGGTTATGCTCCTGATGAGTGCCTATAATGTCCCGAAACGGCGTAGAGCTTACAACTACCGTTATTCATACACCATTACTAGCTATGTATGGACGTTCCATTGTTATTGCATTTTGTCTTTGCCACTTTTTTCTAGTGACACTGCGTGCCACATATTTACTGTTATGCATTTTTTATTCATATCCTCATATGTTTACATAGAAGTCCTTGTTGGAATGTATTTTATGATTGAATACAAATTATATTTATTGAGCTATGTGCCTACAAATGTAAACTTATGAATTTATGTATTACTTTATATTAACCACTTGACAACTGGGCACTTAAACCCCCCTCGTGACCAGACCAATTTTCACCTTTCAGCGCTCTCACACTTTGAATGACAATTACTCAGTCATGCAATACTGTACCCAAATGAATTTTTTGTCCTTTTTTTCATACAAATAGAGCTTTCTTTTGGTGGTATTTGATCACCTCTGGGTTTTTTATTTTTTGCGCTATAAATGAAAAAAGACCGCAAATTTTGAAAAAAAAACGCATTTTTCTTTGTTTCTGTGATAAAATTTTGCAAATTAGTAATTTTTCTTCATAAATTTTGTCCACAATTTATACTGCTACATATCTTTGGTAAAAATAACCCAAATTAGTGGATATTATTTGGTCTTTGTGAAAGTTAGAGAGTCTACAAACTATTGTGCAAATCATAAAAAATTGATCACACCTGAAGTACTGACGGCCTATCTCATTTCTTGCGACCCGAACAAGTCAGGAAAGTACAAATACTCCCCAAATGACCCCTTTTTTGAAAGTAGACAATCCAAGGTATTTAGTAAGATACATGGTGAGATTTTTGATGTTGTTATTTTTTCCCACAATTCTTTGCAAAATGAAGATTTGTTTGTTTTTTGTTTTTTTCCCCCACAAAATTGTCATTGTAATAGGTTATTTCTCTCACATGGCATGTGTATACCACTAATGACACCCCAAAATACATTCTGCTACTCCTCCTGAGTATTCCGATACCACATGTGTGGGACTTTTTTACAGCCTAGCCACATACAGAGGCCCAACATGCAGGGAGCCCCATCACGTGTTCTAGGAGCATAAATTACACATCTAATTTGTTGACTACCTATTACACTTTTGAAGGCCCTGGAGAACCAGGACAATGACATGTGACACTGACGTGGCACTGATGACAAATGGCACTGATGTGGCACTGATGACAGATGGCACTGATACGTGGCACTGACACTGATGTGGCACTGATGACATATGGCACTAATACATGGCACGGATGACAGATGGCACTAATACGTGGCACTGATGACAGATGGCACTAATACGTGGCACTGATGACAGATGGCACTAATACGTGGCACTGACAGATGGCACTAATACGTGGCACTGACAGATGGCACTAATACGTGGCACTGATGACACTGATGACAGATGGCACTAATATGTGGCACTGATGACATGTGGCGCTGATGACAAATGGCAGTGATATGTGGCACTGATGAGACTTGGCACTGATGAAAGATGGCACTAATACGTGGCACGGATGACAGATGGCACTGATGACACGTGACACTGATGACAGATGGCACGTGACACTGACAGGTGGCACTGATGACAGATGGCACTATGTGGCACTGATGACAGATGGCACTTATACGTGGCACTGGGGACAGATGGCAGTGGGGACAGATGGCACTGGGGACAGATGGCAGGGGCAGATGGCAGGGGTAGATGGCAGGACAGATGGCAGGGGCAGATGGCAGGGGCAGATGGCAGGGACAGATAACAGTGGGACACTTTTTTTCGTCTTTTTTTTTTTTTTACACTTACCGCCGCAGCGGTTCCGCTCTCCCTCCTCACACGCTGTCTCTGTGTGAGGATGGAGAGCCGGCGATGAGAGATGATCTCATATGTTTACATATGAGATCCTCTCTCATTGGCACCGCCGATCGCACTGTAAATGGCCGCTGTCATTGGCCGTTTACAGTGATCTGTGACTGGCTGTGTCCGAGGGACACGGCCAGCACAAAACTTCCGCGATGCGCGCCCGTGGGAGCGCGCAATGCGGAAGTAAACAGGAGGACGTCCAGGGACGCCCTCCCGGCAATTGGAGTCCGCGCTGTAGCCGTCTTTCGGCTATAGCGCGGACGCCTAGTGGTTAAAAAATTGAAACTTTATTCTAGTTTGACTTCTGCTCCCGTGTGCCTCACTCAAAGTCCCACATCCTTTTTCTTCTTTAGTTTTTAATATTGAACCGGGATGGAGGAGGGGTATGAACGGCCCCACTATCCTCATTTAAAGTCCCAATATTGCTGATTTCTCTCCTTTTAATCAAATAATTAGGGATGGAGGCACACGGTCGCACTTTCAAGCAATATATCATTTAATTTTCAGATTCTTTATTTAATTTATTTTAATTTTGATGTCTATCCAGTATTTCCATATTTCACACCTTGATTGTCCCTATATGGAGTCAATCACTAGTAAGTCATCTCAGGTGTTTTGCCCCTTTATAATTCAGTGTTTGCAGTTGTGTCCGTGCACTGTTGGTTTTGGCTGCTGTCTGTCTTGGTCTGCCCTTTCTGCCACACTCCGGAGCTGCGACGCGTACTGGGGATCCCCCCTCCGCCTTGTTGTGACATGGGGCGGACGGGGCCTCCTCCACTGCGCGTCGACGTCATGCCTTCCGCGCCGGCTGTTCAGCGTCTTTATGATGCCCTATAGCGGCAGCGTGTTTTCCATCTCCAGCGCTTGGTGGGGTCGGTTTGGCGCTCGCGGTCGGCCAGCTTGGTCGCCTGGCTGGCTGGTCTGCGGCGCCTCCCGGTCCCTCTTTGGTTTGCTGGTTGCATGACGTTGGGGGTGTGCTCTGCGGCGGCACTCCCCGCTTTGGCTTCTCCCAGTGAGGGGTCTCCCAATTCAGGCTTTATCCGTACACCATCAAGCAGCCACACACTTTTGGCAACCATGCCCTTACTCCCTCCCTCACAGGTATGGTCTTTCTTCACCCCCTTTTCTTTCACTCACTTTCCTTCTTTTGTTCTACCATCCCCCTTCCTTGGTCTCTTTCTGAACTATTTTGGTCGTTTCTCTCATATTCTATTCCCTCCTTCTCTAAACCTTTTTACTTTTTCATTTTTCTCTCTCTTTCTTTCACTCTTTTCACTCCAACCCATTCTCACTGCTTCATACTCTTTTTTCCATTTTTTTTTTCCACACTATTCTCACCTATT
This sequence comes from Lithobates septentrionalis, assembly GCA_037952835.1. Taxonomy (NCBI): domain Eukaryota; kingdom Metazoa; phylum Chordata; class Amphibia; order Anura; family Ranidae; genus Lithobates; species Lithobates septentrionalis. The sequence goes on along the minus strand of JBBDGP010002613.1, from coordinate 436,479 downwards.
CACTTTGTGTTTCTGTTTTTCAGGTCTTTTTCTTCACAGCTATGGTCTTTCTTCACCCCCTTCTTTTTTCACTTTGTTTTCCTCTTTTGTTTTACCATCCCCCTTCCCTGGTCGTTTTCTGTATTATCTTGGTTAATTCTCTTATACTCTATTCTCTCTTTCTCTGAACTTTTTTTCTTTTTTTTCACTTTTTTCCTTCTCTTTCTTTTATTCGTTTTTTACTCCAACCTAATTTCACTGCTTCATATTCTCCCTTCATTTTTTCACACTATTCATACCTATTCACTTTGTGTTTTTGCTTTTCAGGTCCTTTTTTCCTCCTTCCACTAAGTTCACCCCGTCACATTCTGACCCAATCTGGGGGTTTCTCGTTGCCGGGTCTGCTGCCTGGACATGCTCCCTCAGCTTCGGACCCTGGCATTGTGGGTGGGCTCTGCATTCAGGGCTGCGCCGCCTTTGCACGGACGCATTTGTAAGTTCATGATCTTTGTGGAAGAATGTGGAATTTTATGTTTTACATTTGCCCACTCGTCCTTTAAACTACTCTAAATATTGCTAATTTCCCCCTATTTATAGGTGATTAATACGGTTATGCTCCTGATGAGTGGCTATAAGGTCCCGAAACGGCGTAGAGCTTACAACTACCGTTATTCATACACCAATACTAGCTATGTATGGACGTTCCATTGTTATTGCATTTTGTCTTTGCCACTTTTTTCTAGTGACACTGCGTGCCACATATTTACTGTTATGCATTTTTTATTCATATCCTCATATGTTTACATAGAAGTCCTTGTTGGAATGTATTTTATGATTGAATACAAATTATATTTATTGAGCTATGTGCCTACAAATGTAAACTTATGAATTTATGTATTACTTTATATTAAAAAATTGAAACTTTATTCTAGTTTGACTTCTGCTCCCGTGTGCCTCACTCAAAGTCCCACATCCTTTTTCTTCTTTAGTTTTTTTGAAATGTGTTTTTCTGGATTGGGGTTGATTTACTAAAACTGGAGAGTTCAAAATCTGGTACAAGTCTGCATAGAAACCAATCAGCTTCCAGGTTTTATTGTAAAAGCTTAACCAAACAAGCTAAAGTTAGAAGCCGATTGGCTACCATGCACAGCTGCACCAGATTTTGCACTCTCCATTTTTAGTAAATCAACCCCCATGTCTCTCACTGTTAAAATAAACCTACCAATAAAATTATAGGCTGATCATTTTTGTCAGTGGGCAAACGTACAAAATCAGCAGGCGATCAAATATTTTTCCCCCTCACTGTACAGTGTATGTCAGAGAATGCACTTTACTCCAATGTATATAACAAGGAACACAAGCTTGTGCCTTCCCGAAACGTCAAAATAAAACTTCACCACCTTTCAAGCCTTGTGAATGCCGATTTATCTTTTGGATTAAATGTACTTAACCATAAAGGTTTTGAACAGCTGTAAAAGAACTGCACCATATGTCTTATGATGAGGATTTTACATGATCTCATGAAGAAGCAATCAAATATTTTTGGGCTTATGTACATTAGCCTTTAGAATTTTCTTGGTCAAGAAAAGTATGTCTTTTAGGTGCTCTGAGATAGTGTGACTTGCCTTTGAATTGCTCAAGGAGTTCTTTCACAAGTTGTTTTTAATGAATAATAATACAAAAGAGATGCGGCGCTAATACATATTTTAAACCTGTGAAATGGGTTAATAAAATAATCAAAAATAATGGTGCAAGATGAATAATATCATACTCTAATGTCCCAAAAATAATTGAAGACAAATATATGAATAGATAAACAAATAGAGTCCAAAACCAAAAAGAAAGTCCGTGATGAATCAAGGAAAAGTGCCAGAAAGGGCCACAACAAAGATGAGGATGCAGTGGGGAGAATCTTCTGTGGTTCCTCACACCCGAGGTGGAATATCAGATATGCTTACCAGATCCCATTGACCGCCATTACAGCAGTCAAAAACGGCACAGGGAAATTTTGGGGCTCCCCACAACCTCAGCTTATTGGTACCGATGGGCAACAGATGATATCTCAGGATTCAAAGAGAAAAAGAACAATCCATCGCGTAATACAGTCTGCACAATCGTTTTATTAGAAAGGAATTGCACTTACAAAGCCTCCATGTAGTAATCAGCATATCGCATATTGGCCAAATCCCCAGACGACGTCCGCTTGTGATGAAACGCGTAGGGAGGAGCCTACGACGTCACCACGTCCGTTCTTGTGTAGGGCTGTACACGAACTAGGAAGGCGGAGGCAGCAGACGGAGACGCTGACTGATAGTTGTACGCGATATGCTGATTACTACATGGAGGCTTTGTAAGTGCAATTCCTTTCTAATAAAACGATTGTGCAGACTGTATTACGCGATGGATTGTTCTTTTTCTCTTTGAATCCTGAGATATCATCTGTCGCCCATCGGTACCAATAAGCTGAGGTTGTGGGGAGCCCCAAAATTTCCCTGTGCCGTTTTTGACTGCTGTAATGGCGGTCAATGGGATCTGGTAAGCATATCTGATATTCCACCTCGGGTGTGAGGAACCACAGAAGATTCTCCCCACTGCATCCTCATCTTTGTTGTGGCCCTTTCTGGCACTTTTCCTTGATTCATCACGGACTTTCTTTTTGGTTTTGGACTCTATTTGTTTATCTATTCATATATTTGTCTTCAATTATTTTTGGGACATTAGAGTATGATATTATTCATCTTGCACCATTATTTTTGATTATTTTATTAACCCATTTCACAGGTTTAAAATATGTATTAGCGCCGCATCTCTTTTGTATTAATATCTATGGTGGGATTTGGAGACTAGATCTCGATGCAGGCTGCTTAGATTTCACTACACTGTATATTTTATGTTTCACCTTGAGCGCAGCTTTCACTTTTGTTTTTGCCAGCACTTCCTGTTTTTAATGAATATTGCCTTGTGTGGACAGGAAAAGCAATTTGGATGTAAATTGCAAACTTGAGTCCTCGAGCCTCTACTGTCACTATGAACCTAGCTCTGAGCCCCTCACACCCCCTACTTGCCCTTAGTTAAGCTTAGTACACCATCAGAAAACCGGACGGAAAATACCACTTTCGTACGACAATCTGATTCTTAGTACACAGCTTTCGAGGGCCGATCATGACAGTTCATCTGAAATTATCCAAAAGGACAAACATGAAAATGTTTCTTATAAGATACCAGATCATATGATTTTCCTTTAATCAGTACAGTATTCCTTTGGGAAAAAAAAATCGAAAGAGCAAGACCATGCATGTTCGGAAACAAAAGAATACATTACAATACAACACATCTAGGGCTGCGGAAATTAACGATCAATTCCTTGATTAATCGTTAATTTTTTTTTCAGTAGGCTGCCTGCCCTGGGGCTGCTTTGGGCCAAGCTGTGGCTGCAGCGCTCCGCTCCTTCCTCCTCCACTATATGTCATACACAGTCTGCAGGCATCTCCCGCTGTGTGTCTCGGAGCTGAGTGTGAAAACTTTGGCCGCACTGTGAGAAAAGTCCCGCCCTCCTCCTAGATCATCTTCTGTGATAGACGCAGTGTAGGAGGAGGGCGGGCCTTTTCTCACAGCTCGGCAAAAGTTTTCACACTCAGCTCCGAGACACACAGTGGGAGATGCCCGCAGACTGTGTAATCCAGGCACAGGCACTGACTACAGTGAGGCTGCGATTATGGGCATGGTGAGGCTGCGATTATGGGCACGGTGAGGCTGCGATTATGGGCACGGTGAGGCTGCGATTATGGGCACGGTGAGGCTGCGATTATGGGCACGGTGAGGCTGCGATTATGGGCACGGTGAGACAGCATTATGGGCACGGTGAGGCTGCGATTATGGGCACGGTGAGGCTGCGATTATGGGCACGGTGAGGCTGCGATTATGGGCACGGTGAGGCTGCGATTATGGGCACGGTGAGGCTGAGTTTATGACGTGTGACGTCCTAGCCATGCCCCGCTTCAGCCGTTGCCATAACATCGGTGCTAAATCAGCTAAAAGTAGTTGGATCTGTATGTGCGTTATAATTAATCGAAATTAGTCGATTAATCGATTTAAAAAAAAAATTGATCAAACACGAAAATTTTAATCAGCAAAAGCCCTAAACACATCACATGACTTCTAAAATTGTATTAAAAAAAAAAAAGAAATAAAAAAAAAAAAAGAAGGATGATCATTTGTCCGATATTCTCATCAGGTGTACGTACGAGGCTTATGTGCCCTGTACAGTGTTTGATGAAGCATTGCAATGAAGTAGCCAAACCAAGTTATATGTAGTTTCCTTCCTTCTAAAGTAATTTTATTGAGGACAAAAGTTCTCCCTAATGGGTTTGTATAGGCATAGTTCGAATTTACTGTCAAACTTCCATCTCCCCATTTAGAAATTGTAGGAGCATTCGTTTCTTATTATTTTTACCATGTTCCTGCTGCATGCAACCAATTATATTACTTTCTGTGACTTTATTTCCAAGCTTGATACATTCTTGCAGGGGTAGCTGGTGGGAGGAAGAATCAGCAAGGTGTCCTACACCCCAAAAATTACACTCACTCAAGAGCCCTTTCCCTACACAGGTTGACAGGTTCCTTGGAGTCAAGGCAACATCATTATTTTGCTTGGAAATAAAGCAATGTATGCCGTATAATCAAGCAGAGAACTCGGGTAGGACTAAAACTGCTTGGCATTTACCTGCAGCAAAGGTAGCATTGTCCCCCAACAACAGGAACTTAACCCCTTAGCGCCGACCGTACGCACATATGCGGCCTCGGCTTTAAGGGGTTATACCGGGATGATGCCACAGAAGTGACGTCACAACCTCACTACCGCTTTACTCGGCTGCCAATGACGGCGATTTAAAAAAAAAAAAAAAAAAAAAAGACAGTATTCAGAATCACCGTTTTTGGTGATCTGAATACTTTTAAGTGCAAAGGAGGGATTTGGGGTCTTTTAGACCCCTGACCTCTCCATAAAGAGTACCTAAGGAATGTTTACATTCCTTGTGACAGCAATAATAGTGATCACATTTTTTTTTATTTCTTTTAAAAGAGACAATGTAAAAAAATAAAAATAAATAAGAAAAAGGAACATTTTTTAAAGCGTCCCTGTCCCCAGCTTGTGCTGCAAAGAAAACGCACACGTAAGTCGCGCCCGCATATGTAAACGGTGTTAAAATCACATATGTGAGGTATTGTTGTGATCATCAGAGCGAGAGCAATAATTCTACCACCAGACCTCCTCTAACTCAAAACTGGTAACCTGTAGACATTTTTAAATGTCGCCTATGAAGATTTTTAAAGGTAAAAGTTTGTCGCCATTCCACGAGCGGGCGCAATTTTGAATCGTGACATGTTGGGTATCAATTTACTCGGCGTAACATTATCTTTCACAATATAAAAAGCGGCGCCTATGGAGATTTTAAAGTACCGTAGTTTGTCGCCATTCCACGAGTGTGGACAATTAACAAAGCTTGACATGTTGGGTATCTATTTACTCGGCGTAACATCATCTTTCAAATTATACAAAAAAAATTGGGCTAACTTTAAAGTTTAATTTTTTTTTTTTTTTCATGAAATTGTCTATTTTCCCCAAAAAATTGTGTTTGAAAGACCGCTGCGCAAATACAGTGAGACATAAAATATTGCAACAATCGTCATTTTATTCTCTAGATTCTATGCTAAAAAATTATATATAATGTTTGGAGGTTCTAAGTAATTTTCGAGCAAAAAAAAAAAAAAGGATTTTATCTTGTAAGCAACAAATGTCAGAAATAGGCTTAGGCATAAAAGGGATTTATGCTGGCCATAGATGGATAGAATTTCAATGTTCTGAGACTTAAGAAAAGTCTCAGAACATTCAAACATTGTCTGAAAGAGTTTGTTTGCTTTTAACATTTGATTTTGTAATGAATGGATTTTACTAAACGAAAACCACATACACTGCTAGAAATTACAATGTTATAGAAAAACATTTTCCATCCTGCTCATTTGAATTTTCTTGTCACTGCAGTTCAAAACAAACGTTGATTTGGCCCACTAATGATTAGAAAAATTAACAAACTTTCTTTTACTATGAATGTTTGTTCAAAATACTACCCATCTATGGCCAGCTTTAGGAGGTCCCTGAATTTCTTCCAGATTACTGTTCTGGTTATTGGCTCTGGATATCTGATCTGGAGATAGGCAACATCAATCCTCATATTGCTTAGTGGTTCCAAAATAATAATACCGTATATACTCGAGTATAAGTCGTTCCGAATATAAGTCGAGGCCCTAATTTACCACAAAAAAATGGGAAAAACTTATTGACCCGAGTATAAGACGAGGGTGAGAAATGCACAGCTACTGTAAGTGGAAAAGAGGGTCAACAATGCCCATTTGCAGCCTCACTGTGCCCATTTGCATGCCTCACTGTGCCTATTTGCAGCCATAGGTCCCCAGAACTTCAAACTCGGTAGTTAGTTGTTCTTAGATGCCCCCTAGCTGCAGCCAAAATTTGGGGTCTCTGAACCCAAAGTGTCCCGAAATGACATTGCTGCAGATGGACACAGTTGACCCACTTTGGGGCCCCCGTATCTCAGGGGCACCTCGTGCTAGGAACCCCAAATTTGGTGTGCAAACCCAGTGGAACTAGCACCATAAAATATCCAAAGCTGGGATTTCTAGCACCAAGTGGCCCCGAGATACAGGGCCCCAAAAATCGGTTCAGAAAATGTCAAGCACTTTTCTGCAGCAGAGAATGACATTTTCCGAACCTATTTTGGGGCCCTGTATCTCGGGGCCACTTGGTGCTAGGAACCTCAGCTTTGGATATGTTATGGTACCAGGTCCACTGGGTTTGCACATCAAATTTGGGGTTCCTAGCACCAAGTGGCCCTGAGATATGGGGCCCCAAAATTGGTTCAGAAAATGTCAAGCACTTTTCTGCAGCAGAGAATGACATTTTCTGAACCGATTTTGGGGCCCCGTATCTCAGGGCCACTTGGTGCTAGGAACTCCAGCTTTGGATATGTTTTGGTTTGCACACCAAATTTGGGGTTCCTAGCACCAAGTGGCCCTGAGATACGGGGCCCCAAAGTCGGTTCGGAAAATGAAATTTTTTGCTGCAGAAAAGTGCTTGACTCGAGTATAAGTCGAGGGGGGCACTTTCAGCACAAAAAAATGTGCTGAAAAACTCGACTTACACTCGAGTATATACGGTAACTACTGCAGTAGGGAACAGACACAAAAAGATACACTCAGCATCTTTTCAAATAATGGTTTTGTTTATTCAACGTAATTGAAGTTTTTTTTATACAAAATGATGATTACGTAGGCATCGCATTAATATTACAATTGTACTTTTATGGTAACAAGGAGCGTAACATAAGAAGGCCAATTCTAATCAGGACTCAAAAGAATACAAACATGTAATGAAAACATTATTAATGCCGTGTGCACAGTGAGTGCGGTGTGCAATGCATAGGCAAACATACAAAATAGAATACAATTCTATACAGAATGTACAAAGTTCCTTTTCAATTACCGAATAGTTTTATGTCATTGCATTTTTAAAGGGATAAAACCTGGTGGCATGTGCATGTATTACAAAGATGTACTGGATATGTTTCTTCCAGACAAAAACCACAATGAAAAAGTGGAGATTGGAGGAAGACAGTATTGGCAAAGAGAAAAAAGGAGAGGAATCTTCTGGTGCCAAAAATAACTACTTAAGGAATGTGAAGTCCTATAATAATTTGTTATTTGAAACTAGATTTTTTTTCTTTTTTTAAAGAGAAGGACAATATGGAAATAGGTTGTTTTAAAAGGAATAGAGGACAGAACATGGTCTTTTCTTTTGCCAACTAGTTTAAAGCATGTAGACACAGGGCTGCAATTCTAAACTTGCCATTACTAGGTAGTGAGTCGCCGAGTTGGAACACACACACAGGAGTTCAGTGATCTTTATCGATTCTTTGGCTTATTCTCCTGCATGAGATAGTTTGGCAATTTAGCCATTGTATATTCTTTAAACTAAAACAAGTCATTGGTGGCAGCTACTACATATCTATCTTCGCAGGGAATAAAGAGCTAAAATTACAGGTTAAACAGTCTTAATTTGTCAATGTTTGTGGAAATTGCAGCCAAATATGAACTATTCAGCTATGAATAACTCACTGGTGCCTATTCAGTGAAGAGAAACTTTGCTCTAGGTTTGTCTCCAGACACCCAGTTATGTCCTTGTTGGGTGCCACCATCTTGCCTCCCATACAAAATAAAAAAGCAAAGATAAAATGTCAGTTACAGCCCACATGTCTACATCTGCTTTTCCTGAGACAGCCATGTATCACTGCTCTCTTTGTGGCAGACTGGTAAGATATAGATGAATGCTTAGCCGTTGACTTTTGACAAAAAGTCACAATCTACACACAGCTAATAGCACGGTTTAGCTTATTTCGGGGAGCAGATAATGATGATAATGGCACCACCACTAAGTTTATTTGCTTGGGGAAAGGAAAAAAAGTTATTGTAAATTTGAAGTAACAACTACTGGTGAAACCTTGCACTGTGCAAACCATAAAATACTGCTTTGCTCGCTTGAGTATTGTATTATATTCTTGTCTGGCCTTGTATTTCACTAGTCCATTTCCGATTTAGAGGAGGGCTGTGGGAGATATGGAGATCCCTCTATGTTACCACAGCAGCTAAGTTAATATTTTTTTTACCTGAATTTCCTCTTTAATTGTGTATAAAGAAAAGGTTTAAGAACAGCAGCAGACATTTTTCTTAGAGCAACCGACTAGCATCCACAAATATTTGATAAAAGGCAACAGCCCTATTCAGTTTATTCCAGTATTTAAAATTTACTGGTAAAATTCTAGTGGATTGCTATTACCGACACTTGAAAATTCTTCAACCCATATGTGATCATTTTCAGTGCAGGGCACTGTTTAATAATGGCTATTTTTAAGATTTCTCCAAATATTGTCTTACAAAACATAAGTAGAATTTCAAAGTTGTGAAGAAAGAGGAAAGGAAAAGAAACAGACAAGGCAAGAATTTATCTCACCACATCTAGTAAATGGCATATCCTGAAATTTGGAGGAACAGTCAAATGTCAAGTGTCACCCAGAGTTTAAGCCTGAAAGACAGCCTAAGCACAACAGTAACTCGCAGATTTAATAGACAAACTGGAATTGTGTGCTTATTTAAAGAAAACAGAACCCCTTTGGGGAATGGTCCAAAATAATGTTCTATCAAAAAGCCACAACAAAAGCATTCCTTGGTGTTCCATAGAAATAACAGAACAATCAAGAACTGTTTTGCCATGCTCTAAATTCAAAGAAATTAAGTGCATCTTTCTTTTATTTTTATTCCTAGAAATGTATTTTGTTTAATTTTCTTGACGCATTGCCTGCTGAAAAAGAATTTGTGTACTAGCATGTTGACCATGCTTAGCCCTGTACTTAAAGAAGTAAACTACCCTATTTTGTTTTGACCTATAGGCAAGCCTATAATAAGGCTTGCCTATATGTACTGTAAATATCTCCTAAACTTGCACCGGTTAGGAGATATTTACTGTATACACCGGCTAATAAAACATCAACAGCACATGCACTCTGAAGAAACGGCTGCCCGTTCCTTCTCTTTAGGGCCCGTGCCGTAACCGGCAGATCCCGTGCGCATGCGCGTGAGTGACTTCATCACGGCTTCGGCCAATCACAGCTCCAGAGCCTGCGAACCCAGAAGAAACCCAGGGAAAGAAGTCAGCTGTGTCAGCGGTGTGCGGGCACCGCTGCAGGGCTTCGTTCTAAGGTAAGCATTTTATAATGAGCTAGTATATAATGCATACTTGCTCATTATGCCTTTGTCTTATAGATTATTTATTTTATTTTATTTTTTTTACATTGGGGTTTACAACCTCTTAAAAGTATATCTAAAGCCAGCGGCTTGAACAAAAAAAAATAAAAAAATTCCCCAATACCCAATTCACACATTTGAGGTGTTTGGGGGGGGGGGGGATCCTTCCCACTGTGGTATTGTATTCTGACAGTGGGGAGACATCTCTGCCATCAGAATGCAATGATCAGTGCCAACAGCACTGATCATTTGGAACACCCCGACAGGCTGGTTATACACAAGACGATTAACAGATGGACTTGTGTACAACCAGCCTGACCATACATGGATCAAAATTCAGCCAATCCTTGCTTAACCAACCAAATTTTGATGCATGTATGGATGGCTTAAGCAGTTTAGGTTGTAGAAGATTTTGGTTTCACCGAATAAATCCAGAAAAGCAAGCTAAGCAGAGAGGGGTCCCACCGCTCAGGTAGGCGCAGACCAGGGGAGATGAAAGCCAGTGTAGTATTATCCTTCAAGAGGGAAGAGTCCCAGGTGCTGGCTGATGCAAGATGAGGCAGACAAATCGAGGAAAGCTGGAAGCCGCACACCGGTGTAATGATGAATGCTTTATTTAAAAAGCTGAATCATGAAGAAACACAAAACATAACAGCAGAAGCGTACAAAAGCAGCTGATGCGTTTCACACTACAAGCACTCATTGTAGTGTGAAACGCGTCAGCTGCTTTTGTACGCTTCTGCTGTTATGTTTTGTGTTTCTTCATGATTCAGCTTTTTAAATAAAGCATTCATCATTACACCGGTGTGCGGCTTCCAGCTTTCCTCGATTTGTCGGTTTCACCGAATAGTGATAGTTTGATATGATGTATAATATTTAGGCTGCCACAACTATTTTTTTCACAGGATAATCTGCTAGTTCTGTACAACACAATCTGACACCGAATGTTCTGTATTTACACTTTGCAGCCAATTTAGGATAACAGCAAGTTTATTTTGTTACATGTTCTTGCTCACATAGCTTAACTGGAAAAGAAAATTTAAAAAAATCACTGCTTACTATTTTAGAAAAATCCTACTTCATTCTCTTTGTTTATGAGGGGGCTGAAGAGTTGTGTTTGCCATAATTAACCACTTGCCTACTGGGCACTTTCCCTCCCTTCCTGCCCAGGCCAATTTTCAGCTTTCAGCGCTGTCACACTTTGAATGACAATTGCGTGGTATTGCAACACTGTACCCATATGACTTTATTCCCACAAATAGAGTTTGCTTTTGATGGTATTTAATCACCACTGTTTTTTTTTTTGTTTTTTGTTTTTTAATAAAATGAAAAACGAGACCAAAAATGTGGAAAAAAAACCCTTGCGTTTTATAAAATTTTGCAAATAAATAATTTTCCTTCGTAAATTTAGGCCAAACTGTATTGTACTACATTTCTTTGGTGAAAATAACCCAAATCAGTGTTCGTTATTTAGCCTGTAGGAAAGTTATAGAGTCCACAAACTATGGTATATATTTGAAAACTGATCAATCCTGATGTACTGACGGACTATCTGATTTCTTGAGGCCTGAAAACGCCAGGACACGAACCCCATTAAAGTCAATTGGACCCGAACGTCAAAAATCAAAAGTACCCATTTTGAAGACTTATATGCAAGCAATTGGGCATACAATGGTTATAGTGGCCCAGGTCCTGCCCTGGGGGACATTTTTTAACAAATAAAATGTTTGTGAAAAACGTCATTTTTAAATGAGCAGTGATTTTTTGATTTTTAAAGTAAAAGCCTAAAAACTAAAAATTCCTTCCAATATAGTGCCTGGGGTGTTCCCTTAGTCTACCTGTAAAGTGGCAGATCTGTACCATGTTTAGAATCTGCTGCAGCAATAATTGCATTTATAAAGCTAAACAAAAAAGACATTTTCCCCGCAAGCTGCCTTTATTTTGCTTAGCAACAGCTGGGGAGCCAGTGTGTATGATGAGGCCACAATGTAGTGCACTGGGAACAAAATTAGAGATTTTTTAGATACATTCTGGTGTCACTTTGACTTTGTATAGGAGTACCGGGTGCGGAAAAATTGGTCTTTGGGTGTCGGTGGCGCCTTCCCACCGTAACCCTATAGAGGTACTCTTGATGAAAGCAAGAATTTGCCTTGCTGTAAAAAATTGCAATGATATGCACCTGTCAAACAGGTACAGAAAAATTACTCTTTAGGTGTCGGGGGCGTCTTCCCACCGTAACCCTATAGGGGTACTCTTGATGAAGGCAAAAAAATTGCAATGATATGCATATGGTTGGTGTTTTTGCCACATTTGATGTGCCCGAGACACAGTTTGCAGATAGCAACAGTGGAATATGCTGTAGATGTGCTGAAAACAGCCCAGACAGCTGAGCTTTGGGGAGTGGTCCGGGAGATAACAGCTGCAGAATGTGATGGAATAGGGTGGCTGCTCTCTACTCTTTTTTGATGTCGGCCTCCTTGGGGTTGTGCCACCTCACCTACAGTTTCCTCCTCTGCTCAATCTGGCACCCAAGTCGCATCAGTGACCTCATCATAATCTCCTCCATCTTCATCATTACAACTGGAGACAACTTGAAATTACGCTGCTTGGGGAACATGAATGCCAATTTGTCTACCAGTGTTCCTCCGTCTCTCTAGGCTCATGTTCCTGTCATCCTCAACCTCAGAACCAACATTTGAATCCAGTAATGGCTGGGCATCATCAAGGCGCAAGTGGCTGACGCTGTGGTCAAATAACTCAGCTGACTCCTCAATGGCTGATGTTGGGGCTATGGCAGGAATAGATGTGGACATGGAGGCAGGTTTATCCACTTGGGCAACTGCAGTGGACTGCACACTTGTCTCTGCTTGCGTGACAGAGGATGAGGAGGATGAGGAAGGTTTAGTAAGCCAGTCCACCACCTTCTCTACATGCTGTGGCTGGATAGCACAGGCAAACTCACTAACAGAGGAAATTATGCCCTGCCTGAGGACTGACCACCATATCCACCTTTTCCTGTGGACACATTTGTTGCTGGGCCCCTTACAGTGCCAAAGGAACGTCTGCCTCTCCTTGTTGTCCTCCCAGGCATTATTGGGAGGGAGGGGGCAGTGCTTATAAGCAAATGTAAAGAAGAAGTTAAAACTGTACTTAGATGTACTTTAATCAATGTAATGAGGTGTTTGGTGCACTTTAATTTGAGTACTCACACTACACAGACACACTCCACGGACACTATAATATACTGCAATATAATGAGCCAAATGTACAGTGACGCACAGAACTATATAGAGTTAAACTGGCAGTAACGCACACAAAAGTAAATGGTATTAAACTGGCAGTAACGCACAAAACTATATGGCGATAAACTGGCAGTAACGCAATCAAATAAACTATCCTTACTCTAGTTATACACTAATGTAAAGATTACTGACATGGCCTCAATACACTACACTGAAACAATCTGAGCTGTCCCTACTCTACACTAATGTATGTATGAATGACACAGTCTCACTACACTACAGTAAAACTATCTGAGCTGTCCCTACTCTAGCTGCACACTATGCAAAGCTGAATGATGGTCCTCCTCACTACACTCAAACTATCCCTAGACTGACACTTAACTAATATTCTACACTGACAATTGAAGCAAAATAGCACAGTATAGCACACCAACTAATAGCACTGAACAGAGCCCTGTTCTATCTATCTCCATGCCAAAATCACACTGAAAATGGCTGCCATTGAAAGAATACTTCTATACTGTGGGGCGGGAATGAGCCATGATTGGATGTAGTGTACAATCATGACTTTGACAGTGCTCTGTGCCCTGATTGGCTGAAGCTTTCACTGCTTCAGCCATCATGGCTTGCAATGCACTGTTCAGCGCCGCAATGCATTGTGGTCAGTTCGGGTGCCGAACGAACGGTCAAATGACCCGTTTGTTCGAACGTTCGAACAGCTAAACTTGCTCGGGCTGAACCGTTCGCCTAACCCTAGTGATTAGCTGTGATTGGTCACAGCTAATCACATGCTACAGATGGCCCTGTCTGTGCCATGTGATCACTGTGACCAATCACAGCTAGCAACACAATTGTACACAATGAATGGCATGAATCAATGTGTGACATTGTGTACAATTGTAATGTGATCTACTGTGATTGGTCACAGCGATCATATGGTACTGGTAGTGGGCTGGTACACTGATCAGTCATCGGTTGTGTGCCGCAACAACAACGAATGTCCTGCCCAGCCATCATTTGACATTAGGCTAGGCGGGAAGTGGTTAAAAAAAGAAGTATGACCTAAGCTTTTTTGGCTACACTTCTCTTTTGGGTAACAGGAGTAAACTTACTTTTGCTCTCCTGTGACCCAGAATCAGTTGGAAAAATTTGCCGTCAGCTGATATTACAGAGCCACTTCAGACTGTGGAAGAATCCCAACCATGTTGTCGGAACCCACCTGGATGCTTGATCGGCAGCTGTCTCAGGCTCTTAGCGTGCCAATATGATTTTAAATTAAAAAATGTGATAGATCAAAACAATATTTTTTTTTTATTTTGAGACTGCCTTGGTTGGCAATAGAGGAGTGAAATATTTTACTTAATTGTGAGCATCACCGATCAATTCCACTATATTAATAGATCACTTATTAGGCCAATGACCTAACTCACTGTTTGAATAATCTTTATAAACCTTTATGTTACTTGCTTAGGACAGAACCCCTCTCCCATAACAAAGGTGTGTGCTTAAAAGAATTTAGCAGATGTCAGAGTTTATCAGATGAACTCTTAATGCAATCCTTTGTTACTGTGGGTTAATATCTACAACTGAGAAATAACTATTAATATTCATTTGACATTTATGTTGACTTAATTACCAAGCGCTCTTATCTATAGGTTTTTTTTTCCTTCTACCTTTTCTACATACACTCCATAGAGTATGGTCGATGGTGAGGGCTGGAACATAAACACTGGCTCAGCAAACCTTGGTTCTGAAGTGCACCCATAATTAAAAGGTTCTCAAGGACATCAAAGAATGTTCACCTGACGCAGCCACGTACAGTCAGGCTGACAAAGTGCACTATCTGAATATGGCAGATATGCATAAGCTTTTGAATTGGGAGACTTCATCAGCCAAGATTGTGGAGTTGATGTATATTTATTATATATAAAGCACAACAAAGGGGTCTTCTTTAAACGTATACCCCAAGGCAGTGTTTCTAAATCCTAAAACCCATCTTGAAAAGCCAGTGTTTGAAATCAACCCTAGTGGAAGTCAGCTTATAAAAAGTAACCCTTGACCTAAATATTTAATTGCAGTACCTCCCTACTTGTGTTCAAATTTTTTTAAAGCAAGCTATATTTTTAAAGAACTTAGTGGGCTTTATTAAAAGTGACTTACGAAATAGTTCCAAAAATGCAGCACTTAAAGCTTACTAAAGTCCAAAACACTCACCTCCTCCCCAACAGTCTGACACTCACGAGGTCCATTGCTAGCATTTTCTTCCCAGCTTCTTCAACCATCTTGGTTAGCCAGCATAGAATGAGCAGCAGTTCATTCATGCCAGTACACTAGTATTGTGCTGAGAATGTACCTTGAGGTGTTTATGCACACCTCAGCATACATTGTAAAGAAAACTGAACAGGCAGTCCTTTCTGCAATAAAGAGCCTGTCTGCTTGTAATTTTAGACATTTTAGACATCAGCTCCATTTTAATCTTAGTCAATAGTTTTAGTTACACTCACAGATCAGCCATACTGTTATGACCACTGATTGGTTAAGTGAACAACATTGATTATTTCATTACAATGCATTTGAAAGTTAGTGGGTTATTAATGCAGCAAGTAAACATGTTGTCCCTGAACCTGATATGTTAAAAGCAGAAAAAATGGGCATCATAGTTTGTTGAGAATGGGGCTGTGTAGCCATGGACAAGTAAGGGTGTCCGGGCTGACTTGTGTCCACAGCCAAAAGCATCTGAAATGGGCATGCAAGCATCAGAACTGGACCACGGAGCAATGGAAGAAGGTGGTCTGGTCTGATGAAAGAAGTTTTCTTTTACATCATGTGGATGGCTGGGTGCATGTGCTTCCTTACTTGGGGAAGAGATGGCACCAGGATGTACTATGCTTTGGGCAATGTTCTTTTGGGAAACCTTGGGTCTTGCCATTCATGTGGATGTTACTTGACACATACCACCTACCTAAACATGTTCCTGATCAAGTACACCTGATCATGGAGACGATATTCCATGATGGCAGTGACTTCTTACAGCAGGATGATGTGCCCTGCCACACAGCATAAATGGTTCAAGATTGGTTGGAGGAACACAACGAGTTTGAGGTGTCAACTGTCTCCAAATCCTCCAGATCTCGATCTAATCAAGCATTTGTGGGATGTGCTTGAAAAAAAAACAAGTCCAATCCATGGAGGCCCCTCCTTGCAACTTACAGGACCTTTAAAGGATCTGCTACTGATGGCTTGGTGCCAGAGACCTTTAGAGGCCTAGTCCAGGTCTTCATAGGTTGGATTGTTTTGGCAGCAAAAGAGAAAACTACTCAATATTAGGTGGGTGGTCATAAAGGTTTGGTTGATCGGTGTATAAGGGTATAAACAGACCTCTAGGTTGATGTATTTCGACCAATCCTAGCCTTAATCATAGGAGCAAAAATTAGGCCATGGCTTAAAATGTATTTCCATTCTTGCAGTCAAATTTGACAAAATCTCACTATGTTTGTTATGTGTTCCCATTCACACAACAAAAATTAAATACTTCTTCTTTTAGATTTTTCTCAAGAGGAGTTGTCATGGCTGACTGCAAGTTTTTTTTTTTTTAAAGATTGTTGGAGTGAACCTGTCCCATGTCTGTCCTCACTAAAGCGGAGTTCCCCCCAAAAGTGGAACTTCCGCTCATTTGTCTCCTCCCCCCTCCAGTGCCACATTTGGCACCTTTCGGGGGGGGAGCGGATACATGTCTTTGAAAGGTATCCTGTTCCCACTTCCGGGAGCCACAGCCGCGGCTGTTGACGTCACCGCTTGGCTCCCTCCTCCTCCCTCCTCTGCCGCCGGGTGAGTATGAGAGAGGAGCAGCGTGAAGTCGTAAGGCTACACTGCAGGGTTCCTGTACCCGCAATGGCAGCACCCGACAGCTGATGGAAACATCAGCTGTGGTGCCGACAATGCTGGATTCCAGGACAGGTAAGTGTCCTATTATTAAAAGCCAGCAGCTGCAGTATGTGTAGATGCTGGCTTTTGATTTTGTCAGCGGACCTCCACTTTAATATACAATTCAAAAGGCCAAGACTCTACACCTTTTACCATTTGTGAGAACAGTGTTCAAATTTAGTTACGATTGATAATGAATGATTTTTCCTTGCTGTTGGGTCTAGAATAGAGAGTCTAAAAAGGTAAACTGCAATGTTATTTTTTATTAAGTTATGGAATGTGAATTGGGATATATAAGTGATATAAAAGTAGATGTTATCCCAGTTTGGTTGCAAAAGTGAAGATACACTTTAAACCAATAAACTATTCAGGTAGATATATAATGAGCGTTACCTTTTTGTTCTACAGTTTTTATGCATCTGTGCACCATCTGTTGCTGGTTGTGGCAATATTGTCTAAATAGATAAGTTGTTTTATGTGACCACTGTAGGTTAAACTGTTGCTGTAAATTGTACTATGAAGAAGTAATCCTAAACCTGTCAAAACAACTACTTTGGTTAAACATAGAAGAAGATGGAGAGGGGAGAGAAGTGGCAAGGGCTCACAATAGTGTTGTATGCCGGTTTATTATAGAAGAGCAGTAAAAACGTATAAAGATGTACTCTCACATGGTGTAGTAATATACAGGCATGTCAAGGTGATGTATAATCCTTTGTTCCATGTAGATGGATGGCTGAAGCCTGTAACCAGTGAAGTTGCAGGCAGCTCGAGACAAGATCAGAGCTCTGGTGTGCCACTGACAGGTGGTGATGACAGACAGCTTGGGTTACAAAGCCGGAGCTCTAGTAGCAGCACAGTGAGCTTGTCAGAGATGGAGCCGTGGAGACGCAAGGTGTGGTTCCAGCCGCTCATCGATCCACAAACCAGAATCTGCTGGTACCAGCTACCGTAAGGAGGGGATGTGACTGCCCAGAGCAAACACCAGGGGTAAATCTAGCAGACTCAGCACAGAACGCGTTTCGGAAGAGCCAATGGCTTCCTTTATCAGCCTGACATAATTGTTTGCCTCCAGAGATTAAATAGGATGGGTTAATTATTAACCCTTGCAGTACTTTTGATCAGTATTTGTTGAAAAAAAATATTTATCTAATTTCAGTAACTAACCTTTAGAACATTAAAAAAGTTACAACTAATATAGAGAGGTCTAATCATGGAATCATTACATATGACTAATAATATATATAAAAATGGAACATTATTTAAAAACCTATCCATATGTGTCTTTCTCTACACATATGGATAGGTTATTAAATAATGTTACATTATATATAATATTTTTATTTTTATTACTATTATTATTAGTCATATTTAATATTGCAATATTTTCTTGTTTGGTTAAACATACTATTGGTTGACAATCTCCAGGTCATTCCTCCTGCACTAGCTCCATTTTTAAACATCAATGACTAAGATACAAGGCAAAGTTAAGTTGCAGGTAGCCATTATACATGTTGCACCTTTCTGCTGTAAAGCCTTTAAATGGTTCAGTGGTGCAAAACACTAGTTCTGAGACTAAATGTGTTTACTGGGTTTCTACCCCAGTACTAGTATACACTATATTGTCAAAAGTATCGGTACGCCTGCCTTTACACGCACATGAACTTTAATGGCATCCCAGTCTTAGTCTGTAGGGTTCAATATTGACCTTGCCCACCCTTTGCAGCTATAACAGCTTCAACTCTTCTGGGAAGGCTGTCCACAAGGTTTAGGAGCGTGTCTATGGGAATGTTTGACCATTCTTCCAAAAGTGCATTTGTGAGGTCAGGCACTGATGGAGGAGAAGGCCTGGCTTGCAGTCTCCACTCCAATTCATACTAAAGGTGTTCTATCAAGTTGAGGTCAGGACTCTGCAGGTCAGTCAAGTTCCTCCACCCCAAACTCGCTCATCCATGTCTTTATAGACCTTGCTTTGTGCACTGGTCCAAATCATCTAGTTGAGGGGGGATTATGGGGTTGTTTTTCAGGGGTTGGGCTTGGCCCCTTAGTTCCAGTGAAGGGAACTCTTAAGGCGTCAGCATACCAAGACATTTTGGACTATTTTATGCTCCCAGCTTTGTGAGAACAGTTTGGGGATGGCTCCTTCCTGTTCTAACATAACTGCGCACCAGTGCACAAACAAAGTCTATAAAGACATGGATGAGTGCGTTTGGGGTGGAGGAACTTGACTGGACTGCACAGAGTCCTGACCTCAACCTAATAGAACACCTTTGGGATGAATTATTTTGGAGACTGCAAACCAAGCCTTGTCCACATCAGTGCCTGACCTCACAAATGCACTCCTGGAAGAATGGTCAAACATTCCCATAGACACACTCCTAAACCTTGTGGACAGCCTTCCCAGAAGAGTTGAAGCTGTTATAGCTGCAAAGATTGGGCCAACTCAATATTGAACCCTACAGACTATGACTGGGATGCGATTAAAGTTCATGTGTGTGTAAAGGCAGGCGTCACAATACTTTTGACAATATAGTGTATATTAGAAAAGTGTTTCTGTCATTGGAGCCCAATAGGTGTCTTGATATGCAAGTCTTTTTAACCACACCTGTAATGACTACTAATTTGTCCACTTATTGCACTGGCACAAAAAAAGAATAAAGCCAATAATTACAAATAATATGTATTCTGTGAAATGGCAGGACAGAAATTGCAATAACTAGCACTAATTTATTTTACACGGAAAATAAAAGCCAACACCTAATTCCCCTGGAGCCCCAGAGTGAACCACAAGTTAAAGACACTTACTGTTGTGTTTGTAAATTCGAACAGTAGCTCCAGAAAGTCTGGCTCCAAGAATCAAAGACGTGTGGTTTAGCTCGTCACTTAATATTAAGCAGCCCTGCAAAGTGAAATGATATTAACAAATAAATAGATAAATTATGACATGAAAAGATAACAAGCAATTTGATAGGCTTCCTATTTTGTCTTTATCAGTTGGCAAAAAGTATATGCTAGGACAGAGGAACAAAAAAAACAGGCTTTAGCAGCTAACATTTTGGTACATTTTTCCAAAAGATCAACTGTTCAGGATAAATCAAACAAAAAATCCATATTGGCCATCGGTCTATGACTGGATGATACATCTCCAAGACCTGCAAACCGCAAAGAGGCAACAGACTAACGATGAATGAGACCATTTCTCACAGAGAATGACGAGCAGTCAATGGTTCATCCATCCTTGCTTGAATTGGGTGCCATCAAGGCCCACTCTGTCTTTTTTTTTTCAACTTGACAAAATATTGTGCATGCATGGTATAAGACTTGTTCTCTTTTCTGTTAAGAAAATGAAACAATCAATGGCTACAGAGTTTTCTCTGCCTGTTTTCTTTGGCTGTCCTTAACTCCAAAAATGGCAAATATGGTACTTGTATACGTTGTTATGTCTCACGGTCTTATTCCTATTTCTTTTGTTGGTTAGATTTGCCTAAAGGCATTGAGGACCTATACTCAGGCAGATATTGTATACCATAAATCCCTGAAACAATCATACTGAATAACAAGACATTACATAGTTACATAGTAGGTGAGGTTGAAAAAAAGACACAAGTCCATCAAGTCCAACCTATGTGTGTAATTATATGTCAGTATTACATTGATACAACCCTGTATGTTGCGGTCGTTCAGGTGCTTATCTAATAGTTTCTTGAAACTATCGATGCTCCCCGCTGAGACCACCGCCTGTGGAAGGGAATTCCACATCCTTGCTGCTCTTATGCCCCGTACATATGGTCGGATTTTCCGATGGAAAATGTCCGGTCGGACCGTGTTGTCGGAAATTCCGACCGTGTGTGGGCTCCATCGGACATTTTCCATCGGATTTTCCGACACACAAAGTTTGAGAGCAGGATATAAAATTTTCCGACAACAAAATCCGTTGTCGGAAATTCCGATCGTGTGTACACAAATCCGATGGACAAAGTGCCATGCATGCTCAGAATAAATAAAGAGATGAAAGCTATTGGCCACTGCCCCGTTTATAGTCCCAACGTACGTGTTTTACGTCACCGCGTTTAGAACGATCGGATTTTCCGTCAACTTTGTGTGACCGTGTGTATGCAAGACAAGTTTGAGCCAACATCCGTCTGAAAAAATCCTAGGATTTTGTTGTCGGAATGTCCGAACAAAGTCCAACCGTGTGTACGGGGCATAACAGTAAAGAGCCCTCTACGTAGTTTAAGGTTAGACCTCTTTTCTTCTAATTTTAATGAGTTCCCACGAGTCTTGTTAAACTCCCTTCCACGAAAAAGTTTTATCCCTATTGTGGGGTCACCAGTACAGTATTTGTAAATTGAAATCATATCCCCTCTCAAGTGTCTCTTCTCCAGAGAATAAGTTCAATGCTCGCAAACTTTCTTCATAACTAATATCTTCCCGACCCTTTATTAGCTTTATTGTCCTTCTTTGTACTCGCTCCATTTCCAGTACATCCTTCCTGAGGACTGGTGCCCAGAACTGGACAGCATACTCTAGGTGCGGCCGGACCAGAGTCTTGTAGAGTGGGAGAATTATCATTTTATCTCTGGAATTAATCCCCTTTTTAATGCATGCCAATATTCGGTTTGCTTTGTTAGCAGCAGCTTGGCATTGCATTGCTGAGCCTATTATCTACTAGGACCCCCAGGTCCTTTTCCATCCTAGATTCCCCCAGAGGTTCTCCCCCAATGTATAGATTGCATTCATATTTTTGCCACCCAAATGCATTATTTTACATTTTTCTACATTGAACCTGATTTGCCATGTAGTTGCCCACCCCATTAATTTGTTCAGATCTTTTTGCAAGGTTTGCACATCCTGCGGAGAAGTTATTGCCCTGCTTAGCTTAGTATCGTCTGCAAATACAGAGATTGAACTGTTTACCCCATCCTCCAGGTCGTTTATGAATAAATTAAACAGGATTGGTCCCAGCACAGAACCCTGGGGGACCATTTAAAATGGTGTCACCAGGACAGGATGTAAGCTGAAATCTCCAAAGATATTCATAATCTCCATATAATAACAAAAAGCAGACAGAGTTTCAAGCCTCTCTTACTCTTCTCACAAGAAAAAAAGTTTTATTCCTTCAAGCTGGGTAGATCTCCCTCACTTCCTGTTTTATTGACAGTATTGTTAGGGGAAGTCCTCTCAAAGGTCACACAGACACCAGTTAAAGTCAATCCCTACTTTATTCAAAATGAAAAAGAAAAAGTCTTGGCTTGAGTAAAAACTTAAAACAAGCTTGTGCTTTGCCCACTGAGGGCAAAGCAGCAGTTTTGGTTAATCACATCCCACATCCAATCTTCAACAACTTCTGTTTAGTGCTGGGAGTCAAAGGAAATACCTGGTACTTCTGTGTATGAAGGACACAACCAGGTGACAGCACTGGGCCAACCAGGCCTATTGTGCGGGGATTCCATAGCCCTGTGTGAGCTGCAACTCCAACAACTTTTAGCTTACACAGGGCTTTGCTTTCACTGAACAGTGTCAGATTAAATGAAAGGAAATATGTATTTGTGAACAGATGGGCTTTGGAATGTACCTGTGCCCAGAAAAGTGACTTTAAAGGGTAAGTTCACCTTTGTACACTTTTTTTTTTCTAAATTCCAGCTCCCCTATGCACCAATATATCATTCGTGTACTTTTTTTGCAAAAATATCAAAGCTTTCCATTAAATCTACAGTCACTTACTTTTCTTGTCCTAATCCATGTTTCTAGATGTTTCCATTAGTAATGTCTTTCTTGCTGATCAGACTTTAGGTCATGACACAGGAAGAAGTTGACCAGCTGATCTCATTAGCACACACCCTGCATCATCCACCCTCCCATTCCCAGGTGCACGTTTTGTTAAATGAAATGCAATCAATCAGAGATCACACTTCTCACTAAATACACAATATACAAATCAGATTGCATAGTGTATGGCCATGTTTATACACCTAAAATTACTAGTTGTGCTTTCATTGCCATTAATTGTTAATGGCACACCAAACACAGAAGCAAACACATTTTGCCATGTGGAAAAAAAAAACGATGTGCAAATGCTGCAAAACACAGTAAAAAACGCACAACCCACAAAACGCCCCATTAACCACATGTAGTACAGCTAATTGAAATCAATGGGCTGCCCTATGCGTGTCACAGGAAAAACGAGACACAAATTGTGCGCTCCCACAATGCTAGATGTGAATGGGGCCTGAAAGTGAAATTGGTGCAGTAACACAAGAACAATGAGGCTCCATTCACATCTGTGCATCTCCTTGCATTTCAGAAATGCGCTGCACCATCGCAGTAAAAAAACGCACCAATCTCCGCTCTTAAAAAAAAAAAGTTCTGAAGCTTCTTCGGGGCGATTGCTCTGTGTAGGGCAGCCCATTCATGTGGATAGGCTGCCCTATGTGTGATGAGTGAAAATGCGCCAGAACACCTCCCCCCCTCGATAAAAACGAAACAAAAAAAAACGCATTTGGGAATGCGAGTTCCTGCTATGCAGAGTTGTGAACGGGGCTTGACTGAGTGTTTCTGTCCACTCCCTCCTATGTACTTGTATAAAAGATGGCCATACACTATGCAATCTGATTGTGTATTTAGCGAGAGGGATGAACACTGATTGATTGCATTTCATTTAAAAATAGTGCACCTGGGAATGGGAGGGTGGATGATGCAGGGTGTGTGCTAATGAGATCAGCTGGTCAACTCCTTCCTGTGTCATGACCTAAAGTCTGATCAGAAAGAAAGACATTACTAATGGAAACGTGGATTAGAACAAGAAAAGTAAACCACTGTAGGTTTAATGGAAAGCTTTGATATTTTTGCAAAAAAAGTACACAAATGCTATATTGGTGCATAGGGGAGCTGGAATTAAGAAGAAAAAAGTGTACAAAAGGTGGACTTACCCTGTAAAGGGTAACTCCACTTTCGTGGGGAAAAAAATATCAAATAAAGAAAAAAAATAATATAGCGTACACAATTGTGACACAAGTGTAATTGAATGTTATTAAAAATTACCATTCCTTTTCAATCTACAGCTCTGTAATTTTCTGAAAGTGCAATGCAATATGAATACCTGGAGGTGTTCTGTACAGAGTGTGTGTACAGAACATGCCCCAAAAACATAATTTCCTGCTTGTGTGATTGGCTCACTGATTTTCTCAGAAGTCTACACTAAGACACAAGTCAGATTACGGGCATCCCCTGCAACAAAAACGTTGTTTTTGGTGAGATACTTCCAATAGGTGATCACGGATAAAGGGATGCAGGCCCAGCAGCATTCCTCATTTTAGCTCTTCAGGTGCACAGCTGATTAATAATTATAAAATCACTCCCAATAGACTCACTCAGTACCGGGGCACAGAATCTTCAGAATAACAAAAAGTAGAAATCTGCAACAAAATTTGTTTAAATCCTTGTAATGTACATAGATCACCCAGAAGGGAAAGTTTTTTTCTCAACAAAAGTGGAGTTACGCCTTAAAAGGATACGTTCATCTTTCAAAATAAATAAATGCACACATTTTTGCAGGTAAAATTTTTTTTAAAAAGTGCATTTATTATTTTTTGTACTGGAGCCTGCAGAGCATTTCACTCCTGATCAGCAGATTGTGGATGAAATGTCACACTCTTGCACAGTCTTCCTCTAGTTTTGTGCTCGTATTCCTGAATGGGCTTTCAGTTACAAAACTAGAGGAAGAATGAAGACTACAAGCATGCTGAGCAGTGCGCTTGCAGTCCATTCAAATCACAACCCACCGTGGCAGGCAGTACTTGTAGTTTTTTCATTGACAGAACTCTGAATGAATGACGTGGCTGTGTGGATGGAATCTCACGGTTTTCAAAAAGTAACAGCGGGTGTGGAGAGAAGATCCCCTGCTTGTTGTCACAGAGCCTGGAGCGCTGGTGGCAGAAGGTGGGTGTATAGTAGCATGTAACATGCTCCTAAAGGGGAACTTATCCTATAAAGCAGGGATATGCACTTAGCGGACCTCCAGCTGTTGCAGAACTACAAGTCCCATGAGGCATAGCAAGACTCTGACAGCCACAAGCATGACACCCAGAGGCAGAGGCATGATGGGACTTGTAGTTCTGCAACAGCTGGAGGTCCACTAATTGCATATCCCTGCTATAAAGTATTCTATATCTTAATAATCTGTAAAAGAGCTTTAAACGGCTTATTCATACCAGCCTGCCCAAAAAAAAACAAGTTGTTTTCTGTGCAGATGGGTTTCCATTCTGCATGGGCAGTGCCTTCCATTTTACATAGTGGCATTTTATTCATTTTTACACATTGTAGCTCAGCTGCAGTGCATAAAAATGCACAGACAGATGGAGACTTCAGGGGAGCTCAAGTGTGGTGTGGAAAAACGCAGACATGCATGTTTCCCCACCTCTCCACTTTATTTTGGTGTTCACAGGGCACATTAAAAAACATAGTTTTCTGTGTGCCCTTGTTGGGACCTGCGTTTTTCAAGTACAGGAAAATGCAGGTCTCTGCAGATATTGTAATGAGCCCAAAAGCAGTATCGATACTCCCATTGCACACTTTCCTGGATAAGGCTTTAGGAGTAGCACGTGCTGTAGCAACATGAAGAATGATCACATCACAGAAGACATAGTGCAATGTTTATGGAGCTACGCAGCTTATGGACCTCCTTGTCAGGCATGGACGCAGACATGCTGCAATTTTCCACACTTCTCCACTTTATTGTGGTGTGCACAGGGCACGTTAAAAAAAATTGTTTTCTGTGTGTCCTTGTTGAGACCTGCGTTTTTAAAGTACAGAAAATGCAGGTCTCTGCACATAGCGTAAATGAGTCCTAAAGCAAGCCCTAACTGACCTCTGTAGCTGCAGGCACTGTGAATTAAATCATGTTCAAAATCAGAGATTTTAAAGTCAAGTTTCAATGAACCTACAGCAAGTGGTGTTTGCATTACAAGGCTGGGAGGCAGCCAAGTCCTTGAAGCCAAAGAAGGGAAGCAAAGAGATGCTGAAATTTTGGTACGTCTGTTGTAAACTCTAATGCCCCGTACACACGGTCGGATTTTCCGATGGAAAATGTCCGATCGGAGCGTGTTGTCGGAAATTCCGACCGTGTGTGGGCTCCATCGGACATTTTCCATCGGATTTTCCGACACACAAAGTTGGAGAGCAGGAGATAAAATTTTCCGACAACAAAATCCGTTGTCGGAAATTCCGATCGTGTGTACACAAATCCGATGGACAAAGTGCTACGCATGCTCAGAATAAATAAAGAGATGAAAGCTATTGGCCACTGCCCCGTTTATAGTCCCGACGTACGTGTTTTACGTCACCGCGTTCATGACGATCGGATTTTCCGACAACTTTGTGTGACCGTGTGTATGCAAGACAAGTTTGAGCCAACATCCGTCGGAAAAAATCCTAGGATTTTGTTGTCGGAATGTCCGAACAAAAGTCCGACCGTGTGTACAGGGCATAAGTATGTGATTCTCCACAGCGCCTGCAGCTACAGAGGGGTTAGTTTAAAGTTCTTTTATCGCACCTTAAAACATGTAAATTTCAACTGTCTGTGCTTTGGTGCACTTTAAGTATTAGATGTACAGCAGGGATAAATGAACTGGTCTTAGCAAACTAAAGGCTGTGCAGAATTTTTTTTTCTTAACCACTTGCCATCGATAACTGAAGCAATTGATGAGCAATTATGTTCTAGCAGATTAGGATTTTAAAATAGATTGTGCAGATTCACAGAGGTGCAGATTGGGCGGGGAAAATATTAGTTGTAAATACATCAGCAAGAACCTATGAATTCAGCTATATGCAAAATATAGTTATACGGTATATTTTATACAGAGAATACAAAACCACGTGGTCACAAAGAAGCAGTAGAGCAGAAGTAGCCTCATTTTTATCTCCTGCAGACAGGAGGAGATGCACAAAGTAATCAGAGAATTGCAGAGAAGTAGAGAAAACAAAAATCTGTGTATAATTCACCCCAGAAACGCTGACAGACTGCACAAAAATGATTATTGCTGCAAAAGCAATACAATTAAAGGAAATCTCACACTGGGGATTCACATCAGGAATGTTCTGCAGGAAATATGATTGCCCAAATACTGAGACATTCCTAAAATAACTGCGTATTTCCTTACTGTGTTGTTTGATCCAAAATCCTTTCATATGCAGAAAAATATTTATGTTTATGTAATATTGTCAATTATTGTACAATTGCACAGAGCAATGGTTCTTTTAAGCAGTATCCGCCAGTGCTTTACAACTTTATATTATTTATTTGTCATATTTATATAGAGCCAACATATTATGCAGCACTTTACAGTGTACATGGAACCATTCCTTTAGTCTCTGCCCATGGAGGAACTGACATTCTAATGTTCTAACAAGCTCATGCATACTCTAGAGCAGGCGTAGGCAACCTTGGCATTCCAGCTGTTGTGGAACTACCCATGAGGCATTGCAAGACTGACAGCCATAGGCATGACTAGAGGCAGAGGCATGGTGGGATCTGTAGATTCATCATAGCTGGAGTGGCGAGGTTGCATACCCTTGCTCTAAAACAGGGGTCTACAAACTGTGGACCTGTGCGTGCTTCTATCCAGCCCTTGGGGCACTATTCCTTCCACTGATACGAGGAACTATTCCTCCCACTGACACCAATGAATGGGAACCAATTCCCCCACTGACATCAGAGATAGAGCACTATTCCTCCACTGAAACCAATGATGTAATTAGCTACTCCGACTGACCACCAAGCCTATGGATTTGTTTACTCACACCAATGCCAGGGCATTTTCTAATCCCACTGGCCACAGTCCAGCCTCCCTAGAGATTGAAGGACGGTAAACTAGGCCTTTTGTTTTGAACCTTTAAAGACCCACGCTCCAGAGTAAACTTAGGATTTAGTTTGTTTTTGGCCTGAAAGAAAGCCACTCAAACCCTGAGAGAACATGTAAACTCCACGGACACTACATCCCTGGTGGGAGGTAAATCCAGCATTCAGAGCTGCAAGGAAAGATTGGTCCCTATTTGGCTCTCTCGGCCACACTTGAAGTGTATCTATACCGAAGAACAATATAATATACAGTATATCACAATTTTTGTTTATTTCAGACTATTTTTCCATACTATTTTTACCCAGTGATCCTGCCAATGCCACATTTCCTGTTCTAGGGTGACAACGCTCATCCAATCCACTCTATCGAAGGAGGAACAGCCCTGTCACTCAAAGCAGCTCTCCTGATTTGGTCTACAAACATGTCCTCCTCTCTTCATAACCATAAAAGGGGAGGTAGCTTGGAAGTAAGGCAACACTGTTTCAGATTCCGTCTCAAGTCACAGGATGTTACTAGAACACTGCATTTCAGCCAAGATCAAAAACGATTCTGTGCATCTGCAGAAAATGTACTTAGACTGAAAAAATAAATCTAACACGCCTTATCTAGCCTGGTAATACTGCAATATATCAAACATTTGTTTTTGGATTTAGATATACTTTATAGTACATATCCAGTTTTTCAAATCTCCCCCACCTGGTACCCTCTTTTCCACGTATTTTTTAAAAAAAATTGTTCTTATACTTAAAGTGGGGTTCCACCCAAAAAACAAAACTACCTGGAAAAATTCTAAAAAAAAAAACCAAAAAAACATTTGGATATTTTTTTTTTTTTCACTTACCTCTAAATGCCTGTTGCTAGGTGGTCCCTCGTAGTCTGCCTGTTCCTTAGCCTGGGCTGGTGACATCACTTCCTCCTCGGCACAGGAAGGGCTCCGCTCTGCTCCCTCCTGTCAATCATCTGGGACCCATTACAGGTCCCAGGTGATGAGCGGCCAATCACGGCGCGCGGCGCCACTCGCGCATGCGCAGTGGGTGCCAGGCTGTGAAGCCACAGCCCGGCGCCCACACTTGAAATGCCGGCGCCGACGAGCGGAGGGGGGGGGGGGGGGGGACGAGCGGGGCTTCGATCCCCCGCATCGCTGGACCCAGGGACAGGCGAGTGTCCAATTAAAAGTCAGCAGCTGCAGTATTTGTAGCTGCTGACTTTTAATTTTTTTTTTTTTTTGACGGCCCCCCTGGGTGGAACTCCTCTTTAAACCTTCCTGAATCCTCCCTCTTTAGCGCCAGCATCAGTGGTGGGCAATCTTCAATACTGCTGAGAGCAGCCCTGATGTCAATGGTGATTTCTGCAGGATTATACTGTTAGCCCAGGCTCTGTGGTGAAGCAACCCGGTAAGTGTCATTTCTGTCTGCAGCTTCATTCCTCGGCTATTAGCATAAATCACTACTTACAAGTTTTTCTGACATCAAGTGAAAACAGGTGACAGGGGAGGGAGCTTCAGCAGATTGACAGCCTCAGCTCTGTTCTTGTATACTGTGTGGAGAGGGGTGTCCCTTCCCACCAATCAGCTCTCAAAGCTCTCCAGTGTGTAACTTCAGCTCCCTGCCCCCTTTTTTCTGAATGCTCACACAAGCTTTATAAAGTCTGGACTTTGCATGTAGAGAAGAGAGGACTGCAGATAAACCTGTAAGCCTTATATAGGAGGATTTTTTTCATTGCTGTGTATCACCTGAGGCCAGTCAATTCACAGAGCATATGTAAGGGTTTACAACCAAGTAAAAGCGTGATTCTGCATCTTAGTCTGCTTTGCCAATCTGATTAAAACCTACACTGGAAAAGAAGGAAGAATTTCCCTGAGACACTTGCAAATGCATGGATATCTCAGTATAACATGGATATTGTATATTCTTCTAGAGATTTTTAAATTAAAGTAAAGCTTTGCTGTTGCATGATATAACAGATTATGTGTTCACAGTATATACTGTACATTGCACTTTTAAAACTACGTATGTCTAGAAATACAGTAATCTGTTTTCATTAGAGGAGCTATTTTCATATGCTTAGTCATCTTTCCTAAGTCTCTATAGACATCACTGGGCTTACTGGGAAAACTCTGCTTGGCAGTGTTGTCACTAATTAATGCAATTTGTAATAGAGTTGTTTATGTCTAATTAGGGATTCACTTGGTTAAAAGGGAACCTTACTGCAGAAAACAAACATTGTACATCATCACATGTTGGATACCGAAGATTGGACACTCTTTGAAACCTATATAGTCTTCCTTTTTTTATTAAGCGACTTTATTGCAGTATTATAGAGTAAAGGAAACATTTCCAATACACTGGAACTTTTTAAGCACACAATTTCATGGCCCATTCACCCTTGTGTGTTGCATCAGCAGATGTTGCCGAAATGCATGCCAACATACCAGCTCTTTGTGTGGTGTATTATGGTGCAATTCATTGTGAACCAAACCCCAATGCACTGTACAGTAGTGTGCAATGCAAATAAAGGAAAAAAGGAGATAAAATGTGTCCTCAAGACAGAATGGGGGGGGGGGGGGGGGGGTGAGAAAAAAAATAAGGAAAAAGTATTTAAGTGTAAGTAAACCCTCCTATCGTTTTTAGCCAAGGAAGCTGCCATCTTTGCCTCTGTTTAATCTACAACTGCCATGATGCTGCACATGTGATCAGTTATGACCCGTCATTGGATGGTTTGACAGTTTGGCTGAGAGCACAACCAATGGGAGTGTTACATTTCCGGCACGTGCCGGAAATGAATCTGTTTTATAGATGGGTTTACTTCTGCTTTAAGGATGAAATTAAATTAAGTTCTATTGTGAGGGAGCTGTCGGTGCATTCATATATGAGAAAAAAAAGGAAATAAAAAGCAGACTGAGCTCAACCCCCAATGTAAAAAATATAAATGCAACATATCCTTAGATAGATGTGGACTTACAGAAGTAGTCTGACACATGTAACAATATAGAAAACAACTTTAGCACCAATAATCTAAGCAATACAAAACCCACTTACCCAAAAATAAAATCATAATTGGCCAATTATTGAAAACACAACCATGGCAGCTGCAGGGAAGTTATGTAAACATGTCCCCCCCCCCCCCCAAAAAAAAGAGGGAGAAAAAAATGGGGTATTAAAACATGTATTTATAAGTGTATGAGCCCCAATGGGGGGCACAGTCTACATAGACCAAATCATAACCATAAAGTCATCTCTTCCCTTTTGTGATATTACAATGTATAACTTATAACTTGATGTTTTTGGGGGATTGCTAGAAAGGGATCCTTTGGTAAAATATATTCCAGGACTAGTTTAAAGTTTAATCTTTTCCAAGTCCATTAGAAGATCTTCTCGTGGGTTTACATAAATCCAAACCACATATAGACGAAATCGCCCCCGTATGGCCGGTAGTATTATAATACCTTTGGGCTGTAGCATGAAATCAACCCATATAAATGATGTGATGGGCAACTACATGTGGTTAATGTAATTTAAAGTCCATGAGGGTGTCCTGTGAAAAACCAACCCCCATATAAACAGCAGGGAGTCAGAGTGAATAATGGCATGTGTATCCGACGTCAGATATAACTGAAAAACTGCCAGGGAGAGGTGCCCCTGTCATCACATTTGGCACGTGTGTAGCTTAGAGTATGGCATCTTCTGCCCTTCATTTGTTGGGAATTAGATAGACACAGTAGAACTCCTCCAACACCATTGCCCAATGTGGGAGCCACCAGTTTAACTCAAAGGAGAATGTCCAAGCCATATAACACTCAAATAGAAAAAGCCATCCATGTGGTTCTTGAAGGATCCAAGCTGTACTTGTAACAAATTCTAGTTTATGAGTCCATTTCCAGGGAGATCTTAGTCCCTTAGAAGAATGACGGAGATAGGGAAGGAGGTATCCCAGAAGCTGGCAAAACGGAAGCAAAGCTGGAAGCCCGACTGGTTTCGCCAGATAAGCCGACTGCTTCAGAGGCAACTGTCCCTCTTTGGGGGGGGGGGGGGGGGTTTACATAACTTCCCTGCAGCTGCTATGGTTGTGTTTGTATTAATTGGCCGATTATGATTTTATTTTTGGGTAGTGGGTTTTGTGTTGCTTAGATAATTGGTGTTAAAGTTGTTTTCAATATTGTTACATCTGTCAGACTACTTCACTAGGTCCCCTTATAAACATATCTAAGGATGCATTGCATATATTTTTTTTACATGGAGGTTGAGCTCATAACGCAAATACCATTCGTTGTGATACCCTGTGCATTCAAAAAAACATCATTCATGTTTTTTAATTCATTGTCATGCAATGGCTGCTTATTTCTAATGACCGGGCTGCCCTCACAACAGAGCATGCCATGCTATAATGCCAGTTAATGCACACCATAATAGATCAGTTTAATGTGGCCCTCAGGCACATAGCTTAATGAGATAAAATACTGATTGGGTACTGCCAAAGGATTTTTATTTCTGTCAATCACTCCTGAGTGGGGATGAGTTGCCGGGTTGGTGCAAATCCATGTTAAAATCAAATTTTGCTTGTTCAGAGGTTCAGTGAATGGCTAAACCAAATTGATGTTTGGCGGAGACAAATCTCTGGCTGCAGAGGAACGTTTTGCTACTAATGCTAAATGTGGCAGCTTCCTCCTCAGGGCTCCTGGTTGTTAGAGAGCCATTTTAACAATCAAAGATATATCCCAGCCAGGCCTATTCAGCTGTCAGCCAGGGACTCCCTGGCTGACAGTTGAATATAAACAAAGTGATAGTGTAAAAAAGAAAAAGTGGGGTCCCCTCCAAAATTCATACCCTTTAGATCTGGTATGAATTTTAAGGAGGACCCCATGACAAAAAAAAAGGAAAAAAAAAAAAAAGGAAAAAACTGCATGCAGTCCCCCTAAAAGGGTCCAGTATTCCAGACCCTTATCCTCCTTAACCATACCAGATCACATACCTTCAACATGAGGAGAGTACCAAGCACTCTGTACCCCCTTTAAAAATAAAGGGTCTCCAGACACTGCCTTCCCCTACACAGTACTTCTGCTAAATCCCCCTAAAAATGTAAATAGTAAATATAGAGAGTCTTTTTCTCCTTTAGTAAAAAAGTTCCAAAGTTAATTCATCACATTTGTCCTTATCAACATGAGAACAAAGTATTTTGCCAGGGGAGTTCTATGTTGAGGGATGTGGCCTGGTAAGACTCTGGGGATTGGGGGGCACACGCTCATATCCTCCTTTTCTGGCCTGCCAGGCTGTATGCTTGGACATGGGTCTGGTACAAGTTTTTAAGGGGTCCCTATACTTTTTTTTTTTTTTTCGTTTTTTGCTTGGGTTCTCCCTTGAAACCTTGTCTGCCTGAAACTTGGGGGACAGCATGCAGATTTATTTTCTTGCATGGAGTTCCCCTAGATTTCCATACAGGACGCTCGCCAACTTTTTTTTTTAAAGAAATACTTTATTTTAATATTTCTTAAGGGGCAAAATTAAAAATAAAATGCTCAGCCATTTGTTTGACAAGCTCATATCTATTAGCCTAGAAAACAGCCATTAAAGTATAACCAAATTACATTTTTTTTTTAGTGTAGGATACAGTGAAGAGGGATTAGAACCCGTCAGGTTTTTATTGCCGACTGTGTCCTCATGGTGTCCCAATGCTCTTGGGCACAGGGATGGATCACAATCAGGCTCAGGTAAGTATTTAGGGGGAGTGGTGTGGCACCTAAAAGATTTTGTACCTTAATACAGAGAATGCATGAAGGTAAAAACCCCTTAGCCTTTACAACCACTTTAGGTCTCAAAAAGTTGCCATTCTTATATCTGGTACACACTACTAATGTAGCTGGGTTGAACGAAACAGCTCAGATGGGAGCCGCTATACTAACATTCTCATGTTAGTGCAGCGATCTCCCCTGATGAGCTATTGTGTTTTGATAGGGCGCAACCCCCCCCCTCCTGCCAGAACACCCAATGGCTGAAAGGGCTGATCGGAGAGCCAGTCGGCAGACCTTTTTCGGTCATGGCTGCTGTCGGACTGGCTGCCATACACACGGGTTGGCCAGTTTTTTTGAACTATCCAATGCCACCTAACATTCGGCCCATGTGTACTAGGCTTAAAGTGGCTTAAAGTGGTTGTAAAGTCAGAAGGTTTTTTCTCTTAATGCATTCTATGCATTAAAAGAAAAAGCCTTCTGTGCGCAGCAGCCCCCCTCAGCCCCTGTAATACTTAGCTGAGCCCACACTCGATCCAGCTATGTCCACGAGTGCCTCAGCCATTCAGGACTCTCCCTCCTGATTGGCTGAGATACAGCAGCGACACCATTGGCTCCCGCTGCTGTCAAAGTCAGTTACCCAATGAGGCGAAAGAAGGGACAAACCACGGCTTTGTGTCTGAATGGATACATGGAGCTGCAGCTTGGCTTGGGTGCCCCCATAGCAAGCTGCTTGCTGTGGGGGGGCCCTCAACAGGAGGGATGGGCCAGGAGCACTGACAAGGAGGATCCGGGCTGCTCTGTGCAAAACCACTGCACAGAGTAGGCAAGTATAACATGTTTGTTATTTTTTTTTAGACTTCATCAAAATTTTTGACTGCTGCCAAACGTTTTAGCTTTGTATCCTTTACAAGTCAGGATTGTTATCAAAACTTACAATGCTCTCATTATTGCTGATCTTACATATTTTTTTCAAATTTGTGTTTTCAATGATATATACAGAATAGGTTCACTTTTTAAACAGGTGTCCTCCCTCCCCCCTTGCTAAAAGGCATCATAAGATATAAAAAGACAAAAAAAACAACAAAACCTCATAACAAAAAAGGTATTGAACTCACCTTTCCTCCAGCTTCTGAGGTGCAGGCTAACTTTCTGCTAGCGAGGTCCCAAAGAATGATGTGCACTCCAAATTTTGCCAGAAGACACTGCAGCACAGTGCTGGGAATGTGCTCTTAGCAAGATTTCGAGCATCTACGGTCCCCAGATCTTGCCAAATGAAGAATGAAATGAGAGGGGAGGGATGCCACCTAAAAAGTTGACCTGGCAGTCAGTGGATCTCTACTCTGCACCTCTAACCCTCACTGGAACGCTGGACTCTGGAAGGCTCGCTAAGAGGATACGCCAGCTGTCAGTTCAGGCATCTGAATGGATCCCAACATTAAAGTCAGGATCTCTTCAGAGTCTGGACTGGCTGAGTGACTTCAGCCGACAGGGGACTTTGGCCCGCTGTCAGCTGAAAACGGAACGAAGTGCACTCCTGTGACCCACAGGAGAAGTAGGGCCTAAAGAGCTCTGGCCATACTTCTACTTTAATTCAAGATGTCTTCTTGGCCAGTTCATTTACATCAGAGGTCCCTCATTTTCTGCTCCAGAAGCAGTGGATGGCAGTCCATACTGCAGTACTGATCAATATTCACGTAATGATGTGCGATCAACATTCTGTGCTGCAGTAGTGTGAATGCCGTCCACCGTTGTGATTTCCCCAGGGGTTGTGTCCACAACAGCCCAGACTCACAGGAAGTGGGCTAAAGGACACCGGCTGTCATAAACCTGAACGAGGAGCGCCATCTTCTGGTGGACAAAACTTTCTATGGGGCATGGGGAACAGCAGCAGATTGAAGGCAAGTATTTAAAGTGCCAGGCAAAGAGTTTTTAACAATACCTGTAATTCAGTTTGAAAGAATAAAAAACAAATTATATGGATTGGCAAACCTGTGCTTGACCTACGCTACAGGTTTATACTGCCCCTGAGAACTCACTCTGAGCTGGAATGCAAACCTTTATTAACCAATTATCTCTAGAAATGCTCAGATCTTCTTAAATTCAGAAACAATTGCTTCGTTTGTAGCGAAGTGAAAAGGTGGTGTAGAAGGAGCACATGTGGTGAAGTTAGAATGGTGTCATCTGGGGATATCGATCTAAAAATATAGCAGAGATTTCCCTGGTAGCAGATCGTGTGCGCGAGAGATTGCCAACAAACACAGCTTGGTCACACCGACACATTACTAGATAATAGGGATGTAAACACAAAGCTGATGTTTGACTTGTTGGATGGATTATGGAATAAACAGACATTACCATCCCTGGTTTTCTCTTTAATCCTACATGCAGCAAGCAATTATAGACTAGTACATTCACTAATTCTTAGAATAACAGACAGCAGAAGTTTGGCAAACCAAACGCTCTAAATAAATATGGAACTCTACAACAAAACAAATAACTATTTCCAGGTGAAATTTCAATATTAGGTTTAGCTGTCCCACCAAAAAGAAAAAAATTATATATAGTACACCCCTCACATTTTTGTAACTATTTTATTATATCTTTTCATGTGACAACACTGAAGAAATGACACTTTGCTACAATGTAAAGTAGTGAGTGTACAGCTTGTATAACTGTGTAAATTTGCTGTCCCCTCAAAATAACTCAACACACAGCCATTAATGTCTAAACCACTGGCAACAAAAGTGAGTACACCCCTAAGTGAAAATGTCCAAGTTGGACCCAATTAGCCATTTTCCCTCCTCGGTGTCATGTGAGTTGTTAGTGTTACAAGGTCTCCGGTGTGAATGGGGAGCAGGTGTGTTAAATTGGGTGTTATCACTCTCACTCTCTCATACTGGTCACTGGACGTTCAACATGGCACCTCATCGTAAAAGAACGCTGAGGATCTAAAAAAAGAATTATTGCTCTACATAAAGATGGCCTAGGCTATAAGAAGCTTGCCAAGGCCCTGAAACTGAGCTGCAGCACGGTGCCAAGACCATACAGTGGTTTAACAGGTTCTACTCAGAACAGGCCTCGCCATGGTCGACCAAAGAAGTTGAGTGCACGTGCTCAGCGTCATATCCAGAGGTTGTCTTTGGGAAATAGACGGCTGAGTGCTGCCAGCATTGCTGCAGAGGTTGAAGGGGTGGGGTGTGGGGGGGAATCAGCCTGTCAGTGCTCAGACCATATGCCGCACATTGCATCAAATTGGTCTGCATGGCTGTTGTCCCAGAAGGAAGCCTTTTATAAAGATGATGCACAAGAAAGCCCGCAAACAATTTGCTGAAGACAAGCTGACTAAGGACATGGATTACTGGAATCATGTCATGTAGTCTGATGAGACAATGATAAACTTATTTGGTTCAGATGGTGTCAAGCGTGTGTGGCAGGAAAACAGATGAGGAGCAAAAAGACAA
This sequence comes from Lithobates septentrionalis, assembly GCA_037952835.1. Taxonomy (NCBI): domain Eukaryota; kingdom Metazoa; phylum Chordata; class Amphibia; order Anura; family Ranidae; genus Lithobates; species Lithobates septentrionalis. The sequence continues at coordinate 399,425 of JBBDGP010002613.1, read as the reverse complement.
TTGTGTCTTGCCTACGGTCAAGCATGGTGGTGGGAGTGTCATGGTCTGGAGCTGCATAAGTGCTGTCGGCACTGGGGAGCTACAGTTCATTGAGGAAACCATGAATGCCAAAATGTACTGTGACATACTGAAGCAGAGCATGATCCCCTCCCTTCGGAGACTGGGCCGCAGGATAGTATTCCAACATAACAACCCCAAACACACCTCCAAGATGACCACTGCCTTGCTAAAGAAGCTGAGGGTAAAGGTGATGGACTGGCCAAGCATTTCTCCAGACCTAAACTCTATTAAGCATCTGTGGGGCATCCTCAAACGGAAGGTGGAGGAGCGCAAGGTCTCCAACATCCACAAGCTCCGTGATGTCGTCATGGAGGCGTGAAAGAGGACTCCAGTGGCAGGGTTTAGGCAGTGCTGGAAAATAACGGTGGCCACACAAAATATTGACCCTTTGGGCCCAATTTGGACATTTTCACTTAGACAATAATGGCTGTGTGTTGAGTTATTTTGCGGAGACAGCAAATGTACACTGTTATACAAGCTGTACACTCACTACTCTACATTGTAGAAAAGTGTCATTTCTTCAGTGTTTACAAAAATGTGAGGGGTGTACTCACTTTTGTGACACATATACACACACACATATATATATATATATACATATACACACACACACACACATACATACATACATACATACATACATACATACAGACAGACAGACAGACAGATAGATAGATAGATAGATAGATAGATAGATCTAAATAAACATAAACACACTCAACGGCCACTTTATTAGTTACATCTGTTCAATTGCTAGGTAACACAAATTGCTAATCCCCCAATCATGGGGCAGCAACTCGATGCGTTTAGGCATCTAGACGTGAAGAAGGCTGGTCTGGGTATTTTAAAAATTGCTGATCTACTTGGATTTTTACGTACAACCATCTCTAGGGTTTACAGAGAATGGTCTGAAAATGAGAAAATATCCAGTGAGCAGCAGTTGTGTTGACGAAAATGCCTTGTTCATGTCAGAGAGGAATGGGCAGACTGGTTAGAGATGATAGAAAGGCAACAGTAACTCAAATAACCACTTGTTACAACCAAGGTATGCAGAATACCATCTCTGAACACACGACACATCGAACCTTGAAGCAGATGTGCTACAGCAGCAGAAGACCACACCGGGTGCCACTCCAACAGGAAACTGAGGCTACAATTTGCATAGGCTCACCAAAATTTCACAATCGAACCCTTGGAAAAATGTTGCCTAGCCTGATGAGTCTCAATTTCAGCTGGTAGGGTCATATTTTGGCATAAACGTGAAATCAAGGATCCATCCTGCCTTGTATCAATGGTTCAGTCTGTTGATGGTGATGGATTGGTGTGGGGGATATTTTCTTGGCACACTTTGGGCCCCTTAACACCAATTGAGCATCTTATAAATGTCATGGCCTACCTGAGTATTGTTGCTGACCATGTCTATCCCTTTATGACTACAGTGTACCCCTCTTCTGATGGCTACTTCCAGCAGGATAATGCACCATGTCACAAACCTCAAATCATCACCACTGGTTTCTTGAACATGACAATGAGGTCACTGTACTCCAATGGCCTCCACAGTCACCAGATCTCAGTCCAATAGAGCACCTTTGGGATGTGGTGGAATGGCTAATTTGCATCATGGATGTGCAGCCCACAAATCTGCAGCAACTGTGTGATGCTATCATGTCCATTCCAACACCTTGTTGAATCTATTCCACAAAGAATTAAGGCGGGTTCTGATGGCAAAAGGGGGTCCATCCTGGTACTGGCAAGGTGTACCTAATGAAGTTGCCAGTCTTTGGGTCCATGGACACAAAGGCATTTAGAAGAAAAGCATTTAGAGGCATGAAAAAACCCCACTGCCCGCATATCAAGGAGCAGCAGTGTTTTGGCAGAAAAACGCTTGATGCGTGTAAATAAGTCTAAGGCCTCATGCCCACGGAGGTTTTTACAGCCACTTTTAGGAGCGTTTTTCACAGCTTAAAAACGTCTCTCCATGTTAGCCTATGGCCTCATGCCCACCAAGGCGTTTAGAAGCTGTAAGTGGCATAGGCGTTTTTTAAGCTCCAAAAAAAAAAAAACAGGGACCAGCGCGTTCTGAGGCTCCAGCGCTAGAGCTGTAAAAACACCAGACGCCGGTAAAAGGTGTTGAACGCGATTTAACTAGCCTCAATGCTGTATACACAGTGTTTAGCCCCGTTCGGCATTTCTCTGTCTCTATTCAAAATCAATGGTTCCCCATTGATTTGAATAGAAGTCGCACCAGAAGACAGCTCAAGATGATCCGACTTGCGGTGCGACTTGTGTGCTGAGAATCTTCAAAGGGAACCCTGCCAAAATGTAAAAGAAAAAAAAAAATTTGCATGAGTCCCCCCCCCCCCCCAAGATGATACCAGACCCTTCAGTCTGGTATGCATCTTAAGGGGAACCACCCACACCCAAAAAATGCCCCCCCCATATCCATACCAGACCTCTATCCGAGCAAGTAGCCCGGAAAGGGGAGAGGGGGACAAGCGAGCGCCCCCCTGGACCATACTTGGCCACCACATGCCCTCAACATGGGGGGTGGGTGGTTTGGAGCAGGGGGGACCCTGCGCCCCCCACCCCAAAGCACCTTGTCCCCAAGTTGATGAGGACAAGGGCTTTTTCCTGACAACCCTTGCCTGGTGGTTGTTGGGGTCTGCGGACGGGGACTTATCGAAATCTGGAAGCCCCCTTTAAAAAGGGGGGCCCCCTCAAGATTCCGGCCCCCCACCCTGGGTGAATGAGTATGGGGTACATGGTACCCTAACCCATTCACCTAAAAAAAAAAAAAAAAAGTGTCAAAAATAAACACACTACACAGGTTTTAAAAGTATTTTATTAAGGCAGCTTTGGCTCTTCTTCTGGCGACGTCTTCTCCCTCAGCCAGTCCTTCTCCTCTCTCTCCGCTATCTTCTTGCTCTTTTGCATGGTCTTCTCGCTCTGTTCTTCTTCCAATGTTGACTCGACGCTATCTCCTGGTGTAATGCTGGGTCCGCGTGCAATGACTTATATTGGCATGGAGCGGAGCCACCCGATGATGCAAGTTGGAGGCCATGCCCCTTGTGACGTCACCGCCCAGGGCATGATGGGGTGATGACGTCACAAGGGGCATGGCCTCCAAATTATTTCATCGGGTGGCCCCGCCCCATGCCAATATAAAAGTCATTGCACACGGCGGACCCAGCATTACACTGGGAGATTGCGTCGAGTCAACATCAGAAGAAGAATAGAGGGAGAATACCCAGCAAAAAAAACTAGAAGACCCTGCAAAAGAGGGAGAAGTGCCGGAGCTGCCTTAATAAAACACGATGTACCCAATACTCATTCACCTAGGGTGGGGGCCAGGACCTGGGGGGGGGGCTTCCAGATTTCAATAAGCCCCCGCCCGCAAACCCCGACAACCATTGGCCAAGGGTTGTTGGGAAGAGGCCCTTGTCCTCATCAACATGCCGGCCCAGGGCCCCCCCCATGTTGAGGGCATGTGGCCTGTTATGGTCCGGGGTGGGGGGGCTCGCTTGTCCCCCCCTTTCCTGACTTTCCGGGCTGCGTGCTCGGATAAGGGTCTGGTATGGATCTGGGGGGGACCTCATGCAAATTTTTTTTTTCATTTTGGCGGGGTTCCCCTTCAAGATTCTCAGCATACAAGTCGCACCGCAAATTGGATCATCTTGATCTGACTTCTGGTGCCACTTCTATTCAAATCAATGGGCTCCTATAGGGAACCATTGATTTAGAATAGAGACAGAGAAACATGGTTGAAAGCTAGCGTGGCTAAACGCGCATTGACGCCAATGCAAAATAAAATGCGGATAAAATCGCGCTAATGCCGGGTACACACGAGCGGACTTTACGGCAGACTTTGCTCGGCGGACTTTGACAGACTTTATGACGGACTTTCTGAATGAACGGACTTGCCTACACACAATCCACCAAAGTCTGTCGAATTCGTACTTGATGACGTACGACCGGACTAAAACAGGGAAGTTCATAGCCAGTAGCCAATAACTGCCCTAGCGTGGCTTTTTGTCCGTCGAACTAGCATACAGACGAGTGGACTTTTCGACCGGACTCAATTTCGACGGATTAATTTAAAACATGTTTTAAATCTAAGTCCGTCCAACTTTTGAGAAAACAAAGTCCGCTGGAGCCCACACACGATCGAATTGTCCGACCAAATCCCGTCCGCCGGGCAAAGCCTGCCGTAAAGTCCGCTCGTGTGTACGCTGCATAAGGGTCCTTTTTTCCTGGCGTCGGTTTTACAGCTCCTTTTTTAAAACGCCCGTGGGCATGAGGCCTAAACATGCATTAATGCTAGGTGCTTCAACACTATTGTATTTTAATGGCCAGAATAAATGATTATTCCGGTCAATGAAATGAATTAATGCCCAAGCACATGACATGCCTAGACGTACCTAGATGCGTTTACACACGTTTACAAGCATTAAGTGTTTGGGTTTTTTTTCAGGAGGGAAAGGCATGTAGGAGAGGTGGGCAGATGCCCTGTGTGCCTTACGGACAGCCACCCTTTAAATAAGTCTAAGAGCATGCGATTTGTACATAAAGAATACACAATTATTACCAACATAGCAGAATTTGCAATATTAGATTGTCAAGCACAGAAATAGAAATAAATTACCTTCCCAACAAGTGCCGGAATATTTGTAGAGTTTGTGGCAAAGCCCATACTGAAGACCATTGCCATCTCTACGTTGAGGAACTCCGCCACCAAATCCTCCAGCTCTTGATGTTTTTTCAAATGCCCTGAAAAAGAATACTGTAATTAACATGTGTTTTAATAATCCTGGATAATAGGAACATGGAAGATTATCACAAATACCCTTCACCTAATTACCCAAAAGTGAACCAAGTTTGTCATGGTTTATATGGACGTCCCCTATGCAAGCATACTCTAATCCAGTCTGTTCACCTGACAACAGATTGTCACTTAGCCCATGGTGGAATTCAGAGTATGAGGAAAATGTGTGGAAGCAAAATACATATTCTGTGATGTGACTCACAAAGTCCCTTGGGCTATAAGTAGTTGTGGTGTATATGGAAACAAGTCTTGTCTAGCACAGAGACACATATAGATCTCCTATGACCCTTGTGAAAAATAGAAACACAGATCCAGTCCAACCTGGAGCCGTTTTACTGCATTGCAATATTGGTATAGTGTTACATCTGGATCAAGAATAGGCAGGAGAATAATTACTTCAATAATTCAAACTACAAACTATCATCTCTGCTGGCTCCGTTCACAACTCAGTGTAGCAGAAACGCAGGCAGAAACAAGTGTATCTGCCCGTGTTTCTGCAAACGCACTTTTGGTGCTATTATTTTTTTTATTGTCACCCCACACACGTGTGGCAGTCAAGCGCTTTCCACGCCAAAACACACTTCATTCAGTGCCAAAATTTGGTACACGGGCTTCTTTGCCGTGTTTTTGGAGCAGACAGAGGCCCATCGAAATGAATGGTGCTGCTCCAAAAACACGCTGAAAAGGCGTGCTAAAAACGCACGTTGGGAGGAGATGTAAACAAGGCCTCAAAGTAGGTTATGAATTGGGCAACTTTGAACATTAACCGACCAATCAGAAATTATCATACAAGACACAAGCATCTCCACTCTGGGTTGCTGTGAGCGGATCCTTGATTCACTACTGCACAAACAATATTTTTTAAACTGGATGATACAATAAAACCATAGGCAAAGGAAATTAACTGTCTAAATATGACAACAACTAATGACCACTTACAAGAGAAGTATGTTTTTTTTTTAGAATCAAACTTACCCAGGTGTATGCAGCATCGCCCCGCTGGCTCTAACACCAAGAACCGAGCGATCAAACACCGCCGATCGCTCGCTTCTCACAACTCCGTGAGCAGAGAGCTGCTAAATGTCAGTCACCGGCTCTCTGCTCTGACACCCCCCCCCCCCCCCCCCGTGCTCACTGGCCAGCTAAGGCTCTCAGAGGCTGAGTCGGGTGTGGGTCCAGGGAACTGGGCGGATCCCAACACTATGACTGTGATGATGCCCGAGCCTGGACCAACTGTGACGTCAGCAGAGAGCGGACTTCAGCCCGCTCTCTGCTGAAAAGGGTCACAGGAGTGCAAAACGAACTGCACTCCTGTGATCCACAGAAGTACAGCCAAACAAGTGTTGGCTGTATTTCTCCTTTAAAGTAAATCTAAACCCAAACTTTTTTTTGGATGGGGTAGTGAGGGGTTAGAACCCTTGCCATCATTTTTATATAGCCATCTGTGTTCCTGCTAGGGGGATTCACTCTATTTGTCCCGGTGACCACTGTCACTGCGTAAACCTTCCTACCTGTACATTGTGTTTTTCACCTACATAAGATGTACATTGATTGTGTAGTTTAATTTTTTTTTGCCCTGTACACACTGCCTGCCTCTATTACAGAAAATCTTCATATTTCTACATCAGCAGTTTGAGTTTGTGATGAAACAGGAGACATGCAGCATGGCACTGTATAGGTTTATGCATGACTTGTCTGTAGTCTAAGAACTGAAACTTCCTGTGAATAACTTGCATATCCCACAATCCCTGGGTCTCTCAGTATAGCATTGGTGCAGGTGAGAGCTAAACAGTAAGAATATCTGACAGACACAAGCAGGTAGAGAATTTCCCAGACACACAGAGGGCACACTTGCAGTTTGAAGATGATGTATTTGATTATATTAGCACTCCCACATTTGTGATGCAACACAGAGCAGATGATGAGGCATGCATTGGATTCTGTGTGATTTAGAACAGGAAGTTGTCTTGTTTGCTCTTCAGAGAAGCTTTTCTAAACCTTTGTACCCCAGAGGAAAACTTGAAATAACTTTCAGGACTTGTGGAACCCTTGCTAAAACCAATTAATTGGTGGCGAGTAGAGATTCACCGAAATTTGGCAGCCGAAAATTGTGTTTTTGGCCTTTTGCCGACAGAGAAATAGGTGCCGATAATGCCGCCGAAAAAGCACAGGGTTTTGCCGTGATTTTACCACGTTTTTACTGTGCTCATAGTGTTTTTCATAGGTTATGCGACTCAAAAACTGCATTAAAAATGTAACACGGGTGTGTTATTGATGCGCTCTTGCTGCGTTTTCAATGATTTTCAACGGGGAGGTGCATTTTCAGTGCCTTTTTTTTAACTGACCAAAAATGCAGCAAACAAGATTTTTAACACCACAGCAGAAGCGCAACAGACCAGTGTGAAGACATACATAGAATTTAAAAGGGATGCATTTTTCTTGAGGTTTTCTTGTGCTAAAGGTGCCAATAATGGCTAACAAATTCATATAAATGCATGATATTAATTAAAAAGTTGAATGTAATTATATTTATATATACATTTTTTTTTTTAAAGTGTAATTTTTGGTTTCGATTTTGGCCAAGTGCATCCTGAATTTCTGGTTTCTGCACCATAAATAGGATTTTTATTACAGCTTACCTGTAAAATCCTTTTCTTGGAGTATATCATGGGACACAGAGTAATTACTTAATGGCTTATAGGCCACTTTCAGGTGTTGACACTGGTAAACCCAATCAAAGGAATTTTACTCCCCTATATAACCCTTCCTCCTTCCAGGAGCACATCAGTTTTTGTAGCAAAGCAATATACTTGTATGCCAAAAGACGGGGGGACCTCTGTGTTCCATGATGTACTCCAAGAAAAGGATTTTACAGGTAAGCTGTAATAAAAATCCTATTTTCTTTATCGTGCATCACGGGACACAGAGCCTTAAAGTGGAGTTCCACCCACTTTTACAACTCTTCAGCATCCCTTACTAAACTGTGCACTGTAAACTAATTGGATATTTTTAAAAAAAAAATCTCAGCACTTACTGTATATCTGCTGTATTCATTTTTCACTTCTTCCTCCTCCCTGGCCGCGGCCCATCGCATGACTTCCTGTTTGCAATGCCTTCTGGGAAGGGGCACCAACTTCCTCTGACACTGCCGTTGCTATGGAAACCTGACCTGAAACCTACTACACTGCTTGTGCTGCACTGAGCATGTGTGAGATCTGCAAGGATGAGATCCAGGAAGAAATACAGTCTGGCTTCAGATGCCCAGACTTAAGATGGCCACGGCCTGCTGTAAGTTTATAAAATAAACTACTGCTATAAACTAACAAAACAGACCTTAGTTTATAGACTAACTTTACTAGAATACATTAAGCTTGTGTATTATAAGGGTATTTTTATTTAAAAAGTATAATTTCGGCCGGACCACCACTTTAAGTAATTACTTAATGGGATGTCCCATGGCAATGCCACATGAGGGGTGGGAGAAAACAACCCGCAGGGTACACCCAAACTTGAGGATCTATACTGCTGCTTGCAGCACACTGCGCCCGAAGGCGATATCCTCATGCCTCCTCACATCCACCAGATAAAATTTTGTGAATGTATGCACGGAAGAACATGTTGCGGCTTTACAGATCTGAGCCATGGAAGCCTGATGACGCACTGCCCAAAAAGCACTAACCGACCTGGTAGAATGCGCCTTAACTTGAAACAGGGGAATCTTACCCCTTAGATCATAAGTTTCAATTATCACTTGCCGAATCCACTTAGTGACAGTGGATTTCAACGCTGCCTGTCCTTTCTTAGGACTCTCCGGCAGAATAAATAATACATCAGTCTTACAAATCTGAGCAGTTTTCTTTAAATAGATTTTCACTGCTCTAACCACATCAAGACAATGTAGTGACTTTTCTTCCCTGGAATATGGTTTTGGAAAAAACAAAGTCATACTTTTGGCAAAAAGCCTGGATGAGGGCGTGTAACACCACTCTGTCCTCATGAAAAATAAAATATGGCTCTTTACAAGAAAGAGCAGCCAATTCTAAAACCATCCTTGCTGGGGATATAGCAACCAAAAATACCAACTTCCTTGTCAGAAGGACTAGGAGAATCTGTTGTCTTAGTTCAAATGGCTGTTTTTGTAACACAGACAAAACTAAGTTTAAGTTCCAAGAGTTCAAGGGAGGTTTTACAGGCGAATTAAGCCGCGTCACCCCTTGTATAAAGCCCTGAACTAAGAATGAGTAGCAAGTGGTCTTTGAAATAAGACCAATAAAGCTGAGACTTGGCCTTTAATAGTACTTAAGGCCAATTTAATTTCTACCCCTAATTGTAGAAAGGCAAGAATTCTGCCTACGATATATCTCCGAGGGTGCCAACCCTTGGATTCACACCAGGAAACATAAGCCTTCCAGACTTTATAATATATAGTTCTGGAAGCTGGCTTCCTAGCATTAATCAGGGTAGAGATAACGGACCCGGAAAGCTCACATTTCTTTAGAATGTGGGTTTCAATAGCCAAGCCGTTAAATTTAGAGACCGTAAGGAAGGATGGAATATCGGTCCCTGAGAGGGCAGATCTGGCCATAGTGGGAGAGACCATGGGCCCTCCACTGCCATCTTTACGATTTCTGCGTACCATGACCTTCTGGGCCATGATGGTGCCACCAGAATTATCGGCTTTCTTTCCAGCATGATCCTGCAAAGAAGTTGAGGCAGCAACTGAATAGAGGGGAATGCATAGATCAGTGAAAAAAATGAGTCCTCCAGTGAAAAAAATGAGTACCCCATCTTTGACAAACAGCCCGAAATATGTTGAGGTGAAGAGACCATTCCCCTGGGAATAACTGCTACCAACTTAAGTAGTCCACCTGCCAATTCTCTACTCCCGGAATTAAGATTGCAGAAAGGCATGAAACATGCTTTTCTGCCCAAGTTAGAATATGGTTCACCTCTCTCTGTGCTGAGAGACTTTTGGTGCCCCCTTGGTGATTGATATAGGCCACAGCTGTGGCATTGTCGGATTGAATCTTGACAGTACAATCCCGTAACCTGAAAGTCCAGGCCTTTAGAGCCAGACGTACTGCCCGAATCTCTAGGATGTTGATGGGCAAAATTCTTTCGGTTCTTGACCACTGTCCATGGACAGTTGTCTTTTCTAGTACTGCTCCCCAGCCTGAGAGGCTGGCATCCGTCGTTACCACTTTCCAGATGACTGGTCTGAAGGATTTTCCTTTCAGCAGATTCTGGGTTAATAAGTGAGGCTTTAGGCCACTCTTGGGGAAAGCCGCATTGGTAAGTCTAAAGCTTGAATTGTTTTGTTCTAAGCAGATAGGATACTGTTCTGCAAAAGTCTTGAATGGAACTGGGCATAGGGAACTGCTTCGAATGAAGCTACCATGGTTCCTAGCAACCTCATGCAGTGGCGAATGGAGGGATTGCCATTTGACCTGACCCTCCGCACCAGCTCTCTTATGGAATTGATTTTTGCTTGAGGCAAGAACACCCTTTCCTGGGCTGTGTCTATGATCAGACCCAAGTACTCCAGCCTTTTTAGCGGTATTTAAGGAAGATTTCTCTAGGTTGAGAATCCAACCCAAACTCTTCAGATAGTTGGTTGTAGTGCGTACGCTTTGCTCCAAACGAGTCACTGATTGATCTATAAGTAATAGGTCATCTAGGTATTCTACCATTGTTATGCCCTGTGCCCTTAACCTGGCTAGAGGTGGGGCCAGCACTTTGGTGAACACCCGAGGTGCTGTGGCTAGCCCGAAGGGCAGGGCTACAAATTGGGAATGCTTCTGTTCTAACTCGAACCGCAGACGCTTTTAATGAGCAGGAAATATAGGGACATGCAGATATGCATCCCTGATGTCGATTGACGCCAGAAGTTCTCTTCCTAGAAGGATAGAAACTACCGACCTGATTGTTTCCATGTGAAAGGAGCGGATCTTCAGGAATTGATTTAGCTTTCTTAGATCTAGAATGGGTCTGACATCTCCATTTGGTTTGAGTACCATGAAAAGATTTGAATAAAACCCCAGACCTTGCTCTTTTGTGGGTATCTGTATGATTACCCCTTGGAGATATTAATCGGTCTAGTGCCTGAAACACAGTTTTTTTTCTGGATCTTAAGGGAACGCTTGACCTCAGGAAGCGAGACGGTGGAAAGTCCCGAAATTCCAGCTTGTACCCCAGCATTAACGTGGAGATGACCCATCTGTCCTGAATTTCCTTTTTCCAGACTTCTGAAAATTGCAGAAGTTTTCCCCCAACCTTGGCAAGGAGGGTTGCCTCTTCTTGATGAGGCTTTAGGATTCTGTTTTGCAGATTTCCTACCCCAGGGCTTCTTTTGATGCTGGGTCTGACCCTGAGGTTTTCCTCTAGAGTCTGGTGGCGAAGGCCATCGCCACTGCCTAGAGGCAGAAGCACCTGGCACAGGGGAAAGAGCCCGTTTAAATGAAGGGTGTTTATATTTTCTTTTGACTGGTAAAAAAAGTACTTTTCCCAGCAGAAATTGTCTTTACTGTCATCTGAGGCAAAACATAATGCCTTAGGTGGTTCAGCCAAATCCCGAGCTTGTTGTGTAGGAAGCTCTCTAAGGGCCTGCTTAAATTGGTCCTTTAGGGATTGGTAGACGCTTATCGCGGCGACTGCGGGCTGGGTGACGGCACCTGCTATGGAAAAAGCTGATTTTAGCAGAGATTCCAACTTCTTATGTGTTGGATCCTTAAGCATCTGTGCATTGTCTACAGGACAAGTTAAGTTATTATTCACATTGGAAATCGCGTCAATTGCTGATATTTTCCATCTTTTGGAGAATTTCTCCTCCAGAGGATAGAGAATTGAAAACCTCTTAGGAGGGAGAAAATGTTTATCCGGTTTAGCCCATTCCACAAAAATAAGCTGTTCAAGTAATGCATGTGCAAGAAACACATGCAAAGGATGGGAAGGTTTTTAAAGAACCTAAGGAAGAAGCCAAGTTTTCATGAGACTCTGTTAGAGGCAGCATGAAAGTGGAATGAACCATTTCTGTAATTTTTCTGCAATTTTTTCAGATTTAAGAAGCTGAAAAAGGTTCACCTACCGTTGTTTCCTCTGCAGAAGAATCATCGGTTTGTTTCTCTTCCGGATCGATTGAGGGTAAAACCTCATTGTGTGCCCACTGTTCCCCTTGCAAAGCTGAAGCGGGGGAGGGGGACTTAGTACGCTTCCTATCCATTTGAATGGAGGATGCAATTAAAGCCCCTAATCTTTCTTCCAGACCCTGAAGGGAGGAGGAAAAGGCATCTTTAGTCACGTATACAGGTGCTGAGATGTGAGAGGCAGCTGCACCATCAATTTGCTCCAATGGCTCATCCTGAGTTGCTATAATTGGTAATTCAGGTGAGGATGACAGCAAAATCTTTACTCTTTTGGCTTTTGTGGTGTCTTTTTTGGCAGGCATAGTCCTAGTATGTACTATATAGTACTATATTTTGTAGTATAGTACAAAAAACAGAGGCGCTATACACATTGCACTAAATCACTGAAAATAGTCATGACTTTTTAAAGCTGCTAAAAAGTTCAGCCTAGTGCTGGAAAAGAATGTCCTTCCTGTATCAGGAATGCCAGTTTTGCAACCCATACGTGTTCCACAGCTCGTGTGTCCCTGTGTGCAGGCAGCTTGTTTCCTCCTCATCAGCAGAGGAGAGACTGACACAGCTGTATTTATCTGCCATTAGCCTGCCGTGCGTCCTCGTGGACGTTTCACGACACCTGTGTTAGGCCCCGCCCCTCCAAAATAATTCCACCCCCTTTTTTATTTACAATGTTTCTGGCACCTGAACGTGGCGTTTTTCGGGTCCTAGACCCAACACGAGGGGAGGGGGGGTTGAGGGGCTGCAGAGCTTCCTGCAGTGAGGCACAGACATGTGTAAAAATACAGCCACAGTAACAGACTTTAGCGGTAAAATTGCAGGACCTTCTGCATCCCCCACAGCTTGGGGTATTGTAAGGGGGGTGCAGCGCTGCTGTCCCCCTAACCATCTTGGGGAAGAAAAACATTTTTTTTGCAGATTTTTTACCTTGCAAAATTTCCTTCCACACGCTGTGCAGCCAGACACGGAACTGAGCAAACAGTGAGACAACAGAGTTCTTCCCTTACCTTGTCCTTGCTGCAGGATTTTGCTGAATTAACAGAAAATCCAACTTTCACCCATCACGGCGGGTTACGTTTAGCAAACCTTCAAGGACTGGGTCTGTAAGAACGGGGTCCAACTGCCTTGGGCCTTGTATAAGCACCCCATCAGGAAGCTTGAGGTAATGTAACAAGACCCAAGCCCTGGGTTCCTGGGGTCCAGCCCTACAAAGAGAGGCATTACAGGCAAAACCTCGTGCTTCGGATACAAGGTCCCAGGTATCATCCACTTTAGGCCTCAGTGGCACTTCTGGGTGGATCTGGCTTCTTTTTATGGAGGAATTTAAATCCAGCATGGATCCCTCCTGGAGCTCCTCAGAGCACTTCTTCACTCGTGACCAACACCTTAGACACTGGCGAAAAAACTGATGTGCTCCTGGAAGGAGGAGGGGTTATATAGGGGAGTAAACTTTCTTTGATTGGGTTTGCCAGTGTCAAAACCTGAAGGTGGCCTAGAACCCTTTAAGTAATTACCCAAGGCTCTGTGTCCCATGATGTACGATAAAGAAATTTCCATTCTGCGGACCTCTAGTGGTGAGTGGGAAAAATGGCCCTACAATGGTGATCAGGGGGAAAAATGCCTCCCATACAGTGGTGCCACCCTTATGGACAGCCAAAAAGTTAATTGGGCTCATGCAGCTGGCTCTGCCGTATGACGTTGACCCAGGAATTATGCAGACACCATCAAATAGTCAATCAGCTACAGCTCAAGGAATCCCTGGCAACCTCTGGGGAAACCCTGGTTGAGAATGACTGCTGAGGGACATAGGGACCAGCTAGCTGAAGCAATACCTGGACACGGGGGGAATCAATCAGCCATGACACTACAAAATGCAGCCACAACATGTGAGCTCATCATTACAAAATAAAGCAAACAACACAGGGAATAGAAGTACACTAATACCTAGTTAAAACAATGAAAACATTTAAAAGTGCACAATCCCTTTACGGGAGAAAAAACGGAGTTGAAAGCAAGACACGAATAAAAGCAGGAATCAAAATGGACACTTGTTCCAGGGGGAATTTATTGCACTTTGGAGAGACTTTGTCTTATTTCATGCTGTGTCTTCAGTGAAAGTAAAGGGAAATCTCTTAAATGGATAACAGTTAGAAAAGTAAAATAAAGATTTTGACCACTCCCTATGCTACCCCTCCTTTACAAATCACCACCTTAAAGCTGTGACTGAAAAAAGAAACTAGAAAATAGGTGTTCCCTTAACACTTACAATCCTTCCAGTATGATCTTGGGAATGCGGAGTATCCCAAAACTTACAATAAAATGCCCCTGCACTGTTCTAGAGCTTCTTCTTTATACAAGATTAGAGATACTTGGGGTTCTCATCTGAAGGATGGCAATGTCACCCTCTCCAGATGAGTATATTTTCTCCCTTTTGTGCCTTTTTTTACAGCTTTAAAGCTGAAGTTTAGTATATTTTTTTTAGCGATACAGTGCCAAACACATTAGTTATGTGCAATGGTGTGTATCCCATTCTCTGCATGTGGTTGCTTATGCTAAAAATCTTCCCTGTAATGTCTCCTTCACAGCCACCAGATACTACCCTGAGCAGCTGTCTTCCATTTCTGTGAAGGTGAACAGCAGTAGCTGCTACGGAGAAAAGTTGTGCCGCTCGTCCACCCACTTCTATCAACTCTGCCTTTTATATTGCAACTATTACTACATTCCCACAATGCATCCTGTTCTGTAAATAAGTGGAGGGGATTCTGTCATTCTACTGTTCCTCCTCCACACACAGAATGTGATGCAGTGTGTGAGAATGGTAATATGAGTTTTGTGAATGGCAGAGAGAGCAGATGAGTGGTGCAACTTTTCTCAGTAGCAGCTGCGACTGTTAACCTGCACAGGGATGGAAGATAGCTGCTCAGGTTAATGTGTTTTATACAGACAAAAATATATACTAAATTTCAACTTTGATGCACTGATTTGTAAAGGGGGAGGGGCAGGAGGCAGTATGTAATAGGCAGAACATGCCTTTTAGTACAAGGTCTACTTTGCCTTCACCTCAAGCTTTGTGGTTGGAAACCTAAGGTGCCTGCTTTTACCTTTACTGTGCTCCTCTGCAACCCCACTGAGGGCAGCTTGGACTAGCTACAACTGTGTCTAACTTGAATTAACTTGGGGAATTCAATTTTTTTAAAAAAGGAAAGAATTTTATGATAGAAGAGACCCTATTGGTCTCTTCTGTCATAACTGCTTCTCCCTGATTGTCAGTATTAATGTACACTGAGCCGTGCATGTGCAGCTCAGCATACATTGGTGGAACCTCTCTGTGCTATGATGATGCGACTCGTGTGCACCAGTCATCGCAGCCCAGCCAATCAAGTGGCTGAAGAGTCTGAACCCAGAAGAAAGACCAGAACAAGATGGAAGCACCCATGACACCTCTTCACTGGAGAGTATCACTTGCCAAGTAGGTCTGCCATAATATGCTGTGCATACTAGTACATTATGGCACAAAGCTCCCGAGGGCTATTTTTCTTCTTTTTTTTTTCTTATTTTTAATGACCAGGTTTAATTCCACTTTAACAACTGTTAACACAAGATATTAGCCAAACATGTGGTGCATTGTATTCACCGTCAGAAAGAGCTAACCGCCATATTCTTGGGTTGGACATACCTATATTTGCTCATTACATGTACAGAATGTGCTTTTCTAGGTGTTCCATGCTAATTCTCTTATCTTGCTGCAAGTCTCCCAAAGAGTGTTTATCTGACCAGAAAAGAAGACAGTCTGCAGTCTCTAATGATATTAAGCATCCACAATACACCTAATAGTTTACCAAGGCCTAAATAAGGAGCTTGGGGGAAAAAAAGTGTTTTTTTTTGCCAAAATAATAAATACAAATCTGATATGTGCCTTATTTATTCATTTGAAGTGCAAATGCCAGGTCCACTTTAAAATTATCTAAAAAAACTGTTTTACTCAGTGTGCCTAAGCTTGGCTTTAGAACACATGAGTGAGCCCAGAAGCAGTGTGTTTTTTTCTCGGCAAGAATGAGTTTCTTTTGTAATGCTGATATGCCCTGTTGAGTCGTGTAAGGTGTGAATTTTAACAATGCATCAACTTTAATTATACATTTTCAGCTTGACAACAAAGCCATAATTAAAGCATATGTAAACCCAGTTACTAAACTCCTCATATAAGTAATTAGAACTGGCAATCCTGCTAGTGACACCACACTGTCCCTGCCTCCCAGATATACTCCTGTGTTGTCACCTGTCACAATGGCTTCCAATGGAGACTACAAATGGTTTTAACATATATGGTTCACTATTGTTACCAACCCTGAGAAATGCTATTCGGTCATCCTTGAATTGAATACATATAGAAAGGAAATGGCTGCAAAGAGCGGGAGATCAGCAGCATTGAGATGCAACAGAGGATGAAAAAAAAAGAGGTGAAGAGAAATATTTTATTGGAAAAAAACATGCCAGTTGTTTATGATACACAGTGATTTAGCAAACTAAATATAATTCAGTTTGGGCTTACATATACTGTAAAATTCATTGTGTAGTGTGCGTCAAAGAGCGCCAATATGCAAATAACAAATTGTCCTGTGCCTCAACAATAAATGGACCAATCACTAGGGCCGTGTCACACTAGCAATATGGTCACTGGCAACTTCCCAGTGATAAAATTGTTAGAAACAAAAAAAAAAAAATCCAAAACTGCTCCCTTGGCTGGATAAATGAGGAATTGCTACCTTGCTAACAGAAATTCAGCAGAAAGTCACAGACAAGGAAAGGAAACCTGTCTGTTACACAGAACATCTGGCTGCAGTAATTTTGGAAGAAATTAGTTGGACTAATTATATAGAATAGGTAATTTTACATGCTAGTTTTCTGACCTAGACATTAAGGCAACTAGCATTTCCAGAAGAATAGGAAAGGCAGAGTACAGCTGTAGGTGGGGGCAGTGACCAGTTGTTTGTTACTGATGTAATATTGGTGAGGGGACACAATGGACACCTTTGCTGCCATAATGCTATGTGCTGGGTGTCAAGCGTGCCCCTGTGCCTTTAAGGAGAGGGGGGCTACCTCCAGGCTCACCTGCCCCCTATCTATCCATTAGAATGCATGTGCTTCTACTATGGAGGCTCTCAAATGTAAAACAAATAGGACTGCAGAAATATTGCGGCTGACTCTTACCAGAGAGCCTGGACCCTTTATTACGAGGGTCAAACAGGAAACACATCAGGAACAGCTCCAGAGCATCCAGGAGACTCCACCCAAACGAAGATTGTGTAGTCAGATCCAAATAAAACATAAAACGCTGGATAGTGTAAAACCTCTTAAGGGTTGCATTTAATATAAAGTATTGCACTTACACGTATCTATAGTAAAAACAGCATTGCATGATAAAAAAGGAAGGCAGCCGCCACAGAACATCCAAGCATATAAAATGTGCGATAACAGGAACATACATCTCAGCCCAACCGGTCTCGTTGACAAACGGACTTCTACCGGGACATATTCATCATCAAGCCTGTTTGACCCTTCGAAATAAAGTTTCCAGGCTCTCTGGTAAGAGTCCAACCTATTGTGGTGGTGGCGTGTTCACTTGGGAAGTGATTAACCTTATCCACAGTTGAATGGAGTTTGCCATTTGACCATATGGTCCATTTGAGAGAAGGATTTTTCTGGACTGTTTTTTTATTTTTATTTTTTTCAGTAATTTTAATATCAATCACTGTAGCGCAACACACCTTTATTTTGTTTTTTTGTGGTAATCTCACATTTGTGGTGCTGCTTTTTTTTTTTTACACTGAATTATCTTTTCACATGCGCAGTATTATTGTATTTAGAAATATTGGGGTGCCTTGGAGCGGCTCTGCAGCTTATACATGTGTGTGCTAACTAAACCCCTGTTTTTAACGCAAACTGTTAGACAGGATAATTTGGTTGGTTGCAGACCGGTTGGCGAGTTGGGCTGGGAATTTTCTTTGGTTTTGTTTTGCATGCCTATGTATAGGTTTGTGTCTACACAGAGCAACAATGTAAGAGGTACATTTCACATTTACACTGTTCGCCAATGGTTGGATCACGTCCAGTGGCGGCTGGTGATAATTTATTTGGGAGGGGCGCAAACAAACCCCTCCAGTCCAGGTCCCTACCTGCAGCCTCCAGCCTGGCCTGGAAAACGTAAGCGACATGATGGCGAATTTACATTCGCTAAAGTCAAAAGTGGGAGTGTTCGGGGAGCAGAGAGGACAACATTAAACAAGTCAATTAGAGCATCAGGCTGTAACCAAGTGCTTGCTAAAAACTGACAGAACTAATAGGCAGCTATTAGCCCCGCACAGTGGAACGATTTATTTTTAGATAAATTACATTATGACATTTCTTACTTTTAAGATGTTAAAAAACGTTAGTCATATTATCACTTATTTAAAAATAAATCCTTCTAGGAATATGAACGTTGGGGCCGGTGATGAACTTTGGGGGGCGGTGCCTCTGCTCCCCTTATGGACGGGCCGCCACTAACCACATCTACCCTGACTACCAATGTAAGGAGCTGCTACCACATTGGTCACATCTACACTGACCACCAATGTAAGGGGCACACCTACACTGAACAACAATGTTAGGGTCACATCTACACTGACCATCAATGTGTGGGGTTACATCTACACTGACCACCGATATAAGGGGCACATTTGCATTGACCAACAATGTAGGGGTCACATCTACACTGACCACCAATCTAGGGGTCACATCTACACTGACCTCCAATCTAGGGGTCACATCTACACTGACCACCAATCTAGGGGTCACATCTACACTGACCACCAAACTAGGGGTCACATCTACACTGACCACCAAACTAGGGGTCACATCTACACTGACCACCAATCTAGGGGTCACATCTACAGTGCCTTGCAAAAGTATTCACCCCCCCCCCCCTGGCTTTTTACCTATTTTGTTACATTACAACCTTTAGTTTAATGTTTTTTTAATCTGAATTATATGTGATGAATCAGAACACAATAGTCTAAGTTGGTGGAGTAAAATTAGAAAAATATATACATAAAACTATTTTTCCAGAAATAAAAACTGATAATTGGCATGTGCATATGTATTCACCCCCTTTGTTATAAAGCACATAAAAAGCTCTGGTGCAACCAATTACCTTCAGAAGTCACATAATTAATGAAATGATGTCCACCTGTGTGCAATCTATGATCTGTCATTACATATACACACACCTTTTTGAAAGTTCCCAGAGGCTGCAACACCTAAGCTAGAGGCACCACTAACCAAATACTGCCATGAAGACCAAGGAACTCTCCAAACAAGGGACAATGTTGTTTAGAAGTACAAGTCAGGGTTAGGTTATAAAAAAATATCCAAAGCTGTGATGATCCTTAGGAACACCATCAAATCTATAATAACCAAGAGGAAAGAACATGGCACAACAGCAAACCTGCCAAGAGACAGCCGCACACCAAAACTCACGGCTCGGGCAAGGAGGGCATTAATCAGAGAGGCAGCACAGAGACCTAAGGTAACCCTGGAGGAGCTGCAGAGTTCCACAGCAGAGACTGGAGTATCTGTACATAGGACGACAATAAGCCGTATGTTCCATAGCGTTAGGCTTTATGGCAGAGTGGCCAGAAGAAAGCCATTACTTTCAGCAAAAAACAAAATGGCACGTTTTGAGTTTGTGAAAAGGCATGTGAGAGACTCCCAAAATGTATGGAGGAAGGTGCTCTGGTCTGATGAGACTAAAACTGAACTTTTTGGCCATCAAAGAAAATGCTATGTCTTGCGCAAACCCAACACATCACCCAAAGAACGCCATTCCCACAGTGAAACATGGTGGTGGCAGCATCATGCTGTGGGGATGTTTTTCAGCAGTCGGGACTGGGAAACTGGTCAGAGTTGAGGGAAAGATGGATGGTGCTAAATACAGGGATATTCTTGAGCAAAACCTCTACCACTCTGTGTGTGATTTGAGGCTAGGACGGAGGTTCACCTTCCAGCAGGACAATGACCCCAAACACACTGCTAAAGCAACACTTGAGTGGTTTAAGGGGAAACATGTAAATGTGTTGGAATGGCCTAGTCAAAGCCCAGACCTCAATCCAATAGAAAATCTGTGGTCAGACTTAAAGATTGCTGTTCACAAGCGAAAACCATCCAACTTGAAGGAGCTGGAGCAGTTTTGCAAGGAGGAATGGGCTTTTTCCAGTGGTAAGATGTGGCAAGCTCATAGAGACTTATCCAAAGCGAATTGGAGCTGTGATGGGCGCAAATGGTGGCTCTACAAGTATTGACTTTAGGGGGGTGAATAGTTATGTGCATTGACTTTTTCTGTTATTTTGTCCTATTTGTTGTATGCTTCACGATAAAAAAAAATAATCTTCAAAGTTGTGGGCATGTTCTGTAAATGAAATGATGCAAATCCTTAAACAATCCAGGTTAATTCCAGTTTGTAAGGCAACAAAACACGAAAAATGCCAAGGGGGGGGGGGGGGGGTGAATACTTTTACACTGACCGTCAATGTAAGAGTCACATCTACACAGATCGCCAATGTAAGGGTCACATTTACACCGATCACCAATGTAAGGGTCACATTTACACCGATCACCAATGTAAGGGTCACATTTACACCGATCACCAATGTAAGGGTCACATCAGCACTTGCAACCAATTTAAGGGTCAGATCAACTCTGACCAACAATGGGTAAGGGGCACATCTACACTGAACACCAATGTAAGGGGCACATCTACACTGAACACCAATGTAAGGGGCACATCTACACTGAACACCAATGTAAGGGGTTGCATCCACAATGGCCTCCAATAAGGGTTCTCTACAGTTTTCACTCTCTATGTTTTTTTTTTCTGGCTATTTTGTATTTGTTTCATTTCATGATTATTAGAAAAAAACACCATTTTATTTAACCTACAACACACAATATACCAAGGGATAAAAGATTGAGACAGGCTGACACACAGTATTTGTTTCCTGGTAGCTTTTCATAGCTCCAGAAGTATATATACTAGAACGGTTGGTCATGTGACTCGCCAGCATCTGGGTCAATGACGTTGCAGGATGTCATACAAAAAATAAACCATTCAACACAGTAAATCAGGTTTTTCCACAGTTTTCAGAAACCTGCTGCAAATCTAACATTGTGGAAGAAATGCTGCAGTCACGGGCAAGGAAAGGAAACCTGTCTGTCATCAGATAAATATGGGGGTTGGCACTACTAACCACATCCAAAATACTATTTGCTTGGCTGTTGCACAGAACATTTAGCTGCAGTAATTTTTGAGGAAATGAGCTGGACTAATTATGAAGAATAGGACATTTCACATGCTAGGTTTCTGGCCTAGGCTTCCAGGCAACTAGCATTTTCAGAAGAACAGGAAAGGCAGAGTACAGAGGGAAGCCTTTCACAACAGGGTTCCACTGAAGCCCGGAGGTATCTACCGAAGTTGCTAGTGCATTCTCAAGACGAGAGCAGTCAGACTGACCTCCTGCCTACACTGACCACCAATTTAAGGGTCATAGTCAGAATTTTTTTCGCCTCCAAACACAGCTATTCCCCTTCCTCAAGAACGCACAAGTACAGTCATGACAATAAACATCTAAATTATTCAGAGAAGGATTGGGAGAAAGTGCTGTGGTCAGATGAGACCAAAATTGAGCTCTTTGGCATTAACGTGACTCACCGTGTTTGGAGGAAGAAAAATGCTGACTATGACCCTAAGAACACCATCTCTATAGTCAAGCACGTAGGTATAAACATGATGCTTTGAGGCGGTTTCTGTGCTAAAGAGACAGGCTGACTTTGCCGCATTGAGGGGCCAATGGACGGGGTCATGTATTGTAAAATCTTAGATGAGAACCTTCTTCCCTCAAGCAGAACACTGAAGTCAGGTCGTGGATGGGTCTTCCAGCATGACAATGACCCAAAACATACCGTCAAGGCAACAAAGGAGTGGCTCAGGAAGAAGCGCATTAAGGTCATAGAGTGGCCTAGTCAGTCTCCAGACCTAATCCTATAGAAAATATATGGAGGGAGCTGAAACTTCGAGTTGCCAAGAGACAGCTAAGAAACCTTAAGGATTTAGAGAGGATCTGTAAAGAAGAGTGGACTAAACTCCCTCCTGAGATGTGTGCAATCCTGGTCACTAACTAAAAAGAAACATCTTACCTCTGCGCTTGCCAACGAGGGTTTCTCCACCAAGTACCAAGTCATGTTTTGCTTGGGGTTCAAATACTAATTTTACCCACTAAACTGCAACTCAATTTATAGCATTTGTTTTATGAGTTTGTTTTTTTCTGGATTTTTGGTTGATATTCTGTCTCTATCAGCTTAAATACACCTATGATAAAATTATAGACCCTTCATTTCTTTGTAGGTGTGCAAACTTACAAAATCTGCAGGGGATCAATTATCTTCCCCACTGTAGGTCACATTCACACTGACCACCAATATATAGGTCAGATTCACACTGACCACCAATGTAAGGCCCCTTTTACACGGTCGGACCGTTCAGGTCCGCCTGTCAGTTTTGACGGCGGACCTGAACGGTAGCTCCATGCTAGTCTATGGAGCGACTGATGTCAGCGGAGGACATGTCCGCTGACATCCGACCCGGTCCAATCCGCTAAAAGCAGGCGGATGCCCCTACGTTCGCATCCTTCGCTGGCGGATCGGATCGGGTGAGATCTGATGAAAACAGACATGCTGTCCGTTCTCATCTGATCTCTCCATAGGCAGCAGCGGCGCTGGACAAGCCCCTCCCTGCTCAGTGAGCAGAGAGGGACCTGTCATCCGCCGGCTCAGCGAAGATTAACGGAGGGATCTCCCGCAGAGCTGGCGGACAGAGGCGGACTCAGAGGCAGCGGATCCCCCTCGTGGGAATGATGCCTAAGGGTCACATTTATTCACACAGACCACCAATGTATAGGTCATGAGCTACACTAACTGCCAATGTAAGGGTTTATGTCTACATGGACCACCAATGTAAGAGTCACACCTACACTTACCACCAATGTAAGGAGCTGCTTCCACACTGGTCACCAATGTATGGGTCACGTCTACATTGACCACCAACGTAAGGAGCTGCTTCCACACTGGTCACCAATGTATGGGTCATGTCTACATTGACCACCAATGTAAGGAGCTGCTTCCACACTGGTCACCAATGTATGGGTCACGTCTACATTGACCACCAACGTAAGGAGCTGCTTCCACACTGGTCACCAATGTATGGGTCATGTCTACATTGACCACCAATGTAAGGAGCTGCTTCCACACTGGTCACCAATGTATGGGTCACGTCTACATTGACCACCAACGTAAGGAGCTGCTTCCACACTGGTCACCAATGTATGGGTCACGTCTACATTGACCACCAACGTAAGGAGCTGCTTCCACACTGGTCACCAATGTATGGGTCATGTCTACATTGACCACCAATGTAAGGAGCTGCTTCCACACTGACTGCCAATGTAAGGAGCTGCTTCCACACTGGTCACCAATGTAAGGATCACATCTACACTGAACACCTATGTATGGGTCACATCTATACTGACCACCTACAGTATGTATGGGTCACATCAACACTGACCATCTATGAAAGGGTCACATCTACACTGACCACCAATGTAAGGGGTTGCATCCACAATGGCCACCAATAAGGGTTCACTACAGTTTTCACTCTCTCTGTTTTTTTTTTCTGGCTATTTTGTATTTGTTTCATTTCATGATTATTAGAAAAAAACACCATTTTATTTAACCTACAACACACAATATACCAAGGGACAGGCTGATACACAATATTTGTTTCCTGGTAGCTTTTCATAGCTCCAGAAGTATATATACTAGAACGGTTGGTCATGTGACTCGCCAGCATCTGGGTCAATGACGTTGCAGGATGTCATACAAAAAATAAACCATTCAACACAGTGAAATCAGGTTTTTCCACAGTTTTTAGAAACCTGCTGCAAAAGTAACATTGTGGAAGAAATGCTGCAGTCACGGGCAAGGAAAGGAAACCTGTCTGTCATCAGATAAATATGGGGGTTGGCACTACTAACCACATCCAAAATACTCTTTGCTTGGCTGTTGCACAGAACATTTAGCTGCAGTAATTTTTGAAGAAATGAGCTGGACTAATTATGAAGAATAGGACATTTCACATGCTAGGTTTCTGACCTAGGCTTCCAGGCAACTAGCATTTTCAGAAGAACAGGAATGGCAGAGTACAGAGGGAAGCCTTTCACAACCGGGCTTCAGTGGAACCCTGAGGTATCTACCGAAGTTGCTAGTGCATTCTCAAGACGAGAGCAGTCAGACTGACCTCCTGCCTACACTGACCACCAATTTAAGGGTCATAGTCAGAATTTTTTTCCCCTCCAAACACAGCTATTCCCCTTCCTCAAGAACGCACAAGTACAGTCCTGACAATAAACATCTAAATTATTCAGAGAAGGATTGGGAGAAAGTGCTGTGGTCAGATGAGACCAAAATTGAGCTCTTTGGCATTAACGTGACTCGCCGTGTTTGGAGGAAGAAAAATGCTGACTATGACCCCAAGAACACCATCTCTATAGGAGCTGCCTCCACACTGGTCACCATTGTAAGGATCACATCTACACTGAACACCTATGTATGGGTCACATCTATACTGACCTCCTACAGTATGTATGGGTCACATCAACACTGACCATCTATGTAAGGGTCACATCTACACTGACCGCCAAAGTAAGAGGTTGCTTCATCACTGCCAACCAATATAGGGATCACTAGTTTTCACACTCTGTTTTTTTTTTCTGGCCATTTTGCATTTGTTTTATTTCATGATTATTAAGAAAACTCCATTTTATTTAACCTACAACATACTGATCACACCAACGTACCACAGGATGTAGATCTAATAATTTTAATGGGGGTTTCCTGAGATCTAGAAACCATTTAAAGGTTTTCCTATGTGGTAAAAGGTTGAGACAGGCTGACACACAGCATTTATTTCCTGGTAAGTTTTCATACTAGAACAGTTGGGTCAATGGGTTTGCAGGATGTCATGCAAAGATAAACCATTCAAACAGGTTTTTCCACAGTTTTCAGAAACCTGCTGTAAATGTAATATTGCGGAAGAAAAGCTGCAGAAAATTACGGGCAAGGAAAGGAAAACTGTCATCTGATAAATATGGGGGTTGGCATTAGTTACTAACCACATCAAATATAAAAAAAAATCATTAAACGCTGCCACTATGTTCAAAGGCTACCACTGTGCCCATCAAACGCTGCCACTGAGCCCATCAAACGCTGCCACTGAGCCCATCAAACGCTGCCACTGAGCCCATCAAATGCTGCCAGTGTGCCTCCCGCTGACACCCCCCCGCGAGTGAATCGTGTGACACAACGCTGACACAATCCCCCCCGCGAGTGGATCGCGGGACACAATGCTGACACAACCCCATCCCTCCCCCCCGTGAGTGGAATCGCGGGACGCAACGCTGACACATATCTCCCAAAGGGTCACATTCACACTGACCACCAATGTATGGGTCATGTCTACACTGACTGCCAATGTAAGGGTTTGTGTTTACATGGACCACCAATGTAAGAGTCGCACCTATACTGACGGCCAATGTATGGGTCACATCTACACTGACCATCAATGTAAGGATCACATCTACACTGACCACTAATGTAAGGATCACATCTACACTGACCACTAATGTAAGGGTCACATCTACACTGACCACCAATCTAACAGTCACATCAACATTGAGCATCCACTGTATGTATAAGTCACATCTACACTGACCACCAATGTAAGGGTCACATCAACACTGACCACCAATGTAAGGGTCACATCAACACTGACCACCAATGTAAGGGTCACATCAACACTGACCATCTTTGTATGGGTAACATCTATACTGACCACCAATGTGGGTCACATCAACGCTGACCATCTATGTAAGGTTCACATCTACAATGACCACCAATGTAGGGGGTTGCTTCCAGAATGGCCACCAATATAGGGATCACTACAAATTTTCTCTGTTTGTTTTCTGGCTATTTTGTATTTGTTTCATTTCATGATTATTAAGCAATTTTTTTACTTAACCTGGTAAAAGTTTGAGACAGGCTGACACACACTATTTTTTTCCTGGTAGCTTTACATAGCTCCAGAAGTATATATACTAAAAATTGTTGGTCACGTGACTAGCCACGGCCTGGGTCAATGGGTTTTTGCAGGTTGTCATACAAAGATAAACTGTTCAACGTGGAAAATCAGGTTTTTCCACAGTTTTCAGAAACCTGCTGCAAACGTAACATTGTGAAAACCATAATATGATGTGAAATGTATTTTTTCTAGCGTCGTAAAAGGAAAAGGTATGTCTATGAAATCTATTTAGTATCAGAGGGTGCTGTTATTTTCTGAACTATTCATGCCTGTAAACTGTGCAGAATGAGATGTAGCAGTATCAGTATATAACAATATTTAACCTGAAATGTCCATCCGAGTACACATGACTTGATTGCATGCTTTTCCCTTGGGCCAAGGAATGGCAAGTCAATTAGCAGTTTACATACTGAACAAAACTTAGTGATGGCAATTTTCCACGGGTCAGTAACCAGGCATGCCACATGCCCCATGGTCATCCTCCTTACCCATTTCCTGTCTGGTGCTGCATATTCCAGGTCCATATGCCAGCACCGCTTCCTTCACTGTCTCCAGCGACTCCTCATTGTTCTCTGCAAAGCCAAGATAGTTGTAAGATCCCATGTTTATCACGTCCTTGATCACTTTTCCTGTGTACCTAAAATTAAAAGAATAAAATTTTTTTTTAAAGTATCTAAACCCAAAAACAAAAATGTAACACATTGCAGCTTACTAGTCCTTAGATGTGGTGGCTGCATTAGTTTTCTTGTGTTTTTTTTCAGGCTTTTTCCCCTCTTTCATTTTTATCTGGTGATCCTGCCACTAACATGCTTCCTGTGCTAAGGTGTCTACAATCACCTATTGTACTGTATCAATACAGAAGCAGCATTGTTCCCTAGGACAGGATGTTAGGACTACAGAACACCCCCTCCTTATCTCCATAACATATGTGAGGTGTTCAGTAGTAAGACTGCTTGAGATAACACTGCAGAGTTCACAGGGCGGCACAGAATTTCTGGCAGTTCATATTTTTTTTTTTTTACCTTTAATTTAATTAAATTAAATTAATTTTAACTGTTTTACATTGTTTGCACATATGCTTAAAAAATCATTTTAGGCCTGAAGATTACATAAAACACCCAAAACATTGTATATTATCTGAAAGCAGACACCCTAGAGAATAAAATAGTGGTAGTTCCAATTTTTAATGTCACACATTATTACTGCAAAGGTCTAGGAAACGCAAAATGTCTGGGAAAAAACAAAAAACAAAAACACTAAAGTTAATTTTAGGGCACCCAAATGCAATAAATTACCCTTTTTTTTGGTGAAATATAAAAGATGAGGTTTAACTGAGTAAACAGATAACCAACATGTCAAACCTTAGAACTGCGTGCTTCCGAGGAAAGGTGACAAACTTTAAAGTGATTGTAAAAGTAAAAAAACAAAAACAAAAAAACAAACATGTCGTACTTGCCTCCACTGTGCAGCTCGTTTTGCACACAGTGGCCCTGAACTTGCTCCTCTGGGGTCCCCCGGCGGCTTCTCCCCACATCTGATAACCCTCTCGGACAAGCGCTTCCCCGAGGGGGTTACCTTGCGGGCGCGCGCCAGAGTCCAGCATTCGGTGTCTATAGAGGCTGAATGCAGGACTCGGCCCCGCCCCCGGCTCTCGCGTCATTGGATTTGATTGACAGCAGCGGGAGCCAATGGCTGTGCTGCTATCAATCTATCCAATCAAGAGCCGAGAACCCCGGGCAGAGAGACAGCGCATCCCCGTGGGTCAAGTTCGAGGGTTCAGGCAAGTAAAACGGGGGGGGGGTCACTGACAGGTATAGGATGCATTAAGGTGAAAAGACACAAAGGTTTATTACAACCCTTTTTAATACCCTATATTTTCCATACGTGACACTTTAAAAGTCCTCATATAAATCATCCATTTAGTGTTATTAGTGTTACGGGGAAGGTCTGGTGCTAGAAATGTTGCACTCACTGCAGCGTGTGCGGCAATATGTAACTTGTATAGCAATCTGCGTTTTCATGCGCAGGCACCTCCTACCTAGACAGTGTGAAGTTTATGCTTATGTGTCTGGAGCAGCATGGAGCCTTTATATGTCAATGGAGATGCAGCAGCTGTACAACTCACCTGTACAGTCAAGCTAGACAGGTGTGCAGATACTGGTGCACGGCCCCAGGCGCACAGTCTATGGTTGGGTCAATGCACCCATCTCTGCGTACCTGCCATACTTACATGTGCGGGTGAGTCTGTACAGCCCCTGCATGCATCTCTATTGATTAACACAGGCCGCTTGCCTGCAGCTCCAGATGAAGAAACAGTGTTCTTCACTCTTCAAAAAGCATTTGACAGGCAGTAAGGAGGCTTTGTATCACATTCTCACTGCCCGATTTAACCTGCTAAATGCTGCACTACCGCACCACAGACACAAGCATTGTGCGTGGTTCCAGCGCGGCCCCATTCACTTGAATAGGTTGCTTTTGGCGGGTGGTAGTTCCCACCAAAACGAGACAGGGGGTATAGTACCTGCTGTGGTCATGAGGCAAAGCATCACAGCCGCAACATGTGTACACTCCCTGTCTGTGCATTTCCAGCTAAACAGGAACTGGTTGAGGCCCAGTAAACGTGCAGCTAAACCGTGTGATTTTACACCCTCCCCAACCGATGAGACCTTAAAGTGTCCAGATATGGATTACCTATTCAGCTCTTATCACTAAAAATAAATACATAGGTACATAAGAAATATGTTTGAAAATACGAGCACTTATAGTGCCTTGAAAAAGTATTCACACCCCTTGAAATTTTCCACATTTATTCATGTTACAACCAAAAACGTAAATTTATTTTAATGGGATTTTATGTGATAGACCAACACAAAGTGGCATTGTAGCTCTGGCTGTGTGTTTAGGGTCATTTTCCTGCTGGAAGGTGAACTTCTGCCCCCAGTCTCAAGTCTTTTGCATACTAACAGGTTTTCTTCTAAGATTGCCTTGTATTTGGCTCCATCCATCTTCCCATCAACTCTGATCATCTTCCCTGTCCCTGCTGAAGAAAAGCATCCCCACAACATGATGCTGCCACCACCATGTTTCATGATGGGGATGGTGTGTTCAGGATGATGCGCAGTGTTAGTTTTTCAACACACATAGCGTTTGCTTTTAGGCCAAAAAAGTCCAATTTTGATCTCATCTGACAAGAGCACCTTCTTCCACGTTTGCTGTGTCCCCCACATGGCTTCTTACAAACTGCAAACGGACTTCTTATGGCTTTCTTTCAACAAAGGCTTTCTTCTTGCCACTCTTCCATAAAGGCCAGATTTGTGGAGTTCAGACTAATAGTTGTCCTGTGGACAGATTCTCCCACCTGAGCTGTGGATCTCTGCAGCTCTTCCAGAGTTACCATGGGCCTCTTGGCTGCATCTCTGATTATTGCTCTCCTTGCCCGGCCTGTCAGTTTAGGTGGACGGCCATGTCTTGGTAGGTTTGCAGTTGTGCCATACTCTTTCCATTTTCGGATGATGCATTGAACAGTGCTCTGTGAGATGTTCAAAGCTTGGGATGTTTTTTTAAAACCTAACCCTTCTTTAAACTTCTCCACAATTTTATCCCTGACCTGTCTGGTGTGTTCCTTGGCCTGCATGATGTGGTTTGTTCACCAAGGTCCTCTGAGGGCTTCACAGAACAGCTGTATTTATATGGTGATTAAAGAGGACCTGCCGTCTGCTCGTATAATATAATAAAAACATCTGCCATTCTAAAGTTTCCCTCCAACCACTTAGCATATTATTTATATATACTGTGATTCTGTACTTGCCAAATATGCTGCAGAAATCTCCCTCCACCGAGTCTGGCTGCAACCATTTTAACTGTGGGCAGCTGAAGCTTCTGCCTGTTCACTGCCTGGATTTACACAAAACACACAGAGGCACACCTCCAGCTCTGCAGCTCTCATTGGGCCTCTTATGACTCACCCCCCCCCCCCCGGAAAACTCTCACAAGATTGAGAGAGAGAGAGACAGCTGTGCATGAAGTCGTACGCCTAGGCTTTTTACCAGACAAGAAACAGGAGTGGGCTATATAAGATATTTACTGGCAGAAAAATATGTTTTACTATCCAAAGTTAAAACAACAAGGGCATAAGATTTAATAGATGGAAAGTTGAAAAAAATGACTGAAGGTCCGCTTTAACTTATACACAGGTGGACTATTTACTAATTAGGTGACTTCTGAAGGCAATTGGTTCCACTAGACTTTAGTTAGGGGTATCAGAGTAAAGGGGGCTGAATACAAATGCACGCCACACTTTTCAGATATTTATTTGTAAACAATTTTTAAAACCATTTATCATTTTCCTTCCACTTCACAATTATGTGCCACTTTGTGTAATGCTGCGAACACACGGCCGGACCCACGGGCTAAACTCCGTCGGCATTTCCGATGGAAAGTTTTAGAACATGTTCTATATCTGAGTCTGTCGGAAATGCAGACAGAAAAAGTCTGATGGAATGTCCGACCGAAAGCTCCCATCGGACTTTTTCTGTTGGGAAATCCGGCCGTGTGTACGCGGCATTAGTCTATATAGAGCAGAAATTGAACGAGAAGATCTGGATGCCGCACACTGGATTGAATTACAAAAACGCCTTTATTGTAAAAGCTGGATCACAAAGTATACAGGACAATCTGGCAGAATGTACAGGGCTCAGCTGACGCGTTTCGCACTCATGATAAGTGCTTACTCATTAGCTATGAGTAAGCACTTATGAGTGCAAAACGCGTCAGCTGAGCCCTGTACATTCTGCCAGATTGTGCTGTATACTTTGTGATCCAGCTTTTACAATAAAGGCGTTTTTGTAATTCAATCCGGTGTGCGGCATCCAGATCTTCTCGTTCAATTTCTGCTCTACTTTGCATTCAGCCAGCACCTGGAACTCTCCACTTCTGAAGGACTTATACTAATCGTTCACTTGGATTTAGACCTACCTGAGCGGTGGAACTTTCTCGGCATTAGTCTATCACATAAAATACATTTACGTTTTTGGTTGTAACATGACAAAATGTGGAAAATTTCAAGGGGTATGAATACTTTTTTTAAGGCTCTGTATTTCTATTGGCATTCTGACAGCACAGCATTGTGTCCAAGTACACAACCAGAAAATGATTGAAGTGGGGCAGACAATAAAATGTGCTTCTAATTTTTATTATAAATGTCATGGGAAAGTAAACACTGGCCATTTGTTTTCAATTCTTATTCTTCAAAATTAATCCATACACATCCACTATCATGGATGCAATCTATTTCTCATTAAAAGTAGAACTAAAGGCAAAACTTTATTTTTCGTTTTGGATAGAAGGGAGAGGGATTAGAAACCCTGTCAGTTTTAATTGCTGTCTGTGCCCCCAGTTCGGGAGATTCACCCTCTCTATGTGTCCTGTTTACCGTTATCATAGAAAGTAAAAGAAAATCCCAAAGTTTGGATTGTCCCCAGAAAAGTAATAGAGGGGAAATCTTCCAATTGGGACACTAGTTCTGGTGACCTGGGGGTCCCCAAGAGATTCCCTTAATTTTCAGGGATTTCCTCTCCCTTCCTGTTTGGCTTTGGGACAGGAAGTGAAGGGAAATCTCCGCAATCGGACAAAGATGGTCAAAATAAACCTTACAGGGGTTATAATCCTCCCTTACTCTATCCAAAATTAAAAAAACACATTTTTTTTGCCTACAGTACTACATTAAAAATTGTTTCTGTGTTTTTCTCCCTAGTGCAACCTAGCTGTGGTCATGTATGTAACGGTTGTGCACATTGAGCCCATGAAAAGCTGTATGCAACATCCATTTTGTTCAGGTCTCAGCCATGTTTGTCATAATAGCTCAGTGATCTTATTCCCTCCCTTCTCCTTCAATTCATGGAACCCATAGGCTTAATTTAACACACGCTTATCTCAACTTTGGGGCAGCAGACACCAGCACACAGGTCCTTTGCGGAGCTGTAAACAGCTAACTGAGTTCTGGCGGGATGTCTGTTCATTTCTTCTGACCAGACCCATGGCAGAACTATGACCAGATCCTTCAGTCCTGTCACTCATGGTTTGTAGGGCAATTAAAGCACTAGGAACACATAGCAGCGTGCAATAAAAATGTCATAAAGCAGTCAGGAATGACCTCTGCCCTACTCACAATTAATAGTAATCTTAAAGGTTTCTTTTTTTTTATTTAACAACATGTTATATGTACTCTGTGCAAGTGTTTTGCATAGAGCGGCCCAATTCTCTTTTTCTAGGGTCCCCCAACGGCACTCCTGGCCCCTCCTCTTCATCGAGTGCCCCCACGGAGAGCAGATTTCCATGGGGGCACCCGTGTAGGCGTGCTCCCGAGTCCTGCTGCTGTGTCCATTGACAAAGACAGCAGGACTCAGCCCTGCCCCTGGATTTGATTTGAGCCAATGGCTCCTGCTGCCATCAATCTATAAAACTAGAACCTGAGACAGCGGCTGGAGCTGCTGGGCTCGTCCATACATGACTACGCTAGAGCATACAGAAGGGGAGATAGCAGTCTCCTACCTCCTGGGTGACAGGCCCATCTGATACACTCTGGTATCACTGGACCTAAAATTTAATGTTGGACAATAATCTACAAGTTTCTAGAATGCGACCTGCCCATATTGGAAGATATTAATGTTCGTATAAAACAGTGTGTAAGGGAGGGCCATGATACAGTCATAAACACGATGGCCACTCCTCAGACGCTTAAAGAGGTTGTAAAGGTAATTTTTTTTTTCTTTAAAAATAACAAACATGTTATACTTACCTTCACTGTGCAGCTCGTTCTGCACAGAGTGGCCCCGAACCTGCTTTTCTGGGGTCCCTCGGCGGCTGTCTCAGCTCCTCCCCACAATAACTAACCACCTTAATGCGAGCTCCCTCGCATGGTGATTAGTTATTGCAGGCGCGCTCCCGTGATACAGCCGGCGGCTATAGCCGCTCGCTGTATCACTCGGCCCCGCCCCCCCGGCGCGCCGCGTCATTGGATGTGATTGACAGCAGCGCGAGCCAATGGCTGCGCTGCTTTCAATCCATCCACTATAGCCAATCAGCGACCAGGCTGATCGGCTGAATGGAGGTCGGGAACGAGCGGCCGAGTTTTTGAGGCGTCAGGTAAGTAAAACGGGGGGGCTGGGGGCGGCGGTATTATCAAAAGTTTTTTCACCTTAATGCATAGAATGCATTAAGGTGAAAAAATGTATACCTTTACAACCCCTTTAATTGGTCAGATGGCCTCTGTCAACACCCCTTTGATCCCAGGGAAAAGGGAGATGCCAGGACAGTTTAACAGTTCTCATGTACCATCAACCAAGTAACATCTGTCAAGTTATGAGAGTCAATAATACGTTGCCCATCGACTGAACTCTGCTGAAACCAGAACATTGCAAGTATTCTTTTTCAAATCGTCTTTATTTCTCTGTTTTTTTTTTGTCTCTTTATTTCTTTGTAACACCCTTTTTCTGTAAATACTTTATTTGCACCATTTTTGACCTTTTCATTATTAAACCCTATTTTGGAAAGTGTTAACATTGCCTCGAGCACTGTTAATGCAAACTAAAAATAATCCGTGTCTCTATCCTCTGAACATACCCGTCTGTGGTGACAGTGTGTGTTACAGACGTTTATTCTGAAATTATAGTTGGTATTGCGAAGATTGCGCATCTCCTCCTCCTCTGTCAAAAGGTGGTGGTGGTAGCTTACAGGTTAATAGCTTAAGTAATGTAACCCAGTGACAATCATTCTCAGGATGCTGGCACCTAGATTGGGTCCCGCAAGCTGGGAAATCTTTGTGCAGGGTGCAGCTGAGAGTGGCATTGTTCCGCAAGTGACATCACGGTGTGAGATTGGCCAGTCCTTTGTCACAAGTTGGTGTGAAGGGCAGGAAACCGATATCCACTTTCGCCACAATGTACACTGCTCTATGCACACTACAAATCCTATGGTGGTGAGCAAGAGAGGATGGCTACATTCCTACATACAGTGGAACCATGGAAAATGTACGTAGCCACCCTCTAACAAGGAAAAGTCTTCTGGCACAGTGGTGTAGTGGATAGCACTTTCGCCTAGCAGTAAGAAGGGTTGCTGGTTCGAATCCCAACCACGACACCTGCCTGGAGTTTGCATGTTCTCCCTGTGCCTGCGTGGGTTTCCTCCGGGTACTCCGGTTTCCTCCCACACTCCAAAGGCATGCTGGTAGGTTAATTGGATCCTGTCTAAATTGTCCCTAGTATGTATGAATGTGAGTAAGGGACCTAAAAATTGTAAGGTCCTTGAGGGTAGGGACTGATGTGAATGTACAACGTATATGTAAAGCTCTGCGTAAATTGACGGCGCTATAGAAGTAACTGAAAATAAAAAAAAAACAAAGGAATTTGGAATTTAGGAGCAGGCTAATAGCAATAGAAGGGACTTTTTAAAGGGGTTGCAAAGCTTCAGTTTTTTTTTTTTTTTTAAACAAACATGTCATACTTCCTTCCTCTGTGCAGTTGGCTTTGCACAAAGTGGTCCTGATCCTTCTCTTCTGGGGTCCCTCAGCAGCTCTAGTAGCTCCTCTTCTTCTCGAGTGCCTCATCGGAGAAGCGATCTCTTTGGGGACACCCGTGCGTTCCCGAGTCCTGCTTCTGTGTCTACTTACACAGAAAGCAGGACTTGGCCCCGCCCCCCGGCACCGCATCATTGAATTTGATTGACAGCAGTGGGAGCCAATGGCTGCGCTGCTATCAATCCATCTAATCAGGACCGGAGACACCGGCTTTTGCTGTGTGCGCTCGTCCCCGGTGCGAGAATAGGAGGGTACAGGTAAGTAAAATGGGGGCTCTGGGGGGCTGCAGCATTACAGGAGGTTTTCACCTCAATGCAAAGAATGCAATGAGGTGAAAAAACTCAAGGGTTTACAACCACTTCAGGAATACAGACTTGAACAGATTTTTAAATATCGCCTACCACCATTTTTAAGTACCACTTACTCTTTATATGGCAAGTGTAAAGAAGTTGCTGAAAGATTTGTCACAGTGCTTCTCTATGGAGCCAAGTGACAACTAAGCTTCTACAAGATAATTGCCAAGTCCGCCATGGCGGTCTGTGTGGAGGGACACTGGAGAGGACACTCATAATTACACCTTAATAAAAGGTGTCAATATAACCTTCACGACTGGAGGAACAATTTCCGATTGCCTTCACTACTCTCCTGTAAAGTACTGATGTATATCGACACTGCAGGAGATACTATTCACATATAGAAAGATTAGTATTACTTTTTATGACAAATGCTGAGGTTTCCCAGGTACATGCTTGCATATATAATACTACTCTGCGTCCCCCCCACCTCTGTTAGGAAGGAAAAAATACTCCTTTGTATTGGAGCAGTATCAACTGTAAACTTTTAGCGGTTGCTGACGTCAATTAAGTAACTTTGCTTCCTCTACACTCCTGCAAGGTATGACTTGGGTCACATGTTGTATAGGATCAAAGTTGATCAATATCAGTGAATTAGGTATGAGGAAGAAGATATAACTTGCGGTTACAGCTCAGATTGCTAACACTGGCCTCTTTAGTTAGATTTGCATAGGTCTTAGGATTACAGCACTGTAGGTAAAGCTTATTCTTACATGTAAAATTTTGGGTAAAAATATATTACTATTTGCCTGTTATTACAGCAGTAAATGTTAAAGCCCAACTCCAGGGATTACATTAAAAAAAAAAAAATACTCTTTTGCCCCCCTTCCAATGTAAGACTAAAATGCATATTAACCACTTGCCTACTGGTCACTTATACCCCCTTCCTGCCCAGGGCAATTTCAGCATTCAGCGCTGTCACACTTTGAATGACAATTGCGCGGTCATGCAACACTGCACCCATATGACATTTTTATAATTCTTTTCACACATAGAGCTTTCTTTTGGTGGTATTTAATCACCACTGGGTTTTTTAATTTTTTGCTAAAACAAACAAAAAAAAAGACCGAAAATTTTGAAAAAAAACCCAAAAAAACATTTTTCATAGTTTGTTCTAAAATTTTGCAAACAAGCAATTTTTCTCCTTCACTAATGTGCGCTGATGAGGCTGCACTGATGGGCACTGATAGGCTGCACTGAGAGGTGGCACCGATTGGCAACACTGGTGGGCCCTGATGGGACTGCACTGATAATATGGTTATGGTTATATGTGGATATATTGGCTCTCTTCTTTTCTCAAGCTGTCAGTGTGAGGAAAGAAAAGCCGATAAGCAGCTTGTGTTTACATCCTGTGATCAGCTGTCATTGGCTGACAGCTGATCATATGGTAAAGGGCCACTGCGATTAGCACTTTACCCCGATCTGTGATCAGCTGAGTTTGAAGGACTCAGCGATCACAGAGCACACCGCAGGGGGCGCACAGGCAGCGTGATCACGGAAGGACGCCCATGTATGCCCTCCCGGTCTTTCAGCTATAGAGTGGGGGGCAAGCGATTAAGGGATGAGGAATACGGTATAATATACAGTACACCTTACATCTCGCTCTCCTCCGATATGGGTTGTGGTCGGTCCCTTGTCATTCTCACGTACAATGCAAGGGTATTGATCCTACATTGTACTTTAGGAAATCATCATGTGACTGTGGCCTGTAGTGCCTTAAGCTGGCCATACATGGATAGAATATCGTTCGAAAAAGCATTCGATACACTTGGTCGTTCGACTTTCGAAACGTTATTAGGCCAATTTCGATTATCGAATGGCAAAGTTTTATGGCAAAAAAATGAACCGTAATGTTGGATTTTTTAGCCTAAACGATCGATTTTCTAAACAACAGTAGTGAAATCGATCAAAAACTGTTTAATACCCAGGGATCGTTACTTACTGCAACGTTTGCTATAGACAAGTTTGATATATTCTCAGGTCTCATGATAAATGGGAATAAATCTGTAAAATTCCCATTGGACCCTTTGCAGGGCCCTCTTCCACAGGCAGAGTCACAACTCAAAGTTGATTAGATGTTAAAATTAAATAGCTCTGGATAATTATTTCTATTGAGATCTCTCTCTCTCTCTATCTATCTATCTATCTATCTATCTATCTATCTATCTATCTATCTATCTATCTATCTATCTATCTATCTATTTCTCAACTCTTGTCACTATTAGTTCAGAAATTAAAATCTCAGGGTAGAGTGTGGTGTAAATTGCCACTATCTGTGGCTGGTCGCAATTAAAGTGATACTAATGTCTCATTTTTTTTTTTGTGTTTAGAAAGAATAAACATGTTATACTTAACTGCTCTGTGTAATGGTTTTGCACAGAGCAGCCCAAATCCTCCTCTTCTCGGTTCCCTCTTTGGCGTTCCAGCTTGCTATGGGGCACCGAGCTGAGCTGTAGCTTTGTGTGTTCATTCATACACAGAGCCGTGGCTAGGCCCCGCCCCCTCTATCTCATTGGTTCACTGACAACTGCTGCACACACAAGGTTTTTTATCTTAATGCATAGAATGCATTAAGATAAAAAAAGCTTCTGCCTTCACAACCTTTAATCCTTCAAAAATGATATGGATGCCTTAGTTAATGTTTTACTTACACAACTCGCCCTGTTGAATTCCGTTTAAATTGAACTTTTGAAAGAATTTACTACGATTTTTCGAAACCTGATATGGTGTAATAAAAAAGAAAAGAAAACCACTGCCCCCCCACCTATAACTGGCCATTGCAGCAAGTAGCATTGTAAGTAGCATTGTAAGGAAACAAAGCCTAGGAAAACTCCAAGCTCACTTACAGCCAGCGAAAACCAAATTAATCTGTCTAATAGTATGCGTTAAAAACAGGGGTTTTAGTCTGCACACATTTGCAAATACATGTGTAAGATACAGGCCCCGACAAGGCACCCTGGTATCCAGAGGAGTAACTATAACCTTCAGGGCCCCAGTGCAAAAAACCATAAAGGGCCCCTGACCCGTAGTATGATGGGGGGGTATTGTGAAAGGATGAGGGGCAGTGTGACGGGGGCAGTATGACGGGGTATTTTGACAGGTGGGAGGGCAGTGTGACCAAGGAAGGGTATCTGGGAAGTGTGACCAGAGGGGGGAGAGTGATAAGAGGGGGCACTGTGAAAGAAGGGGGGCAGTGTGACAAGAAGAGGCAGTACGATGGGGGCAGTGTGACAGGAGGGGGGCAGTGTGAGAGGAAAAAGATACCTGGGAAGTATGACAAGAAGGGGGCAGTGTAA
Organism: Lithobates septentrionalis; assembly: GCA_037952835.1. Lineage (NCBI taxonomy): Eukaryota > Metazoa > Chordata > Amphibia > Anura > Ranidae > Lithobates > Lithobates septentrionalis. The sequence goes on along the minus strand of JBBDGP010002613.1, from coordinate 360,965 downwards.
TGAGGGAGCACTGTGAAAGGAGGTGGTCTGTGTAACAAGGGGGGGGGGGGGTAGTGTGACAGGAGGGGGGTAAATATGACAGAAGGGGGCAGTGTGACGAGGGGGCAGAATGATGGAGGAGCAGTGTTACAGGAGGGTATTGTGCCAAGGGGGCAGTGTGACAGGTGGGGGGCAGTGTGATGGGGATATAGTATGACGTGGGCAGTGTGATAAAAGAGGGGCTATGTGGCAGGTGGGGGGGGGCAGTGTGACGGGTGATAGGTGGGGAGCCAGTGTCACAGGTGGGGGGCCAGTGTCTGGCTTACCTTACATAAGCCCAAATGCAAGAAACAGCATGCTTCTTTGTGATGTCCGTGGGATGTCCCTCCAGCCAGCACAGTTCACTTCCCGAGTGTCAGTGTATACAATGGTAAGGGGGAGGGGCCTCTGACCCGAGCATGTATCGGCAAGACCCAGAGTGTACAAGCAGAGGAACAAACTTGTGCACCAAATCTGGTGCCTGCTCGGGTCAGAGGTCCCTGCCATCCCCTCTCCATTGTATACAGCGGCACTCGGGAAGTGAACTGTGCTGGCTGGAGGGACATCCCGCGGACAAAGCATAGCTGCCGATCGCCCCCTCCAACCCCCCTCCTCCGTATAGTTAGATGCCAGCCGGAGGTTCAGGGGGAGGTGCGGGGTCTTGGGGACACCCACACTGGCGGAATGCCAGGTCCCAGTCGCAAGTGTGACTGTAGCAACCTTGGTAATTGTGCCACTGCTGGTATCTGTAGTCCTATATCACTAGCTTATGAATGACTCCCCAATGGAAGCACATGCATTCTGATGGATAGATGGAGGGCAGATGGACTGAAGGGAGCCCACACCTTCTTAAAGTTACAGGGGCACACTGAACACTCTGTACATAGCACAAAGGCTGCAAAGGTGTCAGTGCGTTGCCTGACCAATAAAAAGGGGTGGGCTCCATTCAGTCCATCTGCCCTCCATCTATCCATCAGAATGCATGTGATTCCACTGTGGAGTCACTCGTAAGCTATGGTGTAATAAGCCTGCTAGAAATAAATATGAATTTTTACAATATCCAAATGACCAAGGGGGGCTATCAGCACTAAACCTTGTCTATATTTTTTGGTGCCTCAACTTCAGCATATTGCAGCATGGGAAACGGGCGAGTTGCACGTATCCTCCTATAAAAATACTTACTTACCTATTTTATAATGGTAATCCTTTGTTGTTTTAGACTCTACTATTCCACCTTTTAATCAATTTACCTATCCAACATTAAACTTGATATACAGGGTTTGTAAGTCCACTAAGGATGAGCTCAGGCGTATTCGCAAGCCGCACGTGCCGAGCCTGCCAGGAAGTCGGCACTGGACAGCGCTAATCACAAGCAGTGAGACATTTCCCAATCTCTGCAGCCGCACATCGGGACAATGTCTCACTGCCTGTGATTAGCGCTGTGCAGTGCCGACTTCCTGGCGGGCTCAGCACGTGCGGCTTGCGAACACACCTGAGCTCATCCTTAACCTCCCTGTCGGTTTTCCCGAGTGTGGCTCGGGGTTAAATTTCAGCACCATTAGCGGTAACCCAGAGCCACACTCGGGATTACATCTCAGGATCCTGGTGCAGTGTACTTACCTTGTCCCCAGGATCCTGCAATGTTCCCCCGTGGTGTCTGTGGGCTCTGTCCTCCGCCCGAAGCCTCTCTGTGGCGGGCTCCCTTCCCGGCGAGCATCGCGACGCACGGGGGCGGAGCCTGGCGGCAAATTCAAAAAAGTGAAAATTCATAATACATACAGTACACTGTAATCGTACAGATTACATTACTGTATGAAATTAGTTCACATCTCTTTTGTCCCCATTGCTTTGTCCAATGCCCTGCATGCAGTTTTATATGATATATACTGTTCTTTCTGCCTGGAAACTGGAGATTGTCCATAGCAACCAAAGAGTGTCCCTTTACGTCAAAAGTGGTTTTAGAACAGCTAGAAAACAGCGATAGTAAATTAGAACACTTGCAGAATTGAGATATAGTGAATCGTGGGGAAATTTATTTTATTATTATTATATTATTATTTTTATATAATTATTTATATTTATTTATTATATTATAATTTATGATTTTGTGTTTCAAACTTCATCATACCTGGAATATCTACTAGACTCTTGGTGGACAGATTTAAGTGGGCTATTGCTAAGAATTACAGGCCTACAATATAAAAACGTCAAATTTCTATGCAAAACAATTGTACCGCTTTGAGACGCAAAAATCTGAAATAATCATACCGCCAGGGAGGTTAAAGTCCACTAACAAAATACTGGGCTTCTCGGGTTATACTAGATTTACACCACTAATGGTAAACAGAGCATTTCTGGAAATTCAACAATTGGCAGGTTTTTCAAGATGGAAGCATGCAGGGATTATTACTTTGACACATTTGTACTCCAATAGTCTTGAAACATACCAACAACTTTGCACTGAATATAATCTAGACCAAAAATGTTTTTTTCATTATTTACAGCTAAGACATGCCTTGAAGACTCAAGGCTTGGTTCCAATGGTCCCTTTTCTGTCTGTTTTCATCTTGAATAACATACAGTGCCTTGAAAAAGTATTAACACCCCTTGAAATTTTCCACATTTTGTCATGTTACAACCAAAAACGTAAATGCATTTTATTGGGCTTATATGAGACCAACACAAAGTGGCACATAATTGTGAAATGGAAGGAAAATGATAAATGGTTTTCAAATTTTTTTACAAATAAATATCTGAAAAGTATGACGTGCATTTGTATTCAGCCCCCTTTACTCTGATACCCCTAACTAAAATCTAGTGGAAACAATTGCCTTCAGAAGTCACCTAATTAGTGAATAGAGTCCACCAGTGTGTATTTTAATCTCAATATAAAATACAGCTGTTTTCTGAAGCCCTAAGAGGTTTGTTAGAGAACCTTAGTGAACAAACATCATCATGAAGGCAAAGGAATACACCAGACAGATGCACGCCACACTTTTTACATATTTGTAAAGAATGTTGAAAACCATTTATCATTTTTCTCCCACTTCACAATTATGTGCCACTTTGTGTTGGTCTATCACATAAAATCCCAATAAAATACATTTAAGTTTTTGGTTGTAAAATTTCAAGGGGTATGAATACTATCTCAAGGCACTGTAGTTAGTGCAAACACCATGAAGGGCCTTATTACTAAGGTCTATACGCGATTGTTATCTGAAAGGCAATCTAACATTACTGTTCCATGTAGGCAAAGATGGGAGGCAGATATTGATGTGACCCTAGGGGATGTATGGCATCAAATATTACAGAATGTTCAGCTCGTTTCATTATCTTCCACTCAGAGTGACCCAAATTTCCATTCGCTATAGGGGTTATCCCACCCCAGAGTTGTTGGATAGGCAGTAGAGAAAACTCTGAATGCGCAAGATACTGTATTTATTGGCGTATAACACTCACTTTTTCACCATGAAAATCGGGTGCAAATAGCGTGTGCGTGTTATACGCCAATACTTCAATTTTAGCTGCCTCGGAGGGGGGCGGGACGAGCGCCGTCAGATTACATACAGTGAGAATCTCCTGTTTACTTGGTGGCCTCTGTAATAGGAAGTCCCGTCTCCTGGGCCACCATTGGACCACTGTTCTATCATAGGAGATTCCCTGTCCCCTCTAGGCTGCAGATGGGCATCGATCAGGTTGCACTGATGGCAATGGTGAGGCTGCTGCATTGATGGCAATAGTGAGGCTGCATTGAAGTGGACTGATGAGGCATTGATGGCACTTGTGAGGCTGCAGATGGGCATTGATCAGGCTGCATTGATGGCAATGGTGAGGCTGCAGATGGGCACTGACCCTTATTTTGCTTCAAAGTTCCTTATTTAAAATTTAAGGTTTTTTTCCTGAAACTTCCCTCTTAAAATGAATGTGCGTGTTATATGCCTGTGCGTGTTATACACAGATAAATACGGGTACTCTCAATTTCCTGGCTCCTTTATGCACGTCTTTTGGAGATGCCCTAAGCTATTCCAGTATTGGCAGGAAGTGCTGGATGTGTTAAATTCTGTATATGATGCCATACTGATCCCAGATCCAGCTTTATGTCTTCTGGGTTATGTGAATTCCAATGGTCTGGATTGTGATCAGACAGTGGCTATTATAACATCTCTATTTACAGCACCCAAGCTGATAGCATCTCGTTGGGTTTCACCTAACCATCCTACTCTTGGGGACTGGATTTGTGAAATGGAAAAATCTGTAAGTTTAAAAAAAAATTACTTAAGCTCATCGCAATAACTGAGGTTTGAAAAAAAATATGGAGAAAATGGTTAGAAGCATCAAGTTCTAACTTCATTCTACATCTAGGTTTGAGATTGGGAACCTTTTTAGTGGAGGAGGAAGAACTGTCAAAAGAAAAAAAAAAAATGAAAAGTGTTTCTTTTTTTAATACATACACTATTTGCTACGGAGCATCTTTGTATTTTTAAATATCTGGGAATAGTTTGGGTAAAGTAGATGTTGCTGTATCAAGTATACTAATGCTGAAATTGTTTAGAATTGTGATGTGACCATGGGTTAGATGTGTTTTTTTAGGATGTTTTTAGTGATGTTAGAAGAATTTTCAAAAAAATAGAATAAAAAAAGAGTTTGAAAAAATCTACAGCGCATGCTAAAATGTAACCCCAGATTGTGTAATCGATTGACGAAAAATATACCTTTTATGTCGTTAGCCATCGATAATCTGTTGATAATTATCAAAACAATGATGGCATTATTGCATGCACGTTCAACAGATCTTTAGGAATTCGAAAGCCAGCTTTACAGAAGAGGCTTCGGTGGACTGGACAAACAGATGGAGGGAGTCTGCCAGAGCGAGGAGTATGGTAGTTATTACACCTTATTGCTCATCTCCTAGAGTCAATAGGCTCAACAAGATATGAACACCAGGACAAACAGTTCCTATAAATCTATCCATCAGGATTTATTTTTTTAAACATAAAACTAGCTAAAGCTTACCCACTACCAAGACCCATAACAGCTGTCCTTATTTCCCCATAGCAAACAATTACACTCAAACATTTATCATCCAACTGTCATTTTTCAGAGTACATCTGAAAACGATGGGTGGCTGTAGGGCAATACAGATAGTTCTTATTTAAAGACAATGACAAAAGAAGCACACCTTGGTAATTTCTTTGGTTTAAAATGGATCTTATGCCTATAACCAGTGTTACTGTATTTATTGGCGTATAACACTCACTTTTTCACTATGAAAATCGGGTACAAATAGTGTGTGCGTGTTATACGCCAATACTTCAATTTTAGCTGCCTCGGAGGGGACACGGAGGGGGGCGAGACGAGCGCCATCAGATTATATACAGTGAGAATCTCCTGTTTACTTGGCGGCCTCTGTAATGGGAAGTCCCGTCTCCTGGGCTGCCTTTGGACCACTGTTCTGTCTATCATAGGAGATTCTCACTGTATGTAATCTGTCGGCGCTCCTCCCGCCCCCCCTCCCTGTCCCCTCTAGGCTGCAGATGGGCATCGATCAGGCTGCACTGATGGCAATGGGGAGGCTGCTGCATAGATGGCAATGGTGAGGCTGCTGCATAGATGGCAATGGTGAGGCTGCTGCATTGATGGCAATGGTGAGGCTGCTGCATTGATGGCAATGGTGAGGCTGCTGCATTGATGGCAATGGTGAGGCTGCTGCATTGATGGCAATGGTGAGGCTGCTGCATTGATGGCAATGGTGAGGCTGCTGCATTGATGGCAATGGTGAGGCTGCTGCATTGATGGCAATGGTGAGGCTGCTGCATTGATGGCAATGGTGAGGCTGCATTGATGTCGACTGATGAGGCTGCATTGATGGTACTTGTGAGGCTGTAGATGGGCATTGATCAGGCTGCATTGATGGGCAATGGTGAGGCTGCAGATGGGCACTGACCCTTATTTTGCTTCAAAGTTCCTTATTTAAAATTTATTTTTTTTCCCCTGAAAATTCCCTCTTAAAATGAATGTGCGTGTTATACGCCTGTGCGTGTTATACGCCGATAAATACGGTAATTTTAATGTCAAATTTCGATTTAGTCATAGTCTTTTTACTAAAATACCATTTTAGTTTTAGTCGTATTTTAGTCATCTGAATTGTTTTGGTTTTAGTTGTATTTTAGTCAAATAGTGCTAATTTTGTCACCGAAAATATTTTCAGTGACAAATCCAGTATATAACTGGAGGAAATGCATTTGGACGTGCTATTTGTTGAAATCAATTACATTCAAGTGATAATGGAAGAAAGAGACCGGCTGGTTACTGTGGACATCACCTTTTTTTTTCCAGCACAATTAGCATTTGAGACTAGTGAGTGGTTTGTTATATAGACTGGTAATGATAAAATAAGTCACCTGTATGTCCAGTTGTAATCATCTGTCACTCGCTCCATCAGGTCAAATTGCGGCCCTGGTACACTGCAGATAGGCCGATTCCAGTTATCGCGGACTCGCATGTATAGATTCCTTGTGTAAAAGTTTTCAAAGTCTTGATAGAGAGGCACAAAGTCCTACATTTATTTAAAAAAAAAAATGCATGTAATGAGTTCTTTAGTAGTTATAAAATAAGGCTGCTGTGAATTTATGTACTAGTGGACTTTCATGGTGGACATATATATTTGGGCTTGCTATAGGCAAGTGTCTATTACTTGAAACCCCAAAAACAATGCAAACAATGCAGCCGATAATGAAAAACTGGTAAAGACTGAGAGGTTGATTTACTAAAACTTGAGTGCAAAACTTGTTGCAGCTGTGCATGGTAGCCAAACAGCTTCTAAAACGATCTTGTTCAATTAAGCTTTGACAAAAAAAACCTGGAAGCCGATTGGTTTCTATGCAGAGCTGCACCAGAATTTGCACTCTCCAGTTTTAGTAAATCAACCCCAGTGTGCTGCCAATATTAGCAAATCAAAGCTCAGTTATAATTTTTATTTTTAACAGAATTTCGAACGTTGGACTTATTTCTATGAACAGCAAAGACATGTTTCACTTCTCCAGATTTTAATGACCAACACAAGCCTAAGAAATACAAAATTACTAATATATTACATGTAGGTATGTTTAGTTCTTACTTTTTGCTCTTCCCTTTCTTCTGCCATATGACATTTCTCTAGTCCCCATGCTCTCAGAAAGTCACGCAAGTAGCCAAATAAAGTGACAAGACCATAGCCTATGTAGGTGAACACCGCAACGTACAATGGAGCTTCTTCAAAGGATTCCTTGAACTCTCTGTTGTACAGACCACAATTTGCTTTTCCGTTCTGTAAAGAGAGAGAAAAGGAAATAAGAGATCTGGTAAAAACAATCAGCATGTAAAATATCCAAATAACATGACCTTAACCCTTCTGTGTCCAGAGCGCATTGAAGCCTAGATGTCCAGGCTTAAATGGGTTGTAAATGTTCGTGTTTCTTCACCTTAATGCATCCTATGCATTAAGGTTAAAAACAAAAAAAAAAAAAACTAAAAAAAAAAAAAAAAAAAAAAAAAAAAAACTTCCTAGCCCCCCGTTTTACTTATCTGAACCCCTTCATTCAGTCGTCGGGGACGCGCTGTCTCTCCACGGGCTCCCAGCTCTTGATTGGATAGATTGATAGCAACGCAGCCATTTGTTCCCGCTGCTGTCAATCAAATCCACTGACGGGGGTGCGCCGGGGCGGGGCCAAGTCCTGCATTCGGCGGCTATATCTATCTATCTATATATATTTATTTGTTTATTTTTTAAATAAATCAAAATAAACAAATTGTTATTTTCAGATATTATTATTGTAGCTCACAATTACAGTATTAAACCAAGGCAGCAGGGGCATCAGTGGGTTGAAGGTTATTTTTTGTGTATGAATATTCAGCCTGAATGTTTAGTGTGTAGCTTACATAGCAGCCACAGAATTGGAAACCACTCTACTACAAACATTACTGTAGTTTGTAGTAACATCACTGTTACTAAGTGACTAAGACGTTCACCTTTCACCTAAATTTGAGTTCTAGGTATGGCTACAGTCAGATTTTACAAAGCTAGGATGCGTGCGTCTTTCTAATTGTTTACATACTCACCTCTCCTGTGCTGGCATCCTCGCAACCGAGGATTAAACTTCAGCACAGACATATGACGGATATGAAATCTTCAGATTTTGTGAAATATCATTCTGCAATCAGCTTTTGTCCTAATTCATACCTTTAAAAACTTCAAACAGTCACCCCGGTTGTCATTTGCCAGGGGTTCCGATAGATTAGCTGCGGGCATAAGCACCATTGAAAGCATGGCTGCTCGCCACACTGTCAGTATCCAGGGCTGATCATTGCATGTAATCGCTCCATGAAAGATTACTTGTGAGCAGCCCTTCCTATTGTATTGTATTAAATGGGGCTTCGGCATGCAGCTAATTGCTGGGAACCTCCTCTGCATGTAATCGCTAACAGCCCCGTTCGAAAGTGTGAATGGGGACTAACTGATAACAGTCTGTAGAGGTGGGGAGCACAGATACAAAAGGTTCTCACTGGTATATTTAGACCCCTTTCACACTGGGGCGTTTTTCAGGCGCTTTAGCGTTAAAAGAAGCCTCATCTGCAATCCCAATGTGAAAGCCCGAGCCCTTTCACACTGCCAACGCCCGAAAAACGCTGATAAAGCGCCGCTTAAGACCCTTTTCACAATGGGGAGTTTTTCAGGCGTTTTTCGGGCGCTGGCAGTGGGAAAGGGCTCGGGCCATCAGCGCACCCAGCCCGGTGGCAAAAACACGAAAGCGCTGCAAAGAAGCTGCTTGCAGGACTTTTTTTGACGCCCTGCCAGCACAGCGCCCCAAAGTGAAAGCACTGGGGCTTTCACAATGGGATTGCAGATGAGGCTTCTTTCGGGCGCTTTACAGGCGCTTTTTTTAATGCCAAAGCGCCTGAAAAACACCCCAGTGTGAAAGGGGTCTCAGTGTGAAAGCACTCGGGCTTTCACATTGGGATTGCAGATGAGGCTTCTTTTCAGGCGCTTTTTTAACACTAAAGCGCCTGATAAACGCCCGAGTGTGAAAGGGGTCTTAAAGTGGAAGTAAATCCTCCTATTGTTTTTTAGCCAAGGAAGCTGCCATCTTGTGTTACGGTAAAGAGCTCTGAAGTTTCAGGAAGGTATGCCCGACTTTCAGAGCGCATGCGCCAAAGACATCAGCGGATGCATGCAGGATGAAGATCTCAAAAAAACCATGAAGGTTTAGAAGATATTAATTTTACCTACAGGTAAGCCTTATTATAGGCTTACCTATAGGTAAAAATAAAGCGGGGTTTACACCTGCTTTAAACAGTATAGGCACTTCTTTTTAATCTTTTACATAGCTATACCTGCTAAAGGGGCCAGCCTGAAGTGATCTAGCAGGACTTAATTTTCTGACTAAAGTCCCACTTTAACCGCCCGCCCACCGTCAAATGACAGAGGGATGCTGCGGCTCTCGTTCTGGGTGGACATCATAGGACGGCGCCCAAAACAGACGCTTGTGCGTATTGCGGCTGCAGCGTGTTGCTAGGACACGGTGCGATCCTGATCTCTGTAAAGAGCTGATCACGCGGCTCTTTTACCATGTGATCGGCTGTGTCCAATCACAACCGGTCACATGTAAACCGGAAGTGCTGGTGATCGTCTCTCATCGCCTCACACTGACAAAGTGTGTGGCAAGGAGAGCCGATCAGCGGCATCTCCTCGCAGGGAACACCTGGATATGTAATCAGGGCACTGATCATCAGTGCCCTGGTTACAGTAAAGCCCCCACCCCAGTAAGATGCCACCAATCAGTGCCCATCAATGACACCAGTGCCCACCAGTGCTGCCCATCAGTAGTGCCGCCTATCCGTGCCACCTATCAGTGCCGCCTATTAGTGTCCATCAGTGCCACCTATCAGTGCCCATCAGTGCTGCCTATTAGTGTCCATCAGTGCCACCTATCAGTGCTCATCAATGCCCATCAGTGCGGCATATTAGTGCCTCCTCATGAGTGCCCATCAGTGCAGCCTCATCAGTGAAAGAGAAAAAAAAAAAAACTTATTTACAAAATTTACTGACAAAAACTAAGAAAAACTTTTATTTTTGGTCTTTTTTTTTTTTTTTTAAACAAAAAAACAAAACAAAAAAAAACCCCAGCAGTGATTAAATACCACCAAAAGAAAGCTCTATTTGTGTGAAGAAAATGATAAAAAAATTAATTTGGATACAGTGCTGCATGACCGTGCAATTTTCATTCAAAATGTGACAGCGCTGGAAGCTGAAAATTGGTCTGGGCAGGAAGGGGGGTGAAAGTGCCTGCAAGCAAGGGGTTAAAGGAGGTCCAAAATATATAAAAGTCAGCAGCTACAAATACTGTAGCTGCTGACTTTTATTATTAGGACACTTGCCTGTCCTGTGAGCCCGCGATTTCAGCACCCCAGCCGATCTTCGAGTTCGACTCCCGGGTGCTGCCGCCACCATTCCTGGTAAAGGAACCAGGCAGTGAAGCCTTTCAGCTTCACTCCTGGTACTGCACATGCACGAAGCGCACTACACTTTCTAATTGGCCCAGTGGCGGGGGAAGGAGGAGGGGGCCAAACTTCCTGGAGATCGGGGGGCGCGCCCATCCCCCGGAAGTAGGGAAGGGGACCTGTCCCAAACGAGTCCCCATTCCCCCCACCCCCCTAAAAAGGTGCCAAATGTGACACCAGACCTACACAGGCTGGTGAAATGTATGGCCTTGGACAAAATTGTGTTAAACCTGTACCAGGAGCTTTGTATGATATTTACAATACCGGCTTTATCTTTCACACTTATAAACTGGCTATTTTTTAACAAGCAGGAAGGGATGTCAGTATCATACCACAACCATAAAGGAACATTTAGGTCTCAATTTAATTTAAAGCGCTATTAAACCCAAGGGCATCTTTATAATGCAGTATTGTCAATCTGGGGGGGGGAAGGGAGTGTTGGAAATACGAACAGATTTAAAACACACCAACACATGGAAGCCAAACATAGCTAATACTTTTTAATCAGTTACAGAAAACAGTATTTTTCCCTTTAGGATAACAGTTTTACATAAATAAATTAAAAAAAATCTAATCATTGTAAGCACCCCTGTCCGTGTTAAATGGTCTGTTTTATCTCTAACTGTAAAAGAGCTTTTCTCTTGCTGGCTGGATCACCAGATGAAAATAGAAGAAAGCCTAAAAAGAAAACGAATGCATTCATCACATCTAATGGGGCGTACACACGGTCGGACTTTTCGGCTACAAAAGTCCGACAGCCCGTCCGACAAACTTTCGACTGACTTTTGGCGGACTTTCTAACGAACGGACTTGCCTACATACGATCACACAAAAGTCCGACGGATTCGTACGTGATGACGTACACCGGAATAAAATAAGGAAGTTGATAGCCAATAGCTGCCCTAGCGTCGTTTTTTGGACTAGCACACAGACGAGCGGATTTCTGGGTCTGGCGGAGTTACGACGTAAAGATTTGAAGCATGTTCCAAATCTAAAGTCCGTCAGATTTGCGACTGGAAAAGTCCACTGAAAGTCCGGGGAAGCCCACACACGATCGGATTGTCCGCCGGATTTGGTCCGTCGGCGTCCGGACTTTTGTAGCCGAAAAGTCCGACCGTGTGTACGCCCCATAAGAATTGGTAAGCTGCAACAGAATAAATGTTTCCTTTTAGGTTTAATAACACTTTAAGATAGCAATACATAGCCATGTCATACAATCAGAAGTCATCATCTTTCAACAGCCTTGGTGATTCTAAAATTCTGATTTAATTGTTGTTTCAATTCATGAGCATATGAACGATCATTAAATAAACTATTGGAATACCTGATCATTAACCGCTTGCCGACCAGCCGCCTTCATACTGCGGCAGGTTGGCACAGCTGCACGAATCGCCGTAGGTGTACGTCGGTCGCTTTAAGAGCTTTAGGGAGCGCGCGTGCCAACAGCGAGATGCCAGAGATGATGTGTGTGGCCGGCGGCCACGATGTCTGCCGGCGACCTGCGATCGCTCCTCAGAGCCAGAACGGGGATCTGTCAATGTAAACAGACAGATCCCCGTTCTGTCAGGGAAGTAGAGAGAGATCTGCTGTTCTTAGTGATCAGGAACAGCGATCTCTCTGTACTCCCTTAGAATAAAAAATTGCGGTGCTTAAAATTATTGGGTGTAAACAGTGATAATAGATATCAACAATACTGACAAATTGTGACATAAAATCCACCGAGTGAAATGAAAAAACATCAATGAACTGACAAGAAAATTGAAAATAAATGTATATAGAGTCCACCAAGTGAGTGTTGATTCGCATCAAAAAATGGAGCAACAGTTCATGAATTTTCAAACGATTTCTAAAAACTCTCTGAAGATAACCGTGTTGAGATAAGGAGTAAACAGGAATCATGTGAGGGAACCGCCACCAATTACATGAAGGCTTACCGGAACTAGCGGACGTAGAGAGGCAGATACCACCTAAGTTAACCAGGCTTGTAATGATGATCACTATATGTGATAAACTCTCAGCAATCCGGATGGCCACGGTCACATTGCAATTTAAGAATGGTACTGGTCAGCAGGCGATTCTCTCAAATGGGCAAGAGGATTTCAAACACAGAGATGACCAAGAAGGTTACTCATATCCATACATGGAAACCCAGAAATAAAACAAAGCTCCACATAGCGTGATAAAGTTTAGGAGGAATATTCATTAAAAAAATGATAAAGTTTGAACACTCACATTTGAAGAAGCGATCAAAGACTTATCGAATATAAAATAGCGCAGTAGTGATGGCAGCACTCAACCCGACGCATTTAGTCTGAATAGACGTCATCTGCGGTGTGAGTGTCCACCATCACCTCTGCGCTTAAATAGGAGAAATGGCCCCAAATTGAAATCACATGTCTACCGGAAGTTCCGGTCCGGGAGAAAATTGTGTCACTTCCGGTCCGACAAAAAATTATTAAAATGGGCCGTTAAAACGAACAAATGCTAGTGCCACACCCAGGGGAGTTGCTAGGTCTACAAAAGATCTGGGGCTAGAGCCCATAGCAGCGTAATAAAGAAAGTCATACGCTTGGGTGGGCATACACATGTATATACAGTAATATACGTGTATGTATATCCCCAGAGAGTCCCCCACTTACATCAGGGTCCCCAGAGAGCCTCCTCCTTACATCAGAGTCCCCAGAAAGCCTCCTCCTTGCATCAGGGTCCCCAGGAAGCCCCCCCACTTACATTAGGGTCCCCAGAGAGCCCTCCTTACATTAGGGTCCCCAGAGACCCCTTCCCTTGCATCAGGGTCCCCAGAGAGTCCCCCACTTACATCAGGGTCCCCAGAGAACCTCCCCTCCCATTGGGGACCCCTGCAGAGACTCAGGGCTATGGGCCCCAGATTCGGAGCTATAGCCCCAAAAGCCACCCCCTAGTGACGCCACTGGCCACACCTATCAAGGCACATAATGACAATAGCTGGAAGAAGAAAGAAAAAGAAGAGCCGCGATCCGTGCCGCAACACGAGAGCATAACAACTGGCAGCGTATCGCGGAAGTGGGGCAAAACCAGGCCTCATTCTGAGAAGAGGCCGGGTGCCATCACTTCCGGTCGATGGTCGGAAACAGAAACTGCAACCAAGTCTCACTATGACGTGAAACCAAACATCGTCACTTCTGGTGGATACCCGGAAGTTGACGTATATCGGGACACGCCGCAAAGAAAGGGGAGGGAACAATCCCGTCGCATACAAAAGCAGTAAATAAAAACAATCAGCATCTCTATACTCCCTGTCAGTCCATCCCCCTCCAATTAGAAACACCTCCCTAGGGAACACTTAACCCCTTCCCTGCCAGTGACATTTATACAGTAATCAGTGGCTATTTTTAGCTCTGATGGCTGTAGAAATGTCAATGGTCCCAAAAAAGGTGTCAAAAGTGTCCAATCTGTCAGGCGCAATCCTGCTAAAAATCGCTGATCACCGCCATTACTAGTAAAAAAAAAAAATAATAATAATAATAATAATAATAATAATAATGCCATAAAATACATTCCCTATTTTGTAGCCGCTATAACTTTTGCACAATCCTATCAATATATGGCTTATGGCGATTTTTTTTACCAAAAATATGTAGAATACATATTGGCCTAAACTGATGAAGAAATTTGTTTTTGTTTTTTTTGGATATTTATTATAGCAAAAAAGTTAAAATATTGTTTTTTTTTTCAAAATTGTCCCTTTTTTTACAGCGCAAAAAATAAAAAAAAAACCACAGAGGTTATCAAATACCACCAAAAAGAAAGCTCTATTTGTGGGGAATAAAAGAAGGACATACATTTTGTGTGTGTACAATGTCACAATTGTCAGTTAAAGCGACGTAGTAAAAAAGCCCAGCATTGCCTGCTTATGTGTTTAAGAAGTTTGTTTCAAATGTATTCAAAATAAAAAATATCCCATATATAGAAGTATTCACAGCCATTGCCATGACACTCAAAATTGAGCTCAGGTGCATACCGTTTCCACTGACTTCCTTGGAGATGTTTCTACAACTTGATTGGAGTCCACCTGTGGTATATTCAATTGGTTTGACATGATTTGGAAAGGCACACACCTGTCTATATAAAAGGTCCCACAGGTAAACGGCCATGTCAGAGCACAAACCAAGACATGAAGTCCAAGAAATTGTCTGTAGACCTCAGAGAGAGGAGGTATGGAGGCACAGATCTGGGGAAGGGTACAGGAAAATGTCTGCAGCATTGAAGGTCCCAGTGAGCACAGTGACCTCCATCAATGGAAAAAATTTTGGAACCACCAGGACTTTTCCTAAGGCGGGCCGCCCGGCCAAACTGAGCGTTCGGGGGGGAAGGGCCTTAGTCAGGGAGGTGACCAAGAACCCGATGGCCACTCTGACAGAGCTCCAGCGTCTCTCTGTGGATAGAGGAGAAACTTTCAGAATAACCATCTCTGCAACACTCCACCAATCAGGCCTGTATAGTAGAGTGGCCAGACGGAAGCAGCTACTCAGTTAAAGGCACTTGACAGCCCACCTGGAGTTTGCCAAAAGGCACCTGAAGGAGAAACCAAAATTCTCTGGTCTGACGAAACAAAGATTGAAATCTGGCCAATACCACCTACTAGAGTAGCAAAATATGTGCAAAATTATTCGGCGCAATGTTTTTGGGGTTGTTTGGACCCTGGCACATACCTTCATATCTGGTGGTCGTGTCCATTAGCTCAAATATTCTGGAGGGGAATTTTTAACCTTGCAACTAACCTTATTGGGAAAACAATCCCTTTCGATCCAGCAATGGCCCTTCTCAACTTAAAACCTGAATTCATAACGCATACCCAATTCAAATTGTTGGTATATCTCTTCACAGCAGCTAAACAGACTTTAGCAAAATCTTGGAAATCACCAACATTAGATAAAAATGAAGCAAAACCTAAAATTAATTACTATATGACTCATGCCAAGATGATGGCTATAGAATTGGACAGGATCCCCAGATTTGGAGGTAATATGGCAGCCTTGGATTACATATTCCATGCCAACCCTAGACAAGAGTGTTCTACTGCCATGGTAGTTGTGATAACATGATATAGGCTATATTTCAGTCCTAGTTGTTGTGGTGACTTTCGGCTTGACCTCGCGGATTCTTTCCCTTAACCTTCTTCTCTTCTCCCCTTCCTACTATACTTTCTATCCTTTCTTTTCCTTATACTATATTATTCTATGATATTGAAGCTCTAATTGATATTTAAATAATAATGTCAATTATTGTCTAGAAATAGAAATAAAACAAGGCAAACGATGTAGCAGAACTTACATAACTCATTTAATTCTATTCTTTTGAAATGGACAAAGACTCCAAAGTTCTTTTTCTCTATTTCTTTATTTCCTTTTAAAATATATTGCCTTGTGTTAGAATATATTATCTTGTTTTACGATATTATTAATGAATTAACTATTCTTTAATTGTAAATGAGCTTCCTTATACTGAATGTATGTTATTATTCAATGTTATCTGTACATAATCTCCGTACTCAATAAAACTATTTTGACAAGGAAATCTGGCCAATACAATCCCTACAGTGAAGCATAGTGGTGGCAGCATCATGGTGTGGGGATGTTTTTCAGTGGCAGGAACTGGGAGACTAGTCAGGATCGAGGGAAAGATGAATGCAGCAATGTACAGAGATATCCTTGATGAAAACCTGCTCCAGAGCGCTCTGGACCTCAGACTGGGGCAAAGGTTCATCTTCCAACAGGACAACGACCCCAAGCACACAGGCAAGATAACAAAGGAGTGGCTATGGGACAACTCTGTGAATGTCCTTGAGTGACCCAGCCAGAGCCCAGACTTGAACCCGATTGAACATCTCTAGAGAGATTTGAAAATGGCTGTGCACCGACGTTCCCCATCCAACCTGATGGAGCTTGAGAGGACCTGCAAAGAAGATTAAGAGAAACTTCCCAAAAATAGGTGTGCCAAGCTTGTAGCATCATATTTAAAAAGACTCGAGGGTGTAATTGGTGCCAAAGGTGTTTCAACAAAGTATTGAGCAAAGTCTGTGAGTACTTATGTACATGTGATTTCTTTCCTTTTTTATTTTTAATAAATTTGCAAAGATTTCAAACAAACCTCTTCCACGTTGTCATCATGGGTTACTGTTTGTAGAATTTTGAAAAAAAATAACACATTTAATCCATTTTGGAATGAGGCTGTAACATAACAAAATGTGAAAAAAGTGAAGCACTGTCAATACTTTCCGGATGCACTGTAGGAGGCTATTAAGCCCAGCTCTCAGTCCCTCAGCAGTGTGTATGCAACTTTATTTCTTACTACTCATACTGTAGGAACAAAGTATCGTCATGAAAAGATGGTAGTTTGCCTCAATATTGCCATCTATTGGTTGCAAATGGTAAACATATAACATACACTTGACTAAACACACAATGAAAGAATAATTTTATTTTTTGCGCCCTGAACATAACTACTAAACAAAGAAACAAAATGAATGCAAAACACTATACATTTCTTTTAAAGTGGTATTAAACCAAAAAGTATCATATTGCAGCTTAGCAATCATTAGATGTGGTGGCTGTATTTGTTTTCTTTTTTTTTTAAGCTTGGGGTCCAAAGATATTTACCTACATAATGACAGTGACATTTGCATAGTGATAACTTCAGCTTACCAATCCTTAGAGGTAGTGTCTGCATTAGTTGTCATTTTTTAAGGCTTTTTCCCTCTGTTTTCACCTGGTGATCTGGCCAGTAACACACTTCTTGCATTAGAGTGCCCCCACTTTGGATAAAGGAGCACAGGGGGAACCTTTGGACAGCAGCGTTGTCAGTCTGGGGGGATTGAGTGTTAGATGGACGAGCAGATTTAGATAACTAACAATCTGAAGCCAAACTCACACTTTTTAAGCAGTTAGGCCCTTTTCACACGGAGCGCATCCATTTTGACGGACTCCGCTAGCTTAGCAAAAGATTGCTCTGTTAAACCCCGCTGAGCCGGCGGGTGACAGGTCTGTCTCCACTCACTGTCAGAGCTCCGCTCTCCTCTATGAGGAGATCCAATGAAAACTGACAGCCTATCCATTTTCATCCCATCAGGTCCGCAGGATGGATGGCGAACGAATCGGATCCTGTCGGATTGGATGGCAGGCGGGTGTCAGCAGACACATCTCCTCTGAATTCCCCCTGCCCATGGAAGTCAATGGGTGGCCCGATCGGATCTGCCTGAAAAACGGACAGGTGGACCGATCGGGTGAAAGGGGCCTTACAGCAACAATGTCATTCCTTTGGGGATAAAAGGTTTTACATAAATAAAATCAGATCATTGAAAGCACCTATGCCAGTGGTAAATGGTTTGTCTCGTCCCTCTAACTGCTACATCTGTAGGACAACTTTTCCTACTGAAAAACAATGGGCTTACTGGCAGGATCACCAGGCAAAAAGAAAGAAAACCTAAAAAAAAAAAAAAAAAAAAAAAAGAAGAATTGCAGCCATCACATTTAAAATGGATGTAACCCCGAATTGTTTTTTTTTTTTTTTTATGTCATATTGTAAAGTATAATGCCGCGTACACACGGTCGGACTTTTCATCTACAAAAGTCCAACGGACGCTGACGGACTAAAGCTGGCTGGTAATCCGATCGTGTGTGGGCTTCTCCGGACTTTCAACTGACTTTTTTAGCCTCAAATCCGACGTACTTTAGATTTGAAACATGCTTCAAATCTTTCCGACGGACTCGAGTCCGGTCGAAAAATCCGCTCGTCTGTGTGCTAGTCCGACGGACAAAAACCCACGCTAGGGCAGCTATTGGCTACTGGCTATGAACTTCCTTATTTTAGTCCGGTGTACGTCATCACGTAAGAATTCAACGGACTTTTGTGTGATCGTGTGTAGCCAAGTCTGTTCGTTAGAAAGTCCGCCGCAAGTCCGTCGAAAGTCCGCCAAAAGTCCGCCAAAAGTCCGTCGAAAGTCCGTCGGACAGGCTGTCGGACTTTTGTAGCTGAAAAGTCCGACCGTGTGTACGCGGCATAAGACTTCCTATCATTTGAGCCCAGTCTTACCACAAAGAGTTAATCCATCCCTGAGCAATCCTCTTTTATTGTTCGGTGAGATAAATCTTGACAAACTGAGAAAAATGTTGTCAAATCCTCCCCCTTGCTGTGAGTGACAGGTGATTTACATCTCGTGCACTAGCCTAAGACATGCATTATTTTTTAACTCCCTCCCCCACTCCTTTCTTCAGCAGCTCTGCAAGGATTGGCTGTTCCACACCTCACCATGATTTGGCATGCTGAAGTCATGTGGTTACTTTCCTGTCTTTTCACTGGATGTTAGAGATCATAGCAGAAGTTCAGTGTTAGAAATACACAGGAGAAAATGCATATTGACAAGGGGAGTGTAGAGGTGGGCGGGGAGTCTGCTGACATCATGACTCCACCCACCGAGCTCCAGACAACAGACCCGCCCACAGAATATGCAGTTTTTCGGGTCTCATAACAGACAGAGGGGAGACATTTGTCAGGTAAAGATACATGCAGGAGGCATGTATATCCTTATAGATGACCCCTATGGCAGTAGTTTAGAAAGGATGACATTGTGTTTACATCCACTTTAAGAATCAGTAAACTGCACTACAGTAAGTGCTTTTAGGTATAATATCGTCTGAAACAAGATTTGTTGAAAATGTCTCTAACAGACCTATACATTCCATCAATTGTTTTCTCAAATGATACCTGGGACAGGCATACCATGAAAAAACACACCTTGCGTATATAAGGTAAACCATGGGAGTTATGATTCACATCCACTCACTAAACAATTTCCATACGTTACTTAGAAGCATCACGAGACAAGGAGACAAATACATAAACACCTTTGTTCTATGGTTACCTGGTGCGCCTGTGAAACATAAATCCTAAGGGCCATGTGGCCAGTTTAGAAATGTAGTGCCCATTCCCCACTGTGAGAAGACCTGTGTGATAGTTTTGCATAGAGCAGCCCCGATCCTCTGCTTGCTGGATCCCCCCACTGGGGGTCCTGGCTCCTCCCTCCTGCCCCCAGTGGAAAGCCTCTTGCTATGGGGGCACTCAAGCAGGCTCGCTCCTGATCTACCTCTGTGTGTCCATTCACACACGAGCGCAGCTTGGCCCCACCCCCTGTTCTCCTCATTGGCTCACTGGCTCTAACTGAAAGCAGCAGGAGCCAACGGCTCCCACTGCCGTGTTGGCCAATGAGGAGACAGAGTGGCCTAGGAGAGCCGAGGCTCCCATGCACACCGCTGGATCGAGATGGGGCTCAGGTAAGTATAAGGGGGGAACTGGAAAGCTGCACCCAGAAGGTCATTTACCTTAAAGCGAAGTTCCACCCAAAAATAGAACTTCCGCTTTAGGTGATGGTGACCCCCTGACATGCCACATTTGGCATGTCATTTTTTTTTAGAGGGGGGAGCGGGTACCCTGTTACAGGCACCCAGCTTCCACCTCCTCCCCTGGCGCCGGAAGGGAGATCACCCCTCCCCCCTCCCTCCCTGCAATCTTCTGGGACATGTCACAGGTCCTAGAAGATTGCCCAGCCAATCAAAGCGCGGCTCGCGTATGCGCCTGGCTGTGGAGCCTCAGCCGGGCCCCCACAGTCACAATGCTGGCGCTGTGGAGAGGAGGAGGAGAAGAGCGGGGCTTCCTGCACCCACATCGCTGGACTGTGGGGCAGGTGAGTGTCTGATTATTAAAAGTCAGCAGCTACACTTTTTGTAGCTGCTGACTTTTAAATGGGTGGAACTCTGCTTTAAATCAATAGAATGCAATAAAGTGAAAACCTAGAACCACTTAAAAAAAAACGAAAAAAAAAAAAAATAAACAGAAGACAATACACAGCAACCTTTGTACCCAATTACTTTAACGATCGATCACCACGTAAAACAGTTCATTCAGTTTAAAATTGAAATGAAACATTTGTGTATTTATATAAAAATACATTATAAAAACCTTTTTTTTTTAGAAGTGATCACATTCCCTCTGTTCTCAGCTGCATAAGAGCTGGGAGGAGGAGGAGAAGCAGCAGCACACTGAGCTTCCCAGTGAATGGCTGTGCAGCGGAGGTGATCTGGACAAGTCTGATGATTGGAGGAGAGCAGGCTTGTTCCCAGCATAGCTAGAGAACTGACCACAGTGTGTTTCCCTGCTTAAAAGCGGAGCTCCACCCAAAATGGGAAGCTCCATTTGTCTGCTCCCCACCACATTTTTTTTTGGGGGGGGGGGGGGGGGGGACAGCTACCTGCTCCCACTTCTGGCTCACTTTGCTGCGGCAAAGTAGTAAGCCAGAAGTTTGGCTCCTCCTCCTTCATCCCTGCAGCCGGCCCATTGAGAAAGCACAGTGGGATTCGCGCATGCACAATAGCAAACAGTCTACCTTGGCCAATATAGCAGCAGCGGCACTCGAGAGTCGATTTGAGAATCAGCTCGGGTGAGGACACCGCTGGATGCAGTATTTGTAGCGGCTGACTTTTCTTTTTTTTGGGGGGGGGTTTGATAGGAAAGTAGAGGGACTGGCAGAAACACCCGTGTTTTCACACAAAGGAAGCAATACAGAGAACAGGAGACTTTCTTATACAAGAACAAGGTACGGCAGCCACATATTAGGATTATGAACTGTTGGGGTAACAAACGCTTTAGCCACTTGCCGAGCAGCTCACATACTGTACATATACGTCGGCAAAGTGGCTTGTTCACGTAAATCACTGTATGGGTATATCGGCTCCTTTAAGGGCCATAGCGGGCGCACGCTGCACGGCGGAGGACACCATGCACATGGCCGGCGGGCGCGATGAACGCCAGCCACCTGCGATCACGGGCACGAGAGGCAGAACAGGGATTTGTGTATGTAAACATGACCTGACAGAGGAGGGATAGATCTGCTGTTCGTAGGAATTACGAACAGAGATATGCCTCCCTTCAGTCAGTCCCATCCCCCCCACAGTTCGAAACACACACACGAGGGAACACATTTAACCCCTTGATCGCCCCCTAGTGTTAACCCCTTCCCTACCAGTGACATTTACACCAGTAATTAGTGCATTTTTATAGCACCGATCGCTGTATGAATGTCAATGGTCCAAAAATAGTGTCAAAAGTGATGTCGCAGTCCCGCTAAAAATCCCAGATCACCGCCATTACTAGTAAAAAGAAATAAAAATGCCATAAATCTATTCCATAGTTTGTAGACGCTATAACTTTTGCGCAAACCAATCAATATACGCTTATTGCGATTTTGTTAACCAAAAATATGTAGAAGAATACATATTGGCCTAAATTGATTAAGAATTTTTTTTTTAATTTGGGGATATTTATTATAGCAAAAACGTAAAAAATATTTTTTTCAAAATTGTATTTTTTTGTTTATAGCCTAAGAAATAAAAACCGTAGAGGTGATCAAATACCACCAAAAGAAAGCTCTATTTGTGGGAAAAAAGGACGTCAATTTTGTTTGGGTACAGTGTTGCACGACCGCGCAATTGTCAGTTAAAGTGACGCAGTGCCGTATCTCAAAAAAATGGCCTGGTCATTAAGAAGTGGTTAAAGTTTTGTCTGTTTTCTTTTTCTAGATCCGATTGATATACAGGTACTAGATTATCAATGTGTGGTAATGTTTCTACGTGTAGATTTCGTAATTCTATATGGGTGTAGTCATATTGCTCATTTTTTATGCAAACTGCTTCCTTCTTTGCAGTTACACAATGGTTATGCTTTGCTTTCTCTTTTAAACAATGTCGTTCTTAAAGTGGGCCGACTTATTGGAAACAATGCACTCCCTCCCAAAGGCAGATAAAGCTGAACTCCAAGCAAACAGCTATGCAGATGCAATACATATAAAAAGGTAGCCGGGGTTGCCAACCACCTGCAGTATTTTTTACTGACAAAACATGGAAAATTTACTGACGGAACACATTTTTTTACTGGCAACCTGAGAAATTATAGAACTCCTATTGAAAACTAACACAGTGAATATTTGAAAAGTATAAACATGATATGGAAACACTGATAATACCTATAACAAAGTCATTTGCTTGATTTACACTTACAATGTCAACACAGCATGAAATTATTAGCCCCTGATACTTACTGGCAGCTGTAAAAAAATCACTGATTTTTACAAACTGTCAGTAAATTTACTGGTGGTTGGCAACCCTGAAGGTAGCTGTTCTACCTGCCCATGGATTTGTGTTTCTGCCCATCCAGTTCTGAAACGAACACAACTTTGGCACACAACACATTCCCTGCCTAGCTAAGGAAAAGACCTGATGTTTCTTTGCTGGTGTCTCCTCTACACCTTTCCTGCAACTGGACAGAGATACACTGAGGAGCTGCTTTGCCTCTCTGCTCTCTCCTCTTTTTAGCATGCTCCTTGCACTGCATCATGGCTCCTTGTGCTGCTTCTCCTTTGCCATGCCTGAGTTCTGCTGTACAGGGACTCCAAGAGGCTGTTACAAAGTCATATTCAGGAAGTTACAGAAGTCCAGTTGAATGTGACTAACTACTACTAGATTTACCACAACCTTATTATGCAAGTACACTCTTGCACTGTCACCATGCCTACTGTTCAAGAGCACTTTTATTTCATGTGGGGGTTGATATACAGCATCTCATAAAAGTGAGTACACCCCTCACATTTTTGTAAATATTTTATTATATGACACTTGAAGTGAAGAAATGACACTTTGCTACAATGTAAAGTAGTGAGTGTACAGCTTGTATAACAGTGTGAATTTGTTGTCCCCTCAAAATAATGTGCTAGTATGCATCGCATACTAGCACATTATGTGAAACTTGCCTTAAAACGAAGCTGTTCCAGCACCGCAATGTCAGCGCTGCAGTTACTTCTATTTTCAAACGTCTTGCTTCCGGGTTTGCGGACTCTGGCACTGTGACTGGCCGTAGCCGCGATTATGTCACTTCAGCGCGGAAGCCACCTTTTTCGGCACAGGGCTCGGAAGGAACGGCACTGGTGACCGTTCCTTCAGAGTGCATGTGCCAGTGATGTAACTGTCTGCATGTAATGTAAATATCTTCTAAAAAGGTACATGTTATGGAGATATTTACACTACCTGTAGGTGAGCCTTATTATAGGCAAATGTCAGCAGAGGAGAAGTTTATAATGAATTAGTGAATAGCATCTTAGTGAATAACATGGAGAGGCGTTTTTAAAGCGGGGGTCCACCCACACCGCAAAAAAAAAAAAAATATATATATTAAAAGCCAGCAGCTACAAATACTGCAGCTGCTGACTTTTAATAAATGGCCACTTACCTGTCCCAGGGTCCAGCGATGTCGGCAGGGGACGCCGAGAACCCGCTCGGTTCTCGGCAGCTGCCGCCGCCATCCTAGGTCAGGGAATCAGGAAGTGAAGCGTTGCGGCTTCACTTCCCGGTTCCCTACTGCGCATGCGCGAGTCGCGCTGCGCGTCCCAAGTGGTCCCCGCTCTCTCCTGGGAGCTGTGTGTTCCCAGCAGACAGCGCGGAGGGACGGGAAGTGGCGTAGACTCCCATGGGAGTCTATGCCGGAAGTGGGTGCAAATACCTGTCTTAGACAGGTATCTGCACCCCCCTCCCCCCCTGAAAGGTGCCAAATGTGACACCGGAGGGGGGGAGGGTTCCGAAAAGCGGAAGTTCCATTTTTGTGTGGAACTCCGCTTTAAGCTGTAAAAAAATATATATATATATATATCTTTATTTGTATGAAATGTTTATTTTGCTTAGAAGCACAACAGGGTGTCCTTATAAAACTTAGGGGTTGGTTTACTAAAACTGGAGAGTGCAAAATCTGGAGCAGCTTTGCATAGAAACCAATCAGCCTCCAGGTTTTATTGTTAAAGCTTAATTGAACAAGCTGAAGTGAACGCTCCATGCACACTAGAAGCTGGAAAAAAAAAAAAAATGCCAGAAAAATGCTGGATGAAAAACGCTCATAATAGCATTTTTGTGTCAGCTTTGAGCAGCAGTTAGGAGCTTTAAAGGGGTTGTAAATCCTCGTGTTTTTTCTGCATTAAGGTGAAAAAACACCTGGCAGTGACCAGCCCCCCAATTTTACTTACCTGAGCCCTGGAACTTCACCCGGTGGGGATGTGCTGCCTCTCTGCCCGGGGTTCTCGGCTCTTGATTGGATAGATTGATAGCAGCGCAGCCATTGGCTCCCGCTATCAATCAAATCCAATGACGCGGGCGCCGGGGGTTGGGGGGGCCGAGTCATACATTTGGTGGCTATGGACGCCGAATGACGGACTCAGGAGCGCGCCCGCAAGGTAACCCCCCCAGGAGAGCGCTTCTCCTAGGAGATTTTCTGATGTGGGGAGGAGCCACCAAGGGACCCCGAGAAAACGGTGTTCATGGCCACTCTGTGCAAAACGAGCTGCACATAGTGGGAGGTAAGTGTGACATTTTTTTTTAAATAATCAAAGCTTTATAATCACTTTAAGCTTTTTTTTTTCTGCTGACAAATTGCTCCCAAAAACATTGAAGCTTCAAAAACACTTCTAGACTAAAATAGTGTGCATGGACACGTAGGATAAGGCTCCATGAACACTGGGCTTAAAAAAAAAAAAAAAAAAAAAAAGTTTGTTTCCTTGGCAGAAAAAACTTATTTAGAGCGTTTTTGTACACAGTTTAGGTGAGTTTAGTGTTTTTTTTGCCAGAAAACTCCAACCATAAACGCAAACCAGAAGGTTTTTTTCCTGCTTCTAAATGCCAAGCTCAAAATATGGCTTTAACCATTTGCCGACCGCGCTATAGCCGAATGACGGCTGCAGCGCGGTCGGATAACTCTGGGAGGGCGTACATTGACGTCCTCCCAGAATTGCACTCCCACGTGCCCCCGGGAATATCCGTGACCGCCAGATCCTGTGGATCACGGATCACAGTAAATGGCCGCTGACAGCGGCCGTTTACCACGTGATCACGCCGTCTCCGCAAGATCACCTTTATCGGCGGCGGGAGGGGGCTCCGGTGCCCTCCGCCGCTTACCGGAGCCATCGACAGCAGCAATCGGATCCTTCTTCCTGCTAGGCATGGAGACGAGTGAGGGGGAAGATGGCCCCCACCCGTCTCCATACCATTGCAGAGCGGAAGCGACGTCAAAACATCACTTCCGCCCATAGTTCTTAAAGGGGTTTTTTTTTTTGCATTTTAGTGTAATTATGAGATCTGAGGTCTTTTTGACCCCAGATCTCATATTTAAGAGGTCCTGTCATGCTTTTTTTCTATTACAAGGGATGTTTACATGTAACAGGAATAAAAAAAAGTGACACAATTTTTTTTTTTAAAAGAAAAGAAGTGTAAAAATAAAATAAAAAAAACGATTTAAAATTTTTTTAAACGCGCCTCGTCCCGCTGAGCTCGCGTGCAGAAGCGAACGCATACGTGAGTAGCGCCCGCATATGAAAACGGTGCTCAAACCACACACGTGAAGTATCGTGGCAAACGGTAGAGCGAGAGCAATGATTCTAGCCCTAGACCTCCTCTGTAACTCAAAACATGCAACCTGTAAAATGTTTTAAACGTAGCCTATGGAGATTTTTTAAGGGTAAAAGTTTGTCGCCATTCCACAAGCGAGCGCAATTTTGAAGCGTGACATGTTGGGTATCAATTTACTCAGCGTAACATTATCTTTCACAAGATAAAAAAAAAAATTGGGCTACCTTTACTGTTGTCTAATTTTTTAATTCAAAAAAGTGTCTTTTTTCCCAAAAAAGTGCTCTTGTAAGACCGCTGCGCAAATACGGTGTGACAGAAAGTATTGCAACGACTGCCATTTTATTCCCTAGGGTGTTAGAAAAAAAAAAGTATAATGTTTGGGGGTTCTACGTAATTTTCTGGCAAAAAAACCTGGTTTTAACTTGTAAACAACAAATCTCAGAAAGAGGCTCCTTAAGTGGTTAAACCCCCTCCTCATGAAATACTTATTTTACATATATGCAAATGAATGTACTAAGCCCAGAATGTATGTGGGTTCTACATTCCAGCCCAGCTTCAAAACATTTGCGACAGATGAGATATCCATCAAGGTAAACAGTCCTCGTCCTTTGGGCACTATTTGCACACAAGAGGAAGGGAGTGACCACAATGGCCTCTAGAGCCAAGACTGGCACCAGGACATAGGTGAAGCACACAGATTTTACAGACTGAGCACACCCTGTTGTAGTCCACGGCTCTGACCTGATTTAAAGTGACCCTGTCAGGGACTAACAGAATTACATTTGAAATATCCTGTGAAGAAAGTAGTGTTGTACTTACCTGTCCAGTAGCTCATTGGCTGAAACCTTGCGCTGTAACGGAGCTCCTGATATCGATACTAACCCCACTTTTGGGTTTCTACTGCCGACCCCTACATCACTATCATGGCCTTCAGTAACAAGAGGTAAACAGGAGGAATTGGAGCAGCCAGCGTAGGGACCTGCTATTCCACCAGCCTAAAATAATGGATTGGATTGGATTGGTGTCTGGAGCTTTGCCAAGTAAAGTTTCACTCCTTGGCCGAGTAAAGTTTCTCCTTTTTTGTCCTCAAAAGATCAACACCTACAGACCGTTACACTCAGGATAAGCTCTTACCTGCCGACTATGTCGGAGTCCAGACATCTCAAGTCTCCCGCGACTCGCGGGAGTCTCCCGCATTTGACAGCGGGCTCACGGACACCCGCGAGTGCGGCACAATCTCCCGGCTGAGCCTGCCTGCACTGCCACTCACTGCCACAGGAGACGTTTGAACAGCAGCTGCGAACGAAGCTCCCGAGCTTAGCTCTCATTGGTCCATGGGCGGTGCCCTCGTCAGCGAGAGGAGGGAAGAGAGAGGTGGGCCCGTGTGGTGAAATCATTCCCGTGCATGCGCCGCGAGGGAAAAATAAGCTGAGGGGAGGGTTTGTAAAAAAAAAAAAAAAAAAAAAAGGCTAAGGCTCCATGCACACTGAAGCTCAAAAAAAGCTTTTTCTGGACGCCAGATTGCTGGCAGAAAACTCTGGTTGAAAAACGTGCTTTTAACAGCGTTTTGTACTGGCATTTGTGAGTGTTAGCATTTATGGGCGTTTAATAAAAATACACAGAGGACAATCCAAAAATCCCACAATGCATTCCAAACTCCCACAATGCATTGAAAAAATAGAACGCTAATTAACGCGCGTTTATCGGCGTTTGGCTTTTTTTGGCGGTGAAAAACAGCACTTTGAGCGCGAATTTCTGGCGTTCAGAAAAAAGCCCATAAACTCCACTGCTCATTAAAGCTAAAAAACGTCCATGTGTGCATGGACACATAGGATAACATACAGTGGAGTTTATGGGCTTTAAAAAAAAAAAAAAAAACACCCAAACTCCAATAAACTGCAGTTTATCAGCTCCAGTGTGCATGGAGCCTTATGCTCAAAAAAGCTCAAAAAAAAAAAAAAAGCTCAATAAAAACCTGCAAAAGAGCACAAAAAAAAAGCACAAGCTTCTTCAAGCCGAAATAAAAACTCAAATGCCTGTAAAAGCAGCTTTCTCGTTTGAGCTGCAGTGTGCATGAGCCCTTAGTCAATTCGTTAAGGAAATACCGTATATACTCGAGTATAAGTCGAGTTTTTCAGCACATTTTTTTGTGCTGAAAGTGCCCCCCTCGACTTATACTCGAGTCAAGCACTTTTCTGCAGCAAAAAATTTCATTTTCCGAATCAAATTTGGGGCCCCGTATCTCAGGGCCACTTTGTGCTAGGAACCCCAAATTTGGTGTGCAAACCCAGTGGAACTGGTACCACAACATATCCAAAGGTTCCTAGCACTAAGTGGCCCCGAGATACGGGGCTCCAAATTCGGTTTGGAAAATGTCATTCTCTGCTGCAGAAAAGTGCTTGACATTTTCTGAACCGATTTTTGGGGCCCTGTATCTCGGGGACACTTGGTGCTAGAAACCCCAGCTTTGGATATTTTATGGTGCTAGTTCCACTGGGTTTGCACACCAAATTTGGGGCTACTAACACTAAGTGGCCCCAAGATACGGGGCCCCAAAGTCGGTCAACTGTGTCCTTCTGCAGCAATGTCATTTCGGGACCCTTTGCGTTCAGAGACCCCAAATTTTGGCTGCAGCTAGGGGGCATCTAGGAACCCTTAACTACCGAGTTTGAAGTTCGGGGGACCTATGGCTGCAAATGGGCACAGTGATGCTGCAAATGGGCATTGTTGACCCTCTTTTCCACTTACAGTAGCTGTGCATTTCTCACCCTCGTCTTATACTCGGGTCACTAAGTTTTTCCCATTTTTTTGTGGTAAATTAGGGGCTCGACTTATACTCGGAATGACTTATACTCGAGTATATACGGTAAATAAAAAAAATGCATGTTATTTAAGTAGTGGTCCAGGCATGACGTATTTAAGGAATGTAAACATATAATAGCCAATTTGGAGGAGCCTCTACCTTTTTGGATCAGTTTCTCAACAGAAATGCAAATAAACCTAAATATGGAAAAACACAGAATCGTCAGGGCTGATTCACCTAAAGTATAACTAAAAGGCAAAACGTTTTATTTTGTTATTCTATTTTTTTAAGTTTTGGTTACAGTGGAGATGGATTACCTCTCACTTCCTGTTTTGGCTATGGGACAGGAAGTGAAGGGAATTCTCCCCAATGACAAAGCTGTCTTTCTTATTGGCAGAAGTGGATTTATATATGTGTGTGTGTGATTTTTAAAACAATTTCCATTCAATATTTGACATTTACAAAGATATTTTGTATTACTTATACACCTTCCTGCCGCCCAGACCAATTTTTAGCTTTCAGTGCTTTCACATTTTGAATGACAATTGCGTGGAAATGCAACGCAGTACCCAAACAAAATTTATCATTTTTTTCCCCACAAATAGAGCTTTTTTTGGTGGTATTTGATCAATTATGATAAAGAAGAAGAAGAAAAAAAAAAAAAAGAAGTTTCTTAGTTTCTCCTTCACTGATGGGCACTGATTAGGTGGCACTGGAGGGCACGTATAGGCGGCACTGATCAGTGGGGCTAGCAGGAATCACTGATGGGCACAGAGTGCCTTCCCTAATGGACGATTGCCATTCCTGGTGGGCTCTAGTGGGCTGGTGGTCATGGGTGGGCATTCTTGCTGGCCATGGGTGGGCGTCCTTGGGGGGGGGGGGGGGGGGGCTGCACTGATAATCAGTGCAGACCCCCACTGTCAGGAGAGCAGCCGATCGGCTCTCCATTACTCGCGTCTGTCAGTGCCAGTAGAGGAAAAGTCGATACACGGCTTTTCCTGTTTACACTTTGATCAGCTGTGATTGGACACAGCTGATCACGTTGTAAAGAGCCTGTGTCAGAGGCTCTTTACCTAGATCAGAGATGTGGTGTGTCAGACTGACACACCACAACACCGATCGCCGGGCGAGCAATCGCGGCTTATCCTGCTGGACGTCATATGACGCCCAGTCAGGATAACAACCACTTCCCGGTCGACATTCTGCTATAGGCCGGGCGAGAAGTGGTTAAAGAGGTACAGCCTAACACTAAAATCGCCAAATCTATTGACATCCACGATCTAACACTAACCTATCTAACCCTGTAAAGAAGAAATCAGTATATATTCCCCTTTTCTAAAGCCGTTCTGACCCAATCCCATGCTGAGCTGTCAGCCGTGGCTTCGTTATGTAGGCGGATGCAGAAGACACAGCCGACAACGGAAGCCCCATAGTAAGTCTATGGGTGACATCTCTCCCCATTCATTTCACAGCCGTTGTCAGCTGTGTCTTTTGCAGAGCTTCTGCCACTGGAGACCAGACTGGAGCGGCTTCAAAAAAGGTATATATACCGATTTCTTCTTTACAGGGTTAGATAGGTTAGTGTTAGATCCTGGATGCCTATAGATGTAGCGATTTTAGTGTTAGGCTGGCCTTCTCTTTTAACTTAGTTGTTTTTGATACATCATGTGTGTCCAGTGAAAGCAGCTTCCCTTTGACTGGTGTTCGTTACCTTTTTTTCTTTTGTATTAAAGTGGTTGTATAGTCTTTTTTTTTTACTTTTACCTACAGGTAAACCTATAATAAGGCTTACCTGTAGGTAAAAAAAATATCTCCTAAACCTGTACGGTTTAGGAGATATTCCCCTTGTTATGAGCCGCTGACTGCAGCGGCGCATGCGCACAGGGGATTCTCGGCTGAAGGCCCGGCAACTGCCGGACCTTGCCGGGTAAGAAGAAATCTCCCGCGCGTATGCGCAGGAGTGATGACATCGCGGCTCCAGCCACTCACAGCGCTGGAACCGCGATACCCGGAAGACACGCCGAGGCAACATGACAGCTCCATCGGCGTGGACCTCGTTCTAAGGTAAGTATTTCATGCCTTTTGCTTTACAGGGGTAAAAAAAAAAAAAAAAAATTTCAGCGGGTATACAACCGCTTTAATACATAAGCTGCAGGGACCTAATTGACTTGCGAGTTGGCATATTTGAATATCATGTCATGAGATAAGATACCAAAATGGTTTCATGAGTAAAATACCTCACACTGGGCACAATTCACTAAAGGCTATCGCATTGCGTTAAGACGGTCATGTGACCACTTAACGCATGTGATAATGAAAATGTAAATTCACTATTGCTCGTATGCGGTATTTAGCGCAAACACCAAAAAACACTTGTTAAATACTGCATAAATTCACAAAAGGAAACAAATAAATAAATGCGTGCGGTAATTAAGTACTGGTCCAAGCTTGCGATAACTATGGCAATGGTCAGACCCCCCCCCAGTGATTGGTTTACAAAATAGCTGGGAAAGTGGAAACTGGAGCAGGTGTCAGCTAGATTTTAGTCAGGAGTTGTTTCTGGAAGCTGACAGACGGCATAGCAAAGATGATGGAGCCCTTTAAATCCAGTCTTCTGGAATTTAAAGCAATGCAGAAGACTGGCTCTCTATGACCCCTGCTGTGCGATGGATCCTGAATCCAGCCTTAAAGTGGAGTTCCACCCACTTTTACAACTCTTCAGCATCCCTCACTAAACTGTGCACTGTAAACGAATTGGATATTTTTTTACTTTTTTTCTCAGCACCTACTGTATATCTGCTGTATTCATTTTTCACTTCTTCCTCCCTGGCCGCGGCCCATCGCATCATTTCCTGTTTGCAATGCCTTCTGGGAAGAGGTGGCAACTTGCTCTGACACTGCCGTTGCTATGGAAACCTGACACCTATTACACTGCTTGTGCTGCACTGAGCATGTGCGAGATCTGCAAGGATGAGATCCAGGAAGAAATACAGTCTGGCTTCAGATGCCCACGGCCTGCTGTAAGTTTATAAAATAACAAACTACTGCTATAAACTAACAAAACAGACCTTAGTTTACAGACCAACTTTACTAGAATACATTAAGCTTGTGTATTATATGGGTATTTTTATTTAAAAAGTATAATTTCGGCCGGAACACCACTTTAAGTAGTGCACACTGCTGGATCAATGCACGGATGCCGATACCCTGCAGAAGTTCAGGTTATCCAAGCCACTTATCATGGAGCTTTGTACCCAACTCATGGGGAACCTTGAGCCCTCAACACAGAGAACCATACCATACAAGCCATGACTAAATTGCTGGCTGCCTTGGAACACAGAGGGATTACCTCCAAGATTAGAGAGACAGGGGGCCTCTTAATTATTTTATAATAGGAACCCCATCACACATACAACACTGTTTATTTCCAAATATAGAGAAAAAAAACAGATGGAAACTAGCACAACTTTTCTGTTTTTAGTGAAGGGCAGTTTGGACAGCATGGAAGACTCACATGGAAGGGGGTGGGGTTCTGAATCCTGTCCTGATCCACCCTAAATTGGGAAATCAATTCTGGGTGGATTTGTTCTTTGAAAATCTATCTTGTTCTTTTTTTTATTTTCTGTTCCTCCCATTTTCTGGGAGAAGTATACATATGAGATTTCTGGAAAGTGACAGTGACATTTATGATTCAGCTCACCGCCTGACTTGTGTAACATGAGATCATGCAGAGCAGGGAAGTCTTCTTCTAGGTCAACAGTGGGGTGACATGGGAGTGGCCGACATAGCGTGATTGACCCTGCTCCTATTCACTCTTACTCATTACGTAACTATGTACTAAATCAGTGCACAGCTGACTACAAGAAGAATGGAGCAGTATATAATATATGAACCTCGCGTGCTCTAAATAATTAAAATACATAAATATATAAAATGCAATATAACAAATGCGGCTACTTCAAAAACATAAAACTTCAAAAAAAGTGAAATAAAAAAACCATATATACCAAAACACATACAGTATCTCACAAAAGTGAGTACACCCCTCACATTTTTGTAAATTTATTATATCTTTTCATGTGACAACACTGAAGAAATGACACTTTACTATAGTGTAAAGTAGTGAGTGTACAGCTTGTATAACAGTGTACATTTGCTGTCCTCTCAAAATAACGCAACACACAGCCAATTATGTCTAAACCGCTGGCAACAAAAGAGAGTACACCCCTAAGTGAAAATGTCCAAATTGGGCCCAAAATGTCAATACTTTGTGCGGCCACCATTATTTTCCAGCACTGCCTTAACCCTCCTGGGCATGGAGTTCACCAGAGCTTCACAGGTTGCCACTGGAGTCCTCTTCCACTCCTCCATGACGACATCACGGAGCCAGTGGATATTAGAGACCTTGCGCTCCTCCACCTTCCTTTTGAGGATGCCCCACAGACCATGGCTAATGGTCGGGAAAATGGCTAATTGGGCCCAATTTGGACATTTTCACTTAGGGGTGTACTCACTTTTGTTGCTAGCGGTTTAGACAATTAATGACTGTGCGTTGAGTTATTTTGAGGGGACAGCAAATTTTACTGTTATACAAGCTGTACACTCACTAATTTCCATTGAAGCAAAGTGTCATTTCTTCACTGTTGTCACATGAAAAGATATAATAAAATATTTACAAAAATGTTAGGGTGTACTCACTTGTGAGATACTGTATATGCGAATCCACAGTAGTGCAACAACATCACTTAATTACTTGCTCAATACAATAAAATAAAAAAAAAAGTGTGCAAAAAAAAAAAAAAAGATGTCCAATAACAGTCCTCTTTTGCCAATGATAATTTCATGCAAAATTATATATCCCAGTGATGTCCTATTAGGAAAAACACCCAACACCTGGATTGGCTTACTAAGGAAT
Organism: Lithobates septentrionalis; assembly: GCA_037952835.1. Lineage (NCBI taxonomy): Eukaryota > Metazoa > Chordata > Amphibia > Anura > Ranidae > Lithobates > Lithobates septentrionalis. The sequence continues at coordinate 327,223 of JBBDGP010002613.1, read as the reverse complement.
CTTCTAACAGCGTATTAGTCTAACCACGAGAACGGTGAGCAACAGCATTTAGTGAGTTTCCATTTAATGGGAGTGGGTCAGATGTGACACACAGCAGTGGTGGATCATTTTTGGTGTTTTTTTCCCCTAATAGGACATCACTAGGATTTATCATTTTACATGAAATTGTCATTGACTAAAGGGGACTGTTATTGGAATTCTTTGGGTTTTTTTTTTATTTATTCTTGCACATTTTTTTTGTATTGTGCACTGAAGGAATTAGGATATTGTTGTACTACTGTGGATTCACATATATGTGTTTGATATATAAGTTTTTATTTCACTTTTTTTTTTTTAAATGGAGCAGTATACACTGGAGGAGATGTATACATAAAAGAATCGGTACTCTTAAAGACTGTAAAACGTATCTGTGGCAAGGGATCACTACTCTTAAAGGAAATCTGTCACTTTTCCCATTTAGAGTAATACAACAGGTTCTCTTGAAAGCCTCCCACCTTGGACATTGGAAATAACAGGTGTTAATGGGTACAGGGAAGCATGAAAAATGTCCCCCTACTCCCAGGGTGCAGTGCTCATGCCTGAGCAGCCAATGACCTGGCCTAAACACTGGCAAGAGAGAGTCATTACTCGGTGTAAGGTCCAACACAGAGCACCAACCGACGAAGAGCTCCATCAGTGGGCTTTAAAGAAAACCTGTCACTTTGCCCTGAAGCTGATAACTCTGTTTTTTGGCAGATGCTGATCAACTAAACCACCCAACCGGTTTCTGATGCCAAAATACAAGGTTCCCATCATGCACTGACCTTACTGCAATCGAACAGTAATCCACCAAGATTTCCTGGTCTATTCCAGACCCACTGGACCCATATTTGAATATTTCTCACCATAAAGCCAACATTTCCTTCTTACCTGGAGACTTTGAGCTCCTAATGTTGTTGCAAGGTATTAATTATCCCTGTTATTTCTCTGGACATTTTCACACTGCGTCAACATGTGATACTCAAACTGCAGAGCAAAAAGGTGTTGATATCCAGCTTCGAAAATAGGCAATCTAAAAAAAAGGCCTTTCCTCTCCAGTATAAGTGGATGAAAGGAAGACATAGATTGAAGTGGCAATTGTCCAACGATACACAGTTATGATTTATAGTGACTGAGAAAATAAATTTCAATCATTTTACTCAAACATCTAACTCCTTTCTACTGGATTATGCAGAGTATACAGCAGCAAAAATACAATACAGGAGGAAATCAGGGGACGCAGGACTTTATCAAAGATGGCTTCCTATGAAGCAGTAAGTGTTGATGGGGGAATCCCCCCCACAGCGCTATTGTGTTCTGCTGGTGGGAGGGGGCAAATGGAGCCTTCCTGGCTGGCAGAAAACAAATACTGCTACTGCTCTAGCCGCTGACAGTAATTGCATGTAGAAAAATCTGACAGGCTGGTTGACAGCTGGGTACAATCAGCTCGCCCATACATGGATTGATTATCAGCTGGTCCCTGCTGAACCAGCCACATTTCAATCCATGTATGGCCAGCTTACGTGTGAAAGGGGGTAAACTTTTAAACAATTGCAGCAGGTCAGCAAACAATAAGTGTGATAAAACTGTACCCCAACAATGACCTGCATTGCATGTGCACTATAGACCAAATTTATCACAGAGGTGCATGGCAGTTGCTCTGTATGTACCAGCACTAAAATGTATCTGTCAGGATGTGGACAAAAACCCAAGGCTGATCATACATCCAATTTGAGCACTACCAATAACAACTGATGTGGAGGACAGGGAGAAAAAAGGGGTTGGAGGATGAGATTTCCCAGCTACATACACAAGATGGAGTTACCTGTTACCTGCAGGAGTTGACCACTAGGAAGTCATTTTGTTACAGGCATGTACACTCCCTCCATTGTCAATACTTACTTTCCCCATGCTCACAGCCCAGAGTTCCATGAAATACTTTGTACTTTCAGGTATGGGATGCATGTGACTCACTTTGCTGACAATGCATCACATAAGCAGCCAATCGTCAGCCTCATTCTCTGTCACATGGGGCTGGTCCTTAGCACTTTAGAAGTTCTGACCAAACCAACTTGTACCTTACACAAGGCTTGTTTTTTTTAGGGCTCCAGTGGGAAATAGGACAGCGGAAAAGGTAATGCATTAAGTTTATTTAATTTTTTTTTAATTCATATAGGATTTAAAGACACCATAGTTGCAGTTGGTAGACATGCACACATGTCGAATCTAAAAAACATTCATGCCGGACAGCAAGACCCTAAAACACGAACACTGCCATTATGTGTTTGGCCTAATGATATCAGCTGGGAAGAGTGCTGTAGACCCCTCTGATACTATCAGGAAGAAAGCAACAAAGACTGTGCAAACACTTGCAACATGGTCCATCACTTTTTGGTCTTGACAAATCTTGGTCAGTGGGGTCTCCAGATGTCCCAAAGACATTAGATCATCTCCAACCGCCCTCTAATTTCTGTTTCCAATTTTAGCAAATACACTTCTAGAGTTGAGCGTTTTGTTTTTCTGCACAAAATTATGGTTTGGTCATGTTCTGCTCAAATTGACTGAAAAAAAAAATGTTAAACTATACTGGTTGTGTTGTCCAATGATGTACAGTTTGGTAATAATGCTGACTTATCAAGCAATCCTCCCATGTTTGGACAGATTTAAAGACTGACTACCCTCCCAAACACAGTCAGGTCACTGTTCTGCGGGAACTCCCGGTTATGTTTGTCCAGCAGAGGTGTGGGCATTCCACTGGAGATAAGAAACTTTTAGGATTCAAATTCCGGATTCCTATGCACTGTGAAGAACAGAGACTTATAAGCATTACTACAAGCATTGAAATGGACCCCTTTCAGCTATATAATGAATGATGCCTAGAAACATTGATTTTTGGGCAGATCAGGTAACAATGTAAAGTCTATTATGCCTGGTACACACTACTAGTATTTTTTTGTTCAACCCAGCAGGATCTCCTCTGCTGAGCTGTTGTGTTCTGACAAGGGGACGGCCCCCACCAGAACACGCTGATCAGCTCTTTCTGCCATTGGTGGAGAGCGCTGATCGGGCGCCAGTCGGCTGCTGGTTTTCCAGCATGCTCATCCGACATTAGCCGGCCTAAAGGCCGGCTTCTGTCAGACCAGTGCCTGACACGGGCCGAATGTCAGATGGTTTTTATTGAACCGGCTGATGTCGCCCAACATTCGGCCCGTGGCTTTAGGTACCTGCAGACACCACAAGCTAAAGCTGGTCATACACAGTTTATTTTTTTGTTCAGCCAGGGGGGTGGATGGTGGTATCCCTGCGCCGGATCATTGTATTCTGACTGTGGCACCCGCATGTAGGCAGGTGCAGTTTGCCCTCCATCTAGAAGGTGGTGTTGTGCCACTTTACTGATGGAGAGAATTATCTAAAGTAAAATTGTTCCCCAAGAGACTCTGTCTAAATGGACGCTACAACTTCTGATGACCTCTGGCAGCCATCTTTGGCGTGGGACTACATAAATTAGGGTGCCCATCCCATTCAGGTGTGTCTGGCATGAGTGGTTAGGTGAGGGACGAAGAGCCTGTTTCTTAGGGAGAGGTTCCTGGTTGAGTAGAGACAGTGCAGGAACACTTTGGGTCTCTCCTCAGGCATTCTGGTATCTGGTCCGCATAATAGATATAGATCTAATCAACATAATAGAGTGCTACCACCTTATGTCACATTCTTCAACGCCTCCAGCAGATACTGTCCACTAGTAAATCAGGCCAAGGTGGAAAAACTGCCTTATTGCAATACTTGTGCCCAGGGCTTTTTTCAGCAGAAACGTGGGGGAACGCAGTTCCGGCACCTCCAGCACTGAATGTATCTAATGGCAAGGGGTGCTGGAGGGTCTACTGATGCTGGCTGCTGGAAAATCTAATGTTGTTGGAGGGGATCTGTTTTTGTGTGGTGGCCTATTGTTGCTGGGGAGGTCTATTGTTGCTGGTGGGGGGATCTATTGTTGCTGGGGGTGGTTATGTTGCTGAGGGGGCAACTGCTGCTGGAAGGGATCTACTGTTAAAGGATGGGTCTATTGTTCCTGGCTGCTGGAGAGTCTATTGATGCTGGCCGCTGGGAGATCTGGTCTTGCTGCCGGGGGTCTATTGATGCTGGGATGATATTTTGTTGCAGTGGTCCTATGTTGCTGGGGGGGTCTATTGTTGCTGGGGGGGTCTATTGTTGCTGGGGGGGTATATTGCTGCTGGCTGCAGGGGATCTATTGTACTGCTTTTCTTGTTATCATTACCAATTTCCATACAAATTACTTTAGCATAGCATGACATAATCATACTTGGCACTGTATTATCTGAATGAGATGGTGCTAGGAGGTGGGTAAGGGGTGGAACCAAGAGATGTTGCTTGGAGGTGGGTAGGGGGCAGAGACGAGAAGTGACTCAGTAGGTGGGAGTTCCAGTATCTAATCTCTGAGAAAAAAAGCCCTGCTTGTGCCATTGTTGAGCAAAATACCACTGCTCAACTGAGCCATTGCTGAGTAATCTGCTGTTGCAATACTGTGCTTTACCGAGTATACTATTGCTGCAACACTGTGCCATTACTGACTCTTCTCTTAAAACTGTATGTACACCAACAGTGTGTTATTTGGATACTAGTGCCTGAAACAACTAAGTATACCTACTTATGTAAATTATATTACAATATGCAAGAAACTATATAAAATCCTGGACTGTGTGTGTGATTTCTCCCAATTTGGTTACCTCGACCTCTGGCAAAGCCTACGCACAGCTGTCAGAATACACTGATCTGTGGCTGCAGCCAACAGGTTAAAAATAAAATTGAAATATAGAAAGGAGCGCCAGACCAAAACCAGCTAAGAGTCCAAGATCATTTGAATTGTTGGTATAAAAGTCTATAAAAACCCTGTCTGGTAGAAAATGTCTTGCCCCTGATAAGCTAGTGTCTACAGTATCATTCCTGGCCCGTTCCACAAGCATAGCACAAAGAATGGTCTAATGTGTGTTTATGTTGTAGGACCAGCGGCCAGCAGAGATGTCTGGGGCTGGTCAGATCAATCCTGTTCTGTACTGTCTATGGCCAGCTTAAGGCACCCATATAAAAGAAACATGTGCAATACAAACAATTCTAGAGGTGCTCTAACAGAACAGAAAACGAACATGCACATTGGGCGGTTTTGCCATCTCTCCTAGATGCCTTTCCTCCTGGCAGTGGTATTTTGGCAGAAAAAACATGTGGTGCTTGTAAACACGTCTAATGCATTTTGGTGTCTCGATCGTTTGGGCATTAATTAATTTCATTGGGCAGAATAATAATTTATTCTGGCCATTTAAATGAATTTGTGCTCATGAGCTAAACGTGCATTTGGACGCAATAACATGGTTTACACGAGTCAAGCACTTTTCTGCCAAAATGCCACTGCTCCTGGATGCACAGGCAGTGGGTTTTTTTCCCTGCCTCTAAAATCTTATGTGTATATGGGCACATTGGTGAAAATGTACTAAATGATGCAGCTGTGCATAGTAACCAATCAGCTTCTAACATCTGCTTCTTCAATTAAGCTTTGACAATATGCCCTGGTTCACAATGGAGCGATTTGACAAGTCAAATCTGCGAAAATTGCCAGCAATGGCACCGTCTGAATCACTGCGGTGCCGCACCGATTCCCAAAAGTAGTTTCTGTACTACTTTTGGCGACTTCGGGTGCGATTTCCATTGACATCTGTGCAGTAACCCGCAAAGATGTCTCTGAAATCGCCGAAGTCGGGACTGACATGCGGGAATGAAATTGTGCGAGTTCAGCGTACAATTTCATTCCCGCTGTCAATGTGAACCTGGGCTAAAGCCTAGAAGCTGATTGGTTACTATGCACAGCTGCAGGAGCAGCATCAACATTTTCCAGTGTGCATGAGGCCTTATAGTGATAAAGCCGGGGACCGGTTTCCATGAGGTACTCATGTCTAGTGTAGCAGGGTAAAGGTAGACACAGATATAAGACCATTTTACACAAATAACAAAATTACTGTATGCCTCTGGGCTTATTCAGACCTGTCCAGACCTCTGGGCTGGCCAACCTCTTTTGAGGAAATGCTCTTGGATGGATTTTACTGGCTCAACCAAGATAGGCCCCTTTTACACTGACAGACCAATCAGGTCTGTCAGTTATTCAGGATGCATTAAAGGTGAAAAAACACAAAGGTTTACAACCACTTTAACCTGCCCTCCTGAATCTGTTCCAAGCCGTAAATCACAGTGCAGATCAATTTGGTATCTGCTTATCTGAGTCTGTTTAAGCACAGTCCAAATTCCATACGCCTGATGACCTGATGACGGGGTGTGTGATTGGCCCCCGAAACAAATTTGATTGTTCTCATTTGAATCCGTGTTCATTTTTGACTACAGTGACAAGAAAAGTTGAAAGAACAGGATGAAAAAATGCTCTTGAATGAACTAATTTCTAACAGTGTGTGTGTGTTTTTTTTTTCCCGGTAAAGTCCATTCATTGCACCCGCGCATTTCTAAACACGCGTCAATCCGCAAAAAAAAAAAAAAAAAAAAACACGCTTTGACGGAAAACACGTGGCAACGCATATCGCGCTTGTGTTTTTACTCGTTTGCATTGGCGTGTTTCCATGCGCATAGCAGCCCACAAGAAAATGCAGACCATATCATGCTTTTCAAAAACGTACAGCAACAGCAACCCGCAAGAAAATGTATGCTTTGCCATGCATTTTGAAAATGCGTAGCAATGTGTATCACGCTTGCGTTACCATTTAGCCTGCATTCGCATCTGCACATTTCCGAACGAACGGCAGCCTGCACAGAAAATGTGTGCATTACGAAAACGCGCGGCAATACGCATCGAGCTTGAGTTTCCATTCGTTCACATCTGCATGTTTCTGAACGCAAGGGAAACTGCAAGAAAAAGCATGCATTTTCTGGGCATGTTCTAGTGCTACTTCGGGGCATTTGTCACATGTAGGGAAGCCCATTTATGTGCTCGCTTGAAAAGCGCACAAGAAACCATGAACGGGTACATGCGTTTCTGCTGCGCTGCGATGTAAATGGAATGTGCCTGGGAGGAAGTTTTTAGGCAGCAAGAATGACCAGGGAGGTAAGGGTTAAAAAACAAAACAACAAACAGCACACCACTGACCCATCAAAGTTGCATAGGAACGATAGTCGTGCTGGAGGTCATGTGACTTTCACGTAGTGCTAGTGTGAACCAGGGCTATCTATTCATCCCTTCCAGCAGAAGCACAGCTAGCTTTCAGAACAGGCTGTGTATGAAGAAGTTTCATCTTGAATAATGCCGTGATCTGCGAGGTGGGACTTGAGAGGTTTTGACTCTTCCTGTAGATGTGACTGAGCGGGACGGAATGCTAATTAGGATGTATTTAATCCCACCCACCATCAGATCTGTGAAGGAAGTTACATTATTTGCAGAGCCTGAAAGACTACAAAGGGGAGTGTTATAGACTCTAGCTGCTGCAAGAAGTTGCTACGAAAGGGACAGAATCTATCAGCAGGTACATTCAGAGTGCCACATGGTACAAAGCCACAACTAAACCCAGAATATCAGGGGATCTTCAGACAACAGAGCAGCGTGGTACAGAGGTATGATCTATGCTGGGACAGATCATTCCATTCAGTTATATTGAACAGAAAGTTGGAGTTTAGCTTTAACCCTTGCCTCCCGCCCACCGTCAAATGACGGCGAGGCGGTGCGGCTCTCGTTCTGCGTGGATGTCACATGACGGTGACCGTGTTGCTAGGACCCAGCGCGACCCCGATCTCTGTGAAGAGCCGCGGCTCTTTAACCATGGGATCGGCTGTGTCTAATCACAGCCGGTCACATGTAAACATAGAGATGCTGGTAATCGGCGCTCCTCACTTTACACTGACAGAGTGTGAGGAGAGCCGATCAGCGGCATCTCCTCACAGAGGACATCAAGGCATGTAATCAGGGCACTGATCATCAGTGGCCTGATTACAATAAAGCGCCCACAGTGCCAGAAGTGAGTGCCCACTAGTGCCATCAGTGAGTGCTGGCTATCACTGCTGCCCATCAATACCACCCATCAATGCCCATCAGTGCCACCCACCAGTGCCACATATCAGTGCCCATAAGTGAGGCATATTTGTGCCTCCTCATAAGTGCCACCTAATCAGTGCCCATAAGTACTGCCTCATCAGCGCCCATCAGTGAAGGAGAAAAATTACTTATTTACAAAATTTACTGACAGAAACTAAGAAAAACTTTTTTTTTTTTTTCAAAATTTTCAGTCTTTTTATTTTTTATTTTTAGGAAAGGATAAAAAAAAAAACAGAAGTGATTAAATACCACCAAAAGAAAGCTCTATTTGTGTGAAGAAAAATTATAAAAATTTCACATGGTTACAGTGTAGCATGACCGTACAATTGTCAATCAAAATGTGACAACGCTGAAAGCTGAAAAATGGTCTGGGTAGGAGGGGGTGTAAGTGCCCTGTATTGAGGTAAAAACCCTATTGTAGAAGATCCCCCCCCCCCCTTCTTTATACTTACCTGAGCCTGATCTCCATCATGCGCTGTACACAAGAGCGGCAGTTCTCCCGGCTCTGTCTTTCCTCACTGGGGAGATTGATAGCAGCGGGAGTCATTGGCCATTGTTACTTTAATTTTTAATAAAATAGAAGCTTTACAAAATCACTTTTTGAAAGCATACAGCTGAATAATTTAAAAAGTCAAGTTATTACAAGTATAGGTCCAGCCAAATATTTTTCTTCCCCCTTTTCATAAAAATGGGCTCTTTGAATCTTCCCCTCAAGCCTTCTGAGTGGCAGCCACCTACCAAAATAATTACATTCACCCCCCCTCCTCCCAATTTCATTGCTGTGGAAATATCTCACAATTATCTCATATTCACGTCTTGTGGAATCCCGTTTAACAGTTATACCTTTGCAGGTAAAAGATGTATGTACAAAATAAATACTATGTTTTTTAAGTAAAGATGGGTTAAAACCCTAACCAGTATTTTTTTTTCTGGTTGCCCCTGTACTGTTGGGAAAATCTCCATTCATTTTCTGTCCCAGAGGCACAACAGGAAGTTAGAGAAAATCTCCCAAAGTGAGGAGCAGGTGGCACCAATGGAAGATTTCCTCTTTTCTTTGGGGACAGCTTTAAAATGTTTGATTTCCCCTCACTTTCTTTGTAGAAGACAATAGTAGAAAAAAAAAAAAAAAAAAAAGATCTGCTTAGAGATAGAAACTTTAAAGGATTAGAGCACTCTTTGAGATCGATTTACGAAAGGCAAACATACTGTGCACTGCAAGTGCAGTTGCTCTAGATCTGAGGGGAAGCTCTAAAATAAAGGGAAGCTCTGCTGATGATTTCTACCATCCAATCATGTGCAAGCAAAAATGCCGTTTTTTTTATTTTCCTTGCATGTTCCCCTCAGATCTAGAGCAACTGCACTTGCAGTTCACAGACTATTTGCCTTTAGTAAATCAGCCCCTTTGTGTACATATCCTATTCTATAACACTATACCCCAGCACTTTCAGTATATAGCACTATTACTTGTAACAGGGCTGCCCAGATGTTATCTTTGTAACATCCTCTGGGCTGGACTCATGTACTGGATGTTTGCTGCGGTCTCCATTCTCTTTAATGGAAATCCACTCTCAGCCAGTCAAGTGCATAAGTACAGCTCAGAAGTGTTGGGGATGGTGGGATGGAGACAGTATAAGAGTGTAAATGCACTTAAAGTGCACTTATCCTTTAAAGCTAAAGTTTAATCTGCTTATTTGTTGCATTCGCCCTCTTTAACATGGTAAAACAATTATTAAATAATATTTCCGTTTTCATTGCATACTATATTTTAGACCCAGTGACATCACTGGGTCTAAGGCCCCTTTCACACTGGGGCGGTGGGGGCGTCGGCGGTAAAACAGCGCTATTTTTAGCGCCGTTTTACCGTCGTTTTTGCGGCTGTATTCGGCCGCTAGCAGTGCGGTTTTAACCCCCCGCTGGCGGCCGAAAAAGGGTTAAAACCGTTTGTATAGCGCGGCTATAGCCGCGGTATTGCCAGGGTATAGCCGCGCTGTCCCATTGATTTCAATGGGCAGGAGCGGTTTAGGAGCAGTGAATACACCACTCCTTCACCGCTCCAAAGATGCGGCTTGCAGGAGTTTTTTTCTTCTCCTGCCAGCGCACCACTTCAGTGTGAAAGCCCTTGGGCTTTCACACTGAACAAACAGCAGCGGCTGTTTTGGGTCGGTTTGCAGGCGGTATTTTTAGCGCAATAACGCCTGCAAACCGCCCCAGTGTGAAAGGGGTCTAAAGGTCTCTGTGCTGCTCTATAAAATGCAGGCAGATTATGGCTGAAGGGTGGGGACAGGCAAGCTGTGGTAACCCCCACATGTGATGCTGGCCTCCATGGTTAAAAGAGCTTACATTCAATGAATGAAAGGAATGGACCAGGCATCAATGAGGCTGGGAAGGAAAGATTTCCATGATGCTGGATGTCCTCCAGGCAGGGAATAAGGCTCTGACTTGTTACAGCTTCCAATGCCCACTGTGAGAAGCTCAAGGTGTGCAGTGAAATCAAAGTGAGCAAACTCAATTCAGGAGATAAGTCTGTACAACTGGGCAAGATGGAAACTAAAGCTGAACTAAGGGTTGGAATACTCACCTATTCTCCAACGGTCCGAAGCCCACGGCCAGCACTGACATCATCTTCCCGGGTTCTTCTGGTTGCCGGTCTGCCGGTGCGAAGAACGTCACTCCAGTGCATATGCGGGAGTCATTCATTATCATTATCACAGGATTTACTGTACATAGTTTTGACAACATAATGGCAGAGAGTACAGTTACAATACAGTTTATTACAGGAGGAATCAGAGGGCACTGCTCGTTACAATCTAAGAGGGACGGTCAATAGATACAGAAAAGGTCATAACTGTGGGGGATGGGATGATAAAGAAAATACTGTAAAAGTACAGTTAGGTGGGGCCCAGATAGGCCTCTCTGAAGAGATGAGTTTTCAGGGATCGTCTGAAAGTGGACAGAGTAGGTGAGTGATGACGAACCTTGGCACCACATTTTCCATGATGCTCATGCACTCTGCAGTGTAGTGGAGCATCATGGGAAATGTAGTTCCAAAACATCTGGGGTGCCAAGGTTCACCATCACTGGGAGTAGGAGATAGTCGGACAGATTGGGGTAGGGCGTTCCAGATGATGGGAGAAGCTCTGGAGAAGTCCTGGATGTGAGCATGGGAGGAGGTGACAAGAGAGCAGGAGGTCTTGGAAGGAAAGAAACAAGTTGGTTGGCATTTTGAGACTAGGTTAGTGACATGGCTGGCTTTGTAAGTTTGTTGTTAGTATCTTAAATTTTATTTTGTTGGGTGAGCGGAAGCCAATGGAGGGACATTCATCCCGACACACTGGCACTGTGCCGGAAATGTAAACGAAGATGTGCCTTGGACGTCCCTTCTACAATAAGGAGCCTACCTGTTTGCATTTTTTTACATTAAGTTTTGCGTTAAGACTGGAGTTTATCATGCACATACATGTTAAGTGTTTGCTTTACGGAATTTTACAAGAACATTTCAAAATGCCCTGGAGTTCTGTGACCGATAGAAAATCACCCAGGCTGAGGTCATCTGCTTTTATATGGTTGTAGAACCATATAATATGCCTATAAATGATCTTACAGTCTGGGAAATATTAGCCAGAGTGGCAAAAGGTTTAGAACACTTTCTGCATTTCTAAAACTGGCCGTACACCAGTAGAAGTGCGTTAGAAAATTTTAGGTTTTGGAACGTTCGTTTAATTTTCTTATACAGGGGTCTCCAAACTTCTAAATCTAAACAAGGGGCCAGTTCACTGTCCTTCAGGGGCTGGACTGTGGGGGAGTAGAAAATGCTCTGGCATCAGTGGGAGTAAACCATGTCCCATCAATGGTGCCGGTGGAAGGACCAGTGCCCCATCTTTGGTGTCAGCGGGAGGAATGATGCCCCATCTTTGGTGTCAGCGGGAGGAATGATGCCCCATCTTTGGTGTCAGCGGGAGGAATGATGCCCCATCTTTGGTGTCAGCGGGAGGAATGATGCCCCATCTTTGGTGTCAGCGGGAGGAATGATGCCCCATCTTTGGTGTCAGCGGGAGGAATGATGCCCCATCTTTGGTGTCAGCGGGAGGAATGATGCCCCATCTTTGGTGTCAGCGGGAGGAATGATGCCCCATCTTTGGTGTCAGCGGGAGGAATGATGCCCCATCTTTGGTGTCAGCGGGAGGAACAGTATCTCAAGGGCTGTATAAAGGCAAGCAAAGGGCCACATCTGGCCCCCCGGCCACAGTTCAGAGACCACTGTTCTTTTGGTTAGCGGAGTCAAATCGGCATTCATTTTTGACCAGTGATAAGATTTCAAAAGGAAAAAGATGGAAATTTTTTCTCAAACTAGCAAAATTTGGTGAATGTGGCTTTTGTTCAGGAAAATATCTTACATATTATAATGAAACCTGTTTAATACAGCTGGGGTTCCACTTGAAGCAGGTCTGGACAAAATTTTAAGGGTTTTCAAATTAAATTATTTGACTCAAATAATGGCAAAAAAGTTCAGCTTTTCACAAAGAATGAAAAGGGAACCAGTTCAGTGGGTTTTTACAGCCTGTTCACATATGTGGGGATTGGCCGCAGTGCCATTTGAAAAAGAGTTCTGTGTGATTTCTAATTTCATACCCTACAATTTGTATTGGATTCGCACCTGAACCTCTGGAACGAAATCAGACCAGACCAGGCTTTGAAATCGCACTGCAAACTGGCCCGCACATATGGGAACAAGTCTTAAGGTATTGGTTCTAGTATTGGAACATTTGCACAAGTACTCGTGCAAATGCTGGGTATCGGTGCAACGCTGATTTTTGTTTGAGAAAAATATTCCATCCTGCTCCTTCCAATGTTCTCATCACTACGGTCAAAACTGAATGCCAAAAAGCATGTGGTTTCACACAGCTGCACTGTGGTTTGGCCGCAGCGCGGGTGTACCTGCAGTTTTCAAGTGGTTAGGTTGTGCATTTTTGGTGCGTTTTTCTGAAAGTGCACCAAAAGTTTTGCATGCTGCACTGTTGGTGCGCTTTCAGGAAACACGCAACTTAACAGAAAGCTTTTGGAAAACTGCAGGATGACTGTATGAAAATCGCAGGTACACCTGCGCTGTGGCCAAACCGCAGCTTAGCAGTGTGAAACCGGCCCAACCTTTAAAAAAAAACAAAAAAAACACACAGAATAAGAGTTCTGAAAAGGTTACCCTGTAAAGTAGTTGTAATCCCTTCCATATACTAAGTGAACTGAATAGCCTCAGGTGATACACAGAGACTAAACAAATTCTCCTACATAAGTTATGCCTGTCTATCTGCCTTCTTCTCTGCATCTGTTCAAAGTGCTCAATTTATAAGCTTGTCTGGGAATTCAGAAAAAAAGGGGACAGAGAGCTGAAGTTACACTCTGCAGAGCTTAGTGAGGAGAGCTCTTGACAGCTGAATGGGGGGGCCCCCTCCCCACATCACACACAGAGCGGAGGCTGTCGATCAGCTGGAGGTCCCTCCTCCGTCACCATTTTTCTCTTGGTGTCAGCAAAACTTGAGGAAGTGACTCATGCTTGGTAGCAGAGGAATGATGCAGCAGACAGAAATGACACTAAATGCTCTGGATTGAGACAAGCACACACTATAGAGCCGTGGTTCTCAATACCTGTCCTCAGGACCCACTAACAGGCCAGATTTGCAAGATAACTGAAATACATCACAGGTGATATCATTTGCTGCTCAGTGATTGCAGTATTCTAGTCTGCATCTCCCCAAGGTAATACTTAAATTCTGGCCTGTTAGTGGGTCCTGAGGACCGGAGTTGAGAACCACTGCTATAGAGGGATATGCTTTGTTCATATTTCATGTCTGAGGTTTACAACCACTTTAAGTCCTGGGTTTGATTCCTATCAGGGACATGGCCGGGTGCCATTTCTTTTACTACACATGCGCATATTCCCATTTTACATTCGGCTGACATTATACCGTATACATACCTCCCAATGTTTTGAGATGGGAGCGAGGGGCACCTATTAGCAAATGTATGTAGGCATAGGACACACCCCCTGCCACGCCCCCTTAACCTCCCTGGTGGTTTTCCTGAGTTTTGCTCGGGGTTAAATTTCAGCACCATTAGCGGTAACCCCGAGCCACACTCGGGATTGCATTGCAGGATCCTGGTGCAGTGTACTTACCTTGTCCCCAGGATCCTGCGATGTCCCCCCGCTGTGTCTGTGGGCTCTGTCCTCTGCCCGATGCCTCTGTGTGCTGGGCTCTGTTCCCTGCGAGCGTCGCGACACACAAGGGAGGAGCCTGGCGGCAAATTCAAAAAACTGATAATACATACAGTACACTGTAATCTTACAGATTACATTACTGTATGAAATCATTTCACATCCCTTTTGTCCCCAGTACTTTGCCCAGTGCCCTGCATGCAGTTTTATGTTTAGAGCTGCACGATTCTGGCCAAAATGAGAATCACGATTTTTTTGCTTAGAATAAAAAGATCACGATTCTCTCACGATTCTCGCGACGTAAAATCTTTCACATTATACAAAAGAAAAATGGGCTAACTTTACTGGTTAGATTTTTTTTTTTTAATTAATGAAAGTAATTTTTTCTAAAAAAATTGCATTTGAAAGACAGCTGCGCAAATACACTGTGACATAAAATATTACAACAACCACCATTTTATTCTCTAGGGTGTCTACTAAAAAAATGTATGTGTTTGGGGGTTCTAAGTAATTTTCTAGCAAAAAAAATTATTTTAACCAACAAATGTCAGAAAAAGGTGTGGTGTTTAAAGAGGAGTTCCACCCAGGGGGCCCATGAAAAAAAAAAAAAATTAAAAGTCAGCAGCTACAAATACTGCAGCTGCTGACTTTTAATTGGACACTTACCTGTCCCTGGGTCCAGCGATGCGGGGGATCGAAGCCCCGCTCGTCTTCCCCTCCGTTCAGCGGCACCGGCATTGCAACTGTGGGCGCCGGGCTGTGGCTTCACAGCCTGGCACCCACTGCGCATGCGCGAGTGGCGCCGCGCGCCGTGATTGGCCACTCAGTCACCTGGGACCTGTAATGGGTCCCAGATGATTGACAGGAGGGAGGGAGCAGAGCGGAGCCCTTCCTGTGCCGAGGGGGAAGTGATGTCACCAGCCCAGGCACTGGAAGGGGCAGACTACGAGGGACCCCCTAGCAACAGGCATTTAGAGGTAAGTTAAAAAAAAAATATCCAAATGTTTTTTTGGGGTTTTTTTTAGGATTTTTCATGTATTTTTTTTTTTTTGGGTAGAACCCCACTTTAAGTGGTTAAACTTTTTTCACTTACACAGGAAGTCTATTCCATTGACAAACTGTTACAATGTTTATACTTAAGTTCAACTGATAAAGAATGTTTTGTTTCCTGCCAGACTGCCCGGTTTTTCTCTACCTTTCTTTTGAGGGCTGTGGCTTCAGAAGAGCAGAGAGAATTTTTTGCATAGAAAGAATTGTGAAACACTTTAGTCAAGATCACGATAACGATTCTTGACGATTAATCACGATAACGATTCTTGACGATTAATTGTGCAGCTCTATGTTATATATACTGTTCTTTCTGCCTGGAAACTGGAGATTGTCCATAGCAACCAAAAAGTGTCCCTTTACATCAAAAGTGGTTTGAGACCAGCTAGAAAACAGCGATAGTAAAATCAGAACACTTGCAGAATTGAGCGATCGTGAATAGTGGGGAAATTTATTTTATTATTATTATTTTTTTATAATTATTTATAGTTATTTATATTATAATTTATGATTTTGTGTTTCAAACTTTATCATACCCGGGATGTTTTCTAGACTCTTGTTTGGACAGATTTA
This sequence comes from Lithobates septentrionalis, assembly GCA_037952835.1. Classification (NCBI taxonomy): domain Eukaryota; kingdom Metazoa; phylum Chordata; class Amphibia; order Anura; family Ranidae; genus Lithobates; species Lithobates septentrionalis. The sequence continues at coordinate 311,285 of JBBDGP010002613.1, read as the reverse complement.
AGAGTGTTATTGCTAAGAATTACAGGCCTACAATATAAAATGCCAAATTTCTATGCAAAACAATTGTAGACGCAAAAATCGGACATAATCATACCGCCAGGAAGGCTACAGGAGCATTGTACAAACATTTTTTTTAGTTAAACCCACAAGTGCTTTATTTTATACCAATTTATATTGGCTTGTGAAGTTTACAAATGCAGCAATTTAGTTTTTGAATGAAAGGTTTAGCACCGGGGAGCACTTTTTGAAAGATAAATAGTGCATTTTATATACATCTATATGGATCAGACCAAAATGAGGGACATATGAGGAGGAATGAGGGACAGAGGGACATTGTTCCAAATCAGGGACAGTCCCTCAAAATCAGGGACAGTTGGGAGGCATGCCGTATAATCAGACACACATACTTTAAAACTAGCTGGAGTGTAACCAGCGTGTGCCAGGACTATCCAGATAAAGACATTGATAACTTGCTTTGTCTGCCTGTCAATATGAGTATGGGTGGCAGCAAGTGTAGATAAACTAAAGAAACTATAACATTGTATTATGCATATACACATTACACAATCATTGGACATTTTTGCTGCTTTAAACATGTAATGTTTGTTTGTATTGCAGCAAAACACGATATTATGGGACAAACACATTTCTTTTTGTACAGCAGTCATACTGGAAGCAGTTTGGAGGTCAGTGTATGCAATTAGTAGCCTAAAGGAATACTCATTATCAGACAGGCAGTTACACGGTCACTATGACAACAGTACACAATTGGAAACAGCCAATTGAAAGGAGGAAAGAATTGGGAAGTAAAACCAGAATGGCAACAATTCACAAGAAGTTCAGATTTACAGGAACCTAGAGAAGCCTTCCAGGCACATAGAATACGTCTATTAAAATAACGATTTACTTCAACCAAGCTCCCGATTGGTTTTCAAGCGTCAAAAACGCACACTTTAATGGCAATGGCTTTTGCAAAATTTTCAAATTAAATAATTTGTCGGCCTGATTTTTTAAAGTGTCCAAAAAAATAAAAAGAGCCGACAGTGATTTTTTTTTTTTAAATACTGGAGCAAAGAAAACTGAAGCAGTTGACCATAGCAGCCAATCAGCTCCTTGGCCATGGAAGTCTGCGGGGGGGGTTCAAGTGCCCCCCCTCTTGGATTGAGGGATCAGATCAGCACTGCTACATTCAGCAGCAGCAATTCACATGTGTGTCCCTGGTCTTGGGCACCTTCATTCCGGGACAATACAGTGTCCCAGAATGAAACAGAGGACACTGGACACCCTACTGATTTCTGGAAATTTTGGCACTGGTTGCTAGGGCCGCTCCGCCTGGCGTCTAGCAACCAGTGATGTCAGAATAAGAGTCTCAGTGAGGCCGAGTGGAGCGAGGCCTGCATCTAGTGCCGCACTCTGCACTGCGAATAAAAAAAAAAAAAAAAAAAAAAAAAAAAAAAAAGAGGGCGCACCAGCCTTGTGCACTATCCTTTTCTTTTTTTCTTTTTTTAATCATGATTAAAACCCTACTCACAAGGGTAGAAAGAAAGTCGCGCTTATAGCAATCTTATGGCAGTTAGTCCATTGGTAGCAGTTTCCAGGTCCTAGGGAAAGGACGTATGAACCGCTGCTGTCTGACGCGTTTTGAAGGTGTCCTTCAGAGCCTTCAGGCTCTGAAGAAGGGATTTTAATCATGTTTTTATATAAATATACTAAAGGATAATGCACTAGGCTGGTGCGCCCTCTTTCCTTCTTTTTGTTTGACTACTAGGATATCCCCGTCCTGGAGGGCAGCAAGGCCGAAACTCATTGTCCATTCTGAATTTTTTGGATCATCTAGCTTACACACCTGTGCGCAAGAGTATTTGCTTTTATATAACTCTGCACTGCGTCCTGAGACTGTCTCACTCCCTCCACCCACCTTCTCCAGACGTGGAGCCCAGCGACTTGCAGGCAGGGAGGGACTGATCTTCAGTCTCCACCCACCTTCTCCAGTGCCCGTGGCCACCGCCCACCACCCTGGGGGCATCAGACTGGCTTAGAGATCCATTTGATTCTGCTGCTGCCTGTGCCGACTTCCCCTCCAGTCCATGGCCCGCCCGACTGTTGAGGGACCCTGGACCACCACCACTCAGGGATATCATGATTAGAAGGTGAGGAAATGGAATAAGATAGATAACTGGAATAGAAGGTGACACAAGTCGGGGCCGGGCACTGTGACTGGGGGACAGGACAGTAATCATTAAAGCTGGGGCCGGGGGACACAGTCCCTGAACCTCTCCTGTACCATGTCCGCAGTCCCTGAACCTCTCCTGTACCATGTCCGCAGTCCCTGAACCTCTCCTGTACCATGTCCGCAGTCTCTGAACCTCTCCTGTACCATGTCCGCAGTCTCTGAACCTCTCCTGTACCACGTCCGCAGTCTCTGAACCTCTCCTGTACCATGTCCGCAGTCTCTGAACCTCTCCTGTACCACGTCCGCAGTCTCTGAACCTCTCCTGTACCATTTCCGCAGTCTCTGAACCTCTCCTGTACCATTTCCGCAGTCTCTGAACCTCTCCTGTACCATTTCCGCAGTCTCTGAACCTCTCCTGTACCATGTCCGCAGTCTCTGAACCTCTCCCGATGCCCATGTTCGCAGTCTCTGAACCTCTCCTGTACCATGTCCGCAGTCTCTGAACCTCTCCCGATGCCCATGTTCGCAGTCTCTGAACCTCTCCCGATGCCCATGTTCTTGCCATTAGTTGAAAAATTTGCGCTGATGGGTTGCTACCAGCAATATTGCAGTTTTTGTAAAATCAGCCCTACTGTGTTCCCATACCAACCAATCGGATGCTCCCTTTCATCCTGATAGACAGACTGGAAGAATGAAGAGGATACTCTGATTGTTTGCTGTGAGCCACCCAGTTAGACATTGTTTCAGGTGTTGATGAGTATATTAAATCCCTATTTTAAGTGTATATAAAGTCAAAACATTTATTTTACGTTCTAGATGGAGAAGGGGAAGGCGATGACAACTGGTGGCCATACACACTGCAATAAATGATCGATTTATTTTCTGATTGATATCTCCCCATAGGAATAATCATTTGAGTCAACAACATAATCGATATGTCACACGGGAATCACAATCTGATTCCACGTCTTTGGTGCCATGCGGTGCGTTTTGAGCCAATTTAAAATGAATGGGTTCCAATTGCACTGCACTGAATCACACAGAAATGTGGTGCGGTTCCTGTGCGATTCACATGCAATTTATCATGTGAACCAGGCCTTACAATGGGTTTATGCAATATATTGTATCCAATCAGTGACGTCCTTGCGCTACATAGTAGATGGCAAATACAAGGCCCCAATCATACTTACGTAGCAGGAACTCAATCTCGCAATTTTGTGGGGGCGATTTTAACACGATTCCAAATGTCGTGCATGGGGCAGCTCATTCACTTTAATGGGTTGCCCTATGTGCGCTTGTCACCCAAAAGAAACTCCTGCTCCTTTCTGGGCGACAAGCTTAAAACTATTTTTAAAGGCGTTTTTTTTGCAGCAACTGATACCCGTTTCTGTCACACGCCAATCACAGCATAATGGCACCCAAACACCTATTCCAGCGATTGGCACGCGGTTTGGAATCCACATAAATACTGTGCCTATGGACCATAGTCAAGTCACTGGTCAGCAGACATGTGCAGCAACACAAAACAAAAAAAAGAAAGATTTGCTTTAGCACGTGTTTATGTAAATTGCAATTCATCATGATTGGCAGAGCGACGCCACCGCACAGCTCTGATGCCAACAACAAACAACAACCGAGTAACTGGCGGCTGACTATGAAAAGAGCGCCGAAAGGAAAAACTTCTGCTGGCTCTGTCCATCCAATCAAATTCTGCGTTCCATTTTCACACCTGGACAAATGGCAGCTGATTGGTTGCTATGGACAACAAGAAACATTTCCTATATTACACTCTCCATACATCAGCTAACCATTCATCTGAAAATACTTCTCACAGCTTCCTCATTATCTCACATGATCACCCAGAACACAAAGTTCATGTCCATGGCTAACATCATGGCTTCATGTATTGAGGGAGGTCAACCATCAGTGATGATGTAACCCATAGCAACCAGATATTTCACTATGCTACTGTACCCTATAGCAACCCAATCTTCCCTATGCTCCTGTAGCCCATGGCAACCAGGTATTCCCTATTATTCTGTAGCTCATGCCAACCATATACTCTGGTGTCTTCGGTAACTAATGGCAACCAGATATTCTGGTATGCTTTTGTAGCCCATGGCAACCAGATATTCCCACTGCTTCGGTAGCTCATGGCAACTGGATATTTTGGTATGCTTCTGAAACCCATGGCAACCAGATCTGTCCTATATATATATTCCCTCTGCTTCTGTAGCCCATGGCAACCAGATAGTCTCTATGATGCTGTAACCCATGGCAACCAGATGTTGCCCTTCATCTGCTTGGCAATGACAAAGTAGCTTCCTGTGTCTGTACAATCTATTCACACTCAAAGCAATGTCAGGAATAGTGATTTACTTAACAACTCCAAACAATCCATTCACTTTGCGTCCCATAAGGGCCGTGTAGTACATAGGTAAGTGGTGGATGGAGGAGATCGTACAATCAGATCGCACAGTGTACACCGGATCTGGCACAGCAGATTTCCTAAGACTTCTCCCGGCACTCCGATCCATGATGTCCGCCCACACCTGTGTGCCCGGCTCACCTGCACGGTCTTGGAGAAGCCGTTCCTCTTGCTCAGTCCATTGAGATGATATGGAGGAGACTTGTGTGTCCCATTACAGTGATTGGAGCGAGGTCGGGGCTCGGCCATGGCGGAGAGGGTGTCGGCAGCAGAGGCTGTAGCGCACTCATGTAATAGATCCATAGATCGGAGCACACAGGTAGATAACTCGTCTGTCAAGATTATCCGGGGAAGGGTGTGGCGGGCCCGGCAGGGGGGGAGGAGGAGGAAGAAGAGGAGGAGGAGGAGGAGGAGGAGGAGGAGGAGGAGGAGGAGGACGACTGGCCCTTCCTCATCCCTCTCTCCGATATCTCACCTTTCTACAGGCAAGACCGACCGGAGATCTCCGGGACCTTGTCACCTCTGTCCCGGCACCGGGGTGCCGACAACACTCCCCCCGGAGCTCAGGAGGACACTTCATTCCAGGGACACTTCACTTCATTCCAGGGACAACAGTCCCAACACTTCACTTCATTCCAGGGACAACAGTCCCAACACTTCACTTCATTCCAGGGACAACAGTCCCAACACTTCACTTCATTCCAGGGACAACAGTCCCAACACTTCACTTCATTCCAGGGACAACAGTCCCAACACTTCACTTCATTCCAGGGACAACAGTCCCAACACTTCACTTCATTCCAGGGACAACAGTCCCAACACTTCACTTCATTCCAGGGACAACAGTCCCAACACTTCACATCACTTCATGACCTTTTACCCACAAAATCATGTCCCCTCAAATAATGTGTGACACTCCAACCAACAGATTGGAGCAGACTGATGGTCACTGGGCTAAGTTTAGGAGCACACTGGGGGTCTGTGGACCTTGGGCTAAGTTGAGGTGTAGACTGGTGGTCACAGGGCTAGACCGAGGAGCAGACCGCTGATCAGTGGGTTAAGTTGAGGAGCAGACGGGTGGTCAGTGGGCTGGGTTGAGGAGCAGACTGGTAGTCACTGCACTATCATCAGGGGCAGACTGGTCGTCACTAAACAATGGTCAGGAGCAGATTGGTGGCCACTGGACTAAGTTGAGGAGCAGACTGGTGGTCACTGGGCTAGGCTGAGGAGCAGACTGGTGGTCACTGGGCTAGGCTGAGGAGCAGACTGGTGGGCATTGGGCTAGGCTGAGGAGCAGACTGGTGGTCACTGGGCTAGGCTGAGGAGCAGACTGGTGGGCACCGGGCTAGGCTGAGGAGCAGACTGGTGGTCACTGGGCTAGGCTGAGGAGCAGACTGGTAGTCACTGGGCTAGGCTGAGGAGCAGACTGGTAGTCACTGGGCTAGGCTGAGGAGCAGACGTAGTCACTGGGCTAGGCTGAGGAGCAGACTGGTGGGCACCGGGCTAGGCTGAGGAGCAGACTGGTGGGCATCGGGCTAGGCTGAGGAGCAGACTGGTGGTCACTGGGCTAGGCTGAGGAGCAGACTGGTGGTCACTGGGCTAGGCTGAGGAGCAGACTGGTGGTCATTGGGCTAGGCTGAGGAGCAGACTGGTGGGCACCGGGCTAGGCTGAGGAGCAGACTGGTGGTCACTGGGCTAGGCTGAGGAGCAGACTGGTGGTCATTGGGCTAGGCTGAGGAGCAGACTAGTGGTCAATGGGCTAGACTGAGGAGCAGACTGGTGGTCACTGGGCTAGGCTGAGGAGTAGACTGGTAGTCACTGGGCTAGGCTGAGGAGCAGACTGGTAGTCACTGGGCTAGGCTGAGGAGCAGACTGGTAGTCACTGGGCTAGGCTGAGGAGCAGACTGGTGGGCACCGGGCTAGGCTGAGGAGCAGACTGGTGGGCACCGGGCTAGGCTGAGGAGCAGACTGGTGGTCATTGGGCTAGGCTGAGGAGCAGACTGGTGGTCATTGGGCTAGGCTGAGGAGCAGACTAGTGGTCAATGGGCTAGACTGAAGAGCAGACTGGTGGTCACTGGGCTAGGCTGAGGAGTAGACTGGTAGTCACTGGGCTAGGCTGAGGAGCAGACTGGTAGTCACTGGGCTAGGCTGAGGAGCAGACTGGTAGTCACTGGGCTAGGCTGAGGAGCAGACTGGTGGGCACCGGGCTAGGCTGAGGAGCAGACTGGTGGGCACCGGGCTAGGCTGAGGAGCAGACTGGTGGGCATCGGGCTAGGCTGAGGAGCAGACTGGTGGTCACTGGGCTAGGCTGAGGAGCAGACTGGTGGTCATTGGGCTAGGCTGAGGAGCAGACTGGTGGGCACCGGGCTAGGCTGAGGAGCAGACTGGTGGTCACTGGGCTAGGCTGAGGAGCAGACTGGTGGTCACTGGGCTAGGCTGAGGAGCAGACTGGTGGTCACTGGGCTAGGCTGAGGAGCAGACTGGTGGGCACCGGGCTAGGTTGGGGAGCAGACTGGTGGTCATTGGGCTAGGCTGAGGAGCAGACTAGTGGTCACTGGGCTAGGCTGAGGAGCAGACTGGTGGTCACTGGACTAGGCTGAGGAGCAGACTGGTGGTCATTGGGCTAGGCTGAGGAGCAGACTAGTGGTCAATGGGCTAGACTGAGGAGCAGACTGGTGGTCACTGGGCTAGGCTGAGGAGTAGACTGGTGGTCACTGGGCTAGGCTGAGGAGTAGACTGGTGGTCACTGGGCTAGGCTGAGGAGCAGACTGGTGGGCACCGGGCTAGGTTGGGGAGCAGACTGGTGGTCATTGGGCTAGGCTGAGGAGCAGACTGGTGGGCACCGGGCTAGGTTGGGGAGCAGACTGGTGGTCATTGGGCTAGGCTGAGGAGCAGACTAGTGGTCAATGGGCTAGACTGAGGAGCAGACTGGTGGTCACTGGGCTAGGCTGAGGAGCAGACTGGTGGTCAATGGGCTGTGGTCAGAAGCAGACCAGTGGTCACTATGTTGGAGTTGGGCACAGGCTGGTGGTCACTGGGCTGTGTTAAGGAGGTCATCAGAGGGCTGAATCGAAGTAATGCCTATTTCTTCAGCATGATGTCTTATATTTCCACTCCACTCCCTTTATAAAGGCATTTCTCCCATCCAAATGTTGTCTTTGGAGTGTAGTCCTATTGCACTGTATAGGCACCGCTCCAATGTCCATAGCAGTGTAAACCAAAGTGTATTACCCTGCGCCACCCCAATATGACATTGCTAGAGCCAGTTGCACACTCATCTTTAGAGGTGGGCTGGCTTTCCTTTTCCAGCTTTTAGATTGTACGTGTGCCACAATAATCCAATGTGATAGGACTACACTGCTGGGGACATCATCTAGAAAACAGGGACTGTCTCCAGCAAACAGGGACAGATGGCAAGAATAGTCTGATGTATAGCTCTGTAAAAATGAAAGTACTATTGACTATAACAATCAGAAGTGTTGATGTGCTACACTTGTCATCCAGCCATCAAATGCCTGTAAAAATGCTGTAATTTCATTGAATTTCCTACTGAATTGAGCAGAATTTGGGTTGTGGGTGGCCCTGCCAGCACCACCAAGCTTAACCAAAGCCAATTTATAAACTGACTGGGCCAGGTGGTAAATTGGCAGCCAAACAATGACTGTATCCTACCAGATCAATCACAGTTTGGGTATTTAGGCAGCTACAGGGGTTGCGGCTGCTTGAATACAATAGCTGTCATTGGGGATTTCTCCATTCTCTTGTTCAGTTCTCAATGAACTGCGAGGATGCTGAAAACCCAAACATGTCTGTAGGTGCCTGACATTGCGTCCATTGATAGTGGGTGCAATGCTCTGCAGGCTCCTAGGGGAAATATATTACATTTTCTTTTTTTCTTCAATATTTGCCTTTACTAATTCTGCTTAAGGTGAACAAAAGTAAACCTGGAATTATCTTTTAGAGACAAATTACTCCACAACACATGCAGCTACTGAAGTTAGAGATGTCTCGTTTTAAAACTTTTACTACTTGTTAAGAATATGTAAATACTGTAAGGGAATATAACATTTTGCTTTAATGAACAAGTCCAAAGAAGACAGATACACCTGCAGTAACAAGAATTTACTCAAGCAGTTACATGCATAGGTGCCAAACTACAAGTCCCATGAGGTATTACAAGGCTAAAGTTACAAGCATGACAAGGCAAAGGCATGATGGGAATTGTAGTTCGGCAACAGCTGGAGGGCCACGGCAACAGTGTTTTTTTTTTTGGATAAAGGTTTTATGTTAATAAATAATTAAAAAAAAATATATATATATATATATATATATACCATATAAGTATATCGAGTATAAGTCGTTCCGAGTATAAGTCGAGGCCCTAATTTACCACAAAAAATGTGAAAAACGTATTGCCCCGAGTATAAGACGAGGGTGAGAAATGAACAGCTACTGTAATTGGAAAAGAGGGTCAACAATGCCCATTTGCAGCCTCACTGTGCCCATTTGCAGCCATAGGTCCCCCGAATTTCAAACTCGGTAGTTAAGTGTTCCTAGATGCCCCCTAGCTGCAGCCAAAATTTGGGGTCTCTGAACCCAAAGTGTCCCGAAATGACATTGCTGCAGATGGACACAGTTGACCGACTTTGGGGCCCCGTATCTCGGGCCACTTAGTGCTAGGAACCCCAAATTTGGTGTGCAAACCCAGTGGAACTAGCACCATAAAATATCCAAAGCTGGGATTTCTAGCACCAAGTGGCCCCAAAAATCGGTTCAGAAAATGTCAAGCACTTTTCTGCAGCAGAGAATGACATTTTCCGAACCTATTTTGGGGCCCCGCATCTCGGGCTACTTGGTGCTAGGAACCCCAGCTTTGGATATGTTATGGTACCAGGTCCACTAGGTTTGCACACCAAATTTGGGGTTCCTAGCACCACGTGGCCCTGAGATACGGGGCCCCAAAGTCGGTTCAGAAAATGTCAAGCACTTTTCTGCAGCAGAGAATGGCATTTTCCGAACCGATTTTGGGGCCCCGTATCTCAGGGCCACTTGTTGCTAGGAACTCCAGCTTTGGATATGTTGTGGTACTAATTTGGGGTTCCTAGCACTAAATGGCCCTGAGATACGGGGCCCCAAAGTCGGTTCGGAAAATTAAATTTTTTGCTGCAGAAAAGTGCTTGACTCGAGTATAAGTCGAGGGGGGCACTTTCAGCACAAAAAAATGTGCTGAAAAACTCGACTTATACGGTATATATATATATTTATATATATTATTATTATTTATTTTAATAATAATAATAATATTCTTGATATCACTAGAAAAAAAAAAAAAAAAAGCTATTGAAAATTTGTTTGTAATAACTCCATCAGTATCACCAGCAAAGCAGCTTCATTATTATCCCATTAAAGAAGAAGAGAATTGTGCGCTGCATTTGGAGATTTCATAATTTGCCACGTCACGAATGTTTATTCTCCATTACAAATGCTAGTTTACAAGACCGACCGCTTCTGCCTCGTCCTCGCTTCCGAGCATGCGCGTTTGCACTTTGGACTTTTGTCCAACGGACTTGTGTACACACACCTCCGAAAATCCGACAACACCCATTTGTCTGCGGAAAATTTTAAAACCTGCCATCCAACATTTGTCCGCGGAAAATCCGACAACAATTGTCCGATGGAGCGTTCAAACGGTCAGATTTTCCGCCAACAGCCTGTCATCACACATTTCCCATCGGAAAATCTGATCGTGTGTACGCGGCTTTACTTTCTGGATCACCAGATGAAAGTAAAAGAAAAAAGCCTAAAAACAAAACAAATGCAGCCACCACATCTAACGATTTGTATACTGCAATGTAATAAATGTTCACTTTTGGGTGCAATCCAACTTTAAAGTAACTACAGTTCAGGTCTTTAAATGAATACTATTATATGAGCCTTGTAATGTTACTTAGTAAAAAATTAGCCCAAGCATAAACATAGCTCAGTGAGGGTGGAAATTGCCCTCTGTTTTATCATCCATTAACCATAATCTGTCAGGCAGAGTGTGCTGTCCCTCTACACACCTTCCTACTTGTATTGGGATACAAGAACACCTATATCAGTACATAATATTCAGGCAAAGGACTTACCTGTACCCCCACCTTCAGTTATACAGTCTGCTCCTAGAGCTCCTACTGCGACAGGTAAGCAAGCAGTTAACCACTTCCGGACCGCCGCACATCGATATACGTCCTTACTTTGAAGGGGGATATCGTTGTTAAGGCAGCAGCGAGCTGCCCTAACCCCGGTAATCCTCTTCTTCTGCCAGCATTCCAGTTTCCGATAAGAGTGGTCTCTGCAGCGGATTCGCTGCAAGATCACTTTTATCGCCAGCGGGATCCCGCCACTCTCCAGTGCCCCCCACCGCTTACCGGGGCCGTCAGCAGCGATCGGATCTTCACCCTGGCTGGGCATGAAGACAAGTAAGGGGAAGATGGCCCCCACCTGTCTCCATAACAATGCAGGGCGGAAGCGACGTCAAAACATCACTTCCGCCCGCAACTCTTAAAAGGGACATTTTTTTATTTATTTTTTTTATAACAATTTTTTTTTTTTTTTTTGTATTTAAGTGTAAATATCAGATCTATGGTCTTTTTGACCCCAGATCTCATATTTAAGAGGTCCTGTCATCATTTTTTTCTATTACAAGGGATGTTCACATTCCTTGTAATAAGAATAAAAAAGTGACACGATTTTTTTTTTTTAAAAAACACTGTAAAAATAAAAGTAAAATAAATAAGCAAAAAAAAAAAAAAAAAATTTTGAAATGTGCCCCGTCGCGCCGAGCTCGCGTGCAGAAGTGAACGCACACGTGAGTAGCGCCCGCATATAAATACGGTGTTCAAACCACACATGTGCAGTATCGCCACAATCGTTAGAGAGAGAGCAATAATTCTAGCCCTCGACCTCTTCTGTAACTTAAAAAACATGCAACCTGTAGAATAATTTAAACGTCGCCTATGGAGATTTTTAAAGGTAAAAATTTGTCGCCATTCCACGAGCGGGCGCAATTTTGAAGCGTGACACGTTGGCTATCAATTTACTCGGCGTAACATTATCTTTCACAATATAAAAAAAAAAAAATGGGCTAACTTTACTGTTGTCTTATTTTTTAATTCAGAAAAGTGTATTTTTTCCCCAAAAAGTGCGCTTGTAAGACCGCTGCGCAAATACAGTGTGACAGAAAGTATTGCAACGACAGCCATTTTATTCTCTAGGGTGTTAGAAAAAAAAAAAGTATAATGTTTGGGAGTTCTAAGTAATTTTCTAACAAAAACTGTTTTTAACGTGTAAACGCCACATCTCAAAAAGAGGCTCGGTTCTTAAGTGGTTAAAGTTTCATTCTAAAATCTAAAATTCAGTTTACTTATGTACACCTGCAAAGCAGGGAAAAGAAACAAATTGATCTGTAGTAAAAAGCAGCCCATATTACACATTGTAATGCCCCATACACACGATAGGAGCTTGTTGTCAGAAATTCCGACCGTGTGTAGGCTCCATCGGACATTTTCCATAGGAATTTCCGTCACAAAACTTGAGAGCTGGTTCTCAAATTTTCCGACAACAAAATCCGTTGTCGGAAATTACGATTGCGTGTACACAATTCCGACGCACAAAGTTCCACGCATGCTCGGAATCAAGCAGAAGAGCAGCACTGGCTATTGAACTTCGTTTTTCTCGGCTCGTCGTACGTGTTGTAAGTCACCGCGTTCTTGGTGTTCGCAATTTCCGACAACATTTGTGTGACCGTGTGTATGCAAGACAAGTTTGAGCCAACATCCGTTGGAAAAAAAAAAGTGGATTTTGTTGTTGGAAAATCCTATCTTGTGTACGGGGCATTAGGCACACAAATAACTCCTTGATTGCCCCTAGATATTAACCCCTTCTCAGCCAGTGTCAATAGTACTGTGACAGTGTATAGTATTAGCACTGATCACTGTATTAGTATCAGTGGCAGATATTCAGTTGCCACAAAGTATCAGTTAGTGTCAGATTGCCGCACTATCACAGTCCCACTATAGCTGATCGCCACCATTACTAAAATAAATAATAAAAAATTTCAGTATATATAATATCTATCTATCTAAGTTTGCAGACACTATAACGTTAACGCAAAAAAACAATTATACATTTAGGCTGGGTTCACACTGGTGCGACACGACAGCCTTTGGATCCGACTTTGCCCTGCGACATGAAGCCGGCATGTGTCCGACTTTCAATGAACGGGGATCCGACTTGGATCCCCGCCAATGCCCGGCACTGTGTTTGGTATGAATCTTTAGGGGGAACTCCGCGCCAAATTTTAAATAAAAAACCGGCATGGGTTCCCCCTCCAAGAGCATACCAGGCCCTTGGGTCTGGTATGGACCTTGAGGGGAACCCCCTACGCCGAAAAAACGGCTTGGGGGTCCCCCCCAATCCATACCCTACCCTTATCCGAGCACGCAGCCCGGCCGGACAGGAATGGGGGTGGGGACGAGCGAGCGCCCCCCCCCTCCTGAACCGTACCAGGCCGCATGCCCTCAACATGGGGGGGGTTGGTGCCTTGGGGGAGGGGGGCGCGCTGCGGGCCCCCCCACCCCAAAGCACCTTGTCCCCATGTTGATGAGGACAAGGGCCTCTTCCCGACAACCCTGGCCGTTGGTTGTCGGGGTCTGCGGGCGGAGGGCTTATCGGAATCCGGGAGCCCCCTTTAATAAGGGGGCCCCCAGATCCCGGCCCCCCACCCTATGTGAATGAGTATGGGGTACATGGTACCCCTACCCATTCACCTAGGGAAAAGTGTCAATAAAAAAAAAACAGTACACAGGTTTCAAGATTAATTTATTAGGCAGCGCCGGGATCTTCTTCCGACTTCGGGGGGTCTTCTTCCGACTTCTCCCGGTGTTCCGCCTCTTCTCCCGGGCCCCGCCGCTATTTTCTTCCAGCTCTTTTGCCAGCAGGGGGCCCCGGTCTGCTGCCGCTGTCTTGTCGCCGCTGTCTCGCAGCTTCTTCTCTTCATCTCTTCTCCTGATGACACGACGCTCTCTGGGGCTGGAATGCTCTCTGTGCGCTCTGCTATGGCTTATATAGGCGGTGACCCCGCCCCCTTATGCCGTCACAGTCCCTGGGCATGCTGGGACTGTGACGGCATAAGGGGGCGTGGTCATCGGGTGATGACCACGCCCCCTAAAACATCACAGTCCCAGCATGCCCAGGGACTGTGACGGCATAAGGGGGCGGGGTCACCGCCTATATAAGTCAGAGCGGAGCGCCCAGAGTGCATTCCAGCCCCAGAGAGCGTCGTGTCAACATCAGGAGAAGAAGGCAGAAGATTGAAGACCGGGCTCCTCCGCTTTAGCAAAAGAGCGGCAAAGAGCAGAAAATAGCGGAGGAGCCCGGCAGAAGATCCGGAGAGCGCGGAGAAGAACCGGAGAGACCCCCGAAGAGAAGAAGGCAGCAGACCGGGCTCCTCTGCTATAGCAAAAGAGCGGCAAAAGAGCAGAAGATAGCAGAGGAGCCCGGCAGAAGACCCGGAGAGCGCGGAGAACAACCGGAGAGACCCCCGAAGTCGGAAGAAGACCACTGGAGCTGTCTAATAAATTACTTTAAAAATCTGTGTAGTGTTTTTTTTTTATTATTGACACTTTCCCTAGGTGAATGGGTAGGGGTACCATGTACCCCATACTCATTCACATAGGGTGGGGGGCCGGGATCTGGGGGCCCCCTTATTAAAGGGGGCTCCCGGATTCCGATAAGCCCCCCGCCCGCAGACCCCGACAACCAACGGCCAGGGTTGTCGGGAAGAGGCCCTTGTCCTCATCAACATGGGGACAAGGTGCTTTGGGGCGGGAGGGGGCCGCAGCGCGCCCCCTCTCCCCTAAGGCACCAACCCCCCCATGTTGAGGGCATGCGGCCTGGTACGGTTCAGGAGGGGGGGCGCTCGCTTGTCCCCACCCCCATTCCTGTCCGGCCGGGCTGCGTGCACGGATAAGGGTCTGGTATGGATTGGGGGGGACCCCCACGCCGTTTTTTCGGCGTAGGGGGTTCCCCTCAAGGTCCATACCAGACCTAAGGGCCTGGTATGCTCTTGGGGGGGGGGACCCATGCCGGTTTTTTATTTAAAATTTGGCGCGGAGTTCCCCCTCAAGATCATATGAGCACAAGTCGCGTGCCAAAGTCGGATCATGCAAGACGGCGATCCGACTTCAATGATAGTCAATAGGCTAAAGTAGGATCAAAGTCGGATCAAAGTAGTACAGGGAGCATTTCTAAAGTCGGAACGACTTGTGTCGGACCAGTTAGGACGGCTCCCATAGGGAAACATTGGATTTCACACATCATGCGACATGAGCTCCCAATGTCGGAGCGTTTGTCGGACCAGTGTGAACCCAGCCTTATTGGCTTTTTTTTTTTTTTTTTTTACCAAAGACATGTAGCAGAATACATTTTGACCTAAAAATTATGAAGAAATTGGATTTTTGTTTATTAAATATGTTTTATAGCAGAAAATAAAAAAAATGGTTCTTGTTTCAAAATTTTCTGTATTTTATTCTTTAATATAATAAATTAAAAACCCAGTGGGGAATAAATACCGCCAAAAGAAAGCTCTATTTGTGTGAAAAAAAAATGATATCAGTTTTGTTTGAGTACAGTGTTGCATGACCGCGCAATTGCCAGTTAAAGTAGTGCTAAATAGCAAACAATAGCCTGGTCATGAATGGGGTAAAATCTTCCGGAGCTGAAGTGGATTTTGTGTAATTAATCACTGGTATTGTTTCCTAGGTGACTTGCTATGGTGAATCGGAGATCATGTGGTTAACCTCTTCATAATTAAAGTTTTACGTGCGTATGTGTGTATTTGCGCACATACGCATGTAAAATACTGACCGGCAACTCTATTTTTTTTTAATCTATAGGCAAAAAAAGCCTGTATGACTAAAAATGGCGAGTTTTTAGGCAACAGTGTGCAAGAGGCCTTACAGGCTGTATGTCTACTACAAACTGTAACCTGGAGGACAGGTAGCGGGTACAAAGCTCCCTGGGATGAGCAGTCTTTCAGGCACAGATACCAAATCCAGTGAAGTAGTGACAATTTGTGATATATACAAGCAGCGCCATCTTTACTTTTGATTGGGCCCTGGGCAAAAAAAATTCTTGGCCCCCCCCCATGCAAATTGTCTCTCCACCCCAACATTCGTAAAAACAAAACACACACGTAAACGTATGTATTGAATTGTATTGTAACTGTACTGTCTGCACGCATGTTGTAAAGTGCGGCACAAACTGTCGGCACCATGTAAATCCTGTATAATAATAATAATGATGGGGGAAAGGGATAGAGACGTCCAGGATTATGGGTGGGGGGGGGGAGATACGGTAGTCCAGGATGATTGGGGGGGAGAGATGGGGGAGTTCAAGATGATGGGGGGAAGGGGGGAGATAGGAGTCCAGGATGACACACCGGGATTGGGGGTGTGTACTGAGGTGTTTGTATCATACAGGGCACAGAAAAAAATCAGCACAAGGTGCCGTACTTGCATATCCTCCCCCCTTCCCCAAAGTAACCATCTATTGGTCACCTCTGCACATCACTTTGCTTACCTCTGCTCCCTCACCTCTGTACCCCTCTATCCACAACTCACTTCTGTATCCCCTGTCTACCTCTGCCCCCCCATCCACAGCTCACTTCTGTATCCCTCATCCACAGCTCACCTCTCTACCCCCCTCCACCCACAGCTCACCTCTGTATTCCACGTTCACCTCTGTACCCCTCTATCCACAGCTCACTTCTGTATTGCCTGTCTACCTCTGTCCCCCCCCATACACAGCTCACCTCTGTACCCCTCTATCCACAACTCACTTCTGTATCCCCTGTCTACCTCTGCCCCCCCATCCACAGCTCACTTCTGTATCCCCCATCCACCTCTGTACCCCCCCCCCATGTCCACCTCTATATCTTTCCGTCCACCTTTGCACCCCCCCCCCCCATCCACCTCTGTGTTCACCTCTGTACTCCCCATGTCCACCTCTGTATCCCCATCCACGTTCACCTCTATATCTTTCCATCCACCTTTGTACCCCCCCATCCACCTCTATAGTACCCCCCATCCATGTTCACCTCTGCACCCCCCCATCCACAGCTCACTTCTGTATCCCCCATCCACCTCTGTATCCCCCCATCCACGTTCATCTCTATATCCTTCCATCCACCTCTGTACCCCCTTCCCCCTCTGTACATCCCCATGTCCACCTTTGTACCCTTTCCACCTCTGGGTTCATCTCTGTAACCCCCCTCCACCCCCTCCACCTCTGTATCCCCCCATGTCCACCTTTGTACCCCCCATCCACCTGTGTTCACCTCTGTACCCCCTCATGTCCACCTCTGTACCCCCCTCCACCTTTGTACCCCCCCCTCCATCACTGTGTACACCTCTGTACCCCCCCATCCACAGCTCACTTCTGTATCCCCCATCCACTTCTGTATCCCCCCCATCCACGTTCACCTCTATATCCTTCCGTCCACCTCTGTACCCCCCCCCCCCCGTCCACCTCTGTACATCCCCATGTCCACCTTTGTACTCCCATCCACCTCTGGGTTCATCTCTGTATCCCCCCCCCATGTCCATCTTTGTACCCCCGTCCACCTGTGTTCACCTCTGTACCCCCTCATGTCCACCTCTGTACCCCTCCTCCACCTTTATACCCTCGTCCACCTCTGTGTCGACCTCTGTACCCTCCATGTCCACCTCTGTACCCCCTCCACCTCTGTACCCCCTCATGTCCACCTCTGTACTTCCTCCACCTCTGTACCCCCCCATGTCCACCTATGTACCGCTTCCACGTCTGTACCCCCCATGTCCATCTATGTACCCCCCATGTCCATCTCTCACTTCTGTACCCCCCCCCATGTCCACCTCTGTACCAGCAATTCTCTGCAGTCTGCACTTATGAATCCCCTTCCTCTTCTCTCCACATTGTTCTTTTTTACCTGATCACACGGCGGTGCAACACAGTCTCCGCCTATTAGACCCAGCACACAGCCAGAAAACTTCACTCGGCTGTGTGCTACACAGGTCTGCCAGGCAGGGGTGGGGGTGGGAGGAACACTGAGCGCCACTCTCGCTCTGTCATTGACTCCGGTCCGCAGCTCCTGACAGAGAGAGAAGCGGGACGAGCGGGCTCAAACACATGAAGCCCGCAGCTGTCCCGCTCTCCTGTATAGTTAAAAACTGCGGGCAGCGCAGGGCTTAAGTGGCAGCTGCTTTGGACCCCACAGCAATGACAGGGCCCAGGGCAGCTGCCCCTTTTGCCCTGCATTAAAGACGGCCCTGTATACAAGTCTATGTACAGGTGCTGTACAGTGTTCCAGGAACAAAAAGAGCCAAAACAAAAACCTAGCCGTGTCTCGGCACTAGCTATACAATATTTACAGATCCTATCAGGCAGAGCAAGCCTACAGTTTGTCAGCTTCCACATACATAGCTTTACCAACCTTTTGCTCTCCTAGACAGATGTTGTTTGAGGTTCCCAGGCCAAGAGCACTGGCTGTCTGTCTCAAGCGAGTTTAAATTGGCCTGGGGGAGAGGACCAAGACCCGAACTGGACCATGGATCAGAGATCCCTGAATGTGTATGAGAGGACCCTGGGAGACTAATAAACCCCGAACAGGACTTTTCCCGAACCTCTCTGGGACGCTCTGCTACATATCCCCCCCTTGTTTCCCCCCTTGTTTCAACCCCAGGGTTGGAACACCTGTGGCAAAACAGGAGTGAACACGGGACAGGGCATCTACATTCCCCATCTCAACACCTGGCCTGTATTTTACACTTAAGGAATAATCCTATAGAGCCAGAAACCACTGGTTCACCCAGCTATTAGTCTCCTTCCTTTGGGCCATCCATTTCAGGGGAGCATGGTCAGTTATTAAATCAAACTGGCGCCCTAACAAATAGTACCTTAGCGTGTCTATGGCCCACTTTATGGCTAAACATTCCTTTTCAATGACTGCATACTTTTTCTCACGGTCATTAAGCTTTCTGCTTAGGTACATGACAGGGTGTTCTTCCCCATTGTGCACCTGTGACGATACTGCCCCGATACCTACATCAGACGCATCAGTCTGAACCAAAAAGTATTTGGATAAATCAGGGAAATTCATTACTGGCTGTGCACAAAGAGCCTTCTTCAGGACTTGGAAAGATTCCTCTGCTACTTGGGACCATTTCACCATTACAGAGTCTTTCCCTTTCGTAAGGTCTGTCAGTGGGGCAGTTATAGTTGCAAAATTCGGGATAAACCTTCTATAATACAACGCAATCCCAAGAAAGGCCCTGACCTGCTTCTTGTTTGCATGACGTGGCCACTCCTGGATGGCGTCTATTTTATTCACTTGTGGTTTAATGACTCCACGGCCAATAGTGTAGCCCAAATACCTGGCTTCCTCTAAACCAATGGCACATTTTTTTGGATTTGCTGTAAAACCTTCATTGAAGAGGGAATCAAGGACAGCCTGGACACGGGGCAAGTGAGACTCTCAGTCAGTGCTATCTACCACTATATAGTCCAGATAGGCTGCTGCATACCATCGGTGGGGTTTTAAGGGTCCTGTCCGTGGCCCTCTGAAATGTCGCAGGGGCATTTTGCAACCCAAAAGGCATTTACCACTCAGGGGTATTTGCCAATACCCTTTTGTCAAGTCCAAAGTGGTCAGATAGCGGGCCTGGCCAAGTCCGTCTATAAGTTCGTCTACCCTGGGCATTGGGTTATGTGTCAAATTTCACTGCATTAAGCTTCCGGAGGTTGGTACAGAACCTCCAAGTGCCATCCGGTTTTGGGACCAACAGGATGGGGCTAGACCATCTAGCTCCAACAGCCTTTTAACTTCATCACTGATGTCCTTTCTTCTAGCTTCGGGAATTCAGTACAGTTTGAGCTTGACACGGACCCCAGGTTCAGTAACAATATCATGCTGAACTGCTGAAGTTGTGCCAGGTAACTGAAAATTTCTCTATAATCCTTATCAGGAACTCTCTAGCTTCCTGTTTTTAAGAATATGACAGGGTGTCTGGAATGGTGACCTCAGGGATCAGAGGGGACTCAGTAACCGTAGGCGTTACTGGGAGGGACCTCGCAGTTAATGCCAGTCTATCCTTCCAGGGGTTTAACAGGTTTATATGGTAAATCTGTTCGGGCTTCCTTTTACCTGATTGATATACTTTGTAATTGACCTCCCCAACTCTTTTCAATTACTTTAAAGGGACCCTGCCACTTAGCCAGGAACTTGCTCTCAATGGTGGGAGCTAACACCAGGACCCTGTCACCAGGTGAGAAAACACGGAGTTGGGCTTTTGTATATTCTCTGTTGGGCTGCTTGGGCCTGCAGTAAGTGTTATTTTACCATCAGCATGATTGCTGAAATCCTGTCCTGCATTTGAGCAATATGCTCAATGACACTTTTGTGGGGTGTCTGCTCCCCCTCCCAGGTTTCCTTGGCTATGTCTAAGATTCCCAGAGGGTGTTTCCCATAAAGCAGCTCAAATGGAGAGTACCCCGTAGAGGACTGGGGAACCTCCCTGATGGCAAACCTCAAATATGGAATCAGGAAGTTCCAGTTTTTCCCATCCTTCTCAACAACCTTTTTTAACATGCTCTTTAATGTTTTATTGAAGCGTTCCACCGAGCAATCAGTTTGAGGGTGGTACACAACTGCATCACCTTAAATAACTTGCACTACTCCCTAGTTACTCGCAGGGTCGGCGCTACCAATAAGCAAGGTAGGCGCCGGCCTAGAGCGCACCCCACTAGGGGGCACTGTTTGGATTCCGGGCAGGGCTGCTGATAAGCAGCAGCTTCAAGCTGCATGTAGTACATATTCCTATGATGCTGTCATATTCCCTGGGCTGGGGGAGGCACACAGGTCATCCAGAGGGGCCCAGGAGAGACTTTAGATAGAGGGATTATTTTTTTCTTTTTCAGGCGGACTTACCAAACAACCAGCGCCGGCACCACATTAAAGTCCTGGCTTTCAGTCGCTGCCGCCAGCAGAGTGATACTGGCTTTCTCACTGCCTGCCCCCTTCAGTAGGTAAGTCACTGTCTCCCTGGTGTCCCTTGTTCTCAAGTTCAAAAGTTGGGAGGTATGCGTATACATGGGCAGGTCAAAGATGGTGGAGTTAAGGGGGCGGCAATATGAGGTTTCGCCTTGGGTGTCAAAAATCCTTGCACCAGCCCTGCTTACTCGTGACATAAATGGGGTGCCCTGGTCTGTAAAACTTTCTTAGGGATAGCAACATGACTGAACACCATGAACAGCTCTTTGGCAATGTTCTTAGCAGATGCAGTGCGTAAGGGAACTGCCTCGGGGTAATGGGTAGCGTAATCCATGATTACAAGAATATGCTGATGACCCTGGGCAGACTTAGGGAGTGGGCCCACCAGTTCCATGACAATCCTCTCAAAGGGCGCTTCGATAATGGGTAAGGGAACTAAAGGACTTCGGAAGTGGGGTAGTGGGGCTGACACACAGGACAGGATTGACAAATATTCTCAATATATTTCTGTATCCCGGGCCAGTAAAACCTGCGCAACACCCTTTCTGTGTTTTTCTCAACCCCTAAATGACCTCCTAGAAAGTGCCCATGGGCAAGTTCCAACACCACCCATATGTATGGCTTAGGGACCACCAACTATTCAACAGTTTCATCATTCTTTTTACATACACAATACAGTAAATCCTCATTGCTGCTGAAATAAGGCAAACAGGGCCTGTCCACTGGTACACAGGTACATCATTAATCACTACTACATTTTCCCAGGCCCTGGCAAGGGTAGGGTCTTTTCTCTGCTTGGTACCAAAGTTTTCCTTATGCACATTAAGGTCAGCAAACTCCAATATAGCCTCAGAGTCAGCAGACCGCTGTCCACCTTCACTGGTTGTGGGGACTTCCTCAGGCTCCTCCAGTTCCCCCCGAAAGGAAAACCCGGACAACCCTGAGAGGAGACCCCTGAACCCACATTGTCGGCGCCGGCCAGGAGTTCTGGCTCTGCAACTGAGTCAGTTACTGCAATTGGGACTATCCCAGAGTTACCAAAACTTAGGGAAGTCCCTACCAATGATGGCTTCATGCACCAAGTGGGGCACAAGTCCGGCCGGATGGGTCACTGTACCTAAGTCAGTTTTAAAGTTAACAGTGACTGTAGGATACTCCCAGGTATCCCCATGTACACAGATCATAGCAACATTTTTCGCATGAAAATTCACAGTTTGAAGCTTTAACCAAAGTCACCAGACTTCCAGAGTCCAGCAATGCCATAATAAGCTTATCATTAACAGTCAATTGGCACATGTGATTTCCTACACTTGGCACTGCAGTGCATGAAACAGCAGCAAACATAGACTGCCTTCTATAAGATGCATCACACTGCATAGGTTCATCTGTCAATGGACAGTTTACTACATGTCCCAGTTCCTAGCAACGGAAACACCTGATGTTGCCCCAGTTTGATTTGCTGACAGGCAGTGGCTTACCTTGTTTGGGATACCAAACTTCAGCCCTGGCACCAAACCCCCCCCCCCATCTCCTTGCCATACTTACCACCCACTTCCCCTGGAACAGTCTTACTGGTTGTCTGGGGAGACCGTGGCTTTGGGTGGAAAGTCCTTCCAGCTGTAGGGGTAGTGACCAGGCTCTCTGCAAAAAATTATCTCTCCACGAGCCCCACCAGGTTGTTTGGGGACTTGGGGTCTCCTTGACTCACCCACTTCTGCAGGGGAACTTATAGTGACGTCAGGGATTGGTTTATGACCACACGCTTCACTATTTGTGGCCCAGACAGGGACTCCGGCTGTAGCCATTTCCGCACCAGGTGGATTAGGTCAAACATCTGCGATCTTGGGGGCTTCTCGTCTTGGAAGAACCAGCTGTGGACCCGCTGTGCTCGAACTGCCAAGGTGACACTGAGTCACGCCAAGATTTCCTGCTTGACCTTTTCATAGTCTCCTGCTTCTGCCAACTCCAGATCATAGTAGGCCTTCTACGATTCTCCAGAAAGCAAGGGGGCAACCAGTCCTGCCCACTGGGTTTTAGGCCAACCTTCCCTCTCAACGGTGCGTTCAAACGTTAGCAGAAAGGCGTCTGGATCATCATCTGCAGTCATCTTGGAAAGAAATCGACCCACGTGGATGACTGAGGGCTTGTCTCCAACATAATTTTTAGCAGGTGACCACTGTGCTGGCATCTCCACAACCTTAGTCAGGGTTTTTATATCCGCTTTTGCCTTTGGCCTTTGGCTAGCTATTCAAACAGCCTCTGTGATTGTGCCTGTATAATAGCATTAGTTTGTGTTGTGCAGCATTGGATAACACCATTTGTTTGAGGATTTCCTCCATGTTTTGTCACTTTAGGTACTGGCCTTTTAAGTAGTAACTTACTACTGCTGGTCACAGCCTCCACCACATGTAACCTGGGGGACAGGTAGCAGGTACAAAGCTCCCTGGGATGAGCAGTCTTTCAGGCACAGATATCAAATCCAGTGAAGTAGTGACAAACAGTGCGGTGTTTATTTGTGATATATACAAGTCTATATACAGGGGGTCCCCGAGTTATGAACCTCCGACTTGCGAACAACTCCTACTTACAAACGGGAGGCAGGTGACATTTTGTGCAATGCGGCCACTTTTCGATGGCGGGCACATTGGAAAACATCGGAAAACGACGTCTGTGCATGCACGGCTACTTAACAGAACATCACAAAACGACATCTCTGCCCTTCTGCGCATGCACTTCCGACTTATGAACAAATCCGGCTTAAGAACAAGCAGACAGTCCCTAACAGGTTTGTAACTTGGGGACTCCCTGTACAGGTGCAGGAACAGAAATAGCCAAAACAAAAACCTAGCCGTGTCTCGGCACTAACTATACAATATTTACAGATTCTAACTACCAGGCTGAGCAAGCCTACAGCTTGTCAGCTTCCACATACATAGCTTTACCAACATTTTGCTCTCCTAGACAGAAGTTGTCTGAATATCCCAGGCCAAGAGCACTGGCTGTCTATCTCAGGTGAGTTTAAATTAGCCTGGGGGAGAGGACCAAGACCTGAACTGGACCCTGGATCAGAGATCCCTGAACGTGTATGAGAGGAGCCTGGGAGACGTATAAACCCCAAACAGGACTTTTCCTGGCTCTCTCTGGAACGCTCTGCTACAAAACCAACAGTTTTGGATGTGCATTTGGCCACAGGGCCATAAAGTATTAATTTGCATGGCTCTGCCGGCTATCCCAAAATGCAGAAGAATCCCATTATTTGTGTGTGTGTGTGGGGGGGGGGGGGGGGTAATGAAACATAAAATACCTTCTGTTTTATAGAAGAGATTTTTTATTCCTTTCAGCCCACCTCACCAGAGCCAATCCTCCCTATACGCTCACTACGCAAGCTGCGTAGGGCCCTGTTGCTGTCGGGGGGCACCCAAGGGCGGATCGGCTCTGCTCCTGGGTGTCTTGCCGAAAAAGGTCCGGCGGATAATGACCCCCCCCCCTTGTACTGCACACGCGCAGCGCTTGCGCAGTACGAAGCACTACCAAGCCGCTAAAAATAGCCGAACATACACACCTGTGTGTCAGCTGTACACCGTGCCTGTGCAATGAAGACCACATTGAACACCACATTCTAACAGACAATGCCACACGCTATTGATGCTACCAGACAATGCTGCACGCTCCCGATGCTCGTGCTAATCTGCAAGGGGCAGGTAAACCCGCCCATCAACATTGCAAAACCCAGCCTTCATTTCTTTAAACACACCCCGCAAACAGCTCTGCCCATTAATTTCATATTTGGCCTCTTCTGTAGCATCCGCTTCTTACACAATATCACAGTAATACATCGCCCCTTGCAGAGTAGCACGAGCATCAGGAGCGTGTGGCAGCATCGGGCACAATGTCCTGCTCATTGTGCAGGCGCCGTGTACAGCTTACTCACAGCTGTTCAGCTTCGGATATTTTCGGCGGCTCCCTTGTTGTTAGTACTGCGCAAGAGCTGTGCCTGCGCAGTACAGGGGGGTCATTATCCGCCAGGGGGACTTTTCTCGGCAGAACCCCGGAGCTCCAATCTGCTCGGACGATCCCCATTCCCAAGCAGCACCTAGCACGGTGCAAGGGTGGCTACATATTTTAAGATATCGAGTGCTGGTATACTGCAACAGCAGGGTGCCAAGATCAGTTTTCTGCACTTAAGGAAGTGGAGACCAGACTGGGTGCGAATAAATAAGATTTAATAATAATAAAACAAAACCCAATCCAACACCATGACCATCTAACAGTATACAAGACATGGACAGTGAACCAAATGACAGAAAACCCAACTAGCCAACTAACTATAAATAATCTATACAAACAAAAAGGAAGCACTGACAAACAGGGTAAGTTGCACAGGAATTAGGAAGGGGATCAGGAACAAGGGGAGCAGACATGAGGTAGCGGGGTACATGATACAGGTACTGGACATGAACTGGATCACAGCAGGAATCAGGAACAATCAGCAACTAGGTATAGCTAACAGGCAAAACACTGAAGCCCTGAAAGAAAGTAGGGGAGAAGTTATATAACCTCCCAGAAGCCAGTATCAGGTAAAGACTGATTATTGGGATCAGAGCCGATCCGTCCTAAACGCTCACTACGCAATCTGCGTAGGGCCCCGCAAATTATTTAAGGCCCCGCCTCCCCCTTATGTCATAGCGCGTCAATTAATGTTTACAACATCCAGTGGCAGAACTTTAGGGATAGCTGCAGTCGCATTTGCGACTGGGCCCTTCCGTTATACCGCTGTGGGGGGGCCCCCAAGACCCAGCAACCCCCCCTGCACCTCTGGCTGGCCGTTAAGAGTGCAGTGGGGAGAGGTGGGAGGAGGTGATCGGCAGCTCTATGGTGCCTTTGCGGGCGGCGGGATCTCCCTGGGGCTTGTAGTACTCTCTCTCGTGTCAGTGTATACAGTGGAGAGGAGAAGAGAGGGGCCTCTGACCCGGCAGGTATCAGTTTCACTTTCACTCTGCTTGAACACTGTTGCTGATGCCCGGGTCAGAGGCCCCTCCCCTCTCCGCTGTATACATTCGGAGATAGAACTACTAGCCCCAGGGTGATTCCCCTGCCTGTGGACACCATAGAGCTGCCGATCCCCGCCTTCCACCTCCACCAGCCAGGTGCAGGGGAACCTCTGCAGGGGGGGGGGTCAGCTGTTTGGGGACCCTGATGTAACAGGGGGGGCTTTCTGTGGACATTAATGTAAGGAAGGGGCCCTCTGGGGACACTGATGTAAGAGGGGGCCCTCTGGGGACACTAATGTAAGGACGGGGCCCTCTGGGGACACTGATGTAAGAGGGGGCCTTCTGGGGACACTAATGTAAGAGGGGGGGCTCTCTGGGGACCCTGTGTAAGGAGGGGTTCTCTGGGGACCCTGTGTAAGGAGGGGCTCTCTGGGGACACTAATGTAAGGGGAGGCTCTTTTGGGACCCTGGTGTAAGGGGGGGCTCTCTGGAGACCCTGGTGTAAGGGGGGGCTCTCTGGGGACCCTGGTGTAAGGGGGGGCTCTCTGGGGACCCTGATGTAAGGAGGGGCTCTCTGGGGACCCTGGTGTAAGGGGAGGCTCTCTGGGGACCCTGGTGTAAGTAGGGAGGCTCTCTGAGGACCCTGGTGTAAGTGGAGGCTCTCTGGGGACCCTGATGTAAGGGGAGGTTCTCTGGGGACCCTGATGGAGGAGGAGACTCTCTGGGGACCCTGATGTAAGTAGGGAGGCTCTCTGGGGACCCTGGTGTAAGTGGAGGCTCTCTGGGGACCCTGATGTAAGGGGAGGCTCTCTGGGGACCCTGATGAAGGGGGAGACTCTCTGGGGACCCTGATGTAAGTAGGGAGGCTCTCTGGGGACCCTGATGTAAGGAGGGGCTCTTTGAGGACACTGAGGTAAGGGGGGCTCTCTAGGGACCCTGATGTAAGGAGGGGCTTTCTGGGGACCCTGATGTAAGGGGAGGCTCTCTGGGGACCCTAATGTAGGGGGAGGCTCTATGGGGACCCTGATGTAGGGGGAGACTTTGTCAGGTGTGACTATGTGGCAATGGCAAATGGTTTACATAGCTCACGGCATCACGGGTCAGGTAGAGGGCCCCTTAGCAGAATTTTGCTTAGGGCCCCAGGGAGGTCAGGATTGGCACTGCACCTCACCATAACTATCAGGACAAATTATACTATATAGTGACTGAAGAGGCAAAGATGGCGGCATGGGACACCTGCTGTGGTAGTAGAACAGTGGATTGCTACAGGACAGCGCTGGAATTGCCTGGGAAGGCGAGTATGTTTTCTGTAGAGAACCCAGCATGACCGATAAGAAGGGTTGGGGGGTGGTGAAATTTCTCTTTCACCATTTCAGCCCCGGAAGGTTTCACCCCCTTCCTGACCAGAGCATTTTGCGATACGACGCTGCTTCGCTTTAACTGACAATTGTGCGGTCGTGTGATGCTGTACCTAAACAAACATTTATGTCCTTTTTTTCCCCACAAATAAAGCTTTCTTTCAGTGATATTTGATCACCTCACCTTATTTTTTGCGCTATGAACAAAAAATGAGCGACAATTTTGAAAGAAAAAAAAAACAATATTTTTTACTTTCTGCCATAAAACATATCCAATAAACAAATTTAAAAAAATCAAATTTTTCATCAATTTAGGCCAATATGTATTCTTTGGTAAAAAAAACCCCCAATAATATTGATTGGTTTGCACAAAAGGTATCGTGTCTACAAACTATGGGATAGATTTATGGACTTTTTATTTCGTTTATTTTTTCTACTAATAATGGCGGCGATCAGCGATTCTTAGCGAGGCTGCGACATTGCGGCAGAGAAATCTGACACTAAGTGACAATTTTTGGGGACCCGTTACACCAATACAGTGATCAGTGCTAGTAAAAATGCCTTGTCACTGTATAAATGACACTGGCCAGGAAGGGGTTAACATCAGGGGCGATCAAAGGGATACATGTGTGCCTAGGTGGTGCTTGCTAAGTGTGTGGGGGATGGTTTGACCGGAGGAAGAGAGAGATCTGTGTTCCTGTTTACACCGCTGTTCTGCCTCTCTATGAGCGATCATCGTGTTTACGGCTGACGTCGCGTCCCAATGATTTGCTCCCACTGTGTCCAAGCACCCAGACCCGGAAGAAGCAAACAATGTACAGGTACGTTATTTCGCACAGCTCAGCCGCACTGCTGAAGTATATATGCGGTGGGCGGTCCGGAAGTAGTTAATGGAAACAAAACAATCTTGATGGATGGATAGTTATATTTGTCTACCATCTTTGTATGGCCAACTTTAAATGGACGTGAAATGGCAGTTGAACCTTTATATAGAAGACAGTTTTTCCAGAAACCCCCCTGACTGTTTTCTTTCTGATGGGTGACTGTGTCATTTAACACATAATACCTAAGTAATCACCATGTGTACCAGATATTGATTGATGAATATTTGAAAATCAATAATCAAATGTCAAATTATTTAGCTTGTGGATGTGTGTTGTATGAATATGTTGGCAGCATCTGCCCTGGTGCCCCTCCAGGTGTCGCCTTGGCATTTAAGTATTGTAAACCCAATTACTAGAATCTCTTTAATATTATTATGTAAGGATAATAAATTAAAGGATACCTATGCCTAGAGAATTGTAAAGGCTGCTCTAAAAACGCTAGTTGCTTAGTCATTGACCCTAAACATGCATGCAGTCAGTAAAGTCACAGTAAAGTAAGAAATTATTATTTATATCATGGGTTCGGTAATTTAGGACGCATTGAATTGATTAGATTAGCGTGACAGCCAGGCAACTAGAATTTTCAGAGCGGTAAGAAATGGCAGCCTCCAATTTTCTCTCAGTAGAGTTTCCTTTAATATCGTTTATGATTATAGCAAATTATATCTGTTAAATATAATACATTAACTTTTTTTTGCATGTTATATATTGCCAGTGAAATATACATACTGTATATATGAAACTACATACTTCCTCTGCTTTAGAGAACTGCAGCACAATTTGTTTAAAGGTTACCAATACTTCCTTTTTTTAAGAACTCCAGTACCACTTTTTTGAAGAAATGATCCCTGGGGCTGGGATTATGAGAAATTGCCTTTTTACCATGAGCCATAGTGTCAAACTATGACCAATTGTGGCTCCATGGGAAAAATAAAGGTATGTGTTAACAAGCAACATTTGAATGGAGGAAAATGATTTTGTACTGGGCTTTTCTGTGTACCATGGGTGAATGAACACAGAACTCAGTGGAGGAATTCACAAGCACTGTATGTGCCTAGCAAGGAGTCATTCACAATCAGGGCTTGTGCTGCTGTGTAAAGCTAGCCATAGATTCCTCTATTCACACAAGCGAGGTGGATGGGGGAATCCCCTTACCCTTTCCTTACCAGGAAATTTCAATCCATCTATTACCAGCTTAAGGACCAAAAATGACAAGGAGGTTGGAGAATCAGAAAAATACGGGAAGGATGGGGATTATATAAGGGACAGAGAGGTTCAATTATTGGTGGGCTCTTTCTTCTTCTGACTAGCTATCCTCTCTGCACCCCAATAGGGATACTTGAATTTTATCTAAACCCAAGAACAAAAATGTTGCAGCTTACCAGGTCTATGTTTTCTTTTATGTGGCTGAGTACAGAAAAATACATGATGATCCTGAAAGAAATCCTGTATCCTTGTACTTTTCTGTGTGCTGAACTCCACTCTTCTCTACTTAACCACTTCAGCCCCGGAAGGATTTACCCCCTTCCTGACCAGAGCGTTTTTTGCGATTCGGCACTGCGTCGCTTTAACTGACAATTGCGCGGTCGTGCGACGTGGCTCCCAAACAAAATTGACGTCCTTTTTTTCCCACAAATAGAGCTTTCTTTTGGTGGTAATTGATCGCCTCTGCGATTTTTATTTTTTGCGCTATAAACAAAATAAGAGCGACAATTTTGAAAAAAACGCATTATTTTTTACATTTTGCTATAATAAATATCCCCCAAAAATATATAAAAAAAACATTTTTTTTCTTCAGTTTAGGCCGATCGTATTCTTCTACATATTTTTGGTAAAAAAAATCGCAATAAGCGTTTATTAATTGGTTTGCGCAAACGTTATAGTGTTTACTAAATAGGGGATAGTTTTATGGCATTTTTTATTAATTTTTTTTTTTTAGTAATGGCGGCGATCAGCGATTTTTATTGTGACTGCAACGTTATGGCGGACATGTCGGACATTTTTGACACATTTTTGGGACCATTGTCATTTATACAGTGATCAGTGCGATTAAAAATGCACTGATTACTGTGTAAATGACACTGGCAGTGAAGGGGTTAACCACTAGGGGGCGGGGATGGGCTGTGTGGGTGACGTCACTGATCTCTGCTCCGATGACAGGGAGCAGAGATCGAGTGACACTTGTCACTAGGCAGAACGGGGAGATGCTGTTTACAACGGCAACTCCCCGTTCATCCGCTCCGTGAGGCGATCGCGGGTATCCCCGCGGCGATCGAGTCCGAGGGACCCGCGACCCGACTCACGGAGCTCCCGGCCGGCGCGCACGCACTGGCACGGCGGGAAATTCAAATGGACGTACAGGTACGCCCATTTGCCCAGCCGTGCCGCTCTGCCGACGTACATCAGCGCGCGCCGGTCGGGAAGCAGTTAATGAAGATGAGCAGACAGGAGGGTGTTGTAGTCCAAATCAGGAGATCAACCTAGGTTAATAATGCTGCTGTAGATAAATGAAGTGTGTGAGTGTTGTCACCCTAAGACAGGACAACTGTTTTTGCATGTAATGGGATATAGGTGCCCTTTATAGTATACTCCTGCCAGGGGTTGCAAGGCCAATGAGCCATACTCCCTAGGCGAATATAAGGCTCTTTGGCAAGAGGAGATGGGGTTCAGACAGAGTGGCTGCCATCAAAAACAGAGAAGATCCACATTTCTGGGAAAGTACTACTACGTAGTGGCATAGTGAACCGGTATGCCCCTAGTTGGGAAAGGATATGCTATAAGCTATGCTGCTATTTGCTGAGAAAATGAATTAGAAACTGTAAGCCACGTGTGGGTACTGCGACTCTCCTCCTGGTGTTAGTGACAAAGCCCTGTGAAGAGTAACAGAAATGCGAAGCATCCTGAGCATCCGGAGCTTAATGACGTCATTATGCCACCAGGAAGGATTTCCTTGGATTCACACTGACTGGTGATTCTGTGGTCTTACCCTTAAGGGAACATGTACCTATGTTCAAGGGTTTTCAAAAAGTTTCAGAACTTTTTTTAAACTTTGTTATATATATAAAAGTGTGGAAACTTTTTGAAGACCCCTTGTATATAAAAATTGGGGTTAAGGTGGTGCACTACTGAGGATTACTGAACCAACATTGTGAGGGTATTTTAATACATTTTAAAGTGGAATTAAAACCGAAAAAAAAAATGTGTTTTTTTATATCATACTGTAGAGTATAAGATTTCCTATCATTTGAGCCTAGTCTTGCCACACAGAGTTAATCCATCTCTGAGCAATCCTCTTTTATTGTTCAGTGAGACAATTCTTGACAAACTGAGAAAAACTTTGTCAAATACTCCCCCTTGCTGTAAGTGACAGGTGATTTACATCTCGTGCACCAGCCTAAGACACAGGCGTTATTTTTTAATTCCCTCCCACTCCTTTCTTCAGCAGCTCTGCAAGGATTGGCTGTTCCACACCTCACCATGATTTGGCATGCTGAAGTCATGTGGTTACTTTCCTGTCTTTTCACTGCATAGCAGAAGTTCAGTGTAAGAAATACACAGGAGAAAATGCATATTGACAAGGGGAGTGTAGAGGTGGGCGGGGAGTCCACTGACATCATGACTCCACCCACCGAGCTCCAGACAACAGACCCACCCACAGAATCTGCAGTTTTTCGGGTCTCATAACAGACAGAGGGGAGACATTTGACAGGTAAAGATACATGCAGGAGGCATGTATATCCTTATAGATAACCGCTATGGCAGTAGTTTAGAAAGGATCACATTGGGTTTAGATCCACTTTAATAACTATTTATGGTCATTTTAAAGTGATAAAACACTATGTGTAGTTTCTATTCCCTTTGCGTGGCATTGATGTTGGAGCGCTGGCTTAGCTGAAGTACCTGGATTTCCGGAGTGGCTAAAAAGACCCCTGATAGGGGAAAGCGCGTGGTGACCTATATCAGGTCAAAACAATAAGGTGAGTGCGAAGAGTAATTGGAGGTGGTATTCACTGAAGAGTGATCCCATTGGTGGATGTAGATGTGCAAAGAATACATGTGCATTAAGTGTATTAGTAGCCAAAGAACTGCTTTGAATTTTTGAACTGCGTATTACATATACGATATTGAAATGGTGGTGGAACCCTCCCGCTTGCATATTGAATATAAATATTCAATTATATTATTTATTAATTATTATTTTTTTATTTGGAAAATTTCACATATTCAATAAAATATCAAGGTTTGCTTTGAGTTTAAAGACTGTGTGTTATACACTACAGCATTGCAGGGGTGGTGAAACCCTCTCACTAGCACATTGCATTTTTGCTTCTTTTTTGGATTGTTGCACATAGTGGTTATAAGTATATATGCATTTTGACAGTATACTGCTGCTATTATTTGACAGGATTTATATAGCGCAAACAGTTTGCGCAACGCAAAACGAATGTTGTCGGATGGCGCCACAGATGTGGGAGGTAGCTACCGCTGCACCCCACCAGAAGCCCGCTCAGGTGCAGGGAATCACGGAGACCCAGCAAGGGACACACCCATAGAGAGGTGCCTGAAGGCTGCAGTACCACCTTGTCTGATCCCCAAAGCCCGCACGCAGACACTAAGGAATGAGAGAACAGGGCCTGATCCCAGAGGGCAGCGCCACCCACGGACCGGACCTGCAGAAACCACCTCCATCTCCACGGGAGCACATTGTTCTCCACGGTGCTCCTGTGGAGACTGGGGGTGGTTTCTGCGGGTCCAGTTCGTTGGAAACATTGGAGTCAGAGTCCACCGTTTGAGAATTCTTAGTCACACTTTCTGGATGCACCTTTGTATGTATATATGTAATTTGTTCAAATTACTTTTTGTATCTTTTTTGGAGATTTGCATAATTAATATATTTGTATCTATTTATTAGAGAAAAATGTCCATGCATGTTCCTGAGGAAGCCATATGGCGAAACATGTTGAATTTATGTGTGTAAAATTGAACATACAATTGGATACACTGTATGGAACAAGTGACATTTGTCCTTTTTAGTGTGACTATTGTCTATGTCTCTTTTTTTCATGTTGTTGTAATAAAATAATTTATTTTCTCATACTTTGTTGTTATACAATAATTTTAATATAATAAGCTCCGCAAAGTCCCACACTGCCAAGTTTGGGTTTTTTCTTTTCTCACAACATTTAAGAGTCCATAAATGTTTTTCACACAAGTCCCACAACTTTCACCCAAGAATAAAGCATTTTTCAAATGAAATTCAGCTGGAAAACATGTGTGAATCCTGGGTAAAAGTTGGGTGAATCTTGTGTGAAAACATTTATATATAGACTCTTTAAGGACCGGTAAGCTGCAATATATACAGTTTTAGTTATTGAGTTTAGATATGTTTTAAAGCTTGGCATGGAATGGACCCTTGCTAGTTATATAACACTACTGGTGCTGGCAGTAGTGGCATGAATGGTAAGAATGGGTTTGTAAACAATGAGATGTGCCAGCTTCAATTATTTTCTACCATAGTCTGAGAGTTCCCTATGGTAACAAAATTGACAAATAGTCTAATGTCAAAAAAGCGTGGTTATACATGGAGCAATAAAGCCAAAGTGAGCCCCCCCCCCCTCCATCATGAGTAATAAACCACATAAGCAGCATAGGTTGCAGGTCATATCCTATCTGCACCCCGTCTCCTTCTAAATTGTCCAAGGCCTCTTGTCCTTCGATCAGTATTGTCCTTTAAATGTATTTGTATAGAAGACGTTCAAAATGTACACTGTATTGTGAAAAGTATTGAGATGCCTGCCTTTAAATGCACATTAACTTTAATGGCATCCCAGTCTTAGTCGGTAGGGTTCAATATTGAGTTGGCCCACCCTTTGCAGCTATAACAGCTTCAACTCTTCTGGGAAAGCTGCCCACAAGGTTTAGGAGTGTGTCTATGGGAATATTTGACCATTCTCCCAGAAGCGCATTTGTTGGATGAGAAGGCCTGGCTCGCAGGCTCCACCCTAATTCATCCCAAAGGTGTTCTATCGGGTTGAGGTCAGGACTCTGTGCAGGCCAGTCAAGTTCCTCCACCCCAAACACGCTCATCCATGTCTTTATGGACCTTGCTTTGTGCACTGGTGCGCAGTCATGTTGGAGCAGTAAGGGGCCATCCCCAAAATGTTCCCACAAAGTTGGGAGCATGAAATTGTCCAAATTGTCTTGGTATGCTGACGCCTTAGGAGTTCCCTTCAATGGAACTAAGGGGCCAAGCCCAACCTCTGCAAAACAACCCCACACCATAATCCCCCCTCCACCAAATGATTTGGATCAGTGCACAAAGCAAGGTCCATAAAGACATGGATGAGCGAGTTTGGGGTGGAGGAACTTGACGGGTCTGCACATGAATTGGGATGAATTAGAGTGGAGACAGGTCTTCTCGTCCAACATCAGTCCTGACCTCACAAATGCGCTTCTGGAAGAATGGTTAAACATTCCCATAGACACACTCCTAAAGCTTGTGGACAGCCTTTTCAGACGAGTTGAAGCTGTTATAGCTGCAAAGGGTGGGCCAACTCAATATTTAACCCTACAGACTAAAGCCGCGTACACATGATCGGATTTTCCAATGGGAAATGTTGGATGGAAGGCTGTTGGTGGAAAATCCAACCATTTGTATGCTCCATCAGACAATTGTCGGATTTTCTGTGGACAAATGTTGGATGGCAGGCTTTAAAATTTTCCGCGGACAAATGTCTGTTGTCAGATTTTCCGAGCGTGTGTACACAAGTCCGTTGGACAAAAGTCCAAAGTACAAACACGCATGCTCGGAAGCGAGGGTGAGCCAGAAGTGGTCGGTCTTGTAAACTAGCGTTCGTAATGGAGAATTAACATTCGTGACGTGGCAAATTATTAAATCTCAAAATGCAGCGCACAATTCTTTTCTTGAATGGGATAATAATGAAGCTGCTTTGCTGGTGATACTGATGGAGTTATTGCAAACACATTTTCAAAGGCTTTTTTCTTCTAGTGATATCAAGAATAATATTATTATTATTGTTATTTATTTATTTTTTGGTGCAAGTTACCACAACACTATTATCCTGTATTTTTTAAGATCAAAGATACAACTATGTTGGTGTCCCTTGTTAATTTTACATTGTATTTTTTAAAATGTAACTGCCTACTCCCAAACTGTCATTTGAAGTAAAACACATAGCCAAGTACTCTCTACAATTTTTTTATTGTGCATTAAAAAAAGAAAACAAATAAAATTGCTATTTGCCAATAGAACTTAACCAAAAAGTGCATTCTATGCATCCAAAAATATAGAAAATATACCAAAGCAAATCATTATTATTCAACCAAAAAATAAAATAAAAGCCTCATGCATGTGTCCTGCTTCTTAATATAGGGGGTCATCCATGCCAAGAGTTGGTGAAAGCAGGGGTCCTTCATCCGGAGATAATTCCGAAATTCATCTGGATTATTCTCCTGGAGCTCCCACAGCAAAGGCATATGACATAATTGGTCACGATTAATAAAGCAACCAATTTTTGGTTCAAGAAATCCTCCTCCTCCTGTTCCTGGACTGGACTTGTGTCAAAGCAATAACTCCAAGGCCAATAATAAATAACACATTATCTCCTCCAATTCCGCAACATGGCTGGTTGACGAATGGCTGTTCAGAAACTAACTGAAAAGTGCAAAACGAAAAGTGCGAAATGAAAAGCGTGAATCAACACTCACCAAACTTCTACTAACATGAAATTAGCAGATGGAGTACAAAGGGTGGCACCTGACAATTGAACTTCCTCTTTTTCGGCTTGTAGCACATCTAGAACGTCACTACGTTCGTGTTTGTTGGCTGACAATTGTGTACTGTTTATATGCAAGACAAAATCCAGGCACACGCCTTCGGACAAAAGTCCGAGGTTTTGTCTGCCGAAAATCCGATCGTGCGTACAAGGCTTTAGACTGGGATGCAATTAAAGTTCATGTGCGTGTAAAGGCAGGCGTCACAATACTTTTGACAATATAGTGTATGTCTGTTACCATTTTACATTCAGTGGCTTTTCAACACAAAATAGTAGACACATTCATCAGCGCATGCCCTATCCTTTTAGAAAGCAAACTTTGCTAAATGTTAACTTACAGCTAAAGCCATCATTACCATTAGACCATTATTACCACTACCATCATTACCATCTTTACCATCAGATTTACCATCAGATCATACAGCCCAGCTAGCTGCTCCTTTTACCTATGAACAGTTTGCTTTAGTTTCTTAGGTTTTTGTATTACACACATGAACATACATATATTATTTTGTTAAATCCTTTTTG
This sequence comes from Lithobates septentrionalis, assembly GCA_037952835.1. Taxonomy (NCBI): domain Eukaryota; kingdom Metazoa; phylum Chordata; class Amphibia; order Anura; family Ranidae; genus Lithobates; species Lithobates septentrionalis. The sequence continues at coordinate 275,058 of JBBDGP010002613.1, read as the reverse complement.
AGGTTAACATAGTGCATCTTGTGCTATAAGAAAAATGAATAATAGATTAGACAGACTATAATAAACGGAAAATCACGCGGAGAAGTAACAGTAGGTTAGAGATAAGTGTCTCCTTTTCTGTGTATATCAGTCCATATGTTACTATCTCTGAAGAGTCCCATGTATTGATTGTCTTATCTGAAGTAACATGCTGTATGGAAGGGAAGATAGGTGCATGTGACCAACAAGTTTATGGATGATGTGTAAACCTGCCCTTATCACATGACGGAGAACAGGTATTTCCAGTTCTAAATCTAAACCCTGACTTTATTCTTGTAATGGGGATGACAGACTTAGAGATCTATATTTAGAAGAATAAAAAACAATTGGTGTTCTGATGTTTTATCTATTGATTTGTTGTTCTTTTATCTGGAATTAGGGAAGTAACAGTAAACACACTACTAGAGAAATTCAGGATCAACTTGTTCAGGAACTTTCCAGTAATGGCTAACTGTCATCCAAAGAATAAAGAGAACTCTGTCTACTCCACAATGCCAAGGAAAATTTGTCTTCCCTTGTAGTGAGAGCTTTACGTTTCTGCTTCATAATAAAACAAATGCAGGGGCCATAGGGCACAGAGACTCAGGGGCCCAAAAATGTTTAGCTACACAATGACACTCGCGTACACACGGTCGGACTTTACGGCAGACTTTGCCCGGCGGACGGGATTTTTTCGGACAATTCGATCGTGTGTGGGCTCCAGCGGACTTTGTTTTCTCAAAAGTTGGACGGACTTAGATTTGAATCATGTTTCAAATCTATCCGACGGACTCGAGTCCGGTCGAAAAGTCCGCTCGTCTGTATGTTAGTTCAATGGACAAAAAGCCACGCTAGGGCAGCTATTGGCTACTAGCTATGAAGTTCCTTGTTTTAGTCCGGTCATACGTCATCACGTACGATTTCAACGGACTTTGGTGGATTGTTTGTAGGCAAGTCCGTTCATTCAGAAAGTCTGGCGTAAAGTCCGTCGAAAAGTCCGCCGGGCAAAGTCTGCCGTAACGTCCGACCGTGTGTACGCGGAATTACACTTTGATAACTTCTGATTAACCACTTCCCGTTGGCCTATAGTAAAATGATGGCCGGGCGGAGGTTCTGTTATCCTGACTCATATGACGTCTTTCAGGGTAACAAGCCGGTGCGCGCCCGCAGGGGCACGCAGCGCGGCGATCGCTCTGACACACCGCAACTCTGATCTAGGTAAAGAGCCTCTGACGGAGGCTCTTTACCACGTGATCAGCTGTGTCCAATCACAGCTGATCCCGGTGTAAACAGGAAAAGCCACGTATTGGCTTTTCCTCTATCATGTCTAACAGACGAGATTAGAGGAAAGCCGATCGGCTGCTATCCTGACCGAGGGGTTCTGCGCTGATTGATTATTAGCGCAGCCCCCCCCCAGGATGCCCACCCAGGACCACCAGGGATGCCACCAGAGATGCCCACCAGGTATGCTACCCATGGTCACCAGGAATGCTAATCTGTGCCCACAAATGATGCCAATCAGTGCCCACAAATTATGCCAATCAGTGCCCATCACTAATGCCTGCCAGTACTTGCTTATCAGTGATGCCCATCAGTGTCCATCAGTGCCACCTATCTGTGCCGCCTATCAGTGCTCATCAGTGCCACCCATAAGTACCCATCAGTGCAGCCTTTCAGTGCCCATCAGTATCACTTATCAGTGCCACCTATGAGTGCCAATCAGTGCTGCCTATCAATGCCCATCAGTGCTGCATATCAGTGCCCATCAGTGGCAGCTATCAGTGCTGCATATTAGTGCCCATCATCAGTGCCACCTCATTGGTGCCACCTCATCAGTCCCGCCTTATCAGTGCCCGTCAGTGCAGTCTCATCAGTGCCCATCAGTGAAGGAGAAAACGTGCCTATATACAAAATTTTATTACAGAAACAAAGAAAAACTTTTTTTTTTCAAAATTTTTGGCCTTTTTTTATTTGGTTAGCAAAAAAAAAAAACACCGCAGAGGTGATCAAATACCACCAAAAGAAAGCTCTATTTGTGGGAACAAAATGATAAAAATTTTGTTTGGGTACAGTGTAGCATGACCGCACAATTGTCATTTAAAAAGCAACAACGCTAAAAGCTGAAAATTGGCTTGGACAGGAAGTGCCTGGTATTGCCTTTTGCCCATTGAATTTATGTATACTGCAGACACTTGGCATATTTACTGGGAAGGGAAGCTTTGATAAAGGTACAGCTATTGTCAGGGGAGGCCCTCCATTAAGGGCGCGCGGGCGCCGCCTCCACTTTCCATCGCCGCCACCACCCCCTATTCATGCGTCCTGCCCCTTTCAGGATGCCGAGCGCATGAATTACAGTGGCGGGGTTTTTGTTTGAAGCACCTAATTAGAGCCAGAGGCTTCAAAATAGGGTGGGCTCCAGACGCAGAGCATTGTGCTCGGAACCCACCCAGGTGTGTTAGAATAGCGAATGAATTTTCGCTATTCTAGCACTGAATTGCCTCTCCGCCATTCAGAAAGCGTGGGTGTGAGACGCGTTTCTGGATTGGCCGAAAGGAGAAGCATTCTGATTGGCCGTCGAGCAGGAGGGAGGAGACGGAAGCCGTCGAGCAGAGGAAGGAGATGCCTGCTCATAATGCCCGTGAAGGAGAGCCAGGGAAGCCACCCATGGTAGAGGTAAGTGTACCAACCGACCGGACAAACCCAACCCAAGGGGGGAGGGGTTGTTGGGTGTACTGTTTGCCACCCTCCTACCAAAAAAAAAAATTACCACCAGCCGTCACTGGCTAGTGTATGGACAATGGTCATACACTAGGAATGCTAATATGTGCCCACAAATGATGCCAATTAGTGCCCACAAATGATGCCAATCAGTGCCCATCACTAATGCCTGCCAGTGCTTGCATATCAGTAATGCCCATCAGTGTTCATCAGTGCAGCCTATTAGTGCTCATCAGTGCCACCCATAAGTACCCATCAGTGCAGCCTTTCAGTGCCCATCAGTGTCACTTATCAGTGTTAATTGGCCGCCGAGGAGGAGGGAGGAGACGGAAGCCGCCGAGCAGGGGAAGGAGATGCCTGCTCGTAATGCCCGTGAAGGAGAGCCGGGGAAGCCGCACATGGTTGAGGTAAGTGCACCAACTGACAGGACCGACCCAACCCGGGGGGGGGGGTTGTTGGGTGTACTGTTTGCCACACCCCCCCCCCCCAAAAAAATTACCACCAGCCGTCACTGGCTAGTGTATGGACAATGGTCATGTTAAGGCACTAGAGGCACACTTAACCACTTCAGCCCTGAAAGATTTGGCTGCTCAATGACCAGGCCATTTTTTGCAATACAGTACTGCGTCGCTTTAACTGACAATTGCGTGGTCGTGCGACGCTGTACCCAAACAAAATTTTTTTTCTCACAAATAGAGCTTTCTTTTGGTGGTATTTGATCATCTCTGCGTTTTTTATTTTTTGCGCTATAAACAAAAAAAGATTGACAATTTTGGAAAAAACACAATATTTTGTACTTTTTGCTATATTTTTTCCTCGGTTTAGGCCGATGTATGTATTCTACATAATTTTGGTAATAAAAATTGCAATAAGCGTATATTGATTGGTTTGTGCAAAAGTTATAGTGTCTACAAAATAGGGGATAGATTTATGACATTTTTATTATTACTATTTATTTTACTAGTAATGGCGGTGATCTGCGATTTTTATCGGGACTGCGACATTATGGCGGACACATCGGACACTTGTGACACATTTTTGGGACCATTGACAATTATACAGCTAACGGTGCTATCAAAATGCACTGATTACTGTGTAAATGTCACTGGCAGGGAAGGGGTTAACACTAGGGGGCGATCAATGGGTTAACTGTTTTCCCTATGTGTGTGTGTTCTAACTGTATCGGGGATGGGATTGACTAGAGGAGATGAGAGATTACTGTTCCTAGCTAGTAGGAACTCACAATCTGCCTCTCCTCACAGAACAGGGACGTGTGTGTTTACACACACGTCCCTGTTCTGGCTCTCATGTCCGCGATCGCGTGTGACCGGAGGTCATCGCGACCGCCGGTCAGCAGGATCGCCAGTCACGTGCATCGGCACCCCTGCAGTGCAGCAGGCGCATGCCTGCTATCCCACTTGAAGGAGCCGACGTACAGCTACGACGGCTTGCGAGATCGTGCCAACCTGACGCAGTATAATGACGGTGGCTGGTCGGCAAGCGGTTAAAGTAGTATTAAACCCAAAAACAAAAATGTATTATATTGCAGTTTATCAATTCTTAGGTGTGGTGACTGCATTTCTTTTCTTTTCTTAGTATCTTTTACCTTTATTTGCACCTGATGAACCAGCCAGTTAGTCTGTTATTTTTCCACTTGCTTTAACAAACCAAGCTGTCTAGTTAGATGATAGAGACTAACCATTTAACACTAACAGGAGTGATTATCAGTGGCGACTGGTGCTCAATATTTGGGGGAGGCAAACAAACCTCTCCCCGTCACTCGCATTGTCACACAACTGGGTGGGCTCAGGGCGCTGTGCTTTGTGCCCTGAGCCCACACTTTTTTTAAGCCAATTAGAGCCTCAGGCTCTAATCATGTGCTTCCAAAAAAAACCAAAAAACATTGAAATCATTGCGTCCGGCGCCGCGCATACAAAATAGGGGACATTAGGAGGCCAAACACATGGATTAGGGGGGTGGCACCCCTGCACCCTGCATTACGGGCCGCCACTGGTGCTTATAATGGTCAGCTTTTAGGTTAAGGTGACCAGATTTTTAAAATGATATCTGGGGACATGTTTTTTTTTTTTTTTTTTTTATTGGCAAATGGCACACGACTGCATAATACACAGAGCACAGGGCACAGGACTGCATAATACACAGAGCGCAGGGCACAGGACTGCATAATACACAGAGCACAGGGCACAGGACTGCATAATACACAAAGCACAGGGCACAGGACTGCATAATACACAAAGCACAGGGCAGAGGACTGCATAATACACAAAGCACAGGGCAGAGGACTGCATAATACACAAAGCACAGGGCACAGGACTACATAATACACAAAGCACAGGGCACAGGACTGCATAATACACAAAGCACAGGGCACAGGACTACATAATACACAAAGCACAGGGCACAGGACTACATAAATACACAAAGCACAGGGCACAGGACGGCATAATACACAAAGCACAGGGCACATGACTGCATAATACACAAAGCACAGGGCACAGGACTACATAATACACAAAGCACAGGGCACAGGACTGCATAATACACAAAGCACAGGGCAGAGGACTGCAAAATACACAAAGCACAGGGCACAGGACTACATAATACACAAAGCACAGGGCACAGGACTGCATAATACACAAAGCACAGGGCAGAGGACTACATAATATACAAAGCACAGGGCACATGACTGCATAATACACAAAGCACAGGGCACAGGACTACATAATACACAGAGCGCCGGGCACAGGCTGCATAATACACAGAGCGCTGGGCACAGGACTCCATAATACACAGAGCGCTGGGCACAGGACTCCATAAAACACAGAGTGCTGGGTACAGGACTCCATAATACACAGAGCGCAGGGCACAGGACTGCATAATACACAAAGCACAGGGCACAAGACTGCATAATACACAAAGCACAGGGCAGAGGACTGCATAATACACAAAGCACAGGGCAGAGGACTGCATAATACACAAAGCACAGGGCACATGACTGCATAATACACAAAGCACAGGGCACATGACTGCATAATACACAAAGCACAGGGCACAGGACTGCATAATACACAGAGCGCTGGGCACAGGACTCCATAAAACACAGAGCGCTGGGCACAGGACTACATAATACACAGAGCGCTGGGCACAGGACTACATAATACACAGAGCGCTGGGCACAGGACTACATAATATACAGAGAGCAGAGCACAGGACTGCATAATACACAGAGAGCAGAGCACAGGACTGCATAATATACAGAGAGCAGAGCACAGGACTGCATAATACACAGAGGGCTGGGCTGAGGACTAAAGATGTGAAGGCCCGGAAAAAAAACTGAAAAATTCGGGGGGAAAATAAGTTTTTTTTCCGTTTTTTTCCTGAAGGCTTTTTTGTTTTTTTCCAAAAAAATTGGAAAAATTGAAAAAAGAAAAAAAAATTGTGGAATATTTTATCTTAACATGATGAATACAATATTTTAAGACAGGGTGTTCACCTTAAAGTGGATGTAAACCTGAAAAAAAAATTGTTTTGATGTCATAATGTAAAGTATAAGACTTCCTATCATTTGAGCCTAGTCTTGCCACACAGAGTTAATCCAGCTCTGAGCAATCCTCTTTTATTGTTCAGTGAGATAAATCTTGACAGAGAAAAACTTTGTTAAATCCTCCCCCTTGCTGTGAGTGACAGGTGATTTACATATCTCGTGCACTAGCCTAAGACATGCATTCATTTTTAATTCCCTCCCCCACTCCTTTTTTCAGCAGCTCTGCAAGGATTGGCTGTTCCACACCTCAGCATGATTTGGCATGCTGAAGTCATGTGGTTTCTTTCCTGCCTCTTCACTGAATATTAGAGATCATAGCAGAAGTTCAGTGTAAGAAATACACAGGAGAAAATGCATATTGACAAGGGGAGTGTAGAGGTGGGCGGGGAGTCTACTGACATCGGACTCCACCCACCGAGCTCCAGACAACAGACCCACCCGCAGAATCTGCAGTTTTTCAGCTCTCATAACAGACAGAGGGGAGACATTTGACAGGTAAAGATACATGCAAGAGGCATGTATATCCTTATAGATAACCCCTATGGCAGTAGTTTAGAAAGGATGTCATTGGGTTTACATCCACTTTAAGTTTTCAGAAGTTCCTAGTTGTGATGACGGACAAAAAAGGGTAGCTGCAGAAGCAGAGACAGATACTGACAATTTCAGCTCAGAAAATGATTCTGATTAAATGTCCATTGAAACTTAGGCTGGCCATACATTATACAATTTTCTTGTGCAACTTTCCTTTAGATTTACCAAAAACATCTAAAAGGAGTTCAAACCTAAACACTTTCAATTTGCATGCAATCAGGCAGGCCATTCTATTACACAGTTGAAGGTAAATCTAAAGAAAATTGAATAAGAAAATTGTATGGTGTATGGCCAGCTTTAGTCTGTCTCGGCTCCCCCCCGCAAGGACTCAACACCTTCATGCGAGCTCCCTCGCATGGTGTTGAGTGCTTGCGAGCATGCTCCCGTGATACAGCCGGCGGCCATAGCCGCTCACTGTATCACTCGGCCCCACTCCCCGGCACGCCGCGTCATTGGATGTGATTGACAGCAGCGCGAGCCAATGGCTGCGCTGCTTTCAATCCATCCATTGTAACCAATCAGCGGTCGGGTTGAGCGGCGAAGAGGATGTCGGGGTGAGCGCTGAACTTTCAAGGGGTCAAGTAAGTAAAACGAGGGGGCTGGGGGGGGCCGGTATTGTTGGATGTTTTTTCACCTTAATGCATAGAATGCATTAAGGTGAAAAAACTTTTACCTTTACAACCCCTTTAATACTGTGGAGAGGAAATATGAAAAACTGTTACTTTTGGTTTTAAAAATTTTTTTGTGGAGGCTTTTTGGCAGTTCCACATAAACTAGTAAGCAGTTCAGGAGATTGTTGCTCACTTTGTTACAAATAAAAATTATAAAAAAGTAAATTCTAGAGGGAGGAGTCTGTTCATGGCGCCAGGCTAGGACGCGTCGCCAACTTCCGGGTCTCCAGCCCAGCGAACCTTCCCTGATGCCGTTGTTGAATGGACCTGTGACCCGTGAGCAGCCGGATCCCCTAGCAGTGCAGTGCCGATCCCCCCTTCCCAGACGCCGGTTCGATGGGTAAGGTAAGGTGAGGAGAACCGAGTCTGCAGTGGATGGAGGAAAAGTGCGGTGTGTGCCTCTGAGTTTCAGCTGGGGCTACGGCGGTGCTGTGAGTGGAGAGGGACAGCTGATGCGGCTCAGCCCTCTCCCGCTTCCCTCCGGAGTCCCCGAGAATAAAGGAGAGAGTTTGTTTGGGCTGTCAGAACAGAGGACGGTGTAGGAGGGTCGGTGTTGGACCAGGGCAGTGTGAGCGCTGCAGGATCCTTGGCTCTCTCCCTCACCGGCAACCATTCCCAGTCTACCCCTTCCAGCCTAGGTTGTTCGGTGAAGGGGAGCAGAGGTAGTGCAGGCAATTTGGGAAGTGGAAGAGGGGAGAGAAGAATGAAAGGAGAAAATAAAGAAGAAAAATAAAAAGAGAAACAAACAAATCCTGAAAATCAACAGGGAGATCACTACACATTGGAAACAAAAAGGGGGAGTACCCACCCCCACCCCCTCAAGATAAGTAACTTACTGCTATATTACCGCTATATATATATGAGAAAACCCGCACTTATGTAAGACGTCATGTTTGAGAGTTTATAAGAATTAGCCACTGTTAATAGAAGTATCTAGCGCCCTCTCTTTGCTGAATACAGTGCCTGGAACACTTGTTCTTACCATTAGATTAAGAAGCCATCTCTATTTAACTGACAAAATGGGATTAACATCTGATTGTATAAATGTCTTTTGATACGGAAAGTAAAAAGTAACAACCACTGATACTTAATATCCGAACACTGTTGCGAAAGGTGAGAGAGTAAACAAAGTTTGTTAAAAACGACACAAAGAAGTAAAATATCAATTGTTACCCGTAAATTTGTACTGTTGAAAACTGGATTTGCTATTGCCTGTATTCCTGTGTTTTATTCTTTACTATATTTCACAACAAAATAATAAACTGACTTCTTTAGGAAGTAAGACCGGCAAGAAACATCTTGGGATTAAGGCTTCAGTAGTGAGGCCCCTATTCTTTTTTTTTTTTTTTTTTCCTCCCGTTTCTCTTATGAGGGGTAAAAGCGGGAGAGGCGGGGGGGTGGTGACAAAATCTCCACGCACTAGCATGAGCCCCACTCCCGGCCCAATGCATAGATATGTAACCCAGGGAGGGGAAGAGGAAGGGGCAGCTCTGGTAGTGGAAAAACAACAAAGCTCTAAAGGAAGATTAATAGAGAATAAGGAAAAGAAAGATAAGAAGACTCAGATAAAAACAAATATGCAAAGCAGTACAACTCCGGATAGCAGAACAGAGCAAGAAACTGAGCCCGAGAACCCCCTTAAAGTAACAGAGGAACAAAAAACGGCCCAACTCCCAACAATGACAGATATGGAGAGGATGTTTGCTTCGTTGGACACCTCATTAAAATCAGAATTGACAAAAATCCATAAAGACATGGGACATATGCTTGCTAGAGTGGAGGAAGTGGAAAAAAAATCAGACATACACTCAAGAAGAATTAAAGAGTTAAAAGGGGAAATAAAACATTTAAAGCAAGAACAACAGGAACAGGCATAAAGACTCGAGGACAAGGAAAATAAGGAAAAAAGGAAGAACCAAAGAATCCGTGGTCTTCCAGAATCGTCCCAAACAGAAAATTTAACAGAGGTAATCGGGCAAGTTCTTAGTCTAATAAATACCAACGAAACAGCAAACAAGTTTAAAATCGAGGAAGCCTACAGAATAAGAAGGCCAATGGGACACCAAGGGACATTGTGATTCGCTTCTGTACTTTAGAAGGAAAGAACCAAGTCTGGAAAAACTTAAAAGGGAAATCACCAATAAAAATCGAGGGAAAGGAAATTCTGATTTTCCATGATACGCTAAGAAGAAGGAGGATGTTTAAACCACTATTAAAAACATTGCAAGAAAATGGGCTCCAGTATAATTTGGGTTTCCCTGCGTGCCTATTGGTCAAGAAAAACGGAAGAACTACAAAACTGAGATTCCCGGAAGAAATACAAGATTTCTGTAAGACCCTGGGAATTCCCCCACCCAAAAATTTGGAAGATTCAGCTAGAAAGGGAGATAGGCAGGCAGGAGATGAAGCACAGTGGCAGTTATGTTATAGGAAATAGTCCCGGTCACAATGGAGGGGGGGGGGGGAGAGGAGCTGGAGGGAATCTAGCATAAGGTTAAAAAACAGGAGAATGAAAGAAGGGAGGCATCGGGGGGAGGGGGACCCGGAGGAGGGGGCGCTCTCTGCCGATGCCACCATTCCCTTGCGGAGAAGGGTGGTTAAAGGGACCAAGCAGATTTCCACCTCAAGTGAGGGAGTAGGGAGAGAGAAGCTTTAAAATCATAGGGTGCCTACTCATGACCTTTCAGTCAAATACACAGGGGAGTGGGGGCTTAGTGAGGGGGGAGGCAGGGAAATGGGGCTGTTGGGTGGGAGAGAGGGAAGGGAAGGTTTAGGACTGCCTCTCCAAAAGAGAAGGAGAAGAAGGAAGAAGAGAAGAAGGAGGAGAAAAAAGAAGGGAAAACTTTACACGGTCTAAACGACTGCTATGGGAAACTAGAACTTTAAATGGAAGAAAAAAATAAGATAAAAATCGTAACATACAATGTCCGAGGGCTGAATTCACCCCAAAAAAGGCGTTCAATCCTGCGGGAAACGGAAAGACTCAAAGCTGATGTAGTCTTCCTGCAGGAAACGCATATAACGCAGGACTCGAATGTTAAATTATACTCAAAAAAAATTCCGCTTTGGTACTATGGAGACTCACCTATAAGTAGAGCAAAAGGTGTCGCAATTGGGTTCGGGAAAAACAGTGGCTTTAGTTTGGAAAAGATAAAGGCAAATCCAGAAGGACGATTCCTCTTTCTCATGGGGTCAATTCAAGACATAAAGTATACATTTGCAAATTTTTATTGCCCTAATAAAAATCCTAAAAAAATTTTAATGGAGAAAATGACTGACCTATTCAAATATAAACAGGGAAAATTAATAGTAGCTGGCGATTTTAATTTCATCATGGATCACAACCTGGATTCTACATCCACTACTGTAGATAGAGAAAGAAAACAACTAAGGAAGATTAGAAAGAAATTACATGAATTGCAACTGGTAGACATATGGCGAGTTCAGCATCCAGGAATAAAGGACTATACATATTTTTCAACAATACACAAAACTTACACCAGACTGGACTATATTATATTAGAACACAGATTACTAGAAGACAGAAATTGAAATATCAGTCCTTTCAGACCACTCTCCAGTCTCTATGACGATAAACCTTCGAGGAGAATCCATGGGAAGAGGAACACTGGAAGACGAAGTTACTGAAAAAATCATAAAAGACGAGATAGAAAAGTATTTCCGGGAAAATGATACTCCCGACCTCTCAAGAGCAACCTTATGGGAGGCGCACAAAGTGGTCATCAGGGGAAAACTAATATCTATAGGAACGGGAAAAAAGAAGGAAAAAGGAAGGATCATGCTGAAACTCCAAGAGGAAATACATACTTTGGAACAAAGACATAAAAAGGAAGACAAAAATGAAATATATCGGTCCCTGATTTTAAAAAGAGAACAACTAAAAGAATTGATAGAGGAAGAGACAGGAAGGAAAGTAATAGGGTCTCAAGTCAGAGATTTATGAAGGGCAATAAAGTTGGAAAACATCTTGCAAATGTTCTAAGAAAGAAGATGACCTTAAATTATATCGAGAAGGTAAAAAATGAAAAAGGAGAAGTAGTAAATAAAACTACAGATATAGCACAAGCCTTTGCACAATACTACAGTACTTTATATTCTATAAAAAAGCAAGACACAAGACAACAAGCAGATAGGAAGAGGATGTTGATTCAGGATTACTTGGAAAAGGCCAAATTGCCAAAAATTAAACCTGAGCTACTGTTGGACCTAGAAAGGGAAATAACACAAGAAGAGATCAAGACGGCATTAAAAGAAACATCTACAGGCAAAAGTCCTGGGCCAGATGGATTTACGATCAGATACTATAAATTATTTCAAGACCAATTGATCCCAAAGCTATGTGAATATTCAAACAAAATAGAAGAAGAAGAAAATATCAGAAAAGAATCACTCCTAGCACACATCACCATAATACCCAAAGAAGGGAAGGACAAAGTCAATTGCTCAAGTTACAGGCCTATCGCCCTATTGAATACAAACACGAAACTCTATGCCAAAATCTTAGCTACAAGAATTAAAAGTTTGATGCCGATTTGGGTAAATCCGGACCAGACCGGATTTGTCCCGCGTAGAGAAGGAAGGGACAACAGCATAAAAACACTCCTGATGCTGAAAAGAAAGAACATCAACATTTCCCCAGATCTACTTCTGTCAATCGATGCAGAAAAAGCATTTGACAGGGTAGACTGGGGATTTATGAGGGCCACACTTCAATACCTCGGGCTGGGGCCTAAGATAATGAAGTGGATAAACAACTTGTATAAAGGACCTACAGCAAGAGTAAGGGTCAATGGGAAGATGTCGCCGGCGTTTGAAATGTACAACGGAACTCGGCAAGGATGCCCACTCTCGCCCCTTCTATACGTACTGTCATTGGAACGTTTCCTGGCGACTTTACATAACAACCGCGGGATAGAGGGGTTTCAAGTAGGGGGAAAAGAACATAAAGTGGCGGCCTACGCCGACGACATCCTCGTGTATGTGACGAAGCCTAGAGAGACCCTGTTAAATATCTTGATAGAAGTAGAAAAATATGGGGAACTCTCAAATTTCAAAATAAATCCTATAAAAACAGAAATATTGAACCTTGGAGTAAGAAAAAAAGACATCTTGGCCCTTCAAGAGGAATTCCGATTCACGTTGGTAAAGGGTGAGCTACCCTACCTTGGGATCAAACTGACGTCATCTTTTGAAAAAATTTACTCTGCAAACTAGCTTCCTATTTCCAAAACGAGATCAAGGCAGAAGTCCAGAAGACAAATATACAATTTATAACCTGGATAGGAAGAGTAAATACGCTCAAAATGGTAATTCTACCCAAAATCTTGTATAAATTTCAAATGTTGCCAGTGGGGGTCCCACAGAGTTTTTTTTAAATTATACAAAAAATATTGACAAAATTTATATGGCGAAATAAAAAACCAAGATTAAAATTTGCACTGATTTCTAGGAAAAGACAGCACGGGGGGTTAGCAGCACCGGATATTTTTAGGTATTATAAAGCAATAAATCTATCACGTATGTTTGAGTGGACAAAGGAAAATAGAGAAAAAAAATGGATAGAGATAGAGAACACTTTAAGTAAAACCACGTTGCACAAGAATATATGGGTATCAAGCAACTACAGAACATTCGACTTAAATACACATGAACTATCAAAAAACGTTTTCAGAATCTGGGATACACTACACCAGGTACAAAAATGGGTATATAATTCACCACTAATAGCCCTCACTGGTACAAAATTTTTTTCACCGGGTGAAGATATATTTCGAAGATTTAAAATAAAGAATCCACAAATTAAAGATATCATCAGGAAAGGGAAAATCGACTCTGCACAAGAATTAGAACATAAACTCGGCGGAAAACTACGTGAATGGGAATATATTCAATTAAAGCACTTAGTCACTACATCACCGTATAAGTTCAGAAATGGAGAAGAACTAAATTATTTGGAAAAACTTTGTGCGACACCAAGGCCAGTTAAGGGAGGTATTTCAAAAGTTTACGAGTTCCTATCGGATCTCGAGGCCCAAGAAAGACCCTCCTTCATAGAAAAGTGGGAAAAAGAATTAGAAATAAACCTGGAAGAGCAACAAATGGAGAAAATGATTGCAGGAGGATATAATCAAGCTTGGGATGTCAAGACCATCGAGATGAACTATAAGTTCCTAGTTAGGTGGTACATGAATCCGGAGAGGCTCCATAGAATTAACCAGGAAAGATCACCACTATGTTGGAGAAATTGTGGAAAAAAAGCCACAATGATACACATATGGTGGAACTGTCCAAAAATCAAAGTATTTTGGCAAGAAGTAATTACATGTGTACAGGAGATAACGGGAGAGAAGTTAGAAAACAATAGACTAGCTTGTCTGTTTCACGATACCAACTCCCCTAAAAACCAATACATGAAAAAGATAACGTCAAAATTACTAAATGCTGCAAAGGGATTGGTCCCAAAAAAATGGTTAAAGAGTGAAAGCCCAGACATAAGAGAATGGTTCAACCAAGTGGAGTACTATCACAAAATGGAATTATTTTGGTATAAAGAGCAAGGACAGTCAGATAAATATGCCTGCATTTGGAACAACTGGGTAAAATATAAAACATCGGACAGCTATAACCAGAAGTTGGTGGAAGTTATAAGACCATAAGAAGAAAAAACATTGGGGAAAGAAAGAAAGGGAAAGGTAGGGGTGAGGCAGGTAGGGGTGGGGAGGGGAAAGGGTAGGGGGAAATTAGAGAAGGAGGGTAGTTGGGGGGAGATGGTGCAGAACGAGATTATTTTTAAAACAGTTTTGCACAAATAAAATTGAGGGATCCTCCCTAAAAAAAAAAAAAATAAAAAACTAAATTCTGTTTGTGATAATTGTTTGGCTACACTATATTTTTAATATGCTAGTTGTGATAATTTTATGGCAAGTCAAATTGTCCATAGTCATATTTTATGTTCCTAAAGTAACAGAATGACTTTCAATCTTAAAAAGACAAAAAAGTGCTAATATAGCATTTTTTTCAATTTGTCCGAAAATTTCTGTTTTTCCCCCCAAAAAAAGGGGGAAAAAACTGTTTTTTTACCGAGCTTGAAAATTTCCGGAAATTTTATATCTTTACTTAGGACTGCATAATACACAGAGCACTGGGTTAAGGACTGCAAAATACACAGAGTGCAGGGCACAGGACTGCATAATACATAATAATAGTACCTCTATACTGCACCCACCTCCTCTATACTGCGCCTAGTACCTTTCTACTGCACCCACATCCTCCATACTGCACATAGTACCTCTATCCTGCACCCACCACCTCTATATTGCACCTAGTTCCTCAATACTGCACCCACCTCCATACTGCACATAGTACCTCAATACTGCACCCACCTCCTCAATACTGCACCTAATACCTCTATACTGCACCCACCTCCTCCATACTGCACCTAATACCTCTATACTGCTCCCACCTCTATACTGCACCTAATACCTCAATACTGCAACAATCACCACCTCCTCTATACTGTACCCACCTCCATACTGCACCCACCTTCACCTCCTCTATACTGCACCTACCTCCATATTGCCCCCACCACCATACTGCACCCACCTCCATACTGCTCCCGCCTCTATATTGAACCCACATCCATACTGCACCCACCTCCACCTCTTCCATACTGCACTCACACCCATACTGCACCCACCCCCACCTTCTCTATACTGCACCCACCTCCACCTTCTTTATACTGCACCCACCTCCATCTTTTCTATACTGCACCCACCTCCACCTTCTCTAAACTGCACCCACCTCCATACTGCACCCAACTCCATCTTTTCTATACTACATCCACTTCCATACTGCACCCACCACCATACTGCACCCACCTCCATACTGCACCCACCTCCATACTGCACCCACCACCATGCTGCACCCACCACCATACTGCACCCACCACCATACTGCACCCACCTCCACCTCCTCTATACTGCACCCACCACCATACTGCAGCCACCTCTATAGTGCACCCACCTCCTCTATACTGCACCCACCACCATACTGCAGCCACCTCTATAGTGCACCCATCTCCTCTATACTGCACCCACCTCTATAATGCACCCACCTCCTCTATACTACACCCACCACCATACTGCAGCCACCTCTATACTGCACCCACCTCCTCTATACTGCACCTAATGATCCAGCACTCAACTACCAGTCTGCCACAGAAGTAACTTACCTCCCAACTTCTCAGTCTGCAGCCTCACATGTACACCAGCAGCACTACTGAGGCCAGCCACACCCCCTCCCCGAGTCTCACCAATGAGAGTGCCTGAACAGCAGCTGCTGGAGGAAGGGGTAGGCAGAGGGATTGGTCTCCGGCAATCAATTCTTCTGTTCTGTTTGTGAGCTCCTGTCATGCTTGCCCCAATGTGGCAGAGCCAGATCTCTGTACAGGCACCCACAGCACTGTCCGTGATCGGTCTGGACAAGATCTTACCGGGACAGCTTTTTTAAAATCTGTGACAGCGCGGGCTCAATGGGCAGCTGTCCCGTTTGCTCACGGTTAAAGACGGCCCTGAATCCGGGGACAAAAACAGGGACAGACTCGCTCTGGGGACAGTGACCTCAGTCTGGGGACGTCTGGTCACCCTATTTTAGGCTCTGTTAATACTTTGATGCAACTTTGGATGGGTGCAACTTGAATGTGACATGTTGTCCCACTGCAGAGTCAGATCAACTGTTGCATGTAAAACATTCAAGTATGACATTCATGCAACGTTTGAGGTTTAACATTGAAGTCTATGGCCCTCATGTTTTATTAAAGTCGGATCAAAGCAGTACATGAACTACTCTGAAGTCGCTGCAACTTTAAGTTGCACATACAGTGGGGACGGAAAGTATCCATACCCCCTTAAATTTTTTACTCTTTGTTAAATTGCAGCCATTTGCTAAAATCATTTAAGTTCATTTTTTTCCTCATTAATGTACACACAGCACCCCATATTGACACAAAAACACAGAATTGTTGACATTTTTGCAGATTTATTAAAAAAGAAAAACTGAAATATCACATGGTCCTAAGTATTCAGACCCTATACTGTTACACTCATATATTTAACTTAGGTGCTGTCCATTTCTTCTGATCATCCTTGAGATGGTTCTACACCTTCATTTGAGATAAGCTGTGTTTGATTATACTAATTGGACTTGATTAGGAAAGCCACACACCTGTCTATATAAGACCTTACAGCTCACAGTGCATGTCAGAGCAAATGAGAATCATGATGTCAAAGGAACTGCCTGAAGAGCTCAGAGACAGAATTGTGGCAAGGCACAGATCTGGCCAAGGTTACAAAAAAATTTCTGCTGCACTTAAGGTTCCTTAGAGCACAGTGGCCCCCATAATCCTTAAATGGAAGACGTTTGGGACCACCAGAACCCTTCCTAGAGCTGGACGTCTGGCCAAACTGAGCTATCGGGGGAGAAGAGCCTTAGTGAGAGAGGTAAAGAAGAACCCAAAGATCACTGTGACTGAGCTCCAGAGATGCAGTCAGGAGATGGGAGAGAGTTGTAGAAAGTCAACCATCACTGCAGCCCTCCACCAGTCGGGCTTTATGGCAGAGTGGCCTAACGGAAGCCTCTCCTCAGTGCAAGACACATGAAAGCCCGCATAAAGTTTGCTAAAAAACACCTGAAGGACTCCAAGATAGTGAGAAATAAGATTCTCTGGTCTGATGAGACCAAGATAGAACTTTTTGGCCTTAATTCTAAGTGGTATGTGTGGAGAAAACCAGGCACTGCTCATCACCTGTCCAAACAGTGAAGCATGGTGGTGGCAGCATCATGCTCTGGGGGTGTTTTTCAGCTGCAGGGACAGGACGACTGGTTGCAATTGAGGGAAAGATGAATGCGGCCAAGTACAGGGATATCCTGGACGAAAACCTCCTCTAGAGTGCTCAGGACCTCAGACTGGGCCTGAAAATTTACCTTCCAACAAGACAATGACCCTAAGCACCCAGCTAAAATAACGAAAAAGTGGCTTCACAACAACTCCGTGACTGTTCTTGAATGGCCCAGCCAGAGCCCTGACTTAAACTTAATTGAGCATCTCTGGAGAGACTTAGAAATGGCTGTCCACCAACGTTTACCATCCAACCTGACAGAACTGGAGAGGATCTGCAAGGAGGAATGGCTGAGGATCCCCAAATCCAGGTGTGAAAACCTTGTTGCATCTTTCCCAAAAAGACTCATGGCTGTATTAGATCAAAAGGGTGCTTCTACTAAATACTGAGCAAAGGGTCTGAATACTTAGGACCATGTGATATTTCAGTTTTCCCTTTTTAATAAATCTGCAAAAATGTCAACAATTCTGTGTTTTTCTGTCAATATGGGGTGCTGTGTGTACATTAATGAGGAAAAAATTTACTTTTTTTTTTTAATGATTTTAACAAATGGCTGCAATAATAACAAAGAGTGAAAAATTTAAGGGGGTCTGAATACTTTCCGTCCCCACTGTATATGAATGGTTATCATTTGAAAACATGGGTATGACTGGTAATGCGACTCTGATGTCCAAAGTTGCATAAAAAGTCACACAAGTGTGAATAGAGTGTTATTCATTCTTGTAAAATCTTTATCCCAAAGGTAAACACTGTAGCTGTAACTGCTTAAAAAGGTTTAGCTGGAGTTTGGCAGTATGTCAAGTCAAATCTAAATTTGCTAGTACATCTAAAGCTGGGTACACTAGTAGAAATTTGTTTGACATTTTTCGTTGTAAGAATGTTGTAAGAACGTTTGTTTGACCCCGGAGGGTCAAAGGAACAGGATGAAAATTTTTTGTCAAATGTAGAAATTTCTAATAGTGAATGTGGTATTTGTTTGGTAAAGTCCATTCATTCCAAAATTGAATGTTAAAAGCAAATAAAATCTTGAACTGACTAACTGAACTTTGAACGGGATTGGAATGTTCTGAGAGTTTTTGTACAAATTTTATTTGAAATTCTAGTGTATACCCAGTTTAACACTACCCTATCCTTAGATTGACAAAGTTGCTATCCAAATGTGTCTTCTTTGCTTCTCCATTCATAGAGAAGCTGCCCTATGATAGGAATGGTGTTAGGCTGGGTTCACACTGGTGAGACACGACACTCGTCCTACTTTGGATCCGACTTTGCCCTGCGACTTGAAGTCAGAGACGCGTCCGACTTCAATGAATGGGGATCCGACTTGGATCCTCGCCAATACCAGGCACTGTGTTTGGTATGAATATTGAGGGGGAATTCCACGCCAAATTTTAAATAAAAAACCGGCATGGGTTCCCCCTCCAAGAGCATACCAGGTCCTTCACTCTGGTAAGGATTTTAGGGGGACCCCCACGCTGTTTTTTCACACGTCATGCGACATGAGCTCCCAATGTCAAAGCATTTGTTGCACCAGTGTGAACCCAGCCTTACTGGCCAAATCACCAGATGAAAATGAATGAAAAAATGCCTAAAAAAAAACAAACTCACATGGACATTGATTAGCCGAAAACTCCTCAAGTGTAAAATGCCTTATGTTTTTCTGCACCCTGGGAGCCACAGGTGACGCACATAGCCACCAAAACAAGCGAATGGCTGTTTTTGGCTGTTTTGCGTGTAAAAGCAGATCTCTTTTGCATCTGCATTCACTTGCACATGTGCGTATGGCATATTTCCCCAAACACTAAAGTGGTATGTTTAGAAAAATATGCCATACACGCATGTACAAGTAAGATCTGACGTAGAAGCAATCAGTGTTTACACAAGTACAGCCGTATACAGCCATTCACTTGTATTAGTAGCTGTATGCAGCACCTGCGGCTCCCCGGGCACAGAAAAGATCCAGGTATTTCATGCTTGAGGTGTTTTCAGCTAATAAACCCCCCCCTGTGCATGAGACCTTAACGATTGGTAAGCTGCAATATATTAAATTTTTGATTTTGGGTGTAATACCTCTTTAAAGAGGTTATATGGTCACAGTATATATATATATATATATATATATTTTTGCTCATAAATTTACATACCCTGACAGAATTTATGATTTCTTTTCAGAGAATATGAATGATAACACAAAAACTTTTCTTTCACTCGTGGTTAGTGTTTGGCTGAAGCCATGTATTATCAATCAACTGTGTTTGCTCTTCTTAAATCATAATGGCAACAGAAACTACCCAAATGACCCTGATCAAAAGTTTACATACCCTGGTGATTTTGGCCTGATAATATACACACAAGTTGACACAAAGGGATTTGAATGGCTATTAAAGGTAACCATCCTCACCTGTAAAATGTTTGCTTGTAATTAGTGTGTGTGTGTGTGTGTGTGTGTGTGTGTGTATAAAAGGTCAATGAGTTTCTGGACTCCTGACAGACCCTTGCATCTTTCATCCAGTGCTGCACTGACGTTTCTGGATTCTGAGTCATGGGGAAAGCAAAAGAATTGTCAAAGGATCTGCGGGAAAAGGTAGTTGAACTGTATAAAACAGGAAAGGGATATAAAAAGATATCCAAGGAATTGAGAATGCCAATCAGCAGTGTTCAAACTCTAATCAAGAAGTGGAAAATGAGGGGTTCTGTTAAAACCAAACCACAGTCACGTAGACCAACTAAAATTTTAGCCACAACTGCCAGGACAATTGTTCGGGATGCAAAGAAAAACCGACAAATAACTTCAAGTGAAATACAGGACTCTCTTAACCACTTGCCGACCGCCTCACGCCTATATACGTGAGCAGAGCGGCACGGGCAGGCAAAATCACGTACCTGAAACGTGATTGCCTTCCCGCGGGTGGGGGGTCCGATCGGACCCCCCCCCGGTGCCAGCTGCGGTCGGCATTTGGCTGGGAGCATTGAGAGACGAGGGGGAGGCCATCCGATCGTGGCCCCCCCCTCGCGATCGCTCCCAGCCAATGAGAAACATCCCCTGCCTCTGTATAGTACACAGAGGCAGAGGATGTGATGTCATCTCTCCTCGGCTGGCCAGTTTCCGTTCCAGCGCCGAGGAGAGATGACATGTAAGTGCACCAACACACACACACACACACAGTAGAACATGCCAGGCATACATTACACCCCCGATCCCCCCCCGATCCCCCCCCAATCACCCCCCCCTGTCACAAACTGACACCAAGCAGGTTTTTTTTTCCTGATTACTGCATAGTGTCAGTTTGTGACAGTTAGCAGTGTTAGCACAGTTACTGTTACCCCCCTGTAGGTCTAGGGTACCCCCCTTACCCCCCCTAATAAAGTTTTAACCCCTTGATCACCCCCCGTCACCAGTGTAACTAAGCGATCATTTTTCTGATCGCTGTATTAGTGTCGCTGGTGATGCTAGTTAGGGACGTAAATATTTAGGTTCGCCGTCAGCGTTTTATAGCGACAGGGACCCCCATATACTACCTAATAAATGTTTTAACCCCTTGATTGCCCCCTAGTTAACCCTTTCACCACTGATCACCATATAACCGTTACGGGTGACGCTGGTTAGTTCGTTTATTTTTTATAGTGTCAGGGCACCCGCCGTTTATTACCGAATAAAGGTTTAGCCCCCTGTAGGTCTAGGGTACCCCCCTTACCCCCCTAATAAAGTTTTAACCCCTTGATCACCCCCTGTCGCCAGTGTCGCTAAGCGATCATTTTTCTGATCGCTGTATTAGTGTCGCTGGTGACGCTAGTTAGGGACGTAAATATTTAGGTTCGCCGTCAGTGTTTTATAGCGACAGGGACCCCCATATACTATCTAATAAATGTTTTAACCCCTTGATGGCCCCCTAGTTAACCCTTTCACCACTGATCACCGTATAACCGTTACGGGTGACGCTGGTTAGTTTGTTTATTTTTTATAGTGTCAGGGCACCCGCCGTTTATTACCGAAAAAAGGTTTAGCCCCCTGATCGCCCGGCGGTGATATGCGTCGCCCTAGGCAGCGTCAGATTAGCGCCAGTACCGCGAACACCCACGCACGCACCGTACACGCACCGTACACCTCCCTTAGTGGTATAGTATCTGAACGCATCAATATCTGATCCGATCAGATCTATACTAGCGTCCCCAGCAGTTTAGGGTTCCCAAAAACGCAGTGTTAGCGGGATCAGCCCAGATACCTGCTAGCACCTGCGTTTTGCCCCTCCGCCCGGCCCAGCCCAGTCCAGCCCACCCAAGTGCAGTATCGATCGATCACTGTCACTTTTTTTTGTAGCGTTTTGGTGAACTGGCAAGCACCAGTGCCCTAGTACACCCCGGTCGTAGTCAAACCAGCACTGCAGTAACACTTGGTGACGTGGCGAGTCCCATAAGTGCAGTTCAAGCTGGTGAGGTGGCAAGCACAAGTAGTGTCCCGCTGCCACCAAAAAGACAAACACAGGCCCGTCGTGCCCATAGTGCCCTTCCTGCTGCATTCGCCAATCCTAATTGGGAACCCACCGCTTCTGCAGCGCCCATACTTCCCCCATTCACATCCCCAACCAAATGCAGTCGGCTGCATGAGAAGCATTTTCTTTATGTCCTCCCGAGTACCCCTACCCAACGAACCCCCCCCCCCCCCAAAAAGATGTTGTGTCTGCAGCAAGCACGGATATAGGCGTGACACCCGCTATTATTGTCCCTCCTGTCCTGACAATCCTGGTCTTTGCATTGGTGAATGTTTTGAACGCTACCATTCACTAGTTGAGTATTAGCGTAGGGTACAGCATTGCACAGACTAGGCACACTTTCACAGGGTCTCCCAAGATGCCATCGCATTTTGAGAGACCCGAACCTGGAACCGGTTACAGTTATATAAGTTACAGTTACAAAAAAAAAGTGTAAAAAAAAAAAAAACACAAACAAAAATAAAAAAAAATAGTTGTCGTTTTATTGTTCTCTCTCTCTCTATTCTCTCTCTATTGTTCTGCTCTTTTTTTACTGTATTCTATTCTGCAATGTTTTATTGTTATTATGTTTTATCATGTTTGCTTTTCAGGTATGCAATTTTTTATACTTTACCGTTTACTGTGCTTTATTGTTAACCATTTTTTTGTCTTCAGGTACGCCATTCACGACTTTGAGTGGTTATACCAGAATGATGCCTGCAGGTTTAGGTATCATCTTGGTATCATTCTTTTTAGCCAGCGGTCGGCTTTCATGTAAAAGCAATCCTAGCGGCTAATTAGCCTCTAGACTGCTTTTACAAGCAGTGGGAGGGAATGCCCCCCCCCACCATCTTCCGTGTTTTTCTCTGGCTCTCCTGTCTCAACAGGGAACCTGAGAATGCAGCCGGTGATTCAGCCAGCTGACCATAGAGCTGATCAGAGACCAGAGTGGCTCCAAACATCTCTATGGCCTAAGAAACCGGAAGCTACGAGCATTTTATGACTTAGATTTCGCCGGATGTAAACAGCGCCATTGGGAAATTGGGGAAGCATTTTATCACACCGATCTTGGTGTGGTCAGATGCTTTGAGGGCAGAGGAGAGATCTAGGGTCTAATAGACCCCAATTTTTTCAAAAAAGAGTACCTGTCACTACCTATTGCTATCATAGGGGATATTTACATTCCCTGAGATAACAATAAAAATGATTTAAAAAAAAAAAAAAATGAAAGGAACAGTTTAAAAATAAGATAAAAAAGCAAAAAAATAATAAAGAAAAAAAAAAATAAATAAAAAGCACCCCTGTCCCCCCTGCTCTCGCGCTAAGGCGAACGCAAGCGGCAGTCTGGCGTCAAATGTAAACAGCAATTGCACCATGCATGTGAGGTATCACCGCGAAGGTCAGATCGAGGGCAGTAATTTTAGCAGTAGACCTCCTCTGTAAATCTAAAGTGGTAACCTGTAAAGGCTTTTAAAGGCTTTTAAAAATGTATTAATTTTGTTGCCACTGCACGTTTGTGCGCAATTTTAAAGCATGTCATGTTTGGTATCCATGTACTCGGCCTAAGATCATCTTTTTCATTTCATCAAACATTTGGGCAATATAGTGTGTTTTAGTGCATTAAAATTTAAAAAAGTGTGTTTTTTCCCCAAAAAATGCGTTTGAAAATCGCTGCGCAAATACCGTGTGAAAAAAAAAAATGAAACACCCACCATTTTAATCTGTAGGGCATTTGCTTTAAAATAATATATAATGTTTGGGGGTTCAAAGTAATTTTCTTGCAAAAAAAAATAATTTTTTCATGTAATCAAAAAGTGTCAGAAAGGGCTTTGTCTTCAAGTGGTTAGAAGAGTGGGTGATGTGTGACATAAGCTTCTAAATGTTGTGCATAAAATGCCAGGACAGTTCAAACCCCCCCCAAATGACCCCATTTTGGAAAGTAGACACCCCAAGCTATTTGCTGAGAGGCATGTCGAGTCCATGGAATATTTTATATTGTGACACAAGTAGCGGGAAAGAGACAAATTTTTTTTTTTTTTTGCACAAAGTTGTCACTAAATGTTATATTGCTCAAACATGCCATGGGAATATGTGAAATTACACCCCAAAATAAATTCTGTTGCTTCTCCTGAGTACGGGGATACCACATGTGTGGGACTTTTTGGGAGCCTAGCCGCGCACGGGACCCCGAAAACCAAGCACCGCCTTCAGGCTTTCTAAGGCCGTAAATTTTTGATTTCACTCTTCACTGCCTATCACAGTTTCGGAGGCCATGGAATGCCCAGGTGGCACAAACCCCCCCCCCCCAAATGACCCCATTTTGGAAAGTAGACACCCCAAGCTATTTGCTGAGAGGTATAGTGAGTATTTTGCAGACCTTACTTTTTGTCACAAAGTTTTGAAAATTGAAAAAAGAAAAAAAAAAATTTTTTTTCTGGTCTTTCTTCATTTTCAAAAACAAATGAGAGCTGCAAAATACTCACCATGCCTCTCAGCAAATAGCTTGGGGTGTCTACTTTCCAAAATGGGGTCATTTGGGGGGGGTTTGTGCCATCTTGGCATTTTATGGCCTTCAAAACTGTCATAGGTAGTGAGGAGTAAAATCAAAAATGTATGCCCTTAGAAATCCTGAAGGTGGTGCTGGGTTTTCGGGGCCCCGTACGCGGCTAGGCTCCCAAAAAGTGCCACACATGTGGTATCCCCGTACTCAGGAGAAGCAGCTGAATGTATTTTGGGGTGCAATTCCACATATGCCCATGGCCTGTGTGAGCAATATATCATTTAGTGACAACTTTTTGTAAATTTTTTTTTTTTTTTTTGTCATTATTCAATCACTTGGGACAAAAAAAATAAATATTCAATGGGCTCAACATGCCTCTCAGCAATTTCCTTGGGGTGTCTACTTTCCAAAATGGGGTCATTTGGGGGGGTTTTGTACTGCCCTGCCATTTTAGCACCTCAAGAAATGACATAGGCAGTCATAAACTAAAAGCTGTGTAAATTCCAGAAAATGTACCCTAGTTTGTAGACGCTATAACTTTTGCGCAAACCAATAAATATACGCTTATTGACATTTTTTTTACCAAAGACATGTGGCCGAATACGTTTTGGCCTAAATGTATGACTAAAATTTAGTTTATTGGATTTTTTTTATAACAAAAAGTAGAAAATATTATTTTTTTTAAAAATTTTCAGTCTTTTTCCGTTTATAGCGCAAAAAATAAAAACGGCAGAGGTGATCAAATACCATCAAAAGAAAGCTCTATTTGTGGGAAGAAAAGGACGCAAATTTCGTTTGGGTAGAGCATTGCATGACCGCGCAATTAGCAGTTAAAGCGACGCAGTGCCGAATTGTAAAAAGTGCTCTGGTCAGGAAGGGGGTAAATCCTTCCGGGGCTGAAGTGGTTAAAATATGTGGTTTGATTGATAATAAATAGCTTCAGCCAAACACTAACCATGAGTGTAAGAAATGTCTTTGTGTCATCATTCATATTCTCTGAAAAATGACCAAGAAATTATGCCAGGGTATGTAAACTTATGAGCACAACTGTGTGAGTGTGTGTGTGTATGTATATATATATATATATATATATATATATATATATATAGTGTGAAAAGTAATTATTTGATCCCCTGCAGCTTTTGTAAGTTTGCCCACTTACAAATAAATTGGAGGGTCTATAATTTTAGTATCATGAGTGTATTTTAAATGATAGTGACAGAATATCAACCAAAAATCCAGAAAAAAAACACATAATACAAATGTTATAAATTGAGTTGCAGTTCAGTGAGTAAAATAAGTATTTGATCCCCAAGCAAAACATGACTTAGTACTTGGTGGAGAAACCCTTGTTGGCAAGCACAGAGGTAAGATGTTTCTTGTAGTTGGTGGTTTGCACACATCTCAGGAGCGATTTTGGTCTACTCTTCTCTAAATCCTTAAAATGGATGTAAACCCAATGCCATAGGGGTTATCTATAAGCATATACATGCCTCTTGCATGTATTTTTACCTGTCAAATGTCTCCCCTCTGTCTGTTATGAGTCCCGAAAAACTGCAGATTCTGTGGGTGGGTCTGTTGTCTGGAGCTCGGTGGGTGGAGTCGTGATGTCAGTAGACTCCCCACCCACCTCTACACTCCCCTTGTCAATATGCATTTCTCCTGTGTATTTCTTACACTGAACTTCTGCTATGATCTCTAACATCCTGTGAAAAGACAGGAAAATAACCACATGACTTCGGTATGCCAAATCATGCTGAGGTGTGGAACAGCCAATCCTTGCAGAGCTGCTGAGGAAAGGAGTGGGGGTGGGAATTAAAAAAATAATGCATGTCTTGGGCTAGTGCACAACATATGTAAATCACCTGTCACTCATAGCAAGGGGGGGGGATTTGACAAAGTTTTTCTCTGTTTGTCAAGTTTTATCTCACTGAACAATAAAAGAAGATTGCTAAGAGCTGGATTAACTCTTTGTGGTAAGACTGGGCTCAAATGATAGGAAATCTTATACTCTACATTATGACATAAAAAAAATAAAAAATTCGGGTTTATGTATTTTTGTGGCCAGGATGTGGAAGTCTCACACATGTGATATCTATTTTGGGGTGTCATTTTTGGTATGTATATGCTATGTGTTAGAAATATTGTATAAATGGACAACTTTATGTTAAAAAAAAAATGTGTTTTAACCACTTCCCGCCCGCCATCATAGGATGTCATTGACTTTGTGCGGGGATATCTGAATGATGCCTGCAGCTACAGGCATCATTCAGATATCAGCTTTTTCAGCTGGCGATTCTCTACACCATAAGAATGATCATAGCAGCTGTTCCACTGCTTGATCGTTCTTATGGGAGGCGGAAGGGGACGTCCCCCCCCTTCCCGCCGCCCTGCGATGCTTCTACCGACTCACCGCTACGATCGAAGCCAGGATCGTTTTTTTTTTTTTTAATTTCAGGCTTCCCAGCCTAGAGGTGAGATGTGGGGTCTTATTGACCCCATATCTCACTGTAAAGAGGACCTGTCATGCCATATTCTGATTACAAGGGATGTTTACATTCCTTATAATAGGAATAAAAGTGATCAAAATTTTTTTTTTTTTTTGAAAAAGGTGTCATACTAAAATAAATAAAGTAAAATGAACAATAAAAAGAAATTTAGTTTTTAAAGCACCCCTGTCCATGTGCTCGCATGCAGAAGCAAATGCACACGTAAGTCCCGCCCACATATGAAAACGGTGTTCAAACCACACATGTGAGGTATCGCTGTGATCGGTAGAGCGAGAACAATAATTTTGGCCCTAGACCTCCTCTGTAACTCAAAACATGTAACCAGTAAAAAAATTTAAAGCGTCGCCTATGGGGATTTTTACGTAGCGAAGTTTGGCGCCATTCCACGAGCATGTGCAATTTTGAAGGGTGACATGTTAGGTATCTATTTACTCTGCGTAACTTCATCTTTCACATTATGCAAAAACATTGGGCCAACTTTACTGTTTTGTTTTTTTTTTAAAGCACAAAACTGTTTTTTTCCCCAAAAAAAGCGTTCAAAAAATTGCTGCGCAAATACCGTGCGAGATAAAAAGTTGCAACAATTCTCTATGGTCTTTGCTAAAAAAAACATAATGTTTTGGGGTTCTATGTAATTTTCTAGCAAATAAATGATGATTTTTACATGTAGTTGAGAAATGTCAGAATTGGCCCGGGTGCTCCAGAATGCCTGGAGGTGCTCCCCTGCATGTTGGGCCTCTGTATGTGGCCACGCTGTGTAAAAGTCTCACACATGTGGTATCGCCATACTCAGGAGTAATAGCAGAATGTGTTTTTGGGGTGTAATTTGTGGTATGCATATGCGGTGTGTGAGAAATAACTTGCTAATATGACAATTTTGTGAAAAAAAAGAAAAAAAGGAAAAAAAAAATCTTGATTTTGCAAAGAATTGTGGGAAAAAATGGCAACTTCAAAAAACTCGCCATGCCTCTTACTAAATACCTTGGAATGTCTTCTTTCCAAAAAGGGGTCATTTGGGGGGTATTTGTACTTTTCTGGCATGTTAGGGTCTCAAGAATATAGATAGGCCGTCAGTAATTCAGGTGTGATCAATTTTCAGATATTGGTACCATAGCTTTTGGACTCTATAACTTTCACAAAGACCAAATAATATACACAGATTTGTACTTATTTTTACCAAAGATATGTAGCAGTATAAATTGTGGCCAAAATATACGAAGAAAAATTACTAATTTGCTAAATTTTATAACAGAAACAAAGAAAATTTCATTTTTTTTACCAAATTTTCAGTGTTTTTTCTTTTATAGCGCAAAATATAAAAAACCCAACGGTGATTAAATACCACCAAAAGAAAGCTCTATTTGTATGAAAAAAAGGACAAAAATTTCATATGGGTACAGTGTTGCATGACTGAGTAATTGTCATTCAAAATGTGAGAGCACCGAAAGCTGAAAATTGGACTGGTTAGGAAGGGGGTTTAAGTGCCCAGTTGTCAAGTGGTTAATGTGCTTCTTCTTGAGACACCTCTTTTGTTGCCTTAGCGGTATGTTTTGGGTCATTGTCAAGCTGGAAGACCCATCCACGACCCATCTTCACTGTTCTGGCTGATGAAAGAAGGTTGTCATCCAAGATTTTGCAATATATGGCCCCTTATATTGGCCCCTCAATGCAGCAAATTTGGCCTGTATCTTTAGCAGAGAAACAGCCCCAAAGCATAATGTTTCCACCTCCGTGCTTGACTGTAAGGAATGGTGTTCTTAGGGTCACAGTCAGCATTTTTCTTCCTCTAAATATGCAGAGTTGAGTTAATGCCAAAGTGCTCAATTTTGGTCTCCTCTGACCACAGGACTTTATCCCAATCCTTCTCTGAATCATTTAGATGTTCGTTGGCAAACTTCAGATGGGCCTTTATATGTGCCTTCTTGAGGAGGGGAACCTTGTGGGTGCTGCAGGATTTTAATCAATGGCGGCGTACTATGTTACCAATGGTTTGGTTTGATGACTGTGGTCCCAACTGCCCTGAGATCATTCACAAGCTCCCTCCCGTGTAGTTCTGGGCTGATCCCTCACTTTTCTCATGATTATCCTTACCCCATGAGGCGAAATCTTGCATAGAGCTCCAGACTGAGAGCGATTGATGGTTATTTTGTATTTCTCCTTCTCACCAAGCTTCTTGCTGATGGTCTTGTAGTCCATTCCGGCCTTGTGCAAGTCTACAATCTTGTCCCTGACATCCTTTGACAGCTCTTTGGTCTTGCCCATGGTGGTGAGGTTTGAATGGAAGAAAGAGATTCTGTGGACAGGTGTCTTTTATACACATAACGAGTAGCCTCTAGGAGTGCCTTCTTAAATTGATAGGACTAATCTGTGTACTACTACCACATGAGCACATACTGTAGCCAGTCTGTGGGAGCCAGAATTATTGTTGGTTGGCAGGGGATCAAATACTTATTTTCCTCACCGAACTCCAACTCAATTTATAATATTTGTATCATGTGTTTTTTCTGGATTTTTGGCTGATATTCTGTCTCTATGACTTAAAGTGATTGTAAAGTCTCGTTTTTTTTTTCTCCAAAAATAACAAACATGTTATACTTACCTGCTCTGTTGCAGTGGATTTGCACAGAGCAGCCCGAACCCTCCTCTTAGGTCCCTCTTCTGTGCTCCTGGCTGCTCCCTCCTTTCGAGTGCCCCCACAGCAAGCAGCTTGCTATGGGGGCAGCCGAGCTGAGTCACAACTCCCTGAGTCCATTCAGACACGAAGCCCCGGCCGCATGCCCTCTTTCACCTGATTGGCTGACTGACTTTGACAGCATTGGGAGCCAGTGGCCCCGCTGCTGAGTCTCAGTCAGTCAGGAGGAGCATCTCGGATGGCCAAGGCACTTGTGGACATCACTAGAGAGAGATGGGGCTCAGGTAAGTATTAGGGGGTTCTGGAGGGTGGCTGCTACACACAGATTTTTTATCTTAATGCACAGAATGCATTAAGATAAAAAACCTACTGACTTTACAACCCCTTAATTTCTTTGTAAATGGGCAAAGTTACAAAATTTGCAGGGGATCAAATAATTATTTTTGCCACTGTATATATAATAGTTATAATGATTTAACCGCTTCAGCCCTGGAAGATTTTCTCCCTTAACGACCAGGCCATTTTTTGCTATACGGCACTGCGTCGCTTTAACTGATAATTGCGCGGTTGTGCAACGCTGTACCCAAACAAAATGTATGTCCTTTTTTCCCCACAAATAGAGCTTTCTTTTGGTGGTATTTGATCACCTTTGCGGTTTTTATTTTTTTGCGCTATAAACAAAAAAAGAGCGACAATTTTGAAAAAAAAAAAAACACAATATTTTGTACTTTTTGCTATAATAAATATAAAAAAAAAATAGATAAAAAAAAAACAAATTTCTTCATCAGTTTAGTTTTCTTCTACATATTTTTGGTAAAAAATAATTGCAATAAGTGTATATTGATTGGTTTGCTACAAAATAAGGGATAGATTTATGGCATTTTTATTATTATTATTTTTTTATACTAGTAATGGCGACGATGTGCAATTTTTATCGGGACTGAGACATTGCGGCAGACAAATCGGACACTTTTGACACTTTTTTGCGATCATTGACATTTAGACAGTGATCAGTGCTATAAATAGCCATTGATTACTGTATAAATGTCACTGGCAGGGAAGGGGCTAACACTAGGGGGCGATAAAGGGGTTAACTGTGTTCCCTATGTGTGTTCTAAATGTGGAGGGAATGTAGCTGACTAGAGAAGAGAGATTGTTGTTGCTACTTAGTAGGAACACACAATCTCTTTCCTCTCCCCTGACAGAACCGGGATTTGTGTGTTTACACACACAGATCCCGGTTCTCGCTCTGTCACGAGCGATCGCAGGTGCCCGGCGGTCATCGCACCCGCCAGGCACGTGCATCGGCTCCGGGGACACACTGCGACCGCGTGCCTGCTACAGCATCTTAAAGAGCCGAAGTACAGCTATGATGGCTCTCGCAGGGGAGCCAACCTGCCACAGTATAACTGTGGCAGCTCGTCGGAAAGGGGTTAAACATAAGCATTCTAATAACAATACAAACAATAGTTATTTTTCACAATCCAATAATGCAATATAATCTTACTTGAAAAAAATATCTTTTTTTATGTGCTGCCTGTCTGTTGGCCAACTCTATCCACTTCCTGGATTCCCTGCATGCTTTTCAGCTTTGCCTCTGCTGTTTACTTTCAATTTCTAAGGACTATGTATCCCATGGTACCTTGCTGCCTGCAAGCAGTGATTCCTGTGCTGACCCCGCCTCCTGAAACACCTCCTCTCAGCTCCTCTGTAGTTTAGAAGGCAGGGTCTGCAAAATGTGTGACACAGAGCTCAGCGAAGCTGGCCCCCCTACAATCAGCACAAATAAAAACTCAAGTGTTTCTTTAGTGCTATGTTTGTGCTGTTTTGTGCCGTAAAAATTAACATTTGTGCTGCTTTTATTTTGAAGATATTAGCAATTGTTTTTTCCAGACTATGACATCACCTAGTCCCCCTACTTGCACAAAACTGGTCTTGTTGGTCAGTGCTACGTTTGTGCTCTTTTGTGCTGTTTAAATTTCCGTTCTATCCTTTATCGTTTTTGCGTTATTAATGATTTATTAAAGGTCACCAAAGGTCACTCAGCCCCCTTACAACACCCAAATGACACAAAACTGGTCTTGTTGGTAAGTGCTATGTTTGTGCTGGTTTGTGCTGCTAAAATTTCCGTTCTATCTTTTATCGTTTTTGCGTTATTAATGATTTATTAAAGGTCACCAAAGGTCACTCAGCCCCCTACAACACCCAAATGACACAAAACTGATCTTGTTGGTTAGTGCTATGTTTGTGCTGGTTTGTGCTGCTAAAATTTTTATTTGTGCTGTGGTGGTTTTGAAGTTATAACTAGGGATGAGCTTCGAGTTTGAGTCGAACCCATGTTCGACTCGAACATCGCGTGTTCGACCATTTGCCAAATTGCGAACATTATGGGCCGGTCGTGCCAAATTCGAGTGGCGCGTCACGGCCCATAATTTACTGCGGCATAGCAGTGCATTGCTGGCTGATGATTGGCCAAGCATGCACTATGACCCGCATGCTTGGCCAATCACAGCACCGTCTGCATAGAGAGCCGTAATTGGCCAAAGCCAGGGTGGCTTTGGCCAATTATGGCTCAGGGGGTTTAGTACACGCCCCATACTATATAAGGCCGTCTACGTGGCGGCCTTGTGTAGTGTGTTGCGGCGGCGGAGAGAATTAGACAGTGAGAGAGGCAGTGTCATTTGATTTAAGTTAGAGTAGGCAGGCAAGTCAGTTAGCTGCACTTACAGTGTATTGTGTATATATGCATCCCAGGTGTTGTATATATATATATATATACCGTATTTATCGGCGTATAACACGCACCCCAATTTAGGAGGGAATTTTAAGGAAAAAAAAACTTTTAGGAGGGAAGTTGAAGGAAAAAAAAACTTACATTTAAATGCCCATCATTGCAGCCTTCTCAGTGCAGCCTTGTCCCAGTGCAGCCATGTCAGTGCAGCCATGTCAGTGCAGCCTTCTCAGTGCAGCCTTGCCCCAGTGCAGCCATGTGAGTGCAGCCTTGCCCCAGTGCAGCCATGTCAGTGCAGCCATGTCAGTGCAGCCTTGTCAGTGCAGCCTTGTCAGTGCAGCCTTGTCAGTGCAGCCTTCCCCAGTGCAGCCTTGTCAGTGCAGCCTTCCCCAGTGCAGCCATGTCAGTGCAGCCATGTCAGTGCAGCCATGTCAGTGCAGCCTTGTCAGTGCAGCCTTGTCAGTGCAGCCATCCCCAGTGCAGCCTTGTCAGCCTTGCAGCCTTCCCCAGTGCAGCCTTGTCAGTGCAGCCTTCCCCAGTGCAGCCTTGTCAGTGCAGCCTTCCCCAGTGCAGCCTTCCCAATGCAGCCTTGCATCCTGTGATCCCTGCCATCCTGTCTTTCAAAATCGCCGACCGCGATTTGAAAATGGCGCCGCCTAAATACACAGAGCCGGTCCTCGGCTCTTCTCGGCGGCTCTCGTTTACTTTCGGCTCCACTCGTAGTCCCGAGCGGAGCTATCCGAACCTAGCCGAGTACACTCGGCTAGGTTCGGGCGGCGCTCGAGTGAAGACGAAAGTGGCCGAGAAGAGCCGAGGACCGGCACGGTGTATTTCGGCGCCGGCGGCGCCATTTTCAAATCGCGGTCGGTGATTTTGAAAATCTGACAGCTCCGGATCGCAGGGGATCGGCGTATAACACACACCCGCGATTTTCCCCTGATTTTTAGGGAAAAAAAGTGCGTGTTATACGCCGATAAATACGGTATATATATATATATATATATATATATATATATATATATATATATATATATATATATATATATATATATATATATATATATATATACACTGTATTCAGTTTAGCTAGATCCATTCTTGTTATTCTCTTTCTAATATACTGACAGGCAGGTGTTTTTACAGTTAGTGTACTGTGTATCCCGCACAGTTGCACCTATAGCTACCTGAAGACAAGTGCTGGTGTTCTTCTTCTGACCCTGGCAGCTTGAAGTATTTACAGTTATGCCCCGTACACACGGTTGGACATTGATCCGACATTTCGACAACAAAATCCTAGGATTTTTTCCGACAGATGTTGGCTCAAACTTGTCTTGCATACACACGGTCATACAAAGTTGTCAGAAAATCCGATCATTCTGAACGCTGTGACGTAAAACACGTATGTCGGGACTATAAACGGGGGAGTAGCCAATAGCTTTCATCTCTTTATTTATTCTGAGCATGCGTGGCACTTTGTGCGTCGGATTTGTGTACACACGATCGGAATTTCCGACAACGGATTTTGTTGTCGGAAAATTTTATAGCCTGCTCTCAAACTTTGTGTGTCGGAAAATCCGATGGAAAATGTGTGATGGAGCCCACACACGGTCGGAATTTCCGAAAACAAGGTCCTATCACACATTTTCCGTTGGAAAATCCGACCGTGTGTACAGGGCATTAGTGTACTGTGTACCCTGCACAGTTGCAGCTATAGCTACCTGAAGACAAGTGCTGGTGTTCTTCTTCTGATCCTATTAATACCACAGGCAGGCAGCTTGAAGTATTTACAGTTAGTGTACTGTGTACCCCGCACAGTTGCACCTATAGCTACCTGAAGACAAGTGCTGGTGTTCTTCTTCTGATCCTATTAATACCACAGGCAGGCAGCTTGAAGTATTTACAGTTAGTGTACTGTGTACCCTGCACAGTTGCACCCATAGCTCCCCGAAGACAAGTACAGTTGTTCTTTTTCTGATCCTATTAATACCACAGACAGGCAGCTTGAAGTATTTACAGTTAGTGTACTGTGTACCCTGCACAGTTGCACCTATAGCTACCTGAAGACAAGTGCTGGTGTGCTTCTTCTGATCCTATTAATACCACAGGCAGGCATTCTGCTAGCTGCAGTATATTCATATATATATATATATATATATATATATATATATATATATATATATATATATATATACATCCCAGTTTTGTGCAGCTACATCTCACTGCAGGCCATTAGTATGTCTGGAAGGCCAACAAGGAGAGGCAGACAGTCACAAGCCAATAAAAGAGGGAAAGCAAGCTCTGTGTCTAGAGGCAACAGTGCTGGTCGTGGACACGGTGCATCCCCATCAGCACGTGGCCGTGGGACACGCTTGTCCTTTTTTTCGGCAGCTGGCCATGTTGAGCCGCAACATGCGGAAGACTTGGTAGAGTGGATTACCAAGCCATCCTCATCCTCCTCATCCTCTCTCACCCAGGCTCAGGGTACTTTGTCTGGCAAAGCAGCTGCCAACGCGGGCTCTTCCCTCAGCTAAATGGCATCAGTCACTCCTTCCCTAGCCCCACGATGTCCTCCTGAGGAGTCCACCGAACTGTTTGACCACAGTGTTGGGTACATGCTCCAGGAGGATGCCCAGCGTTTTGAAGGCTCCGATGATGGTACTCAGCTAGAGGAAGGCAGTAACGTGAGCCCAGACAGAGGGGGTGCCCAAGAAGGACAGCAGTCTGGCAGTCATGCAAAGTGACAAGTTACTAAAGTGCTGATATGGATAAAATGATCTAAATTATGTGAGATAAAATATTAAAAGATGCGCAAATAATATAGCTGCAATTAAATATGTGGCCTAATACACAAAAATAATCAAAAAAATTAAAACTGATAATTGCGCTGATATTAACCTATTAATATTGCACCGTGTACCATCAAATAAGTAAATAACATAAATTGGTGAGCTATCAAAAATACAGTGAAATAAAAATAATAATAAATTATTCGGTGAAAAGTACTGAATAAATTCACACACAAAATTAAAATAAAAAGAATCCACTTAGTGCACACCAGAAAGTCTCTAACAATAGGTTTGCGGGACTAGATAATCCAAGCCTGAATGAGTGACAGATGCTTCTTTCAAACAATTCCACTGCTGATTTATACAGATGAAATTCCTGGCTTTCAGCAGGCTTCCAAGACATAAAAGACAAAAAGGAAAACCAAACCAGGTAACATGACAAAGTGATCCTTATGCAGTTAGGGTGAACCTCACTCGCACTTCCCCATAGATACGATCGCATATGAAATGATCAGCTGCATACAGCATGATGCTGGAGACTTCTCATCCACCACCAGTGCACACAAACACACTGCTGGATATGTCACAGGCTCCTCCTCCCGACGCGCTCCGTCATCAGACACGTGACTTTTTCAAGGGTGCCCATGTGACAGACCTGAACGATACTTATAGTGTGTGTACTGGTTGCCACGATAACCCGGGAGTCGATGCATCATCATATAATTTTATGCAATCTATATTTCATTTTAAAATTAGCATACAAGATATCATTTTAATCCATATAAAAGCCTAACGCTAAACATATATAATAAGAGTTTAAAAGATTAAAAACAAAGATAATGCCCTTAATCTATAATCATTATCTAGACAGTAACCAGAGAGCTCCCTCACATGGTGATAGTTGAAATTACATCCTATTTTTCACATTAGATAAAACAGTGAAATATAGATTTATATTGTTTTAAAATTGTAGAAAAATTAAAAATTAAAAATCCGATATAAAACAGTTAAGATCAAAATCTATGTTTAAACCCATCTGTGTGAGAATACCCATATCAAATATCCATATTGATTCCTTTTTACTTAATTCCTTCACCCTATTGCTATCCCGCCAGTGAGGTTTATATTTTTCAATCGCCCAAAATTTCAGTTGGATTTTTATCATGACATAGAGAGAAATGGCGCAACACACTATGCTTAGGAAAAAGGGGGGTGCTCAAGCGCTGACGTGCATAAATAACCAATAAATAAAAACTGAAACTTAATTGCTAAGAGATAACCAGATAATATAGCTGCAATTAATTAATGTATGGTAAGTGCTACAATAAAAGTGGGTGGATAATTGCGCTGATATTAACCTCTTAAGTGCATACCTAAATGTAATGATTCAGTGTGTAACATCAAGATTTCCTCACACATAAAGATATAAATATGCATACACTAATAGCATAAATATTAAGTACTAAAATAAAATGTGAAATATAATACCACAAAGTATTTTTGGTATTATATTTCACATTTTATTTTAGTACTTAATATTTATGCTATTAGTGTATGTATATACAGTGGCTTGCGAAAGTATTCGGCCCCCTTGAACTTTTCAGCCTTTTGCCACATTTCAGGCTTCAAACATAAAGATATAAAATTTTTATTTTTTGTGAAGAATCACCAACAAGTGGGACACAATTGTGAAGTGGAACGAAATCTTTTGGATTTTTGAAACTTTTTTAACTAATAAAAAAATGAAAAGTGGGGCGTGCAAAATTATTTGGCCCCCTTGCGTTAATACTTTGTAGAGCCACCTTTTGCTGCGATTACAGCTGCAAGTCGCTTGGGGTATGTCTCTATCAGTTTTGCACATCGAGAGACTGAAATTCTTGCCCATTCTTCCTTGCAAAACAGCTCGAGCTCAGTGAGGTTGGATGGAGAGCGTTTGTGAACAGCAGTTTTCAGCTCTTTCCACAGATTCTCGATTGGATTCAGGTCTGGACTTTGACTTGGCCATTCTAACACCTGGATACGTTTTTTTGTGAACCATTCCTTTGCAGATTTTGCTGTATGTTTGGGATCATTGTCTTGTTGGAAGATAAATCTCCGTCCCAGTTTCAGGTCTTTTGCAGACTCCAACAGGTTTTCATCCAGAATGGTCCTGTATTTGGCTGCATCCATCTCCCCCTCAATTTTAACCATCTTCCCTGTCCCTGCTGAAGAAAAGCAGGCCCAAACCATGATGCTGCCACCACCATGTTTGACAGTGGGGATGGTGTGTTGAGTGTGATGAGCTGTGTTGCTTTTACACCAAACATATCGTTTTGCATTGTGGCCAAAAAGTTCGATTTTGGTTTCATCGGACCAGAGCACCTTCTTCCACATGTTTGGTGTGTCTCCCAGGTGGCAAACTTTAGACGAGACTTTTTATGGATATCTTTGAGAAATGGCTTTCTTCTTGCCAGAAAGCCAAAGGCCAGATTTGTGCAGTGTACGACTGATTGTTGTCCTATGGACAGACTCTCCCACCTCAGCTGTAGTTCTCTGCAGTTCATCCAGAGTGATCATGGGCCTCTTGGCTGCATCTCTGATCAGTCTTCTCCTTGTCTGAGCTGAAAGTTTAGAGGGACAGCCAGGTCTTGGTAGATTTGCAGTGGTCTGATACTCCTTCCATTTCAAAATGATCACTTGCACAGTGCTCCTTGGGATGTTTAACCACTTGAGCCCCGGACCATTATGCTGCCTAAGGACCAGAGGTCTTTTTCCAATT
Organism: Lithobates septentrionalis; assembly: GCA_037952835.1. NCBI lineage: Eukaryota > Metazoa > Chordata > Amphibia > Anura > Ranidae > Lithobates > Lithobates septentrionalis. The sequence continues at coordinate 237,192 of JBBDGP010002613.1, read as the reverse complement.
TGGCACTGCGTCGCTTTAACTGCTAATTGCGCGGTCATGCAATGCTGTACCCAAACGAAATTTGCGTCCTTTTCTTCCCTTTTCTTGTCAGATACTTCCTTAATTTTTTCCTCTATAAAATGCTCATTATATCCCTTTTGGACAAACTTTTCCCCAACAATATTTGCCTGTTCTAAGAAGGTGATTTTTTCTGTGCAGTTTCTTCTCAAGCGTATCAATTGCCCTTTTGGGATATCTTCGGTACATTATTAGTTGTGGGGGGTATTTAGATATACCGCCTCCTCCTCTCATTGGGCCATAAATATATTAGCTACGCTTGGGGCGTATTTAGCACCCATGCCAATGCCGTTCAGCTGCCTGTAAAATTCTGAGTTGAACCAAAAGTTGTTGTGCTGTAAACCAAATGCCAAACAACTTAAAAAAAACCTTTTTTGTTTGGAGATCAAATTACTGTACTTATTCATAGCCCACTTGGATGCTTTAATAGCTTCCTTAATGGCCTATATTGGTATATAATGATGATACATCTGCTGTGATCAACATATATTTTTGATCTGGCTTAATTTCAATTTTGTTTAATTCCTGAATTAGATGTTTGGTGTCCCTTAGGTAGGCTGGTGTTTGCGGAACTAGTGGTTGTAGGAAGTGATCCACATATTCTCCTAATCTTTTTCTTAATCCTTATGATGCTTTGGCACTGTGTAGATAATTCGCACCCTACATGTATCAGGTACAAGATATTTTTCCTCCTTGGTGGTAAGTATATTCTTCATGCTTCCTCTTTTGATTAACTCCTGTAATTCAGTTTTGTAATCTCTAGTGGCATTTCCTTTCAATTTTATAAAGGTATTAACATCATTCATTGTTCTTGAAGTTCATTATTATAATATTCTCTTGATAAAACCACAATTGCACCTCCTTTGTCGGCCGGTCTTACTACCACTTTTTTATTTTCTTCCAATTCTTTTATTCCATTTTTAATATCCCGTGGATCCTTCATTCTTTTGATTTTGAATTTATCAACCTTTTGTGTCACCATTTTGTTGAAAACTTCAATATGTTGATTGTTGTGAACTGGGGGGTTAAATAGGGATTTATTTCTTAATTGACTATACATAACTCTTCCAGGTGTGTCAATTATTCCCTTGCTATCTGAACTGACCACAGTGGTTTTATTCAACATATACTTTTTAATATTTAACTTTCTTGTGTATTTTTGAATATCCACATATAGATTCAATTTATCAAGGTTCCATTTTGGTGCGTATTTCAGACCTTTGTCCAGTAACAATAATTTATTTCTAGACAAATCGACTCCACTAATGTTGTATATTCCTTCACCCACTACTCTCTTTTTCTTTTGGGCCTTGAATCCTCCTCTGCATCCCCTCTTGCGTTTGGACTTCTTGCATTTATTGTTCTGTCTTGCCGAGGTGAGGTTCTTCCGCTCCTGCGTTGGTCCAAAAAAGATTGTGATTGGTTATTATCTCTGTGGTCCCTAAGTGCTTCGTATCAGTTTTGAGTGTGGATAGGGCTATTTCTCGATCCATAATGGTATTGGTCATATCGTCCTTGGTCACCATCTTGTTGATACTGATATTGGGGGTACTCTCTTGCATCTCTTCTATCATTGTTGTGATAGTACGAATTATCTGAATGATCATACTCATGACCTAACTGGTTGTCATGCATCTGGTGTCTATAGCCTGAATGATTTGAATTTTCATTCAGCTGCAGCATTCTGCCAGGTTTGCTCCAGTGATGAGGAGGGAGGGGATGATGAGGTCACTGACTCCACGTGGTGCCTGATAGAAGAGAGGAGGAGGATGAGGCACATCACCAACAAGGCAGGATGCCCTCCAGGGGCCAGCTTAAGGGCAGCACACCGACTGCATCACACCGCAGAGCTCCGCATGTGCAGGGTGCTGCTGTCTCTGCGCGTTATTCCAAAAGTTCTTTGGTGTGGGCCTTTTTTGAGACGAGTGCATCAGATCCCACCGCTGCTATTTGCAACATATGTCTCAAGCATTTCTCGCGTGGCCTAAACATCACCCGCTTGGGCACCACATGCTTGACCAGACATATGTTGACCTGCCATGCAGTTCGTTGGCAAGCGTACCTAAAAGACCCACACCAAAGAACAAAGAGGACCTCTCCTTGCTCCCCATCAGCTGGGATCTCCAACCCCACTATACCTTCAGTCCTCTCTGAGACCTGCACTGAGAGGAATGAAGGTGTAGAATTAGGTGTGTCACAGCCAAGTACTTGCGGGCAATCTGCTATCGGTACACTAACGTCAGATTGTACCAGGCAAATTTCCCTGCCCCAGCTGCTGCACTGCCGAAAGAAGTTCGCTCCCAGCCATCCACATGCCCAGCGGTTGAATGCTATTGAACTGCTGCCTTTTCAGTTGGTAGACTCTGCCCCCTCCCGTGAGTTTGTGGAATATGCAGTTCCTCAGTGGCAGGTTCCCAAACGCCACTTTTTCTCAGCGGTTGCAGCGGTTCTTGGGCAGGTACCCGGGCCACAGGATGTCCTGAGGCAGGCCAGGAAAGTCTGTGTGCATTTCCGCCAGTCATATAATGCCAGTGCTCGGCTGGCTGACCTCCAAAAGGAATTTAACCTGCCCAAGAACCGCCTAATCTGTGACATGCCCACCAGGTGGAACTCAACGTTGGCCATGCTGCAGCGGCTGCACAAGCAGAAGAGGGCCATTAATGAGTATCTGTGCGACTATGGCACCAGGACAGGGTCAAGGGAGCTTGTTTTTTTCCCCACGTCAGTGGGCCATGATCAGGGATGCATGCATTGTCCTGTCACCATTTAAGGAGGCCACGAGGATGGTGAGCACTGACAGTGCATGCATCAGTGACACTGTCGCCAGCGTCTGTTTTACATGGTGCAGGAATACCTAGGGGCAAGACCTGACTTGGACACCTTTCCCACCGAAAATCCTCTGGGTTACTGGGTCTTGAGGATGGATCACTGGCCAGAGGTTGCACAGTATGCAATTGAGCTACTGGCCTGTCCTGCATCCAGCGTTCTTTCGGAATGCACATTCAGTGCTGCTGGAGGCTTTGTAACTGATCACAGGGTGCGCCTGTCCACCGACTCGGTCGATCGACTGACCTTCATAAAAATGAATCAGTCTTGGATCACCACCAGCTACCAAGCACCTGATGGCGATGTAACCGTATAATTTTTTTTGAAATGTCAGATCCTTCAAAACTGCCTATGCTGATGCTGAGTGACTATCCTGTTATGCTGAGTGATTATCCTCTTCCTCCTCAATGATCATGTTGATAATTTGTAAGAATATTTTTGGTTCTGGGCGCCGCCACCAGTGGATAAGGCCCAATTTTTCAGCCCCTGTTTAACAGGGGCGTGTAATTACAATTTTTGATGCAATATTTTGCAAGGAGGGTTCATTGCTGCGCTCAACTAGAGTATTTGTGAGGGGTTGCAGTGTTGTGGCACCAGCACCAGTGCCTAAGGCCCAATTTTTCAGCCCCTGTTTAACAGGGGTGTGTAATTACAATTTTTGATGCAATACTTTGCAGCAAGGCTCGTTCCTGCGCTCCAACTAGAGTATCTGTGAGGGGTTGCAGTGTTGTGGCACTAGCTCCAGTGCCTAAGGCCCAATTTTTCAGCCCCTGATTAACAGGGGCGTGTAATTACAATTTTTGATGCAATACTTTGCATCAGGGCTCGTTCCTGCGCTCCAACTAGAGTATCTGTGAGGGGTTGCAGTGTTGTGGCACCAGTGCCTAAGGGCCAATTTTTCTGCCCCTGTTTAACAGGGACATGTAATTACAATTCTTGATCTAATATTTCACAGCAGGGCCCGTTTCTGCGCCCACCAAGAGTAACTGTGAGGACTTACAGTGTTGTAGCACCAGCACCACCACCACCAAAGGCCCAATTTTTCTGACCCTGTTCAACAGGGGCATGTAGTTACAATTCTTGATCTAATATTTCACAGCAGGGCCCGTTCCTGTGCCCACCAAGAGTAACTGTGAGGGCTTACAGTGTTGTGGCAACACCAACACCTAAGGCCCCAATTTCTGCAGAGTATATAGGGCAGGCCCCTACTTTCAAACATCCAACTTACAAACAACTCCTACTTGCAAACGGAAGAAGACAACAGAAAGTGAGATGAAATCTACCCCATGGAAGGGAAATTCTCTCCTGTAAGTGTTAATATGGGAAAAACGTGTCTCCTCTCCACTGATGCTTTATCAACAATCCTTGTGTCACTAAGAACCCCAAATTGTCAAAAAACATTTGTCATTGGGACAGAAAGTTAGGTGAAATCTTCTGAAGAGGTGCACAGACAGCAAAACAAATGTCACAGGGGTGATAACCCTTCCCTATGTTTTCCAAAAAGCTTAAAATAGATTTTTTGGCTGAAGCTGCACTTTAAAAATGTCCCTACAGTCCCTGTCTTGTTTGCACCGCCTGTATACTGCTGTTCAGAGTACATAGGGCCTGGGGGCCCCACGTCTTTCCTTTTTTTAATTTGAGTGCGGGGTTCCCCTTAATATCCATACAAGACCCAAAGAGCCTGGTAATGGACTGGGGGGGTACCCATACCGTTTGTCTCACTGATTTTCATCCATATTGCCGGGACCCGACATTACATTAAAGCCGCAAGCAGTTTTAAATGACTTTTATTCCTTTAAAAATGTAATTTTGTGCAGGGACTATTCTAAGCATGGGAAACACGTGCCACTTTACAGGCATACTATAGACACCCCCAGGTACAATATTTAAAGGAATATTTCAATTTTTTGTTCGCTTTAAGCATCATTAAAATCACTGCTCCTGAAAAAACTGCAGTTTTTAAAACTTTTTTATGCATTGATACATGTCCCCTGGGGCAGGACCCGGGTCCCCAAACCCTTTTTAGGACAATACCATGCAAATTAGTCTATAAAATTAGCACTCTTGATTTTGAACGTTCGAGTCCCATAGACTTCAATTGGGTTCTAAAATTTGTGCAAATTTTCAGTCCGTTCGCAGGTTTTGGTGCGAACTGAACCGGGGTTGTTCGGCTCATCCCTAGTTATAACAGTTTATTTTTTTTTTTCAAACCCCACTCACTTTGCCCCCCCTACAATCAGCACAAATAAAAACTCAAGTGTGTTTCTTTAGAGCTACTTTTGTGTTGTTTTGTGCTGCTAAAATTTCCGTTCTATCTTTTATCGTTTTTGCATTATTAACGATTTATTAAAGGTCACCAAAGGTCACTTAGCCCCCCTAGGATGCCCAAATGACACAAAACTGGTCTCGTTGGTTAGTGCTACGTTTGTGCTGTTTTATGCTGCTAAAATTTTTATTTGTGCTGTTATGGTTTTTAAGTTATAACAGTTTTTTTTCAAACCCCACTCACTTTGCCCCCTATACATACAGCACAAATAAAAACTCAAGTGTCTTTCTTTAATGCTACATTTGTACTGTTTTGTGCTGCTAAAATTTCCGTTCTATCTTTTATCCTTTTTGCGTTAATAATTATTTATTAGAGGTCACTAAAGGTCACTCAGCCCCACTACAAAGCCCAAATGACACGAAACTGGTCTTGTTGGTTAATGCTACGTTTGTGCTGTTTTGTGCTGCTAAAATTTCCATTCTATCTTTTATCGTTTTTGCGTTATTAATGATTTATTAAAGGTCACCAAAGGTCACTCAGCCCCCCTACAACACCCAAATGACACGAAACTGGTCTTGTTGGTTAATGCTATGTCTGTGCTGGTTTGTGCTGCTAAAATTTTTATTTGTGCTGTTATGGTTTTTAAGTTATAACAGTTTATTTTTTTTTTCAAACCCCACTCGCTTTGCCCCCCCTACAATAAGCACAAATAAAAACTCAAGTGTGTTTCTTTAGTGCTACGTTTGTGCTGGTTTGTGCTGCTAAAATTTTTATTTGTGATGTTATGGTTTTTAAGTTATAACAGTTTTTTGTTTTTCAAACCCCACTCACTTTGCCCTCCCTACAATCAGCACAAATAAAAACTCAAGTGTGTTTCTTTAGTGCTACGTTTGTGCTGCTAAAATTTTTATTTGTGCTGTTATAGTTTTTAAGTTATAACAGTTTTTTTTAAACCCCACCCACTTTGCCGCCCCACTACAATCAGCACAAATGAAAACTCAAGTGTGTTTCTTTAGTGCTACGTTTGTGCTGTTTAAATTTTCGTTGTATCTTTCATTGTTTTTGCATTATTAATAATTTATTAAAGGTCACCAAAGGTCACTGAGCCCCCCTACAACACCCAAAAGACACGAAATTGGGCTGGTTGGTTAATGCCTCATTTGTGCTGGTTTGTGCTGCTAACATTTTTGTTTGTGCTGTTATGGTTTTTTAGTTATAACAGCTTGTTTATATTTGATAACACTCCACCCACTTTGCACCCCATGTTATTAAATCTTAAAAACAAACATACTATTTGTTAATGCTACCTTTGTGCTTTTTTGTGTCATAAAAAATTGTGCTTCTTTTATTTTTAAGATGATAGATAATCACCCTGCCCTCCTGTCACGTACCCGGGTTAGTGAGCGCCTGGTTAGACAGCAGCCATGGGAGCACAGCGAGGTATGAGTGTCTGTGATCAGTCCAGTAGACTGCGTGGTGGCAGCAATCATCAGGTGGATGTGGCAGCAGAACCAGCTGATGGAAGATGAGCTGTCACTAGCTGTGTGAAGTTGGCACATGTTTGTAAAACCTGAATAAAGATATACTATTTGTTTGTGCCATGTTTGTGCTGATTTGTGCAGAAAAAATGAGCGTTTGTGCCGCTTTGGTTCCGGAGATATTGTGCGTTATATTTGCTGAAACCCCGCCCACTTTGCACCCCATGTTGCTGAATCTTAAAAAGAAACACGCCATTCGTTTGTGCCGCATTTGTGCTGGTTTGTGCCACAAAAATAAACGTTTGTGCTGCTTTGGTTGCGGAGATATTGTGCGTTATAGTTGCTGAAACCCCGCTCACTTTGCACCACATGTTGTTGAATTTTAAAAACAAACACGCCATTCGTTTGTGCCGCGTTTCTGCTGGTTTGTGCCGCAAAAATAAACTTTTGTGCCGATTTGGTTTTGAAGATATTGTGCAATATAGCGATGTAAAGTTGGCACCCCATGTTTGTAAAATCTGAGTAAAAACATACCATTCGTTTGTGCTGCTTTGTGCCGCAAAAATGAGTGTTTGTGCTGGTTCGGTTTCTGAGATATTAAGCATTAAATTTATTGTAAGCCCCACCTACTTTGCACCTCATGTTGCTGAATTTTAAAAACAAACACGCCATTCGTTTGTGCCGCATTTGTGCTGGTTTGTGCCGCAAAAATATACGTTTGTGCCGCATTGGTTTCGGAGATATTGTGCGTTATAGTTGTTTAAACCCTGCCCACTTTGCACCCCATGTTGCTGAATTTTAAAAACAACCACGCCATTAGTTTGTGCCGCGTTTCTGCTGGTTTGTGCCGCAAAAATAAACTTTTGTGCCGCTTTGGTTTTGGAGATATTGTGCGTTATAGTTGCTGAAACCCCGCATCCAGAGGATCTCACAGTGCAGGTAGCAACTTGGATCCCCTGCGGTTGCTGGACGAGATGGCAGATGTGGACAGGCTGCTTTCCCAGCTTAGGGCGGAGGCGGCGTCTAGAGGAGCACAGTGACTGCAGGAACAGCTCTCATCTGTCCTGCGAGATCGAGCCTCTGGGTCAGGGACAGGGGGGCAGGAGTCCGTACGAGCTCGGAGGTCTCGGCCCCTGGAGCGCTTCTCTCCGGTCTCCTCCCCCAGAGCTCGTGCCACATTGGGAGTCCCATGTGGGCCCCTTCAGGACTACCTGCAAAGCGATCAGCTGCGCCCGCGTTGGTGCTCCTGGAAGGAATCCCCTTCATCGTCAGGGGCAGGGCTTCCGGGGGTGTCTGTGTCTCTCTCCAACCTGCCCGGCATCAGGATCAGGAACAGGCGGGCTCCTCCCACTGGCGATGAGTCAGCGAGGGCAGAGCCTCGGCGGGAGAATCGTGCTGCTACGGCCCCCAGGCCCTTTACCTCCATGGCCGGTGGCTCTCCCAGGGCTAGCCAGCACCAGATGATGTCAGAGGTGCGGAGGAGCGGCGGTGTGAGATCAGGGTTCTGGGCGCTCCGTTAAGGTGACCCAGGAATCGGTGGGTGGAGCTGGTGCAAGCAGGCGGCGCCAGCAGCCGCACGGATCCTCGGCATCCAAGGCCACTTTTCCTGGATCTGCGGTTGGTAGGATCCTTTCTAGGCAGCCTGGTAAGTCTACTACTTCTTCTAACATGTCTGTGTTTTCTGCTGTTGATGATAATGTGTGTCTAGGGGGGAGGGCCCTCTCCCGCACAGAGTTGGCGGCTCTGCAGTCTGATTTGCCCACGCTTTCTGCACCTTCTAGTGCGGGCCGTGGTCACGCTACATCTAGGTCAGATGAGGGGTTGCAGGGGTTCCTTTTGGGTTTGAGGGAGCTGGTCCAGCTATTTGAACCAGAAACGAGTGCCCAAGCCATGTCGTCGTTGGCGTGGATCCCGCCGTTGGGTGGGTCAGAGGCGACGAGGCTGGCGTCGGTGTCAAGGGTCGATCCCCCTGCGGCGGCGGTGCCTGCCACAGTGGCAATCGCGGCACCGGGCCAGACTGCGGCGGGGCACAAGTTGGAGTTGAGGGACAACTCCAGTCATCGGGGGAGGCCGTTACTAAACAGGATTCAGATTGGCCGACTCTGTGAAATGTGAGGTTTACATTTGTTTTGAGGGGCCTCTGGGTGCGCACCTGAAGCCAGGAAATTTTTTTTGGAAGGGTGAGTATGTGGGGATATTCTCTCTGCTACCCCTGGAAAAATTTTATCTGGATGGGGTCAAGCCAGAGGAGAGCAAAAAATGAGGATCAAGAAAAACGGCTGTACAGGCTTATCCCTCGGACTTTCCCTAATTGGCTGCAGGCTTTTGCCATTATGGCAAGTGTAGTTGGGGAGAGGAATCCGGAAAAATGTTCGGCGCTCTTCTGTTATCTTGATGCCATCAGGGAGGCCTACAGGGTCTACGGGGAATCCACATGGTTGAGGTATGACGAGCCCGTCCTTGCGGTGGAACCACAAGGACATTAGTTTGTGGATGCGACTTATGACCTCAGCGCGGGCACCTAATCAATTTTTTCCAGGGGGGGCGGTGGCACTCAACCCCCGGACAACCAGCCGCAAAGAACAGGGGTGTCTGCTGGCAGTATAATGAGGGCTCCTGCAAGTTTGGGGGGGCTTGCCATTACCAGCATGAGTGCTCCGGCTGCTGAGGTTTGCATCCCTTGCCCCGCTGCTTCAAACAGGGAAAGGGCCGTGTCAGCGAGTCTGCTAACAAAAGGGTTGACGTTAGTGAGGGTGGAAAGGATGCGGCCTTTCCTCGATAGATATCCGGATCGGGAGGCTGCTCGGTTGTTAGGGGTGGGTTTGTCCGAAGACTTTTACATACCTTGTTCCCTGGCCTCTGTTCCACCAGTATCCCAGAACTTGCGTTCGGCCTTGCAACATCCTGCAGTGGTTTCTGAGAAATTGCGGAAGGAACTTGCATTGGGCCGCATGAGTGGCCCTTTCCCCTAGCAGCCTTTAGCGGACTTGGTGATCTCGCCTCTGGGGGTCGTGCCTAAAAAGGACCTTAAAGTGCGTTTTCATGGTGACAATCTTGGGGTGGTACAGGTCATCAACTGTGTCACAGCCTCGTCGCCACCCGTGGTCCGACTTCTTCAGCACCTAGTGTTACGTTGTCTACAGTTAAATGTTTTTATTTATGCTGTTCACCTCCCGGGAGTTGAGAACGGCTTAGCTGACTTAGCTTGTCTCGCTTTCAGTGGGGCAGGTTCCAGGAGTTGGCACCGGCAGTGGAGCAACGCAGGATCCCTTGTCCCAAATGGCTGTGGAGGATTGCCTTGGGTCGTCTCTGGATGGATCAGATGGTCAGTGCGTGACATGATGTGGGCAGCCTATAAAAAATTATAGCAAGAGTGGTTGTCTTTGCTGCAGCAGGATGTGGTGGAGCAAGAGGGCCAGAGGTGAGGTTGCTGGTCCTTTACTTTGTTTCACGGAACTTTGAGGAGGTGGTGTTGGTGTCAGTCGTGGATCGAAAATTGGCAGGATTAGCATTTTTCTTAAAATTGCAGGGCTGTCGTGATTTCACAAAAGATTTTTGGGTCCGACAGGCTCTAAAGAGGTATTGTAGGTCTCAGAAGCTCAGGGATTCCAGATGCCCTGTTTCATTTGATATTCTACAAAATGTTTTAGCCCAGTTGGTTTCCCTGTGTTCCTCAGCCTACGAGGTCTCTTTGTTTAAAATGGCCTTCTCTCTGGCTTTTTTTGTAGCTTTTCGGATTAGCGAACTAGTCAGCCCTTCCAAGAGGGTCCATGGGGGTATGTTGGATCGGGAGGTCACCTGTGGGGATGACAGGGTATCCCTGCTTTTGAATTGTCCAAAACGAATCAGGCTGGCAGGGGCAGAAGGGTTCAGATTTTTGCTGTGCCCGCTTTGCCCTTGTGTCCAGTGGGTGCTGTCAGAGAGTTTCTCACAGTGCGCTCGGATTTGGCTGGGTCCTGTTTGTTACATGCAGACGGGTCTCCCTTGTCCAGATTTCAATTCATATCCATCCGTAAATGTTTAAGGGCATTGGGTTTGGAGGAGAAAGAATTTATCTCACACTCATTCCGAATTGGGGCGGCCACGGAAGCTGTCAGCTGTGGTTTGGATGATGAAGCAGCTAAGCGTATTGGTAGGTGGAGATCGAAAAGGTTCCAGTTCATCCTCATCTGTTGTCTGATTAGGGGGGGTAGGTCATTTTGTGATTGTTCTGTGTTGGTAAGCCTGTGTTTGCGTGCTTGTTTGGTGTTATTTGTGGCATTGTTTCTTCTCTTCAGGTGGTGTGATGGACCTTGTCTGGATACTGGGCCACTCCTATGTGTTTTAGGGGGCCAGGCGAGCAGAAGTTAGGCCCAATGGTAGGCAACTAGGCATTTCTAGGCAGGAAGCTTGTGTCCGCTGGTTGGGGGTACCGGGCATGCTGTGGAGCAGAATGGTGCCGGAAGTGCATCGCTTTGCACGACTGGATAGACCGTCGAACGTTCTGGTGCTACACGTAGGCGGCAATGATTTAGGACTGAGGTCCATGTTGGACATCATTTGTGATGTCAAGTTTGATTTCCTGCGGCACCACATAGCCTTCCCAGATATGCTCGTCATGTGGTCCGACATCATTGCTCAGACGACTTGGCATTTGGCTAGGTCCGTGGAGCAGCTCAATAAGGCCCGCAGGAAGGTCAATGGGGAGGTAGGCAGATTTGTAGTTAGGAATGGGGGCCTGGTTATCTGGCATTTGGAACTGGAAACCTTTGGGGTGACGGGGTACACCTCAATGTGGTGGGAATTGATTTGTGGGCCCTGGGGTTACAGGATGGTATTCAGAGAGCTTTGAGGGTGTGGCGGGGCACTCAAGGGTAAGGTCTTTCCCTTGTGCGCTGTAGAGGAGGTTGGTCTTTGCTGGCGAATGAAGAAGCCTCGGATACGGAAGGATTCAGGACCCATCGGTGGTATAGGTCCCTCTGGTGTATTCCAGATAACGTGCTTTAGCTGGAATTGGTTAATGGGTGCACTGTGGTTAGTGGGTTATCTCCGAGCCAGTATGTCGGCTGGAGGCCTAGTATAGTAAAAGGTACAGCAGTGCATTCTTAAATATATGATACTTTGGGGTTCCTGCAAAGACCAATGCGATTAGTGACTGATGGGTTTTAGGTTTAATAAATTTTTTTTACAGTTTATGTTCATTTAAGTTTATTTGTTAATAAAGAGGCTCCTACAGTCAATTTTTTACTCCATTTATGGTGTGGTCTCCATTAATGGGATTAAATGGTACGGGTGGGATGGAGTATGGGGTTGGTCTGGCAGTTATTGGCTAAGGATGGAACATCTGTTCTACAATGGTCATGCCTTTTCCAGGGTACAGTATGAAGTGCAGTGCCCATTACAGTGGGAGGAGCATTACATTAAGGAAACCCAAGCTGTGTATAGGTTCTGTAAGTTCTGTATGTAAGATTTAATAACAAGGTGTAAAGTCAGTGTGGTTTGGCAACATATAACGCACAATATCTCCAAAACCAAAGCGGCACAAAAGTTTACTTTTGCGGCACAAACCAGCACAAACGCAGCACAAACGAATGGCGTGTTTGTTTTTAGAATTCAACAACATGGGTTGCAAAGTGGGTGGGGTTTAAGCAACTATAACGCACAATATCTCCGAAACCAAAGCGTCACAAAAATTTATTTTTACAGCTCAAACCAGCACAAACGCGGCACAAACGGATGGCGTGTTTGTTTTTAAAATTCAACAACATGGGTTCGAAAGTGGGCGGGGTTTAAGCAACTATAGCGTACAATATCTCTGAAACCAAAGTGGCACAAACGTTTATTTTTGCGTCACAAACCAGCACAAACGTGGCACAAACAAATGACATGTTTGTTTTTAAAATTCAGCAACATGGGGTGCAAAGTGGGCGGGGTTTCAGCAACTATAATGCACAATATCTCCGAAACCAAAGCGGCACAAACGTTTATTTTTGCGGCACAAACCAGCACAAATGCGGCACAAATGAATGGTGTGTTTGTTTTTAAAATTCAGCAACAGGGGGTGCAAAGCGGGTGGAGCTTACATTAAATTGAATATCTAATATCTCAGAAACTGAACCAGCACAAAACGCTCATTTTTGCAGCACAAATCAGCACAAACATGGCACAAACGAATAGTATATTTTTATTCAGGTTTTATAAACATGGGATGCCAACTTCACACAGCTAGTGCCAGCTCATCTGCCACCAGCCGGTTCTGCTGCCACATCCACCTGCTGACTGCTGCCACCACGCAGTCTACTGGACTGATCACAGGCACTCATACCTTGCTGTGCTCCCATGGCTGCTGTCTAGCCAGGAGCTCACTAACCAGGTACGTGATAGGAGGGCGGGGTGATGTCATCGTCTGGGAAAAAAACAAATTGCTATTATCTTAAAAATAAAAACAGCACAAATTTTTATTTTTATGACACAAAAAAGCACAAAGGTAGCACTAACAAATAGTATGTTTGTTTTTAAGATTTAATAACATGGGGTGCAAAGTGGGTGGAGTGTTATCAAATATAAACAAGCTGTTATAACTAAAAAAAAACATAACAGCACAAATAAAAATGTTAGCAGCACAAAACAGCACAAATGAGACACTAACCAACCAGCCCAATTTCGTGTCTTTTGGGTGTTGTAGGGGGGCTCAGTGATCTTTGGTGACCTTTAATAAATTATTAATAACGCAAAAACGATAAAAGATCGAAACAAAAAAATTTAAACAGCACAAACATAGCACTAAAGAAACACACTTGAGTTTTCATTTGTGCTGATTGTAAGGGGGGGCAAAGTGGGTGGGGTTTAAAAAAACAGTTATAACTTAAAAACCATAACAGCACAAATAAAAATTTTAGCAGCACAAACCAGCACAAACGTAGCACTAAAGAAACACACTTGAGTTTTTATTTGTGCTGATTGTAAGGGGGGGCAAAGTGGGTGGGGTTTAAAAAAAACAGTTATAACTTAAAAACCATAACAGCACAAATAAAATTTTTTAGCAGCACAAAGCAGCACAAACGTAGCACACCAACGAGACCAGTTTTGTGTCATTTGGGCATTGTAGGGGGGCTGAGTGACCTTTGGTGACCTTTAATAAATCATTAATAACGCAAAAACGATAAAAGATAGAACGGAAATTTTAGCAGCACAAAACATCACAAATGTAGCACTAAAGAAACGCACTTGAGTTTTTATTTGTGCTGATTGTAGGAGGGGGCAAAGTGAGTGGTGTTTGAAAAAAAAAAAGAAACTGTTATAACTTAAAAACTATAACAGCACAAATAAAAATTTTAGCAGCACAAACCAGCACAAACGTAGCACTAACCAACGAGACCAGTTTTGTGTCATTTGGGCGTTGTAGGGGGGCTAAGTGACCTTTGGTGACCTTTAATAAATCATTAATAACGCAAAGACGATAAAAGATAGAAGGGAAATTTAAACAGCACAAATGTAGCACTAACCAACGAGACCAGTTTTGTGCCATTTGGCTGTTGTAGGTGGGCTAGGTGATGTCATAGTCTGGAAAAAACAATTGCTAATGTCTTAAAAATAAAAGCAGCACAAATGTAAATTTTTACGGCACAAAAAAGCTCAAACGTAGCACTAAAGAAACACACTTGAGTTTTTATTTGTGCTGATTGTAGGTGGGCCAGCTTCGCTGAGCTGTGACACAGCAGTGCCTACTCACAGGGAATAGTGAATATGTGTAGTGTTGCCAACCTCCCGCAGCATTTTTTACTGGCAAAACAGGAAAATTAGTGACTGAGCACCTTTTTTACTGTCAACCTGAAAAATGACAGAACTTCTATTAAAAACGAAGACTACTGATTTTTAAACAGTATAAACACGATATGGAAACACTGACAATACTCATAACAAGTAATTTGTCTGGTTTGCACTTAAAAAGTCAACACAGCATGACAAATTATTAGCCCCTGATATTTACGGACAGTTGTAAAAAGTCACGTATTTTTACAAACTGTCTGTCTGTAAAATTTGCTGACGGTGACGGTTAGCTACCCTGAAAGAAAGTAAATGTGTGACACAGCAGTGTCTACTCACAGGGTATAGTGAGTACAAGTCACATTATTCAATGAAAGCAATGTGTGGCATCTTCATAAATGAAGTTTGCAAACTATAAGTTCATTCAGAGTGATAGGAGTGGGCAAGAAATAATTGAAATATAATGTGGAAATGATTATACGATTTAAAATTTTAACCATAGAGACACTTTAATAGTATAGGAGTAATAGCATAGGAAACATACATGCGAAAGTCACACTAAAATTATATTCGGGTGAATGTAATTGTATTATTATTATTAATAATATTAGCAACACCAACATCCTAATAGGAGAATTCATTCAAAAAATATGAAAGGCATTTTTCTGTGCTGAGCATTTTTATGCATCATAAAGTCATACTATGGACTACACAGGCATTGAAATGCTGCTTTGCCCTCTATGCCGCTTGTAATTGCTGCAATTCATCTGCCAGAGCTGTGTATTGCTCAAAGGTGCCAAAGGTACATTTTACAGCCAAAAAGTGCTATTACTCCATTTTGGCTGAGAAAAAGATCAATAAAATGTTTAACCACTTCATTTGTGACAGGTATCTCACTCTGTATTCCTACAGAACAGTTTCAATATAGAACCTGGGTAAATGCAACAATCTCCAGCCCGTTTGTATAATAAAATAAAAAAATACAGTTTTTTAAATGCCGATAGTATAACTGGCTGATGTCTATCATTTATACTGTATGTCCAAAATCAGCGGCCTCCCCAGCCAGCAAGCAACCCACCCACCCCCAGCCAGCCTGCCAGACAACCAACCACCCCTCCCAGTGCTCACTCGATCGATTACTGCTTCCCCCCTGTCGCTCAATCACCGCATCGCTTGCCTGTTGCCCATCAGGCCCCGCACCAGCTCCTGCACTTACCCCATCCAAGTCGTGGCTACCCCCCCCCCCCCCCCCGCATCTCCTCCCGAGTCCCAGCGGTCGCTTCTCCTCCCGGCCATTCAGAACATAGAACCTGCGGCCAATCGGCTCTTAGGACTCCTGGCCAATCGGGTCCAGGACCCTCTTCTTGATTGGCCGGGTCCTGACACAAAAGGGTGGACTCGAGGCGCAGTGCTCTGCTCCCTGAGCCCACAGTTTTTTAAGCAAATTAGAGCCTCTGGCTCTAATCATGTGCTTCTTTAAAAAAAACCCCATTGGAATCTATGCGTTCGGCGCTCTGCATGTAGATTAGGGGCTGGACGCATGTATTAGGGGGCGGTGTCCCTCCGCCCTGCATGAGTGGCCGCCACTGTCCAAAATCCCATGGGTAGCACCCTTTGGACCACCCAGAGCTGGCCTAAATTCCCTCTTCTTTCATGCCCCTGGCCCACAATACCTAGTGCGTAACCAGTCTATCAAGAAGCCTGTGCATTAGCACTTGGAGAAAGTATAGATACAAATAACAATTTTTGAAATATGCATAGTGGAGATCACAGGATTTCGGGAGTCAATAGGGAAACAGAGCCTGGAAGAGAAGTTACCTGCTCATTAGTGGGCATATACAACAAAGTGCCTCTGTAGAAGACCAATTTTTGCTCCCCTTCCCTTCGACTTATTGCTCATGTACAAAAATAGATTGAATAAATAGATCTTTCTGCAGGAAAGAAAAAGCTCAATTCCCCCATTGAGGCAGTCAGTGTCGATGGGGGAATCCTTTCTTTAAACCTATTGTGTTCTCCCTGTGGAGGGGGGGGGGGGGGGTGCAATTAGCCATCCCTGCTGGGGGAATACAGTGATTACTGCTATAGCAATAATAGCATGCTAAAAATCCGACAGACTAGTTGTACCCAAGTCGATCGATGGATCAATTTTGGTGCAATCAGCCTGCCGGTAGATGGATCGAAATTTGGTCCAGTCCCTGCTGAACTGGCCGAGATTCGATCCAGCTATGGCTAGCTTAAGGCATGTCATTTTCAATTTTCACTACTAGATGACCCACCTGTTTTCCCTTTTGTTCAATCAAGGGGAAAGGGGGTGGGCAGACATGGTACTAGTATGCTGTGTCTGCTCCCTACCCCACCAGTATGGTCCCCAGACACCATTTTGGGAGAACCTGTGTCTGATTGGACACAGAGCTTTTCCAAGATTTGGGCTGCCATCTTAGACACAGGGTGGCTATATAGAGCCCCTGCTAGGTCTAGTAGGGAGTATGAGATAGGAATAGAGACATGCTGGCTAGAAAAATGTTGACTTTGTGCAGGGAAAGGTTCCTGGGAAGCAGGGACAGAATAGGGACAGTGTGGATCACCCCTGGAGATTCCTGTGAGTTTGGGGAAAGGACCCTGTTGCCCAGTCTGTATTTAGATTAGCGCTTGTTTATAGCCTACAGCACTATCACAGCACCCTATTATGGGGACACTTTGTCAATTAAGCAGACCTGCTCAGCGGGGCATTCCTCGAGCACACTGCCGCTTGTATATTCTGCATATTTGTAATACCTTGTTAGGTAACTGTAATTTGTACATACAAATACTTGAGATTATTACCAAATTCCTGGTAATTTCTTTGGCACAGTGATGCCTTTGCAGCTTAAAGGGAAATGGCTGGGGAATGGAAAAAACACAGCTCGATCATGTGTTTTTACCACCCCCTAACCGCAATTGTAAACGAGGCCTGGAGTGTAAGGTGAGACTACCTACTTGGAGAGGCACAAACAGGTTTTTTTTAAATCAAATGTTTTTTTTTTTGTTATAATACATATAAACAAAAAAAACACATGTCAAATTAATCCATAAAGTATCATAAAGTAAGAAAACACACAAACTAAACAAACCTTACACTTCTCGGGCCACCATAACTTGACATATAATAAAGGAAACATAATGAAAGCATAAACACATTCTGTGCAACAGCCTGGATTCCTCCAATATCGGTCATAAGTCTATGGCAACTTCCTCCAAGTAGCCTCAAACTGTCCTTACCCAACGGTCTTCTACTCCTCACCCTTCCATCCCAGCCCTTTGCTCCCCTTTATCTCCTCTACCTTCATACCTATCCACTCAGTAAACCATCATATAATTCATTGCTAGAGTCTATCCAGCGTGACCATATTTTACTAAATCTTTGGGGTGTACCTCTATGTTTATATGTTAATTTTTCTCTTTTAAGTATGTAATTAAGTTTCTCAACTCATTGTTTATGGGTTGGAGGAACAATTTTGTAGAATGGCTTTACGTGCTAAATATAGGGATCTTATCCACATAATATGCATATCTGCTGGTAATGCATCAGGTATTATACCCAATAGTGCAAGTGTAGGCGTCCCTATTATCTCAGTGGAGAAAAATGAGTTCAGGGTTGTAAATACTTTTTCTTGAGATTATTGAGATTATTACCAAATTCGTGTATTTTTTCATTATTCATTACATAAAACCAGAAAATGGCCAGAAGACTTTGTCTTACCTGGTTCCTTTAAATCACCGCCAACCAGTTACCCCCTCCCATAGATTGGTAGATAGATAAAAAGATAGAGAGATAAGATAGATCTATGCAGGGGAGTGTAACTTCTATGACCTAACCTCTCCCATGGTTTATGATATTCAATTGGGATCAGCCAGCAAACACCGTCTCCACTTCCAGCACTCTGCATGTCTACATGTCAGACAGAAAGTTACCCAACACAACTTGGATATCACAGACCAGAAAAAGAATTGGAGATACCACTTCTTATCTGCACCAGATGTGACCAATGCCAATATCTACTGTATGTGACAGTGGGAAGGGGTCGAAGCACCTGTTCAACCCATATCTTATGTAAATGGGCCCTAAATACCAGAGACCCCTTTTGCAGATCAGCAAAATGTACCAATGTCTATCTAGTAAAAAGCCTACTTAAACAATCCATTTACATGATATCCAGTCAGGTAGCCCCACATACTACAAAATTAGGCCTCATTCACATGGGCATTTAGCTGACTACCAGCCTCTGAATTTACCAAAGAAATTAAAAAAGCCTGGAGTTCAGGTAGTGTATTTTAGGGCTCGCTTACACTAGCAGTGCCCTCTGAATGGCAATCTGCAATGGATTGCTTTTCAGAGGGTGTTTAGCAGGTGGTGAGGAGGCGTTATGTTGCCTGTTTTAAACCTAAAAACCTGCACCACCGCACTGGCTGAATTCAATTGAATGGGTCGCGTTTCATTGAGTGGTACTGCCTTCTGAACATGACAGGAGGAAAATTTCTTTGGCACAGTGATGCCTTTGCAGCTTAAGGGGGAGTGGCTGGGGAATGGAAAAAACACAGCTCAATCACGTGTTTTTACCACCCCCTAACCACAATTGTAAACAAGGCCTGGAGTGTAAGGTGAGACTACCTACTTGGAGAGGCACAAACATTTTTTTTTAAATCAAAATTTTTTTATTTTTTGTTATAATACATGTACCAATAACTCTTGGTGGAGCCGCTGGATTATAGCGGGCTGTTACCTTAACTCCCACCACCTCTGTTTCACCAGCACCGGGTCTAGGGTCCCGTTGAGTTTACCTCCGGACAATGTAGGCACCAAACACTTGAGTATCTTTTCCAATGCTTTAATGAACAAGTAATAAAGGAAGTAGCAGGAAAGCGGTAGAAGGAAAACTGCAGGGAAGCTCAAATACCTTTTCGTAGTATTCTTTAGTACATTGTTAGGAATTGAACACTTGTAGTTGAATGCACTCCCCTTGTGGGATTCAATCTTTGCCCGCCCGATAGGCCTCTCTCACTTGCCTAGCAGCCAGTACATAGCACAAACAAAAGTCTCTGCCACAGACTTGTTTGGAGCAAAACCGGTACGATCCTCTGCCACAGGATGTAATGGTTTACGATGAATATCAGATACAGCACTTGAACCTTTAAGCCAACCCGGCAGTACTATGCAGTAAGATTACTTCAGGATACGTCCTCCAACTGAGTCACCAGGCCCCTCTCCAGACCAGCACTCTGTGTGATCCTTCCATGACGGGTCCTCCCCTGGGATCTCCTCAGTTGTCCAGCTTCTTCTCTCAGGATAGACAGCCCAGGACCATTCCTCTGCCGCTGTGGTAGGCCCCAGACAGGCTTCTGAGCCCACCCACACGCCGCAGTGACGTGGGTCTCCGGAACGGAGGACCACGAGGTGGTATTCCTAATGCATATCTGTCGGCCAGGAGGGCCAGCAGGTGGACGGAAAAAGACCCCTAAACGTGGCGTCTGTCCCATAAATACCCTCTCCCGGAATGCAACTCGGAGGACCACCTCCACCGAGTTGTCTCCGGGACAGAGGAGCACTCATACGCTTCAACACGTTGCATTTCCAACACTGGCCCATGGGGACAACGACATCCACCGGCGCAGTGTGAAACTACACGCAACTCAGCCAAGCTGGAACAGAGGTAAATCTAACTTCACCTAACAAGTAACCCACTAAATTTACCTATCAGTAGTAGATTAAAAATCTACCAGCGCTACATACATATAAACAAACATCATGTCAAATTAATCCATAGGATATTTTTTGTTACAATACATATAAACAAAAAAAAAAAAAACATGTCAAATTAATCCATAAAGTATCATAAAGTAAGAAAGCACACAAACTAAACAAACCTTACATCTTTCGGGCCACCATAACTTGACATTTAATAAAGGAAACATAATGAAAGCATAAACACATTCTGTGCAACAGGCCTGGACTCCTCCAATATCAGTCATAAGTCTATGGCAACTTCCTCAAAGTAGCCTCAAACTGTCCTTACCCTTATCTTCTACTCCTCACCCTTCCATCCCAGCCCTTTGCTCCCCTTTATCTCCTCTACCTTCACACCTATCCACTCAGTAAACCATCATATAGTTCATTGCTAGAGTCTATCCAGCGTGACCATATTTTACCAAACCTTTGGGGTGTACCTCTATGTTTATATGTTATTTTTTTCATTTAAGTATGCAATTAAGTTTCTCAATCCATTGTTTATGGGTTGGAGGAACAGCTGATGTCCATTTTTGTAGAATAACTTTACGTGCTAAATATAGGGATCTTATCCACATTATATGCACATGGTAATGATCCATCAGGTATTATACCCAATAGTGCAAGTTTAGGCGTTCCTATTATCTCAGTGGAGCATAAGGAGTTCAGGGTCGTAAATACTTTTTCCCAATAGCGATGAAGCTTTGGATATCGCCGGAGCATATGGATGAAAGAGCCGTTAAATAAAGAGCATCGCGGGCATAGTGGTGTTATATATTTTCCCCAAGCATAGAGTTTTTGTGGGGTATAATGAGCCCTATGTATGATTAAAAGCTGAGATAGCCTTTGAGAGGGCAAGAGAGATGTCTTAGGAAGTGTTTCCAGGGCACATGTCCAGTCCTCCTCATCTAGGGCCTCAATGTCTCCCATTGGGAAAAACAATTATTATATTTTTCAGCGTTCTCCATTATTTGTAGATTAGAATAAAGATCTCCTATTAATCCTCTTTTTGTACGGGCATGTTTTAGAGTGATCATACTGTAATTGAATTTTTTGAGCTTTGGATTTGTAATGCATGACGTATTTGAAGGTATTATTAAAAGTTTTTGTTCGTTAGTTGATAACGGTCTTTTAATATATTAATATATTTTAATATATTAAAAGAAAGTAAAACATCCCCTTTTTTTAATAATAGAAATGGTAGGCTACTATTAGTTGGACAAAAGAGTATTTTTTAAATTGAGATGCTATTATCTTTTGTATAGGGTCCTCCACGTTCACTACCTCCCAACCATGCCAATGTTGCATTTGTGATGCAATAAAGTATAATCTTGCATTAGGTGTCGCAATTCCCCCCTTATCAATAGGCTGTTGTAGTATTTCAAATCTAATTCTAGGTTTTCCTCCTCTGCACACAAAATCCCTAAAGACTGAGTCGATGGTTCTAAATAATCGTAGCGTCAGCCATATGGGGCAATTAGGTAGTACATACAACATCTGGGGCATCCACACCATCTTCACCAGATTCGCCCTCCCCACCATAGACAATGGAAATCTACTCCATGTTTTACTCAGTTGTCTAAATTTAGCAATAAGAGGAAGTATATTCCTATCTATTTATTCTGAGACATTCGGTGTAATTACCACTCCCAAGTATTTAAATGATGTAACCAGGGCCATCTGATGAGTCTGGCATGGGTGTCCCACATGCTCGGGGTCCACAAGCAGCACTACAGATTTGTCCCAGTTGATATTAAATCCCGAAGAAGATCCGTAAAAGTCTATCAAGGACATAACTGCAGATATGGATGGATCCGTATACCCCAGAAACACTAGAGCATCATCTGCATAGAGTGCTATATTATCTTCGCCTGTTGATCTACGAAATCCCACAATATTTGTTGACGAATGAATAGCCTCAGCCAATGGTTAGATGGCCAGAGCAAAAAGAAGCGGGAAAAGGGCACCCCTGCCTCGTCCCCCTGGTCAATGAAAAAGGGGCCGATAAACAACCATTCACCTGTACCCTTGCGCTTGGGGAGTCATATTGGAGTTGTATCTATCTAATAAATCTAGGACCAAACCCATATTGTTTTCGACAATTCCACAAATAGACCCACTCAATACTGTCAAATGTTTTAGTGGTCTAATATTATTTGCTGTAGATCTGTTTGGAATAAAGCCTGGTTGATCACAGTGGATTAATTTAGAAATGTATCTTGATAATCTAGTCGCCAATACCTTTGCCAGCAGCTTAATGTCTGACGTTAGCAAAGATATTAAACGGTATGAGTCAGGGTTGCTTGGGTCCTTTCAGGTTTCAATAGGACAATAATTACTGCTTCATTCATAGAGGGTAGTGAACCCACCTCCATGGCGTAATTAAAAACATTGAGCAGTTAAGGTAACAACACATTCCCATATTTTTTATATATTTCCCCTGGAAGACCATCTGGCCCTGTTGCTTTATTATTAGGTAGATTAACTGCTGTTTTTCTCAACTCATCCAATGTTAATGGGCCATCCAAAGCCTCCCTTTCTTCCTTTGAAATGTTTGGTAATTCAAAAGTGTCAAGGAATCTATTCAAGGACTCCTCCAAGTAGGATACCCTGCTCTTATATAATGCCTGATAATATTCCCTGAAAACTCCCAATATCTCTTGGGTAGTCTCAACCTTCTTGTCTGAAGATGATTGTATTTCAGTTATATGTGATGCCGGGCCGCTGGACTTTTACAATAGTTGCCAATAGATGTCCTGTCCCCTCTCCCTCCTCAAAGTATGGTTGTTGTAGAAAAAATCTTTTATTTTCTGCCTTCTTCTTAGCCACTGCTGCATATTGTAGTTGGCTATCAATCAGCTAGGGTTTTTTCCCATTGTCTGGATTGCTTCTTTATTTTTGAGATTTGCGTAATAAGGAGACCTCGAAGATACGCTTTCATTGCATTCCAATATATTAAGAGTGAGACTGAATTTCTATTTCTATTCTGATAAGTACCGCATTTATCGGCATATAACACGCACTGGCATATAACACGCACCCCAATTTAAGAGGGAAGTTTCAGGAAAAAACCCTTTTTTTTAACATAAACCACTTTGAAGCAAAATAATGGTCAGTGACCACCAATGCAGCCTAATCTGTGCCCATCTGCAGCCTCAATGCAGCCTAATCTGTGCCCATCTGCAGCTTCAGTGCAGCCTGATCTGTGCCCATCTGCAGCCTAATCTGTTCCCATCTGCAGCTTTAGTGCAGCCTGATCTTTGCCCATCTGCAGCTTGATCTGTGCCCATCTGCAGCCTGATCTGTGCCCATCTCCCCCATCAATGCAGTGTCATGGTTATGCAATAGTTTTCTCTGTCAGCTTACCTGTCTCCATGTGTTCATCTCTAGAGACCAGCTGCCTCTCACCTGACTGGTTTTATAACCTCTCCTCTAAGCATGGCCCCACCCCAGGCCCTATCAGGGAACCCTATATTAACCTGTGCACTGCAAGCCAGCAGTGCTGATCAACCATTGTGCTAGCTTTCGTGTGTACTTGCTGTGTTTCCTACGTCTGATTCCAGTTATCGACTTTGGCCTGTTCTTAACTATTTCTGTCTGCTCATGACCCTGACCTTTGGCGTGTCCCCGACCATCCCTGTTTGTCTGTGACCCTGAACATTGGCGTGAACTCTGTTGTCCTTGTCTGCTTGTGGCCCCGATCTTGGCTTGTCCCTTACTTTCCTTGTTGTTCCAGCCTGCTGCCTCCTTCCTCTTCTCCTGTAGTCTACTGTGAGCGTGAGCTGTGAGACCCTGTAGGCCGCGACCTGGAGCCAGACTGCAGCGCAGTCCATCCTTACCACTAGAGGCCCTGGTGAACACCTGCTGGCTCTTAGACTCCGCGCCCTGGGGAATCTATGCTCTAGCTCCCAGTGGGATCTGTCGGTGATCCAGTAGACCTTCTTCCTGAACCTCCCAGGGTTCAATCCACAGCAGTCAGTCCTAGGGTCCACTACCTAGCGGTGCACTTCTGACTCCTACAGAGTGCATCTGTCACCTAGCCTCAAGGTGACCTGACATGCAGCTCACCATCTCTACTCGCAGGAAATCACTGAGCCGTCGTCTGTTTACACAGTCCCACCTCTGCCATCGGCATTGGACCAGCTCCTGTGATAGACATTACACAGGTCCAATGCCGGTGGCGGAGGCGGGAATGTGTGTGTGATGTGCGAGCCGAGTGAGAACCGAGCGGAGAGCCGAGTGGAGAGGAGATGACGGCTCGGTGATTTCCAGCGGTACTTGTCCCTCTCTTTCCCCTCCAAGGTACGCTGTATACGTATAAGACGCACCCGCAATTTTCCCCCTATTTTCAGGGGAAAAAAGTGAGTGTTATACGCCAATAAATACGGTAATTAGTTCAGTCATAATTCCTTCAGATGAAGGAAAAAGTGGCAACCAATATGGGTTCACCTTCCATAGAGTGCATCCTAGAGTAGTCCTAAAAGAAAAAATTTATATTATAGGGCAATGATCTGAGATACCCCTAGCCTCATATTTAATATCACGAAGATATGGTAACATAGACTACGTTCCCAGCACTAAATCTATTCTGGAAAGAGTTTTATAACTACCTGAAAAGCAAGAAAATTGCTTCTTTGTTGGATTACACTGTCTCCAAAAATCTATCAATCCAAATTCAGTTATATATCTCGCAAAGGCCGTAGGCCTCAATGAAGTTTGCTTACTCGATGTGTTATATTTATCTATTGCGGAATCCATAAAGTTATTAAAATCACCAACCAATAGGCATGCACTATCCACTTTATCAGATATGAACTGAATATATTCTTTAAATGCTTCTGTTGAATATGGCGGAGGGATATATATATATATTTCCAATCACATATGCACGGTCTGATACTGTACACTATAAAAAAATAAATCAACCTTTACTGTCCTTCTTAATTTGTCTACATGTAAAATCCAATCCATTAGATATAAGTATAGACACTCCTCCAGCGTATGATGTATATGTAGAATCTTACTGAGTATTAAACTTGTTTTGTTTTAGATGTGTAGCGTCTCAGGACTTAAATGAGTCTCCTGAAGATATATTATCGAAGGTGTAAATCTTCCTAATGAAGTAATCCTGCACAAACAGGTTTACATGTAGAATAGTATTGCTTAAGGCCAAAGGGCTAGGGCAGCAGAAATCTCACAAGTAAAGTTGGAGAAAAGTAAAGGGATGGTGAACCCGCGCAGTGGACATAAAGACTTAATTGGTAAAGTTTGGAACTGCTGCCTCCCAACAGGCAGTCACCCTAAAATGGGGACAGCTGAGATATATTAGAAATGATAGAAGGGTTTGGCGCTGTTCCTATTTAGTTTCCTACCTCCATATAGGTTACTAGATTAAAATAAATTCTTAGGTGCACCGTGCATATATCAAATATTAAATACAAATTAACAATATGAATTCCCAAGTATACCGTGCATGTGTCAATTAAATATTCTGTTGCAATATTGTGCAATCATAGATGATACATAGACATAACTTAAATGCTTACATAGTAATATTGCTAGGGAGGGAAGAAAGGGGGGGGGGAGGGGGGGAGGGAGGAGGAAAGGGGGGGGGGGGAAGGGAGAAGGGAGTGGGTTAGGGAGGTGGGGAGGGGTGTAGGAAATCTGTTCCTAAGGAAAATTACAATAACAAAATAAAGTGCAAATGTGCTGGTGCAATCCAAAAGGCAACAGTGACAAGATAAAAGTGCAAACGTGCTTCAAAATTCTTTAGTAAGTCTCTTGTGTCATATTCTTGTGCTGTGGTGATAATCCTTCACTTATAATATCTCTTTGCTCTAAAAGTGCAGCCACTCACCAGATCACTTCACCCCTGCGGGGGTAGTAGGCAGTTACAGTTTTATCGCCACTGTACAGCGATCGCTGGCGGGCTCAGGATCGTGGTATATCATATATAAAAAGAGAGGGAGTGCCCATAGCGTAAAATTGCTTTAAAAAAGTTTTATTACACAAAATGAAAGGGTACTCACACTTTTACGGTAAAAATCAAGCGAAATGGTAAGAACGTCAAAACCGTCATTAATATCCTTCAGCGCTGGTACAGGAGGTGATGTTTGGGAAGCACAGATTAGGCCTAATCTGTGCTTCCCAAACATCACCTCCTGTACCAGCGCTGAAGGATATTAATGACGGTTTTGACGTTCTTACCATTTCGCTTGATTTTTACCGTAAAAGTGTGAGTACCCTTTCATTTTGTGTAATAAAACTTTTTTAAAGCAATTTTACGCTATGGGCACTCCCTCTCTTTTTATATATGATATACCACGATCCTGAGCCCGCCAGCGATCGCTGTACAGTGGCGATAAAACTGTAACTGCCTACTACCCCCGCAGGGGTGAAGTGATCTGGTGAGTGGCTGCACTTTTAGAGCAAAGAGATATTATAAGTGAAGGATTATCACCACAGCACAAGAATATGACACAAGAGACTTACTAAAGAATTTTGAAGCACGTTTGCACTTTTATCTTGTCACTGTTGCCTTTTGGATTGCACCAGCACATTTGCACTTTATTTTGTTATTGTAATTTTCCTTAGGAACAGATTTCCTACACCCCTCCCCACCTCCCTAACCCACTCCCTTCTCCCTTCCCCCCCCCCCTTTCCTCCTCCCTCCCCCCCTCCCCCCCCCCTTTCTTCCCTCCCTAGCAATATTACTATGTAAGCATTTAAGTTATGTCTATGTATCATCTATGATTGCACAATATTGCAACAGAATATTTAATTGACACATGCACGGTATACTTGGGAATTCATATTGTTAATTTGTATTTAATATTTGATATATGCACGGTGCACCTAAGAATTTATTTTAATCTAGTAACCTATATGGAGGTAGGAAACTAAATAGGAACAGCGCCAAACCCTTCTATCATTTCTAAAGTTGGAGAAAAGGCAACAAAGCAAAAGGAGCACAACAAAAGCGCACAAAGTTCAAGGATATGTTAAAACCATTTAATAATTGTGAGTGTTATACACCGATAAATACGGTAATTAGTTCAGTCATAATTCCTGTGTTTCTGTGTCCTTATGGGACTTCAATAATATGGATGCCATGTAAACATACAAAACCTATACTAGGGGACTAGATCGCCCACTGGCTTGATGAAAAACAACATGATGGAAAAAAAAAGGATGATAAAATGTTAAGAAAGGAAGGAAACCTCTCCAAACCATACATCAGCTAACGCTGAGGTGGTTTGTTAGGCTACAGTACCCCATAACTTGTGACCAGTCAAGGAGGGGAACTGGTGCTGGACCGTCAGGGACAGGTGGATGGTGCGGCAACTGCCGGTCAGGCTCCGGATGCTAGTGGCGCCGATGTACTTACACAAAATTGGAAATTCTGCCACGATTCCTAAAAGCTTAGGGGGAATGGGGAGTGTATAAGGGTAGGTGGTTGGTTGGTCATCATATCCTCCATGTTTCCCTCCTTGTTGGGCGCCAAGCAAGGTTCACATGAGAGGCCTACCCCAGGGTGGGTTCTTCTGGGCTATGCTAGGCACCTTGTACAGGGTCACTTTACTACTAGGGATGAGCCGAACACCCCCCGGTTCGGTTCGCACCAGAACCCGCGAACGGACCGCAAGTTCGCACGAACGTTAGAACCCCATTGACGTCTATGGGACTCGAACGTTCGAAATCAAAAGTGCTCATTTTAAAGGCTAATTTGCATGGTATTGTCCTAAAAAGGGTGTGGGGACCCGGGTCCTACCCCAGGGGACATGTATCAATGCAAAAAAAACTTTTAAAAACGGCCGTTTTTTCGGGAGCAGTGATTTTAATGATGCTTAAAGTAAAAAAAAAAAAAAGTGAAATATTCCTTTAAATATCGTACCTGGGGGGTGTCTATAGTATGCCTGTAAAGTGACGCGTGTTTCCCATGTTTAGAACAGTCCCTGCACCAAATGTCATTTTTAAAGGAAAAAATCTCATTTAAAACTGCTTGCGGGTTTAATGTCATGTCGGGTCCTGGCAATATGGATGAAAATCAGTGAGACAAACGGCATGGGTACCCCCCAGTCCATTACCAGGCCCTTTGGGTCTTGTATGGATATTAAGGGGAACCCCGCACCCAAATTAAAATAAGGAAAGGTCCCTATATACTCTGAACAGCAGTATACAGGCGGTGCAAACAAGACAGGGACTGTAGGTTTGTTGTTAAGTAGAATCTGTTTGTAATTTTGAACATTTTTAACGTGTTTAGCTCCAGCCAAAAAATCTTTTCTAAGCTTTTTGGAAAACATAGGGAAGGGTTATCACCCCTGTGACATTTGTTTTGCGTCTTTCCTCCTCTTCAGAAGATTTCACCTCACTTTTTTGTCCCAATGAAAAATGTTTTTTGAAAATTTGGGTTTTTTTGTGGAACAAGGATTGGAAAGCATCAGTGGAAAGGAGAAATTGTTTTCCCATATTAACTCTTACATGAGAGAATTTCCCTTCCTAGGGGTAGATTTCATCTCACTTCCTGTTGTCTCCTTCCGTTTGCAAGTAGGAGTCGTTTGTAAGTTAGATGTTTGAAAGTAGGGTCCTGCCCTATATACTCAGCAGAAATTTGGGCCTTAGGTGTTGCTGTGGCCAAAACACTGTAAGCCCTCACAGGGCCCTGCTGTGAAATATTAGATCAAGAATTGTAATTACATGCCCCTGTTGAACAGGAGCTGAAAAATTAGGCCTTAGGCACTGGTGCTGGTGCCACAACACTGCAACCCCTCACAGACACTCTAGTTGGAACGCAGGAACGAGCCCTGCTGCAAAGTATTGCATCAAAAATTGTAATTACACGCCCCTGTTAGACAGGGGCAGAAAAATTGGGCCTTAGGCACTGGTGCTGGTGCCACAACACTGCAACCCCTCACAGACACTCTAGTTGGAACGCAGGAACGAACCCTGCTGCAAAGTATTGCATCAAAAATTGTAATTACACGCCCCTGTTAGACAGGGGCAGAAAAATTGGGCCTTAGGCACTGGTGCTGGTGCCACAACACTGCAACCCCTCACAGACACTCTAGTTGGAACGCAGGAACGAGCCCTGCTGCAAAGTATTGCATCAAAAATTGTAATTACACGCCCCTGTTAGACAGGGGCAGAAAAATTGGGCCTTAGGCACTGGTGCTGGTGCCACAACACTGCAACCCCTCACAGACACTCTAGTTGGAATGCAGGAACGAGCCCTGCTGCAAAGTATTACATCAAAAATTGTAATTACACGCCCCTGTTATACAGGGGCTGAAAAATTGTGCCTTAGGCACTGGTGGTGGCGCCCAGAACCAAAAATGTTCTTACAAGCTATCAGCGTGATGATTGAGGAGGAAGAGGATAATTACTCAGGGATAGTCACTCAGCATCAGCATAGGCAGTCTTTGAAGGGATCTGAAAAAAATTATTCAGTTACATCAGCATCAGGTGCTTGGTAGCTGGTGGTGATCCAAGACTGATTCATTTTTATGAAGGTCAGCCGATCGACCGAGTCAGTGGACAGACGCACCCTGTGATCGGTTACCACGCCTCCAGCAGCACTGAATGTGCGTTCCGAAAGAACGCTGGATGCAGGACAGGCCAGTAGCTCAATTGCATACTGTGCAAGCTCTGGCCAGTGATCCATCCTCAAGACCCAGTAACCCAGAGGATTTTCGGTGGGAAAGGTGTCCAAGTCTGATCTTGCCCCTAGGTATTCCTGCACCATGTAAAACAGACGCTGGCGATGGTTGCTGGAACCGATCATACCTTGGGGCTGCGGACCAAAAAATTGTCTGAACGCATCGGTCAGACGGCCACCTTCTCCACCGCTCCTTCTTTGACTGACCGAAGCCTCAGCAACACGTTGTCCAGAAACAGGAGTTTGTAACCTCCCAGTCTCTGGGAACGCGTTGCACAGACCTTTCTGCAAGGCCTCCCGAAGATGTTTCATCCTCTGCTCCCTCTGCGATGGCAAGATAAGGTCCGCAACCTTACCCTTGTAACGTGGATCAAGGAGGGTTGCCAGCCAGTATTGGTCCTTCTCCTTGATACCACGAATACGAGGATCCTTACGCAGGCTTTGCAGGATCAGGGAGGCCATGCAGCGTAGGTTTGCTGAGGCATTCGGTCCGGAGTCCTCTGGGTCACTAAGGACAACAACGTCCGCAGCCACCTCCTCCCAGCCACGTACAAGTCCATGTGTTCCTTGGGACTGATCCCTTAAAGACTGCTGATGCTGAGTGCCAGGCTCCACCTCCATACTGACACAATCTTCCTCCTCCTCCTCCTCGTCCTCTTCCTGTGTGATCGGCGGGCACGCAGGAACACTGTCTGGATAAAGGGGGCCTTGAGAGCTAAGGAAGTCCTCCTCTTCCTGCCTCTGTTCTGCCTCAAGTGCCCTGTCCATTATTCCACGCAGCGTGTGCTCCAACAGGTGGACAAGGGGGACAGTGTCACTGATGCATGCACTGTCAGTGCTCACCATCCTCGTGGCCTCCTCGAATGGTGACAGGACAGTGCATGCATCCCTGATCATGGCCCACTGGCGTGGGGAAAAAAAACCAAGGTCCCCTGACCCTGTCCTGGTGCCATAGTCGCACAGGTACTCATTTATGGCCCTCTGCTGCGTGTGCAGCCGCTGCAGCATGGCCAATGTCGAGTTCCACCTGGTGGGCATGTCACAGATTAGGCGGTTCTTGGGCAGGTTAAACTCCTTTTGGAGGTCCGTCAGCCGAGCACTGGCATTATATGACCGGCGGAAATGCACACAGACTTTCCTGGCCTGCCTCAGGACATCCTGTAAGCCCGGGTACCTGCCCAAGAACCGCTGCACCACCAAGTTAAGGACGTGAGCCAAACAGGGCACATGGGTCAGTTGTCCCTGTCGGAGGGCAGAGAGGAGGTTGGTGCCATTGTCGCAAACCACCATTCCTGCCTTAAGTTGGCGTGGCGTCAACCACCTCTGAACCTGCCCCTGCAGAGCTGACAGAACCTCTGCCCCAGTGTGGCTCCTGTCCCCCAAGCACACCAGCTCAAGCACCGCATGGCATCTTTTGGCCTGCGTACTTGCGTAGCCCCTTGAACGCCTACGGAGCACCGCTGGTTCCGAGGAAGAGGCCATGGAGGAAGAAGAAGAGGAGGGGGTGGAGGAGAGAGGTGTGTCACAATCAGCATTTTGGAGGCGTGGTGGCGGAACAACCTCCAACACTACTGCACCTTGTCCTGCATCCTTCCCAGCTGCCAGCAGAGTCACCCAATGCGCCGTGAAACTTAAGTAACGTCCCTGTCCATGCCTGCTGGACCATGAGTCAGCGGTAATATGCACCTTACCGCTGACCGCCCTGTCCAGCGAGGCATGGACATTGCCTTCCACATGCCGGTAGAGAGCTGGAATCGCCTTCCGTGAGAAAAAGTGGCGTTTGGGTACCTGCCACTGAGGAACCGCACATTCCACAAACTCACGGAAGGGGGCAGAGTCTACCAACTGAAAAGGCAGCAGTTGAAGTGCTAGCAATTTTGCCAAGCTAGCATTCAACCGCTGGGCATGTGGATGGCTGGGAGCAAACTTCTTTCGGCGGTGCAGCAGCTGGGGCAGGGAAATTTGCCTGGTACAATCTGGCGTCGGTGTACCAAAAGCAGATTGCCCACAAGTACTTGGCTGTGACACACCTAATTCTACACCTTCATTCCTCTCACTGCAGGTCTCAGAGAGGACTGAAGGTCTAGTGGGGTTGGAAATCTCAGCTGATGAGGAGCAAGGAGAGATCCTCTTTGTTCTTTGGTGTGGGTCTTTTAGATATGCTTGCCAACGAACTGCATGGCAGGTCAACATATGTCTGGTCAAGCATGTGGTACCCAAGCGGGAGATGTTTTGGCCACGCGAGATACGCTTTAGACATATGTTGCAAATAGCAGCGGTGCGATCTGATGCACTCGTCTCAAAAAAGGCCCACACCAAAGAACTTTTTGAATAACGCGCAGAGACTGCAGCGCCCTGCACATGTGGAGCTTTGGGGTGTGATGCAGTCAATGTGCTGCCCTTAGGCTGGCCCCTGGAGGGCATCCTGCCTCGTTGGTGATGTGCCGCCTCCTCCTCCTCCTCCTCCTCCTCTCTCCTATCAGGCACCCACGTTGAGTCAGTGACCTCATCATCCCCTCCCTCCTCATCACTGGAGCAAACCTGGCAGTATGCTGCAGCAGGGGGAGCATGACTGCCAGATTGCTGTCCTTCTTGGGCACCCCCTCTGTCCGTGCTAATGTTACTGCCTTCATCGAGCTCAGTATCATCATCAGAGCCTTCCAAACGCTGGGCATCCTCCTGGAGCATGTACCCAACACTGTGGTCAAACAGTTCGAGGGAATCCTCATGAGGACATGGTGGAGCTAGGGAAGGAGTCACTGATGACATTGAGCTGAGGGAAGAGGCCGCTGCTTTGCCAGACAAAGCACCCTGGGCATGGGTGAGAGAGGATGAGGAGGATGAGGACGGCTTGGTCATCCACTCGACCAAGTTTTCTGCATGTTGCGGCTCAACACGGCCAGCTGCCGAAAAAAAGGCCAAGCGTGTCCCATGGCCACGTGCTGATGAGGATGCACCGTCTCCACGACCAGCACTAGACACAGAGCCTGCTTGCCCTCTCTTATTGGCTTGTGACTGTCTGCCTCTCCTTCTTGGCCTTCCAGACATACTAATGGCCTGTAGCTGCACTAAGCTGGGATAGAACACCTGTAATTTTCTTCAGGTAGCTTTATATACTGTAACCAGACAAGCCTGCCTGTCAGTAGGAAGATAACAGGAACGGATCTAGCTGAACACTGTGAGCAGGACGCACTGCACTAAATGTAAATAGCAGGAACGGATCTAGCTGAACACTGTGAGCAGGACGCACTGACTGCACTAAATGTAAATAGCAGGAACGGATCTAGCTGAACACTGTGAGCAGGACGCACTGCACTAAATGTAAATAGCAGGAACAGATCTAGCTGAACACTGTGAGCAGGACGCACTGCACTAAATGTAAATAGCAGGAACGGATCTAGCTGAACACTGTGAGCAGGACGCACTGACTGCACTAAATGTAAATAGCAGGAACAGATCTAGCTGAACACTGTGAGCAGGACGCACTGCACTAAATGTAAATAGCAGGAACGGATCTAGCTGAACACTGTGAGCAGGACGCACTGACTGCACTAAATGTAAATAGCAGGAACAGATCTAGCTGAACACTGTGAGCAGGACGCACTGCACTAAATGTAAATAGCAGGAACAGATCTAGCTGAACACTGTGAGCAGGACGCACTGCACTAAATGTAAATAGCAGGAACGGATCTAGCTGAACACTGTGAGCAGGACGCACTGACTGCACTAAATGTAAATAGCGGGAACAGATCTAGCTGAACACTGTGAGCAGGACGCACTGCACTAAATGTAAATAGCAGGAACAGATCTAGCTGAACACTGTGAGCAGGACGCACTGCACTAAATGTAAATAGCAGGAACGGATCTAGCTGAACACTGTGAGCAGGACACACTGCACTAAATGTAAATAGCAGGAACGGATCTAGCTGAACACTGTGAGCAGGACGCACTGCACTAAATGTAAATAGCAGGAACGGATCTAGCTGAACACTGTGAGCAGGACGCACTGCACTAAATGTAAATAGCAGGAACGGATCTAGCTGAACACTGTGAGCAGGACGCACTGACTGCACTAAATGTAAATAGCAGGAACGGATCTAGCTGAACACTGTGAGCAGGACGCACTGCACTAAATGTAAATAGCAGGAACGGATCTAGCTGAACACTGTGAGCAGGACGCACTGCACTAAATGTAAATAGCAGGAACGGATCTAGCTGAACACTGTGAGCAGGACGCACTGACTGCACTAAATGTAAATAGCAGGAACGGATCTAGCTGAACACTGTGAGCAGGACGCACTGACTGCACTAAATGTAAATAGCAGGAACGGATCTAGCTGAACACTGTGAGCAGGACGCACTGACTGCACTAAATGTAAATAGCAGGAACGGATCTAGCTGAACACTGTGAGCAGGACGCACTGCACTAAATGTAAATAGCAGGAACAGATCTAGCTGAACACTGTGAGCAGGACGCACTGACTGCACTAAATGTAAATAGCAGGAACAGATCTAGCTGAACACTGTGAGCAGGACGCACTGCACTAAATGTAAATAGCAGGAACGGATCTAGCTGAACACTGTGAGCAGGACGCACTGCACTAAATGTAAAGAGCAGGAACAGATCTAGCTGAACACTGTGAGCAGGACGCACTGCACTAAATGTAAAGAGCAGGAACAGATCTAGCCTAATCTAGCTCTCAAATCAAATGACACTGTCTGTCTCTCTCTCTATCAGCACACCGGAACACACTACACAGGGCCGCCGTGCAGGCGGCCTTATATAGTGTGGGGCGTGTACTAAATCCCCTGAGCCATAATTGGCCAAAGCCACCCTGGCTTTGGCCAATTACAGCTCTCTCTACTGACGGCGCTGTGATTGGCCAAGCATGCGGGTCATAGTGCATGCTTGGCCAATCATCAGCCAGCAATGCACTGCGATGCCGCAGTGAATTATGGGCCGTGACGCGCCACACGAATTTGGCGCGAACGGCCCATAACGTTCGCAATTCGACGGACGGTCGAACAGCCGATGTTCGAGTCGAACATGGGTTCGACTCGAACACGAAGCTCATCCCTATTTACTACACATGGGTTGTCTTCATCAATGCCCCGTAAAAAGGCTGAGGCTGCCTGAAAAGCGCCTGTAAACTGCCTCTTCTGCTGAGGGCGTGGCCTGGAGAGTGATGGGGTAGGACGTGTTTAGTGAGAGCTCCGCTTGCCCATACTTTTGCAACACAATCCTGCTGAAATCCGGGCGATCCTAACCTGACCGCAGTGATCAGCAAGCCTGTTCTGTTCCCTGAATGGCCATCGAGGTAATCTAGCCTTTTGGAGCGCCATCCTCGGCCGCGATCGCCGGATCTCCCCGCCCGGGGACTGCCTGTAGGACAGACCACGGCTTCGGCCTAGTCCATGGAGCGGCGGCCATCTTGCTGCACCCGGCGGCGGCCCTGACACAATTTCTGGCCACATCCTGCTCCCCAGAGACCCCTGATTAGCTGCTCTGGCCACCGGACCACCTGTGGACACTGCCACAGCAACTTTAAGCCCTGTAGCAGCTTGCTGGAAGGACTGAGGCCCTGACCTGCTGCCTGGAGTGGCGGCCATCTTGCTACACCCGGCGGCAGCTTCTATTCATTTCCCAGCCACAGCTTGCTCCCTGGAAGCCCCTGGTTACCTGCCCTGGCCACCGGACTACCTGTGGGCACTGCCACAGCATTTCTGCACCCTGTAGCTGCTGGTTGGAGGGTCTGGGGCCCCGTCCTGGTCTCTGGGGCAGCGGCCATTTTGCTGCACCTAGGATCACCTCCACCCCTGGAACTCACTTGTGGAAGATTCTTTAAGCAGCATCAGCAGCAGGTCTTTAAGCCGACGGATTCTTCACATGCACCGCCGATCATCACGGCCAGCCAGAGGAAGGGGTAAGCAGTTGAAATTTCCCCCCGAACTGGCTGATGTCCTGGCTGCTATAGGAAACTGCCAAGCCTCCCTTACTACCCTTACCTCCAAGGTAGATGCTGTACAATTAGATGTTGGTCTAATAAGGCTGGACATGGATAAAATTAGGGGCAGACTTTCTGTTGCGGAACAGCGCCTGGGGCAAGTGGAGGACACTGTAGAGTCTCATGGAACAGACTTAAGGGCCCTGCAAACCAAAATTAGAGCACTAGAATATAAATCCGAAGATGCGGAAAACCGTAATAGGAGGAACAACCTCCGTATTGTAGGTCTGGCGGAGGGAGCTGAGGGGAAATGTCCGACGGAGTTTATTGAAGGCCTACTACGTTCCCTCCTACCAGGGGCTCAATTTTCACCTTTCTATGCGGTGGAGCGGGCTCACCGGATCCCTCCCAAGCCGGGCCCTCCTGGAGCACCGCCACGCACATTTATCCTAAAGTTTCTGAACTTTCGTGACAGGGATGAGGTGCTCCGGGCTGCTAGAGTACAGGGAGAAATACGCCATCAAAATAACAAGCTACTTATCTTCCCTGACTACTCTGTTGAAACTCAAAAGCTCAGATGCTCCTTTGACCAGGTGAAGGCTGCCATGCGTCTTAAGGGCATTCGATACAGTGTTCTGTTTCCAGCACGATTGAGGGTCCAAGACGGGGAAACCACCAGATTTTTTACTTCCCCCAGGGATGCTAACGCATGGCTGGAATCATTGCCCCCCAACCGTTAAACGCTGCAACATGCTCTTCTGTACTTCTGCTCTGAATAATGGCCGCTGATTGTTTAAATCTCAACAGGGGACTTAACCTTGCACCCGTTGTGCCTTTTGTATTCCCTGTCGGTATACAAATAAGTGTTGTGCCCCTGGCTATGCCAGGTGATATCTACTCTCAAGCTTGCCACTGTTTGAATCTACTGTGGGATAACCTTTTTTGTTCTTTACAAGATGCTCCTGAGATGTTGGGATTTTTAGAGATGAAGATTGCCTATGATATACTGATTTACTGCAGCAATGTCCTGTTTGGCTCTCTTGGAAGCTCAGATTTCAGTGATGACCTTAATCCCTGAAGGAGGGTCACTGGCGGACTCTAGTGATCATTACACGTATTGCAGGTTCACTTCTCCCTCTTCTCTCACTTGCAAGAGATATGCACCCTTCATTATGAATGCCAAGGCTGGAATTCCACTCTGGGAGACAATCAATTGCCAACCGCATTAGAAGGAGACAGCACTTTGCCAGATTGACTGCCTAGAGTTTGACATACCCTGTCTTCCTGGGCTACAGAATGGTCTTCCTCATTTATCCTAAACAGAGAACATATTCTATTTTATTCTTTTATTTTTTATTTTTTCTATTCTTCATGTGCTGCTAGTTTAATCCACACATCTGCTCACCCACATTGGTCCGAAATGAGAAGGTCCGAAATAACCTTTGTTGGTTGGAACGCTATTTTTCTCCTAACTCCTAATGGCGGCGGAGTCTCTCGTCACCTTACGTGGACAATCCTCTCCACTAAGGGTCTACACCCACTGGTTCACGCTCCCTGAACTTGGGG
This sequence comes from Lithobates septentrionalis, assembly GCA_037952835.1. NCBI lineage: Eukaryota > Metazoa > Chordata > Amphibia > Anura > Ranidae > Lithobates > Lithobates septentrionalis. The sequence goes on along the minus strand of JBBDGP010002613.1, from coordinate 199,892 downwards.
TTTTATTTTTCTTTGTTGATGTTTGGGGAACAAGGCATTCCTAGGTTGGGGTGGGGGATGCGGGGTGGGGGGCGGGGTTTAATGCTGGGTTTGTGTTTGTTAACACTATTTTGTTGTTTCAGGTGCTTTAGATATGACACATGTTTGAACAGAACCATTTACACAGTGCTATGTAGAATAATATATGTGTGGCTGGACTGGGATGCTACCAGTCTGGTATGTTACATAAACGCATATCCATTATACCTCATACTCCATGGCTGAGTTAAAGGTAATTTCATGGAATGTTCGGGGGCTTAATACTGCTGTTAAGCGTTCCCTGGTGTTTCGTTTCCTTCGCTCCCACAATCCGCAGATCTGTATTCTCCAGGAGACACATCTGCCGCAAAACAAAACGGTATGCCTTAGGAAAGCCTTATCATTCCACCTTTTCCACCTATGCCCAAGTGGTTAGCATCCTGGTCCACAAGACATTACCGTTTAGGCTAATTGAGGTTAAAACCGATAAAGAAGGGAGATTTGTCGTTATACATGCTAATATATTTGATAAGAATGTGGTACTAGTTGGGCTTTATGTTCCTCCGCCAGCATCTGGCAGGGTCCTTCACGAGATCATGCAAATAGCGGTGCAATTTGATACCGCATTGGTATACCTTATGGGGGACTTTAACATGGTTCCACTTGTGGAACTGGATCGGCTGCAATCCTCGGCTCGGGACACTCCGGACCTCAGGCAGTGGGCAGAAACCTTTGCCCTCACTGACGTCTGGAGGCACTTGTACCCGACATTGAAAGTTTTCACTTGCCATTCAGCCACACACAAAACGCTATCTAGAATTGATCTTGTCTATGCTTCAGGCCCTGCAATACAATATGTACATGACCTATCTGTGCTTCCCAGGGGAATTTCTGATGACGCACCATTGTGCTTGACACTGACGCTGTCTGTCCCACCAGGGACTCGCCTGTGGCGTTTATCCAGGTTTTGGGCTAATGATGAGAGACTGTTGGAACCCCTAACGGCCTCTATCTGCAATTTCTGGACGGATAATGCTGAATCAGCTGCCCCTTCTGTTGTATGGGACTCATTTAAAGCTTGGATACGTGGGGAGTATGGGCATAGTATCACTCGGCTCAAGCGTGACTCTACTCGTTCCATGGATGAGCTGGAGGCACTGGCGGGCAGGTTGGAGGCTGAATACGTTTCTGCTCCTGGGGAGGACCGGTATAGGGCGTGGAAAAAGGCTCTGCGTGACCTATCCACTACTAGGATGGCCCAGACAGACAAAGCTTTGTTATACTCCGCTCAATGTGTGTTCGAGCATGGTGGTAAAAATGGGAAGCTTCTTGCGTGGTTGGCTAAAGGAAATATTCCTTCAACCCCCATAGGCTCCATTAGAGATAATACTGATCAGATCCTTACTGCCCCTGCTAATATTAATGACCGTTTTCGAGAATACTTTCAGGAGGTTTACTCCTCTAGAGATGTTGCAACGGATTCATCCATGTCCTCTTTTTTTGACTCCCTGTCTATCCCTGTTTTGTCTGAGGAAGCAAGGGAGGGGCTGGAGGCTGACATCACACTGGAGGAGATACAGGTTGCCATGGGACATATCAAGGGAGGGAAGGCCCCGGGTGCAGATGGGCTACCATCTGAATTTTATTCCAATTTTTCTGAACTACTGGCCCCTAAGTTGAATTCACTGCTTTCTAAATTTGCAAATCTGCCAGCCCTACCTGACTCAATGAATGAGGCGGTTATTGTACTGGTTCCTAAACCAGGAAAAGACCCTCTTGATCGTACAGGCCCATCTCGTTGCTAAATGTTGATGCCAAGATCTTTGCTAAGGTCTTGGCCACCCGACTATCCCATGTAATAGAAGACCTAGTGGGTATAGACCAGACGGGATTTATGCCAGGCAAGGGCACAGATATTAATATTAGGCGCCTATTCCTTAACTTAGCAACATCGCATGACAACACGGGGTCCAGGGTTATTGCCAGTTTAGATGCTGAGAAGGCTTTCGACTCTGTTGAATGGAAATTTTTATGGGAAACTTTGCGTAGATTTGGATTCGGTCCCAATTTTATTCACGGAGTACGATTGCTGTACCGATCCCCCCGGGCACGGGTTCGCACCAACAACTGGGTCTCAGACTCCTTTGCTCTGTTTCGTGGTACGAGGCAGGGATGCCCGCTCTCCCCCAGCCTGTTCACCCTGGCGCTGGAGCTTCTGGCAATTGCCATTAGGAGTGCACCGGATGTTCTGGGCCTACGGGTGGGTATAATGGAAGAGCGCCTCTCTCTCTATGCCAACGACGCATTATTGTACCTTAATGATGCTGGGCCCTCTCTTCAGGCTGCGTTGCGTATTTTTGACAGTTTTGGTGGACTCTCGGGAGTTAAGATAAACTGGACCAAATCAGTCCTATTTTTTATAGATGATGGAGTTAACCCTGGACCCCTCTCCTCCCCACTACAAAGGGTTAGGGAATTTAAATATCTTGGAGTTGTGATCACTAGGAATCTCTCTGATTTTATTGTAAAAAACCTGACCCCTGTCCTGAACACCCTACGTTCGAAATGTGCTGCCTGGGAGAATCTTCTTCTGAATCTTCTGGGTCGCATTAGTCTCCTTAAAATGATGATACTGCCCAAATTTAACTACCTGTTTAGAAATTGCCCAGTCTGGGTCCCCGCCTCGTTTTTTAGAGAGATTGACCGTATAGTGGGTTCCTTTATTTGGTCGGGGAGAAACCCTAGGTTGGCACGTACTACATTATGTTTACCTGCAGATTTGGACTTGCCCTCCCAAATTTTCAGATATATTTTTGGGCAGCCATGTTGGTGACGGTACACTGGTGGTTCCAGGGTTCTAGATCTAATGTGGCAACCTGTCTCGAGGGAAATATTCTAGGTTCCCTGACGGACCTTCGGAATTTTCCCTATAGAGGACCCAAGGCATATTGTGAGGTCCCTTGGCCTATTAGAGCAACTTGGTGGGTGTGGGAAGCGGCTAGGCGCAGACACTTGGGACCTGGCCAGTTGTCTCCAGCTCATCCCCTATGGGGGAACCCACGACTTAAACACTTCCGTATGTTACCGGACCCACAGGTGTGGGCCAGATATGGTGTAACCTTGTTGGAACACATAATGTCTGGGGGTCAACTGCTCTCCTTGCATGAGCTTACGGCTAAATTTGGACTGCCCCGTTGGATGGGGTTCCGGTACCTACAGCTGAGACATGCGGCCAGGGCTCAGTTCCCGCAAACTCCCCTCTTACAGACGGACCCCATCGAAGATCTCCTAGCTCCTGGTGACTTGTCTAAACCCCTATCTTCTCTATATAATGCATTGTTGGGAAGAGATTCCCCTAAGATTAATGAATTATGGGAAAGATGGCGGGCTGATATCCCGTCGCTGGATAAGGAGGGATGGGAGGACTGTCTAGAGCAGTGGTTCTCAACTCCAGTCCTCGGGACCCACCAACAGGCCAGATTTTAAGTATTACCTTGGGGAGTTGCAGACTAGAATACTGCAATCACTGAGCAGCAAGTGATATCACCTGTGACGTATTTCAGCTATCTTGCAAACCTGGCCTGTTGGTGGGTCCTGAGGACTGGAGTTGAGAACCACTGGTCTAGAGTATGGCCCGAAATTAGTGATAGCATCCAAGGACAAACTGATTCAAGTTAAATTTATACATAGGGTCTACTATACCCCGCAGAGACTCCATCGCATATTTCCTGACAGAGACCCCATGTGTCCTAAATGTAAAGTCCATATAGGCACATATATACATATGTTCTGGGAGTGCCCAGTTGTTGCACTATTTTGGACTAAAATCGTAGGTGAAATCAACTCCAGATTGCAGACCTCTATCCCGCTCTTGCCGGCCATGGCGTTGCTGGGGATACATGATGATGAGCAGAGGCCATATCATCTTAAATTACTGATTTCCTTCCTTCTTTTCTATGCCAAAAAAGAAATACTCATGAAATGGATAGATTCTTCCCCTCCATCCTTCTCAGCCTGGGAGGCACAGATCGAAGCAGTAATCCCCATGTATAAAATGACATATATAAACCGTGGCTGTCCGTGGAAATTTGAAAAAGTTTGGGCTCAGTGGATGGCCTCGTAGAGAAACATCCTGTTCACTACGTTCATTGCCCCAATAGGGAAGGGATTTTGGAGGGTGGACGGTACTTGTAGAGAATGGTACTATTAACCTTACGTATTGCTTGTGGGTTTTGCATATTATTTTCCATATCCTCACATATGTACTCTACGTATGTAATGTATTGTACTCTGTTGAATGGTATTCTGTAACTCTGATTGTCTATTACAATAATAAAGCACCACTGTTTTTGTTAAAAAAAAACTGCCTCTTCTGCTACCTTGGTGTGAAAGCCCGAGTGCTTTCACACTGGGGCGGTGCGCTTGCAGGACAGGAAAAAAAGTCCTGCAAGCCGCATCGTTGTGGCAGTGCGGGAGCGCTGTATTTAGCGCTCCTAAACTGCCCCTGTCATTGAAATCAATGGCCAGCGCTGCCGAAGCGCCTGCAAAGCACTGTGCTTTGTGGGCACTTTTAACCATTTTTCGGCCGATAGCGGGGGTTAAAAGTGCCCCGTTAGCAGCCGAAAAAGCGCAGCTAAAGCTACGGTAAAGCGCTGCTAAAATTAGCGGTGCTTTACCACTAACGTGGCCAGTGCCTCAGTGTGAAAGTGCCCTTAAAAAGTATGCAGGGCTTTTAAAAGTCCATTCAAATGGAGTTCACAATTCCTAGGGAGCATCCAAAGTGTGCAACAGAAATAGATCTGCAGGCGAAATGACAATCCTCCACCAACACCACAGCAAACCGGGCCTCTTTAAACACAATTACACCCCTAAGTTTAATTTGCTATAAAAATAGCCAAATCATTTTAAAACTAATAATTTAGTTTAAAAACTATAGTTAAGAAACATAATTTTTCTAATAATCATCAGTGAGAAGGAAGGGAACAAAAGACTTTAGCTAATATTACTAAAGGCATTACCATCCCACTCGATGTTAAGGCCATAATAAGGTCTATAGGATCTTATGGAATAAATTCACCAGGTTTCGAGTAGGTAGAGGTAACCAGTTTGTCATCATGTACTCCAATCTTCAGGTCAAGAAAATTAATTTCTACATTACTGGCCTCATGTTGAAGAACTATACCTCTATCATTCATATTAAGCTCCTCCATAAAGGTATTAGGAGAGTGCAAATCCTCCAAAGGAGGAAGACGTCATCTATCTAACTCCTCCACAGTTCCAGTTTGTACATGATGACAAACTGGTCACCTCTACCTTCTTTAAGGACACTGACCAGAACTGTTTCATAGGGACCATCCATTGCCATCATAGATCTTGGCTTAAGTCAGTGACGAAAAGCCAGTTCCTTCTACTTCAAGGAGGAATTGCACTTTTCAGGAGGATTATATAAAAGAAGCAGAGATTCAAGGGGACCAGATACAGTTCTAGAGGAGGTGGGGAATAGAAATAGAGATGACATGCTAAAACCTAGAGTTAGGTCAGTAGAATCCGATTTTCGCTTCCAAATTTTCCTTTTTTACATCTTATTGTAATCAGCACTTCTCCATTAAAAAGATCTTCAAAACACATTGGAATGCTTTGAGAAATGACAAAATTTTGTGCCTCCTGTTTCCAGAAACCCCTATAGTCACCTATAGTGGTGTTCCCCCACTTAGACTGCAAATAGCCCCGAATATAGTTGAGCCCCCTGCTAGACGCAGCTTTTTCAAGGAAGTAAAGGGCTTTTTTCCGCGTAGGAAGTGTGAAGTGTGTAAAATTAATTCACTTAAAAATAGAAAATATCTGTTTTTTGGGGAGGGGAGGGATAATAGTGAAAAAGATGAGCAGAAAAATACTGTATATGTGTATGTATATGTGCAAACTAATTACAACATGTAATAAACAAGTTTACAATAAAAACAGTACATTTACAATAGAACTGTATATAGATATAGTAGAAGGTCACCCATCTGGTTACATAAGATATTTAAAATGTATAATTAAATATACACTATCTCACATGAGGGTACCCATCTCGAGTTCCTCGTTTAACCCTTCAGGTGACATACTATTGAGGGTAAAATCCAAAAAGATTCCTGTTTACATAGACGTGCAAATCTCTCGCCTTCCGGGATGGACATAGATATAAACTCTATGCCAAATAGTTCCAACCCTTCCATACTACCTCCACTATGTTTCTCGATCTCCTTCATTATAAACCTACGGTGCTCGCCAAACTGCGAACTTGTTATGACTCTTGGCAACCTGGTATTCACATTACTCCACATGAATACCTTCATACCCCAAAGTGTTAAGACCCACTCAGTGAACTTTGTGTGTGTACCGGTTACTTGCAATACATCTCTTAAATAACTTCAGACCAGGCAAGGACCACATTTCAATACTTTATTCGAAAAAGTGCAAACTGAACATTCCAAAGTCCAACCTACAAGTGCAAGGTATTTCCTATGCCCCTACTCCTAACTACAGGATGTGTGCTGCCCTGGCATACCTGTAAAGGTGAAGTTCAAGCAATTACATTCCCTCAGAGACCCTCTCAGGCAGATGCAAGTCCTTCAGAGGCATACTCCAGTGCTGGTGTCTTCAAGGCGAACCCCAGGTTCAGATGACTCTACATCCCGAAGGAGATAGATGGCCTCCTTATACTCCTCCTGGGTTCCATTCTTCATCTCCCTCCCTTACAAGTACTCAATCTCTCTCTTCTGCAAGGGAAGCCTTCTCTCTGGGGCTCTCGTAAGAAGAAAGCCCTGAACTCTTCCATCACTGGACGGAACTCTCCAGGGGTTCTCTCTCTACCAGGCCACTGTCCTATATTTATATATCACAGGCCCAGACCCAGACCCAGAGCAGGAACCCGCCAAAAATACCAAAGCATCGGGAAAGGCATTAACTCCTACCCTCCAGGCTAGGACAGCACTAACTCTAACTATGTCAACCCACTTACATTCACCTACTCGTCTCCAGTACAACGCGTTTCAGGGCTTACACCTCTTTGTCATGCCCTGGAGCAGAGACGAGGAGGTGGAACTTAAATAGAGCAGTGCACTATTGGGGGTGAAAGGATTGAAAAAGATTGTGAAGCCACCCACAACACAGCAGCACCACTCCCATATACAAAATACAACAGCAACAAGGTAACTACATACTGTATAAAAAGGTATACATAAATTAAAACTATATCAGCTGTGGGGGCACCTGGCAAGAGGGAGGGGCCATGAACGCCAGTGAGGGACCTGAGAAGAGGAGGATCTGGGCTGCTCTGTGCAAAACCAACTGCACAGAGTAGGTAAGTATAACATGTTTGTTATTTTTTTTTTTTAAGTGAGACTTTACAATTACTTTTTTCCAACACATAAGGGACAAAAAGTCCCCTATCTTATGATTTTTTGGGTAACAGATTCTCATTAATGACACTGCATGTCTAAAAGACACTGCATGTCTCCCCTGTGCTCAACTGAATGTAACACAATGCACATTGCACTGCATTAGATTCTTTCCAGGCCTTGATGGCCCGAGAAACTGTTAACGGGGACACGGAAGTAACGTCATCCGTCACTTCCGGGTCAACAACAAGAAGGGGAGTGTGTTCGCTCTACTCCCTCCCCTCAATGCCAGTCCCAGGCCCACCGATGGGCAAGCGAAGGTTGGGATACATAGTGCGGGGGGAGCACGCATGTGGCGCATGGAGCTTTCAGAGAAGGCGTCAGAACGAAATTTATTGTTGCCATAGCGACCTGGCGCCAGAGGTTTGTCAAGCCCTGATGTAAGAGATGGTCAGAGACTGTGGACATAGTATAGGAGATAGTCAGAGATTGCGGACATCATAGAAGAGATGGTCAGAGACTGCAAACATGCTGCAGGAGACTGTCAGAAACTGAACATGCAATAGGAATTGTTGGAGACTGGGGACATGCTTTAGGAGACAGAGACTAAAGAAATATAAAATGGGGCTGCTAAAAATCACTACTATAACAGGGCAATAGGGGAATACAGATTAGTGTCTGCAGGGGCCCAGAGGGCTGCACAAAAAGTATCAAAGGGCCACATGAGGCCCCTGGGCCAGAGGTTGAGCACCAGGGCATTAGAGCATCACAAATATACAATGGTTTTAACACATCCTTGAACTTTGTGCACTTTTTCTTGTACTCATGTCAGTGGCGTACCAACGGTGGGGCTAGGGTTACCACCTTATCCCTTTAAACCCGAACACATATGAATTACACAGGTTCTGAGGCTAATTTAATGCAGATAAGGCACCAAGTGAGTTTAATTAACATCCTAATCAGCCACAGAACCTGTGTAATTAATATGTGTTCGGTTTTAAAAGGATGAGGTGGCAGCCCTAGGTGGGGCGGCTAGCCCCGGGTGCCACAGAGTGGTGGGGGGGTGTCAGCAGGGTCGGTGCAACCATACCTCTTTGATTCTGCTGGAGCAGTGACTTTGCTGGGAAGGGCGCGATAATGTGGGCGTATCCGCCCAACAGCTTGTGCGGGGTGTTTGCTTTCCCACGCAATCATAGTTTTTTATGGCAGCTGGCATCGCTTCCCGCTGGCTGCCTTTCTCACTGGCAATGCACACAGTGCAACGCCGATGAACCCACCCCCTACCACGCCTCCTCCGTTCTGATGTCTTCTGTGTACACAGACAGGAGGAGGAGCCAGGGAGGAGGCGAGACGCTGCTCTGCTGTGCATGTGCCGCTCATCTGAGGTCTGTCATTATTATACACACACACACTATAGATGAAACTTCCGTGGGGGAGCTGATATATATTAAAACGTGCAGTGATTTGGGTGTGAGGGGAGAGGGTACTGCATGTGCTAGGGGGCGTTTTAGGAAAATCTGCCCCCCCAGCACAAGTCCTCCCTCCTCCCAAAGTGCCCCCTAGCAAATGCAGTACCCTATCCCCCACCCCTGATTCAAAGAGATGCTGGCTGCTACACAGGGGACAATCATGGCATTCGGGACCCTGTGCAGCCAATAGAGATGCAGGCCAATCGCCCCAGGTGATCACACTAATACCCCCCTGCCAGGCAAGTAAGTGGAGCCAGGGCGCTGAACCTTTTCCATCACTGGGTTTCAGGACTCAGGGCTGGTTCACACGATGAATCACACAGGATCACACTGTGCGTTCCTGCACGATTCACATGTTTTCCAGGTGCAGTACAATTTCAGCCTATTCATTTGAATGGGCTGAAATTGTGCTGGACTGCACCAAGAGTTATAAAATGCACAGGAACTTGCATATTACTACTGTACCATACAAACAAATGCAGGTAAACGCATTACATTTGGGACCTGCGTTTGTGGTGTCATTAACATTGACACCCACTGCAGATCACAACTTGAGTGCTTTTTTGAATGTGGTGTGAGAAACGCACATAGAATGCAGGTTTCCAGAAGTGAGGGGGGCTGTGTAATGTGAAGTGGTCCAGAGGTATGGGGGCTGTGTAATGTAAAGGGGTCCAAAGGTGTGGGGGCTGTGTAATGTAAAGGGGTCCAGAGGTATGGGGTTGTGTAATGTAAAGGGGTCTAGAGATGTGGGGGCTGTATAATGTGAAGGGGTCCAGAGGTATGTGGTTGTGTAATGTAAAGGGGTCCAGTGGTGCAGGGGCTGTGTAATGTAAAGGGGTCCAGACATGTGGGGGCTGTGTATTGTGAAGGGATCCAGAAGTATAGGGGCTGTGTAATGTGAAGGGGTCCAAAGGTGTGGGGGCTGTGTAATGTGAAGGGGTCCAGAGGTACGGGGGCTGTGTAATGTAAAGGGGGTATTCCTACATGTTTCCTGCAGTTATAGCTGCAGTCCTATAGATTTCTATTAGGTTGTGTGGTTTTCTGCATTTTCTGAAAGTGCACCAAAAGTCCCGCATGCTGCATCTTTGGCGCACTTTCAGAAAACAGGAAAAATTTTTTTGGGGGGGAGAGTGACACCATGTTTTACTGCACCTGGTGACACCAACCCCATTGAAGCCACTGGCAGTAGCACATATTAGGTGTGCGGCTGCCAGGTACATGTATTTCTGTCTGGCACCAGCTGCCTGATGTAAATCCTCGGGTCAGTCAGCACTGTTTTTGCAGAGGAGGAGGAGGGGCCTAGGTGCCTGGGGGAGCAGAGGAGGATTCTTCAAGATTCTGTGCCGCAGTGCACTGAGGCGCTACACATGACGTCACTTGACGCCGACATCAGCACATTGACTTGTCCATTGGCCTGCCCACCAAGGGGGGGGGGGTGTCAGGTATAGGATCTGCCCCAGGTGCCAAATGCTCTAGGTACGCCCCTGACTCATGTGCTGGCAATATTTTATGCTTCTCTGTCTCTCTTCTCCTCCTGTGTGATTCAGGTGTGAACCGGCCCTTAAACAATTGCCAATAATGTTAGCATCTTATATATTGGATGTATTAGCACTTTTTTTCTCTTTAAAAATTGTTGTGCAAACCTCTGCTACTCCGCGAAGTATAATTCAAGGCCAGGACCGTAAGGAGACACCTGCTGGTAATCCTATCCGAGATTCTGCTGATTCGTTTTAGGCCACAGTGCCACCAGGTGGTGAATGGAGGCAAAGACAGGATCATGGCAAATCACAAAAATATAAAATGCTAAAGGGGGAATTTACTAAGACCCCTTTCACACTGGGGCCGCCAGTGCGCTAGCGGTTTGTTTTAGCGGCGCGCTTTTAACCTCAAAGAAGAGGTTAAAAACACCCATGTTGAGGCGCATCCGAATCGCTTTTTAGACGCTTTGAAAACGCTGCCCATTCTGTGCAATGGGCAGGGGCGTTTTGGGAGCGACTAATAGTTGTCCTGCGGACAGATTCTCCCACCTGAGCTGTGGATCTCTGCAGCTCCTCCAGAGTTACCATGGGCCTCTTGGCTGCTTCTCTGATTAATGATCTCCTAGTCCAGCCTGTCAGTTTAGGTGGACGGTCATGTCTTGGTAGGTTTGCAATTGTGCCATACCCTATCCATTTTCAAAAGGATGGATTGAACAGTGCTCCATGAGATGTTCAAAGCTTGGGATATTTTTTTATAATCTAACCCTGCTTTAACCACTAAGGACCGCCCACCAAATACATACTGCTGCAGGGCGGCCCTATTGCGTGAAATGACGTACCCGTACGTTGTTTTGTGCACAAGTCACTGTGGGCGCGCACACAGAGGGGGAGCCAATGCGCGCGGAGGATTACAGTGCAGGAGGTTTACACTTGGGGGATTTCACTGGACTGCTCAGTCTAAAATGCCCGGGCCTATTTTTTGGCCCAGCCCATGCCTGGGTGACACTATTAAGTAGGAAGTGATATCCGACTGCGATAGTGTCACCCCATGCATGACAGTGCGCGGATTGGCACGCTGCCACCAACCACATCATTTGGGGGCCATGCACTGCCAGCCCGAAACTGGCCTGTCCAGCACCCCGCAGAGCACTGTGGCAGACTAGACAGGAGAGAGCCCGATGTGCTAGCCTGCCCAGTGACTACAGCTTTGTCCTGCTCCTGCAGTCACAGTGGCAGGGCGAACACTGTAGCAAGCTGGGGGAGAGCTGTGCTGATGCGCTAGCCTGCTTAGTGCTTCTGATTGCTCACTGACCCGTGTGCATGCCATTCCTCTGCAGCGTATGCCATATTGTGCCATGGGAAACAATCACCCCAGTTTGGCTTTCTACTTCTTTAGCTAACTGCAGTGAACTTGCATGGCGATTTTCTTCAACCCTTCTCATCAGAAGACGCTCCCGTCGAGGTAATAACTTCCATGGACAGCCTCAACGTCTCTGCGAGATGGTTGCAGTTCCATCCTTGTTAAATTTTTGTATCACTTTTGCTTCAGTATTCTGACTGATAAGTAAAGCTTTGCTGATCTTCTTGTAGTCTTCACCTTTCTTGTGCAAAGAATTTATTTTCTTTCCCAGGCCTTGTGACATTTCTCTTCCATGTGGTGCCATTGCTCACAGCATGAGATGGGAACGGGTTTTCGGACCGCCCATTGTATGTATATGTCATTAGTTTAACGTTATATACCACAGTTACGGCAGCAGTATTTTTTTATACAGCAGGCAATTCTCTTTCCGATGAAAGTGGTCCCGGCGGCAGATTCTCAAAGGGATCACTTTTAGAGGCAGCGGGAGAGGTGCACCCTCCCCCCCTGCTGTTTCCCGGACGTCTCCAGACTTACCGGACCTTTCGGTAAGCCCGGAGCCAACCCGATCCTCTGTGTGGCTGGGCAGGAAGCTGAGTGAGGGCAAGATAGCCTCCACTTGGCTCTATGGCCTTGGAGGAACAAAGCGACGTCCAAAGTCACTTTTGCATTCCGGCCTTAAAGGGATGATTTTTTTCATCTCTTAAAGGCAAAATTACTTTTTTTTTTTGCTTTTAAATATAAATGTGAGATCTGAGGTCTTTTTGACCCCAGATCTCGCAATAAAGAGGAACTGTCATGCTTATTTCTCTTCCCTCGGCGCTCACGTGCAGAAGTGAACGCATACGTAAGTCGCGCCCACATATGTAAGCGGTGTTCAAATCACACATGTGAGGTATCTCCGCGATTATAAGAGTGGGAGCAATATTTCTACTAGCACTAGAACTCCTCTGTAACCTTAAACAGGTAACCTGTGAAAAAATTTAAAGCGACGCCTATGGAGATTTTTTGGTACTGTAGTTTGTTGCCATTCCGTGCCATTTTAAAGCATAATATGTTAGGTATCTATTTACTCGGCGTAACATCATCTTTCACATTATACAAAAAATGTACTGTTTTCTCTTTTTTTGTTCAAAAAAGTATATTTTTTTCCAAAAAAATTGCATTTGTAAGACTGCTGCGCAAGTACGGTGTGACATAAAGTATTGAAACAATCGCCATTTTATTGTCTAGGGTCTTTGTTAAAAAAAATATATAATGTTTGGGGGTTCTAAGTCATTTTCTAGCAAAAATACTGATTTTTAACTTGGAAAAAACAAGTGTCAGAAATAGACCTGGTCCTTAAGAGGTTAAGTAACACCCTTTTATATTGAACTGTCTGCTGGACCCCTGTTTAATGAATATTTAGACTCACCTGTTGTTGAATTCTTGTTAATTAGGATTTGTTGTCTAAGAATTAGCTTTGCTTCTAAAGCCTCGTACACACAATCGGATTGTTTGCCAACAAAACCGTGGAATTTTGTCGGATGGGCGTTGGCCCAAACTTGTCTTGCATACACACGGCCACACAATTGTTGGCCGACAATTACGAACGTAGTGACGTACTAGACCTACTATGAGTCGATAAAAAGGAAGTTCAATAGTCATGCGCCACCCTTTGGGCTCCTTCTGCTAAACTCGTGTTAGTAGAAGTTTGGTGAGTGTCGATTCGTTCTTTTCAGCTCATGCTTGTCAGTTCGTTTGTGTTTTTCAGGTCTTGCTTGTCAGTTTGTTTCTGATTTTCAGTGCGTGCTTGTCACCAGAGGCGTCGCCAGGGGGTGGCTATTGAGGCTGGAGCCCCGAATGTGGAGCCCATAGCCCCGAGTCTCAGCGGGTGTGCAGGAGAAACTAGCGGGCGGGTCGCGGCTGCGGCGGGCGGCATTGGAGGTAGAGGAGAGAAGAGCAGGCATGTACAAGCACTGAGCCATCGGACCGCCACCTCCCCCCCCCAGCGCTCACCTCTTCTCCCTGCTTAGTTATGCAGCGGGGCTGCATACAGACATGATGCTCAGCTGTCCTGTGACCAGTGGCCCCGGCCGCGAGATCCCGATTCCCGTGCCCACTGACATCTGTGTTACACTCACTGTCGAGGGCTGGGCAGCGGGCGCTCTCTGATTTGCTGTGCAGGCGGCGAACATGTCTGATTGGCCCGGTGGAGGTGGTGACTGGTCACATGTGGAGGCGGGGCTGGGCTGGACTGTGGATGATCTCGGCCGCCCGGAGTCCCGCCTCCCTGCCTGGCGCGCGATGTGTCTCCTCTTTACTGAGGTCTGTCATCTGCTCTTCCTCCAGCCTGTCAGAGTGCTCCTCTCTGTCATCCCGCCCCTCTCTGTCATCCCGCCCCTCTCTGTCATCCCGCCCCTTTCTGTCAGCACCCCCTCTCTGTTAGCCCACTCCTCTGTGCCAGCCCACCCCCCCTGTCAGCACCCCCTATGTCAGCACCCCCCCTCTCTGTCAGCCCACCCTCCTCTCTGTCAGCCCACCCCCCTGTCAGCACCCCCCTCTGTCAGCCCACCCCCCCTATGTCAGCCCACCCCCCTGTCAGCACCCCCCTCTCTGTCAGCCCACACCCCTGTCAGCACCCCCCTCTCTGTCAGCACCCCCCTCTCAGTCCATACCCTCTCTGTCAGCACCCCCCTCTCTGTCAGTCCATACCCTCTCTGTCAGCACCCCCTCTCTGTCAGTCCATACCCTGTCTGTTAGCGTCCCCCTCTCTGTCAGCCCACCCCCCCTCTGTCAGCGCCCCCCTCTCTGTCAGCCCACACCCTCTTTTAGCACCCCCCGTCAGCCCTCCCCCTCTCTGTCAGCACCACCCCCCTCTGTGTCAGCACCCCCCTCTTTTAGCACCCCCCCGTCAGCACTCCCCCTCTCTGTCAGCACCACCCCCCTCTGTGTCAGCACCCCCTCTCTCTGTCAGCCCACCCCCCTGTCAGCACCCCCCTCTGTCAGCCCACCCCCTGTCAGCACCCCCCTCTCTGTCAGCCCACCCCCCCTGTCAGCACCCCCCTCTCTGTCAGCACCCCCCTCTCTGTCAGCCCACTCCCCCAGTCAGCACCCCCCTCTTTGTCAGCCCACCCCCCCAGTCAGCACCCCCCTCTCTGTCAGCCCACCCCCATGACAGCATCCCCTCTCTGTCAGCACCCCCCTCTCTGTCAGCCCACCCCCCCAGTCAGCACCCCCCTCTTTGTCAGCCCACCTCCCCAGTCAGCACCCCCCTCTCTGTCAGCCCACCCCCTTCTCTGTCAGCCCACCCCCTCTCTGTCAGCACCCCCTCTCTGTCAGCACCCCCCTCTCTGTCAGCCCACCCCCCTGTCAGCACCCCCCTCTCTGTCAGCACCCCCCTCCCTGTCAGCCCACCCCCCTGTCAGCACCCCCCTCTCTGTCAGCACCCCCTCTCAGTCCATACCCTCTCTGTCAGCACCCCCCTCTCTGTCAGTCCATACCCTCTCTGTCAGCACCCCCCTCTCTGTCAGTCCATACCCTCTCTGTCAGCGCCCCCCTCTCTGTCAGCCCACCCCCCCTCTGTCAGCGCCCCCCTCTCTGTCAGCCCACACCCTCTTTTAGCACCCCCCCATCAGCCCTCCCCCTCTCTGTCAGCACCACCCCCCTCTGTGTCAGCACCCCCCTCTTTTAGCACCCCCCCTGTCAGCACTCCCCCTCTCTGTCAGCACCACCCCCCTCTGTGTCAGCACCCCCTCTCTCTGTCAGCCCACCCCCCCTGTCAGCACCCCCCTCTGTCAGCCCACCCCCCAGTCAGCACCCCCTTCTCTGTCAGCCCACCCCCTTCTCTGTCAGCCCACCCCCTCTCTGTCAGCACCCCCTCTCTGTCAGCCCACCCCCCCAGTCAGCACCCCCCTCTCTGTCAGCCCACCCCCCTGTCAGCACCCCCCTCTCTGTCAGCACCCCCCTCTCAGTCCATACCCTCTCTGTCAGCACCCCCCTCTCTGTCAGTCCATACCCTCTCTGTCAGCACCCCCCTCTCTGTCAGTCCATACCCTGTCTGTTAGCGTCCCCCTCTCTGTCAGCCCACCCCCCCTCTGTCAGTGCCCCCCTCTCTGTCAGCCCACACCCTCTTTTAGCACCCCCCGTCAGCCCTCCCCCTCTCTGTCAGCACCACCCCCCTCTGTGTCAGCACCCCCCTCTTTTAGCACCCCCCCGTCAGCACTCTCCCTCTCTGTCAGCACCACCCCCCTCTGTGTCAGCACCCCCTCTCTCTGTCAACCCACCCCCCCTGTCAGCACCCCCCTCTGTCAGCCCACCCCCCTGTCAGCACCCCCCTCTCTGTCAGCCCACCCCCCCTGTCAGCACCCCCCTCTCTGTCAGCACCCCCCTCTCTGTCAGCCCACTCCCCCAGTCAGCACCCCCCTCTCTGTCAGCCCACCCCCCCAGTCAGCACCCCCCCTCTGTCAGCCCACCCCCATGACAGCACCCCCTCTCTGTCAGCACCCCCCTCTCTGTCAGCCCACCCCCCCAGTCAGCACCCCCCTCTCTGTCAGCCCACCTCCCCAGTCAGCACCCCCCTCTCTGTCAGCCCACCCCCTTCTCTGTCAGCCCACCCCCTCTCTGTCAGCACCCCCTCTCTGTCAGCCCACCCCCCCAGTCAGCACCCCCTCTCTGTCAGCCCACCCCCCTGTCAGCACCCCCCTCTCTGTCAGCACCCCCCTCCCTGTCAGCCCACCCCCCTGTCAGCACCCCCCTCTCTGTCAGCACCCCCCTCTCAGTCCATACCCTCTCTGTCAGCACCCCCCTCTCTGTCAGTCCATACCCTCTCTGTCAGCACCCCCCTCTCTGTCAGTCCATACCCTCTCTGTCAGCGCCCCCCTCTCTGTCAGCCCACCCCCCCTCTGTCAGCGCCCCCCTCTCTGTCAGCCCACACCCTCTTTTAGCACCCCCCATCAGCCCTCCCCCTCTCTGTCAGCACCACCCCCCTCTGTGTCAGCACCCCCCTCTTTTAGCACCCCCCCGTCAGCACTCCCCCTCTCTGTCAGCACCACCCCCCTCTGTGTCAGCACCCCCTCTCTCTGTCAGCCCACCCCCCCTGTCAGCACCCCCCTCTGTCAGCCCACCCCCCAGTCAGCACCCCCCTCTCTGTCAGCCCACCCCCTTCTCTGTCAGCCCACCCCCTCTCTGTCAGCACCCCCTCTCTGTCAGCCCACCCCCCAGTCAGCACCCCCCTCTCTGTCAGCCCACCCCCCTGTCAGCACCCCCTCCCTGTCAGCCCACCCCCCTGTCAGCACCCCCCTCTCTGTCAGCACCCCCCTCTCAGTCCATACCCTCTCTGTCAGCACCCCCCTCTCTGTCAGTCCATACCCTCTCTGTCAGCACCCCCCTCTCTGTCAGTCCATACCCTCTCTGTCAGCCCACCCCCTCTCTGTCAGCACCCCCTCTCTGTCAGCCCACCCCCCCAGTCAGCACCCCCCTCTCTGTCAGCCCACCCCCCTGTCAGCACCCCCCTCTCTGTCAGCACTCCCCTCCCTGTCAGCCCACCCCCCTGTCAGCACCCCCCTCTCTGTCAGCACCCCCCTCTCAGTCCATACACTCTCTGTCAGCACCCCCCTCTCTGTCAGTCCATACCCTCTCTGTCAGCACCCCCCTCTCTGTCAGTCCATACCCTCTCTGTCAGCGCCCCCCTTTCTGTCAGCCCACCCCCCCTCTGTCAGCGCCCCCCTCTCTGTCAGACCACACCCTCTTTTAGCACCCCCCCGTCAGCCCTCCCCCTCTCTGTCAGCACCACCCCCCTCTGTGTCGGCACCCCCCTCTTTTAGCACCCCCCCCGTCAGCACTCCCCCTCTCTGTCAGCACCACCCCCCTCTGTGTCAGCACCCCCTCTCTCAAGAGAACACCGGCACGGCGACGCCTCCTTCTACCTCAACCTCCAGAGTCACGCTGAAAAACAGCCATGGTGGCTGTGACTGGGAGTGGGACAGAACGAAGATAAAAAAAAAGGTGTCACTCTCTCTCTGTGTTTCTCGCTCTCCTTCTCTCTCTCTCTCGCTTTCTCTCTTTCTCCCCTTCTCTCCTTCTCTCTCTCTTCTTCTCTGTCTCTATTCTCTCTCTTCTCTCTTTTGACGGGCACAGTGGCTTCATTTCACGGGGCACAGTGGTTGCAATTGATGGGGTACAGTGGTTGCAATTGATGGGCACAGTGGCTGCATTTGACGGGGCACAGTGGCTGCATTTGACGGGGCACAGTGGCTGCATTTGACGGGGCACAGTGGCTGCATTTGACGGGGCACAGTGGCTGCAATTGATGATTTGACTGCCCCTTGGCTAATTTTAAATAAATAAACTTAGGCTTTAAGGGGGCAAGGGCAGGTAGGTCAGTGCATGTCAGGTAGGTCAGTGTATGTCAGATAGGTAGGTCAGTGTATGTCAGATAGGTAGGTCAGTGTGTGTCAGGTAGGTCAGATAGGTAGGTCAGTGTGTGTCAGGTAGGTAGGTCAGTGTGTGTCAGGTAGGTCAGATAGGTAGGTCAGTGTGTGTCAGGTAGGTCAGATAGGTAGGCCAGTGTGTGTCAGGTAGGTCAGATAGGTAGGTCAGTGTGTGTCAGGTAGGTCAGATAGGTAGGTCAGTGTGTGTCAGGTAAGTAGGTCAGTGTATCAATTAGGTCAGTGTGTGTCAGATAGGTAGGTCAGTGTGTGTCAGGTAGGTCAGTGTGTGTCAGGTAGGTCAGTGCGTATCAGGTATGTCATGTAGGTCAGTGTATGTCAGCCAGGTAGGTCAGTGTGTCTCAGGTAGGTCAGTGTATGTCATGTAGGTCAGTGTGTCTCAGGTAGGTCAGTGTATGTCATGCAGGTCAGTGTATGTCATATAGGTCAGTGTGGGTCAGGTAGGTCAGTGTGGGTCAGGTAGGTCAGTGTATGTCATGTAGGTCATTGTGTGTCAGCCAGGTAGGTCAGTGTATGTTAGGTAGGTCAGTGCATGTCAGGTAGGTCAGTGCATGTCAGGTAGGTCAGTGCATGTCAGGTAGGTCAGCACATGTCAGGTATGTCATGTAGGTCAGTGTATGTCAGCCATGTAGGTTAGTGTATGTCATGTAGGTCAGTGTATGTCAGATAGGTAGGTCAGTGTATGTCAGGTAGGTTAGTACGTTTCAGGTATGTCATGTAGGTCAGTGTATGTCACCAAGGTAGGTTAGTGTGTGTCAGGTAGGTCAGTGCATGTCATGTAGGTCAGTATATGTCAGGTAGATTAGTACGTTTCAGGTATGTCATGTAGGTCAGTGTATGTCAGCCAGGTAGGTCAGTGTGTGTCAGGTAGGTCAGTGTATGTCAGGTAGGTAACACCCCCCTCCATACAACCCCACCGTCTGCCGCACCATCACCCCCCCCCCCGGTGCTGGGCTCTGACTTCGGGCTGAAGCCCCTGGTCTTTTTGCTACCTAGCAACGCCCCTGCTTGTCACGTTCTTTCTGTGAAAAGGTGGTGTCACCCCAATATGTGTTTTAATTTTGGGAGACCCACATCCCTAAATAATACACAACAGAAAAGCACTCACAAGGAGTGTAGCTCCTCCAATGGGATTTTTGAAAAGGGTCACTCATAATAAGGATACAAAGGTAAAGAAAATTATTAAAATATATAATGTATTTATTAGAAAAAGTTAAAAAAGGGTTACCATGACCATTATGCAAAAATAAATCTGTGTGCATCCAATTTTATTTTTGCATAATGGTCATGGTAACCCTTTTTTTTAACTTTTTCTAATAAATACATTATATATTTTAATAATTTTCTTTACCTTTGTATCCTTACTGTGAGTGACCCTTTTCAAAAGTCCCATTAGTGGAGCTACAATCCTTGTGAGTGCTTTTCTGTTGTGTCACGTTCTTTCTGGTTGTCAGTTCGTTTCTGAAGGGCTGTTCGTCTGCTAGCCATGTGACGTTCTCGTTGGAGAGATCGTGTTATCATTGGGCTTGGAGTTATTGCTTTGACCCAAGTCTAGTCCAGGAACAGGAGGAGGAGGAGTTCTTGGACCAAGAATTGGTTGCTTAATCGTGACCAATTCTCACATATGCCTTTGTTGGCTATTGTTGATGTTGATATATATGTTGATGATTTCAGGAATTATCTCCGGATGACGGACCCCTGTTTTCACCGTCTATTGACATTGCTTACCCCCTATATTAGTAAGGACACATGCATGTGGCTTGCCATTACTCCCAAGCAAAGGCTCATCGCCACCTTGCGGTACTTGGCGACGGGGAGAAGTGTCCAGAATCTGAATGTCAGAGAACTCACATAGCTAATGCCCGTCTCCATGCAGCAGTGGCTAATTCCCATTCGGCTAATGCCAATGCGCATGCTCTGTGTCCCAGACAGAGACGAGCGAGATCCAGAGTGAGCATGTGCACTGGCGCATCCATACAAGCGTGTGTGTGTTAGTGCGCACTCACACAGACACACGCACCCACCAATCCCGGCACACGGCGCCCTATATAAACGGAGACTCTGCCTGGTGCCAGTGCTGGATCGTCTTCAGCTTGTCCGTGTGTTCCTGATTGCTGTTCTTACCTGCTGACCTTGCTCCTGAAAACCCGGCTTCCTTGATTTCTCTCCTGGATCACCCCTGCCTCTGCTCACGATACAAACCTTTACTTGGATTTACGACTACGGCTCCGCTTCCTCATTGTGTACCTTGCTGCCAGCCCGTTGCCAACCTCTGCCTGTCCCTGACTATGATCCTGCCTCCTGATCGCTACCCTCTCCCACTGATCCCAGAACTGTTCCAGGGACTCCGTTCCGCAAAAATATTTACAAAGCTGGATTTACGAGGTGCCTACAAATTACCGTATTTATCGGCATATAACACGCACTTTTTTCCCCTTAAAATCAGGGGAAAATCGCGGGTGCATGCTATACGTCGATCCCCTGCGATCCTGAGCTGTCAGATCTTCAAAATCGCTGACCGCGATTTGAAAATGGCGCCGCCGGCGCTGAAATACACAGAGCCAGTCCTCGGCTTTTCTCGGCCACTTTCGGCTTCACTCGAGCGCCGCCCGAACCTAGCCGAGTGTACTTGGCTAGGTTCGGATAGCTCCGCTCACAGTCACGCCCATCCTGGGCGGGACTACGAGTGGAGCCGAAAGTGAACGAGAGCCGCCGAGAAGAGCCGAGGACTGGCTCTGTGTATTTCGGCGCCGGCGGCGCCATTTTCAAATCGCGGTCGGCGATTTTGAAGCCCAGGATGGCAGGGGATCGCAGGATCGAAGGCTGCACTGGGGCAAGGCTGCATTGGGGCAAGGCTGCACTGGGGAAGGCTGCACTGACAAGGCTGCACTAACAAGGCTGCACTAACAAGGCTGCACTGACAAAGCTGCACTGGGGAAGGCTGCACTGACAAGGCTGCACTAACAAGGCTGCACTGACAAAGCTGCACTGGGGGAAGGCTGCACTGACAAGGCTGCACTAACAAGGCTGCACTAACAAGGCTGCACTGACAAGGCTGCACTAACAAGGCTGCACTGACAAGGCTGCACTGACAAGGCTGCACTAACAAGGCTGCACTGACAAGGCTGCACTGACAAGGCTGCACTGACATGGCTGCACTGGGGCAAGGCTGCACTGAGAAGGCTGCAATGATGGGCATTTAAATGTAAGTTTTTTTTCCCTTCAACTTCCCTCCTAAAAGTTTTTTTTTCCTTAAAATTCCCTCCTAAACTTGGGGTGCGTGTTATACGCCGGCGCGTGTTATACGCCAATAAATACGGTAATCGGAATACGTGAGGGGGATGAGTGGAAGACGGACATGTTTTGGCCTCGTTATTATTTTCAACATTTCGTAAACAATATCTTCAGAGACTTCCTAGACTTGTTCATGATTGTCTACTTGGATGACATTCTGATATTTTCGGCCTCTCTAGAATCACATCGTGACCATGTGAAGCAAGTTCTCCTCAGACAGAACGGACTTTATGCTAAGGCTGAGAAATGTGAATTCGAACGCCAGACCATTCACTTCCTCGGCTTGGTAATATCAACTGGGGGTGTGGCAATGGATCCTCAGAAAGTCTCAGCCATAATGTCTTGGCCACCCCCAACCTATACAATGTTTTATCAGGTTTTCCAATTTCTACGGAAAATTTATCAAAAACTTCTCTAGTATCATAGCACCTATCACACAGCTCACAAGGAAACAAAGCAGTTTTCAATGGACTGAAGCAGCTCAAGCTGCATTTGACAGGTTAAAGGGGTTATTTATTCCCGCTCCAATACTAAAGCATCCTAATCCTGCCTTGCCTTATATCCTGGAGGTGGATGCATCTGAGAGTGCTGTGGGGGCCATCCTGTTCCAACGACAAGGACCTAGGTCTTTAATGCACCCTGTGGCGTTCTTTTCCAAAAAACTAGGTTTATTGGAAATAAATTACAATGTGGGGGACCGAGAACTCTTGGCAATAAAATCAGCCTTGGAGGAGTGGCGGTACCTCCTGGAGGGAGCAGCACACCCAACATTGATCTTCACGGATCATAAAGATTTAGAATATCTTAGAATCGCCAAGCGCCTCAGACCCAGACAAGATGGGTCATTTTCTTTTCATGTTTTAATTTTCATATTACCTACCGGCCAGGATCTAAGAATATCAAACTCAATGCATTATCTCGCATGTTCACGGAAGCCGAAGTTTCATCTCCACCAGATACTATCCTACAAGCTGGGAATTTTTTTTTAACTCAATCTGATTTTGTGTCACAGATCCGCCAGGCATCCCTGAGAACGTCCCTACCCCCAGGTACGAACCTTCAAGAAAAAGATGGGCTTTTCTGGCAAGGGAATAAAGTTTTTGTACCCCAAAACCTGTGCACCACCCCCCTACAGGTCTGCCGTGACTATCCTTTGGCAGGTCATTTTGGGGGTTACAAGATTAAGACACTTCTGGTGGCCCAATCTAACAAAGGATTGCAGGAATTAGGTTAGTTCTTGCCTGACCTGCCTCAAGAATAAGAACATTAAAAACAAAGCTTGGAGACTATTAAGACCACTGCCCAACCCTTAAAGACCATGGGAAAAGATCGCAATGGGCTTCATTGTCGAGCTTCCTCCTTCTGAAGGGTTTTCGTCCATCTTTGTGGTGGTTGATCGCCTTTATAAAATGGCACATTTTATCCCCATGAAAGGGATTCATTCAGCAACAGAGACTGCCAGGGTGTTCATTAAAGAAATCGTTAGGCTCCATGGAATTCCCGGTGACATTGTTTCTGACAGTGGAGTACAGTTCATTTTGGCTTTAATGCTCCTGTTTTGTCCTTCATGCATATTTTCCTTCACTAACCTCCCCAGCATGCTATCCTGGGCCCATACACACCTAGCCTAGTAACTTAACAATGTATTTTGTCTGCTTCATTTTTGTGCTTACCCTAAACACCCCCTAAAATGTGTAAAAATTTTATTGTTGTCCTCAAATTCAGGCAGAGTGCAAGAGGCCATTTTTTTGGGGCACAAATGCATTTGGAACCCTCCCCCCCCCAAATGCTAAGTCAACTGATACCAATACTCTATCTGCTGACTTTGCAAAACCCATACACACTATACCTCTTTTGTGGTCATATTTCTGGATGAATTCACCAAAACATGTAGTGCAAGGACCTGCCTGAATACCTTCAAATGTTACTGTTGAAAGTTTTTTTTCTCCTATTATCTTGATAGGTAATTTATGAATGTAAAAATGTGCTTCAATTTGGACAGTGTGTATCCATATTTTTGGATTATGACATGTATTACCTGTCCAGTGGGCTGCTAATAGTGTAAGTAAGGAGGGGCTGGCCAAAGTATCACACATTATTTATGCACTCAGCTCTCATGGAAGTGGAGAGGGTTACCTGTCCGAAACATCTACCCCCCCACACAACATTTTTAGAATGGGCCACCAGAGGGGGTGAGGAATCTGATAAGTTGACCTAATACTTTTTGTCTTTAAATACTCATTTAAATAAATGTTATACTTATGTTAGCCAAGAATGTTTGTGTAAATCTTTCCTGATAGTACCCCTCCCTCAAAGGAGCAGCCTCCGGACGCTCCAACTAGCCGCTGCTGAGGAAAGTCCATGGTATCAAGCCAGACAATGAACGGAGGTACATCAAGCTGGACAGCGGGCACATCAAGCTGAGCAGCGGGCACATCAAACCGGACAGCAGGCACATCAAACTGGGCAGCAGGCACATCAGGGCAGACAGCGGGCAGATCAGGGCAGCCCGCGAGCTCCGGGTCATCAAGCTGGGCAGCAGGCTCCGGGTCATCGAGCTGGGCAGCAGACTCCAGGTCATCGGGTTGGGCAGCAGACAGGAACACATCAGGCTGGACAGCAGACAAGAACACATCGGGATGGGCAGTAGACAGGAACACATCAGTCTGGGCAGCAGACAGAGGCTCATCAGGCTGGGCAGCAGACAGAGGCTCATCAGGCTGGGCAGCAGAGGCTCATCAGGCTGGGCAGCAGACAGTGGCACATCAGGCTGGGCAGCAGACAGAGGCTCATCAGGCTGGGCAGCAGACAGGAACACATCAGGCTGGGCAACAGACAGAGGCACATCAGACTGGGCAGCCAACAGTGGCACATCAGACTGGGCAGCAGGCAGTGGCACATCAGGCTGGGCAGCAGACAGAGGGTCATCAGGCTGGGCAGCAGACAGGAACACATCAGGCTGGTCATCAGGCACTTCAGGCTGGGCATCGGGCACTTCAGTCTGGGACACCAGATCTTCAGGCTGGGACACTGGATCTTCAGGCAGGCACAGGCACCGGAACTTCAAGCGAGGACACAGGCACCGGAACTTCAATCGGGGACACAGGCACCAGAACTTCAAGCGGGGACACAGGCACAAGAATTTCAGACTGGAACATGTGCACCGGGATGTCAGACTGGACAGCAGGCACTGGGGCGTCAGACTGGAAGGCAGGCAGGCACCGGAACATCAGACTGGAAGGCAGGCACCGAGACCACAGACTGGAAGGCAGGCTCTAGAACATCAGGCTGGAGTGGATTAGCTGGTGTGGAGGCAGGTTGGGTTACTGGCAGGATCAAATGGGTAGGAAAGAACTTCATCTCTTTTTAGGTTTAGCTACTGAAGTCCTGAAGGTAACTGCAGGAATGTAGGTAGGGGATGAAGCAGACTGGAGAAGAGGGTTGGAATATGGCAGGGAAGAGGTAACAGTAGCTGGGGGGAGTCCTTGAGAGATTGTAGGCAGCGGAAAAGAGGCAGGTGGATTAAAGGCAGGATAGGTGCAGCAGGAAGAAACAGGGTATTGATATTTGGTGGGGATTAGAGTATATTGGGCTGAAACTGAGGTTGCCACGGGTGATGGAAGAAAAGACTCTTGGGCAGGCAGGTGCCTGGTAGCAGAGATGGTTTGTTGGGGGGCTGGGGACTGCAAGATATTAGACCATGCTTGGAGCACTGGTTGGACAAACTGCAGTTTACATTCTGCCTGTCTGACAAGGGACTGTACCGAATCAACACACTCTTTTATCACATGTTTGGAACAAGCTAGGTAATGTTCAAAAAAGCAAGTGGAGTCATCTTCCAAAAGCCATACTAAAGATACGACCTGATTAACACTAAAAGGTGGAGAAAAGTAATCACGGCCTTTGGGAATACAGTACTGGGCAGGGCCAGCTCTGTACATATTTGAATTAAAGGCTGCACATCCCCAAACAGCAAACAACCCTGATCCGCCAGGGAGTGAGCTAAACACATGATTTCAAACAGCTGGTCACTAGTCCACTCCTTCAGTGTCTGGCGGAGATATTCACCACTCTCTGACGCCAGCAGAGCATAGTACCTAATAACATCCAAATTCATCTCACAGAAGTAAACAAATGCAGGTAAGGTGAAAATATGCAGGTAAGGTGAAAATATATGATTTATTAAAGATAAGTGAATAAATATAAATACAACCACCTCTAATATCACTCAGTGCACAACAACCAATACCAAACAGAAACCCACAAATAATAATAGTAACAGACAAATATATACAAGTAATGGGGAATACCAGAATCATAAACAGGGCCAGGCCAGGGTCGTCAACGGGAGGTCAGCAGCTGGGGAAAGGGAAAACACATAGGACAAGGAGAGGGTGGATGGATCACAGGAGAGACGGGTACAGGTACAAGGCTCAGGGTACAGGTAACAGACATGAACAGGGTCAGGAGGATCAGGTACAGGTACAGAGCTTCTCAGGTTCAGGATCAGGGCACAAGGAAAGATACCAAGTCAAGGCATAAGTGTGTCTGCCGGGTACTTATACACATCTCCTGCAATCAGACTCAGGTGATGCCTGATTTCAGGAGACGATGTCGGCCCCACACTGCCAGGAACCACCTGCTGGTGGACGCCAGTACTGCGGCCCAAGGATCACATAATACCACCAACAGGGGAAAGCTCCCCTGGCAGTTCCAGACTGCCAGGAGACACCTGCTGGTGGACCACAGTACTGCACGCCAAATGTCAGACAGTATCATCAGCCGGTGGAACCTTTCCTGACAATCTGTCTCCAAGGTTCTCAAATGGCCTTAATTTTGGCCATTTTCCACAATAGTGCAAACGTAACTTATTTGCTCCATGAGGTGACAATCTCTTCTTCAGCTAACTATTATGCTGTGCTGTGGGTCTGCTACACACACACAATGTTATTGTTGTTAATGTATGTAATGCATAATGTTAAAAATATTCAGCCTTTTCAACTCCTTTAATTAATTTCTTTAAGGCCCTAAAATTGCCTGAGTTTACAACATTTTAGAGCACATTGTCATTGTAACTACACCATTTTAAAAAATACATTTTACTATATGCACATTCACATGTGCTTTTTAAAAGGTTTTTGAACAAACCAACATCTTGGTGTATAACATGTATGTTTGCCATTATTTTGCCTTTTTTGGGGCTAAACAGGCATGATTTAAAAACAGAAGATACACATCCCCAACTCAGGAACTTACAAAGTTCGACTTTACTAAAGTGAAGGCCATATGAGACATTAGTATCCCAAAACTGTGTTGATGTTGCCTTCCTCAGATGGGGTGATCTCACCCCTCTAAAAGCCAAAATTTGAAGCCACGTACACATAGAGGCATAACTGATGAATGTCCCTTATGATCCCCTGCCTAAAATGTGTGTAGGTACAAACAGGTTATTTCCTAAAGCCCCAAAACACACAGTGTGTCAACGTGCTATCTCGCATCACGGGATATCAATGTACGTGTTTTGGGGGTACAACCCCTTCCTTAAAACTAAAGTAAGTGAGAGGAAGGGGCTGCACCCCCGAAACATGTCCATTGATCCCCCATGATGGGAGCTAGCACATGTTGACACACTGGGGGTTATTTCTGAAAGGCAAATCCACTTTGCACTACAAGTGCACTGCAAGTGCATTTTCAAGTGCACGTGTAGTGCACTTGTAGTTTTAGCCCCCACCTGTTAGCACAAGTCCACTCCCCTACTAAGGCACCCCCAGCATATATTCTCATAGGTTCTCCCCTCCCAAAACACCCCTCCAGAACATATTCGACTCCCCCACCTTCTAGCACAAGTCCTCTCTCTTCCAAAGCACCCCTAGCACATAACCAAAACCTGGGCTTTGTTTATGAATGCGGGCGCTGGACTCATAGGTATCTAAGAGTTTTTTTTTCAAGCCTGAGGCTCTAATTGGCTTGAAATAGGTTGGGTTTAGGGCGCAGAACACTGTGCCCCGAACCCACTTAATTGTGACACTAGCGAATCAATATTCATTATTGTCTTCCGACTTCTCCTCCCAGCCAATCAGGACAGGAGGCGGATTGGGTTGGCCAGGAAGAGAAGCCGAGTAAGCCAAGGAGGGGCTGAGTGCAGGGGGACCGTGGAGGGATGAGTGCGGGGGGATTGTCAACGGCTGATTACGAGGTTACCGTGGAGGGGTAAGTGTGGGAGGACCGTGGAGGGGTGAGTGCGGGGGAACTGTGGAGGGGTGAGTGCGGGGGAACTGTGGAGGGGTGAGTGCCGGGGAACTGTGGAGGGGTGAGTGCAGGGGAACTGTGGAGAGGTGAGTGCAGGGGGACCGTGGAGGGGTGAGTGCGGGGGAACTGTGGAGGGGTGAGTGCGGGGGAACTGTGGAGGGGTGAGTGCGGGGGAACTGTGGAGAGGTGAGTGCAGGGGGACCGTGGAGGGGTGAGTGCGGGGGGGACCATGGAGGGGTGAGTGCGGGGGAACTGTGGAGAGGTGAGTGCAGGGGGACCGTGGAGGGGTGAGTGCGGGGGGACCATGGAGGGGTGAGTGCGGGGGGACCATGGAGGGGTGAGTTGCGGGGGACCATGTGGATTTGTTTGCCGCCCCCCCAAAAAAGTTTGGCACCAGCCGCCGCTGGTTATGAGCTGCCTGTACATTGTGCATCCACACATCAGACTGCTTTGCCAAGCGCTGGCAGGCTCAGAGAGGTGGTTCAGGGGACCCTTCAAGGGAACAGAGCCACTCTAATGGCCCGTAAACACGATCAGAAAATCGTACAATAATCTGATAGTGTTGCCAACCCCCTGAAATGAAATTTACTGGCAGAATGCCAAAATTTACAAACGGCACCCATTTTTTTTTTTTACTGGCAAAAATTCTGACATTTACTGGCAGAGCCGCATTTTTTACTGACACTGAAAAAAAGTACATAAAATTACTGTTTTCACTGCTAAATAGTGCAAATATCAATATTTAAACTATAAACATATAACTAGTGCTATTAGCAATGTGTTTAAGTTAAACAAAAGTAAAAAAACAACTTTCTCCATTTAAATGAAGGTAAGGTTACTGTAACCCAGCCAACACAGAGTTTTCCCTTACATCAGAGTCTGCAGGATCCCCCCTTACAGTGAAACGGAACTCCTATGTAAAGGGGAACATTGCAGATAATGATCTAAGGGGGAACTTTGATGTAAGGGTGGGGCTCTAGTGACCAGAGACCACCTTTCGCAGCGTGAATACACTAAGGTAAGGGGGGAGGGGTGTTACTAATATAAGGGGGAACCTTTGTATCAGTGCCCCCTTACATTATTGTATTCACTCCCCCCTTACATCAGCAACCCCCCCTCAGACTGGAGTGGCGGCACTGTTACTGATGTCCGCTCAGGTGCACCATGCAGGGCTCAGTCAGACAGCTCCAGCTTGGCAGCTCTGGTTTTATCTCATAGTCTCCTCTCCACAGTCCACACATGTCTGATTTCTCTCGTGACCCCCATCCCGGCGGTGTTCCCACTCTTGACTCCTCTTTAAACTCCCCCTCAGAGACTGCAGACATAATGCAAGAGATGGTCAGATGCTGCAGAGATGATACAGGAGGTGGAGGACAGAAGCTGCGGACATGGTACAGGAGGTGCAGGACAGAGGCTGCGGACATGGTACAGGAGGTGGGGGACAGAGGCTGCAGACATGGTACAGGAGGTGGGGGACAGAGGCTGCGGACATAGTACAGGAGGTGGGGGACAGAGGCTGCCGACAAGGAACAGGAGGCGGGGGACAGAGGCTGCGGACATGGTACAGGAGGTGCAGGACAGAGGCTGTGGACATGGTACAGGAGGTGGGGGACAGAGGCTGCAGACATGGTACAGGAGGTGGGGGACAGAGGCTGCGGACATGGTACAGGAGGTGGGGGACAGAGGCTGCCGACAAGGTACAGGAGGTGGGGGACAGAGGCTGCGGACATGGTGCAAGAGGTGGGGGACAGAGGCTGCGGGCATACTACAGGAGGTGGGGGACAGAGGCTGCAGACAGGGTACAGGAGGTGGGGGACAGAGGCTGTGGACATGGTACAGGAGGTGGGGACAGAGGCGGCAGACATACTACAGGAGGTGGGGGACAGAGGCTGCGGACATACTACAAGAGGTGGGGGACAGAGGCTGTGGACATACTATGGGAGGTGGGGGACAGAGGCTGCAGACAAGGTACAGGAGGTAGGGGACAGAGGCTGCGGACATGGTACAGGAGGTGGGGGACAGAGGCTGCGGTCATGGTACAGGAGGTGGGGACAGAGGCCGCAGACATAATACAGGGGGTGGGGGACAGAGGCTGTGAACATACTACAGGAGGTGGGGGACAGAGGCTGCGGACATACTACAGGAGGTGGGGGACAGGGGCTGTGGACATGGTACAGGAGGTGGTGGACAGAGGCTGCGGACATACTACAAGAGGTGGGGGACAGAGGCTGTGGACATGGTAGGTTCCTCCTCTGTCCCCCTTCAGTATCCTTCTGTTCCCCTCCAGTTCACAGGCTGTGACACTGTCCTCCTCTCCTCTCTTCCTACGCTCCTCCTCTCCTCTCTTTCTCCTCCTCCTCTCCTCCTCCTTGGCTGCTGTGGCGGCTAGTAGCGAGGCAATGGCACCGCTGTGTCGAGAACGAATACCGCTGCTAGTGCTACAGGCTTCCATTTAAAAATGGCGCCAAGCAGCGCCATTACTTTACTGCGCATGCGCCACTCAGCCGCGCATGTACGAGCTTTCCTGATCTCGGAGGGCTTCGGAACGACGCATGTGCAGTTGCATGGTCGGCCCATGGCCATCATCTTTACGGGCACCGCTGCCCGTAATGGACGAAAATGGGCTGAAATTCACGGTCTGCCCATAAATTAACGGGTAGTTGGCAACACTGATCGTTAATACACAGCTTTTGAGATCCGATCGCGACAGTTCTCCCAATATTAACCAATGGGGTAAGCATGAAAATTTTTCTCATACGATACCTGATTGTATGATTTTTGTTTATTCAGTACAGTTGTCGTTCAAAACTACAATACAAATACACTACAACACATTACATCAGTTCCGAATTTTTATTTTGTCGTACGAGAATTTTTGGCACTTTAGGAAACTCTCCATTCACATCTAGGCGTTACTATTTTACAGACAATTTTCGGGCACTTTTGCTGAGTTTTTGCAGTGTTTTTGTATGCCTATGTGCTGTGCCCTGTACCCTGATGTGGCCTGATGTGCTGTACCCTGATGTGCTGTACCCTGATGTGTTGGGCCCTGATGTGCCTTGTGCCCTGATGTGCCTTGTGCCCTGATGTGCTGGGCTCTGTACCCTGATGTGCTGTGCCCTGTACCCTGATGTGCCCTGATGTGCTGTACCCTGATGTACTGTACCCTGATGTGTTGTGCCCTGATGTGCCTTGTGCCCTGATGTGCCTTGTGCCCTGATGTGCTGGGCTCTGTACCCTGATGTGCTGTGCCCTGTACCCTGATGTGCCCTGATGTACCGTGCCCTGATGTACCTTGCCCTGATGTGCCATGCCCTGATGTGCCGTGCCCTGATGTGCCGTGCCCTGATGTACCGTGCAATGGGCCGGTCTGGATGAAGTCCAGGGCCACATTTTTGTCCCAGTCCAGCCCCGTATATAGACCTAAATTAAGTTAACTAATTATCATCCTTAAGACAAAATTAAAGTATAGTAGTGTATCAGTTCCCTGTTTCTGATATCACATTTCACCAGCAGGTGGGGCAGCAATGATGCTTATATTACAGTACAATCAACAGTGTGCATAAAATTAAAGCTGTTTAGTTATTTTTTCGGGGAGGTGTATCCCATGTCCTGCAGCATGCAGTTTTCGTGTGAAAATAAACAGTTATTGAGCTGTGCTCCCACCGTGGAGACGCTCATAAATTCAGTAGCGTTAGGACTGCACACATACACAGGGTGCCGTGAAGAGGCCTTGCAGCTTACGCATGCGTTTGCAAATGCGTGCTAACTAAACCCCTGTTTTTAAATGCAGACTATTGGACAGGTTAATTCGGTTGGTCAGCAGACTGGTTGGTGAGTTGAGTTATGAAATTTTCTGTTTTTTGTCTTATAAACAGTTATTGACCCACTTTTCCGGAGGCAATACATGTTTTATGGAATGGCACCTTTTTCCCAGTGGTTGAATGTCTGGCCCGCAGCATGGTAGGTGCCATCATTTTTTCTTCCATTTGCTGATTAGACAAACCGCCTCATCTAAGCTACAATAGCTGTGTCAATATTAGCGATAGCTGAAGATTTGTATGCTTTTGATAAATAAATCTCTGCACATCCTTCTCATGTCGCCTTTTCTATCCAGTTCGGCTCCAGAGCAATTTTTTTTTAATTTTTTCGCATACATGTACAAATCTTAATTTTTGACAATAAAATGAATTAAACTCCCAGAAAAATATATATTTTCTGAAAGCTGAGGCCCTATAGACAAAAAAAGGTGATAGTTGCAAAAAAAAATGTTTCACGTGATATTTGTGCAACTGTTTATTAAATGCAAATTTTCAGGAAAAAATAGAATAAAATTCACTTTATTGCAAAACCACAACTTATAATACCCATTTTTGGTTAAAATATAAAAGATGAGGTTGCATTGAGTAAATAGATATCAAACATTCCATGTCTTAAAATTGCATGTGCCCGCAATATCGCGAGAAAAAATGAAAACGGAAAAATCCCAATAGGTGACGCTTTAAAAGCCTTTACAGCTTAGAGCTCAGTTAGCTCAGTTTAGAGTTAGCTAGTAGCTCTTGGGCTAGAATTATTGTTCTCACTCTGACGTTCGCAGCGTAATATCACATGTGTGGTGCGACCGCGATTTACATGCACGTGCACACCCTGGGCCCACGTTTGCGATTTGCACAGGTGTTTAGGGCTACAAGGGTTTATTATTTATTTTTACTTGATTGATATCACAATGGGTTATTAACCACTTACCTACCCGACACTGCCCAGGCCATTATTCAGCTTTCAGTGCTGTCGCACTTTGAATGACAATTGCGCGGTCATGCTACACTGTACCCAAACAAATTTTTTTTAGCATTTACTTCACATAAATAGAGCTTTCTTTTGGTGTTATTTAATCGCTGCTGGGTTTTTTATTTTTTACAAAAAAAAAAAAAGACCAAAAATTTGGAAAAAAAATCTTTTTACTTTTTTCTGTCAGTAAATTTTGTAACTAAGTTATTTTTTGCCTTCACTGATGTGCGCTGATGAGGCGGCACTGATGGGCACTGATAGGCTGAACTGGTGGGCACTGATGAGGTGGCACTTATGGGCACTGATGAGGCGACACTTATGGCACTGATTAGGTGGCACTGATGAGGAAGCACTAATATGCCACACTTACTGATATGTGGCACTGATGAGCACTGTTAGGTGGCACTGATGGGCACGGTTAGGTGGCACTGATGGTCACTAATAGGCAGCACTGGAGGGCACTAATAGGTGGCACTGGTGGGCACTGATAGGTGGCACGGATAGGCGGTACTGATGGGCACTGATGAGCATTGATGGGTGGCACTCATGGGCGACACTGATGGGCATTGATTGACAGCAGTGATGGCCATTGATGGGCAGCACTGATAGCTGGCGCTGATTGCCAGGACTGACTGGCATCGCTAATGGGCACTGATTGGTGGCACTTGTGGGCAGTGGTGGGCACTGATTGCTGCCACTGATAGCTGGCAATGGTGGTGACACTGTGTTGCACTATTGTAATCAGGGCACTGATGATCAGTGCCCTGATTACATTCCTACATGTCCCCCTGTGAGGAGATGCTGCTGATCAGCTCTACTCTCCACTGTCAGTGTGAGACGAGGAGAGCCGATTACCGGCTGTGATTGGAAACAGCAGATCACATGGTTAAAGAGCCGCTGACGCGGCTCTTTACAGAGATCGGGGTCACGCTGTGTCCAGGCAACACGGCGCAGCCACGATTGCCGCGCTGCGCACCCCTGCGGGCGCGCTAGAGCGGGCCGTTCTGGGACGCTGTCATGTGATGGCGTCCAAGAATGAGAGTCGCACTGCACCGCCGTCATTTGACGGTGGGTGGGCGGCAAGCGGTTTAACCCCATGTGATAGCATTAGGCAGGTGACAAATACTCTTTATGGAGACATTAGGGGTCTAATAAACCCCACTGTCTCCCCTGCCCTCCACACCATCTAATCAAACACAGATCGGTTTGGTTAGAAGTGTCCCCTGCTGTGCTGGCTAGGAAAGGTGCATCTGAAACTGGAAGTGACATCACTTCCTGTTTCACTGTTTGCAAGTGAGATCAAGGCATGGACTTGCTTCGGTCTCACTGCAATCTCTCTCCCCTCAGCCGGCAGATGTGTTTCCGGGCTCCGGTGAGTGCAGGACAGCCTGGGAACCACGGGAGGAGGGGGGACCGCCGGCGGAAGGAGGGGGCGAGCCACCGCACTGTGTGAAAGTGGTCGGCAGCTTTGGAGCTACCGCATCACTTTCACTTTGAAATCGGTCACCGGCTTAACAAAACCCACAGCCATCAGCTTCTGATTAAGGGTTCACTCTTTGGATGTGCGGATTACGTCCAAAGAGCTCAACTGGCTATGCAACTTAAATCGTTCCAGTTCTGTTTTTCTGCAAAGCTTGCATTGATAGATTTATGTACCATGTATACGGTTGCTTCCTGTATTTTTGTAAAAATTGTTGGATATCTTTGTTATATTCTTTTTGTCTTTTTATTCAATGAGACACAATTTATGTCACCATATTGCGGTCTGTATTTTCCTCATCAAAAAATATAAGAACCTAATAGGGAAAAAAATCAACAGTTATCAACACATGCCAGTGGCACGGTGATGGAGGATTAAAGGCAAAATTCTCTTTTTCCAAAAAATTGTCTATGTACATAAGGGATGTCTGTAGATAAAAACAAACTGTGCAGCTTTGACCAAAGTTGAAGAATGCCCTTGCTATAGATGTAGGCCATTTACATACCTCCAGAAGCCTCACTGAAAAACTCCCAGAGGTTCCGTTCCCCCATCCTGCCTGTTGCTAGGACATTGCTAAGACACACCCAGCTCTCACTGTTCACCTCCACCATCACAGAAGTGAGCTCTTTCCCTGATTCAAACCCCATCACATGTGCTTTCTCTCCCCTGATTCAGTAGCTCTGAGCTCAGAGTTTGATGTACTGAAGGAGTTGGAGGAGGGTGGCAATGTCTTAGCAAGAAGGCAGGAGAGGGATGCTATCTTTGGGAGTTTTTCAGTCAGGCTTCATGAGGTATATGAATTGCCTTAAGCACTAAGCGACTGCCCCACGTATATCTACTGTGGCAGGACAGACTCAGTGTCCACCGGGACCTGCCAGTCGTTTGGGACACAAACAGAACAGCAGTCTGCCTATGTAAACAAGGCAGATTGTCATTCTGTCAGTGGGGATCCTGTGTTTCTGCAAAGCAGGAACACTGATCTTTGTCTTCCCCTTGGCAAACCACCTCCTCCACAGTGAGTAAGCACAACCTAGGCATACATTTAACCCTTTGATTGCCCCTGATGTTAAATCCTTCCCTGCCAGTGTCATTAGTACAGTGACAGCGCATATTTTTTTAGCATTGATCACTGTATTAGTGTCACTGGTTCCCAAAAAGCGTCAGTTAGGTGTTCGAATTTGTCCACCGCAATATCGCAGTCCCGCTAGAAGTCGCTGATCGCCGCCATTACTAGAAAAAAAGTAAATATCCAATAGTTTGTAGACGCTATAACTTTTGCACAAACCAATCAATATACATTTATTGGGATTTTTTTAACCAAAAATATGTAGCAGAATACATATTGGCCTACATTTAGGAAGCACAGTTCCGTATCGCAAAAAATGCCTGGCTTTGAAGGGGGGTAAAACCTTCCGGAGCTAAAGTGGTTAAACACCCATAGCAAGGGCATTATTCAACTTTGGTCCAGGCTGTTTGTTGAACAGCCTGGACCAGCCTGAAGGTGAACTTTGCCTTTAAGGAAGTCGGAGCAGGTACCTGTCAAAGAAAGGTACCCACCCCACTCCCCCTCCCTCCCAAGTAAAAGGCTATATTTCAGTTACAGGCTGGGGAAAGGAAAACAATCAGAGGAATTTTAATGTTTGGCTGAAGGTGAACATATTTTAATCTTTAGTAAATCACCACCAGCAACAATAATCTTCTACGCATGAGTAAGGTAGCCCATGAGGAAATATCTCTGAAAACCTTACTGCCCTCTAGGACTGGAGTTGTCCTCAAATCACTAGAAAAATAAGAGAAAGAGGCTTAGTGCATTATACCACATTTTTTTAAAATTAATAATGCGATAAAAAGTACTAATCACAAGCATAGGTAATAACAGCACTCATCAGGCCATTCTCCATGGCTATACACTTCCAGACTGGCCAATGACACAAGCATAGGGGGGACCTTACCATGGTCCCTGCAGCTGACACATTTAGAAAGAATGCTGAAGAAGGACATTCCTTTGAAACACGTCAGTCTGAAGGAACCCCAGTGAGGTCCCCCCTATACTTGTGTCATCAGCCAATCTGGCAGATCTGGCAGTGTATAGCCAGCCTGATGAGAACTGTTATTACCCATGCTTGTGAGTAATACCTTTTTTCACATCTTTAACCACTTTAGCCCTGGACCATTATGCTGCATAGGGACCAGAAGACTTTTTCCAATTTGGCACTGCGTCGCTTTAACTGCTAATTGCGCGGTCATGCAATGCTGTACCCAAACGAAATTTGCGTCCTTTTCTTCTCACAAATAGAGCTTTCTTTTGAGGGTATTTGATCACCTCTGCCGTTTTTATTTTTTGCGCTATAAACGGAAAAAGACCGAAAATTATGAAAAAAAATGATATTTTCTACTTTTTGTTATAAAAAAAAATCCAATAAACTCAATTTTAGTCATACATTTAGGCCAAAATGTATTCAGGCACATATCTTTGGTAAAAAAAATGTCAATAAGCGTATATTTATTGGTTTGCGCAAAAGTTATAGCGCTTACAAACTAGGGTACATTTTCTGGAATTTACACAGCTTTTAGTTTATGACTGACTGAATGTCATTTC
The DNA here is from genome assembly GCA_037952835.1 of Lithobates septentrionalis. Classification (NCBI taxonomy): domain Eukaryota; kingdom Metazoa; phylum Chordata; class Amphibia; order Anura; family Ranidae; genus Lithobates; species Lithobates septentrionalis. The sequence goes on along the minus strand of JBBDGP010002613.1, from coordinate 163,350 downwards.
TTGAGGTGCTAAAACGGCAGGGCAGTACAACCCCCCCCCCCCCAAATGACCCCATTTTGGAAAGTAGGCATCCCAAGGAAATTGCTGAGAGGCATGTTGAACCCATTGAATATTTATTTTTTTGTCCCAAGTGATTGAATAATGACAAAAAAAAAAAAAATTACAAAAAGTTGTCACTAAATGATATATTGCTCACAGAGGCCATGGGCCTTTGTGGAATTGCACCCCAAAATACATTCAGCTGCTTCTCCTGAGTATGGGGATACCACATGTGTGGGACTTTTTGGGAGCCTAGCCACATACGGGGCCCCGAAAACCAATCACCGCCTTCAGGATTTCTAAGGGCGTACATTTTTGATTTCACTCTTCAGTGCCTATCACAGTTTCGGAGGCGATGGAATGCCTAGGTGGCACAAAACCCCCCCAAATGACCCCATTTTGGAAAGTAGACACCCCAAGCTATTTGCTGAGAGGCATGGTGAGCATTTTGCAGCTCTCATTTGTTTTTGAAAATGAAGAAAGACAAGAAAAAACATTTTTTTTTTCTTTTTTCAATTTTCAAAACTTTGTGACAAAAAGTGAGGTCTGCCAACTACTCACTATACCTCTCAGCAAATAGCTTGGGGTGTCTACTTTCCAAAATGGGGTCATTTGGGGGGGGGGGGGGGGTTTGTGCCACCTGGGCACAAAACTGTGATAGGCAGTGAAGAGTGAAATCAAAAATTTATGCCCTTAGAAAGCCTGAAGGCAGTGCTTGGTTTTCGTACGGGTCCCGTACGCGGCTAGGCTCCCAAAAAGTCTCACACATGTGGTATCCCCGTACTCAGGAGAATGTATTTTGGGGTGTAATTTCACATATTCCCATGGCATGTTTGAGCAATATATCATTTAGTGACAACTTTGTGCAAAAAAAAAATAAAAAATAAAAAAAAATTTGTCTCTTTTCCGCAACTTGTGTCACAATATAAAATATTCCATGGACTCAACATGACTCTCAGCAAATAGCTTGGGGTGTCTACTTTCCAAAATGGGGTCATTTGGGGGGGTTTTGAACTGTCCTGGCATTTTATGCACAACATTTAGAAGCTTATGTCACACATCACCCACTCTTCTAACCACTTGAAGACAAAGCCCTTTCTGACACTTTTTGTTTACATGAAAAAATTATTTTTTTTTGCAAGAAAATTACTTTGAACCCCCAAACATTATATATTTTTTTAAAGCAAATACCATACAGATTAAAATGGTGGGTGTTTCATTTTTTTTTCACACAGTATTTGCGCAGCGACATTTTCAAACGCATTTTTTGGGGAAAAAACACACTTTTTAAAATTTTAATGCACTAAAACACACTATATTGCCCAAATGTTTGATGAAATAAAAAAAGTTGATCTTAGGCCGAGTACATGGATACCAAACATGACATGCTTTACAATTGCACACAAACATGCAGTGGCAACAAAATAAATACATTTTTAAAAGCCTTTAAAAGCCTTTACAGGTTACCACTTTAGATTTACAGAGGAGGTCTACTGCTAAAATTACTGCCCTTGATCTGACCTTCGCGGTGATACCTCACATGCATGGTGCAATTGCTGTTTACGTTTGACGACAGACCGCTGTTTGCGTTCGCCTTAGCGCGAGAGCAGGGGGCGACAGGGGTGCTTTTTTTTTTTCTTTATTTTTTTTTGCTTTTTTATCTTATTTTTAAACTGTTCCTTTCATTTTTTTTAATGATAGAAATAGGTAGTGACAGGTACTCTTTTTTGAAAAAATTGGGGTCTATTAGACCCTAGATCTCTCCTCTGCCCTCAAAGCATCTGACCACACCAAGATTGGTGTGATAAAGTGCTTTCCCAATTTCCCAATGGCGCTGTTTACATCCGGCGAAATCTAAGTCATGAAATGCTCGTAGCTTCCGGTTTCTTAGGCCATAGAGATGTTTGGAGCCACTCTGGTCTCTGATCAGCTCTATGGTCAGCTGGCTGAATCACCGGCTGCATTCTCAGGTTCCCTGTTGAGACAGGAGAGCCAGAGAAAAACACGGAAGATGGTGGGGGGGGGGCATTCCTTCCCACAGCTTGAAAAAGCAGTCTAGAGGCTAATTAGCCGCCAGGATTGCTTTTACATGAAAGCCGACCGCTGGCTGAAAAGAATGATACCAAGATGATGCCTAAACCTGCAGGCATCATTCTGGTATAACCACTCAAAGTCGTGAATGGCGTACCTGAAGACAAAAAAATGGTTAACAATAAAGCACAGTAAACGGTAAAGTATAAAAAATTGCATACCTGAAAAGCAAACATGATAAAACATAATAACAATAAAACATTGCAGAATAGAATACAGTAAAAAAGAGCAGAACAATAGAGAGAGAATAGAGAGAGAGAGAGAACAATAAAACGACAACTATTTTTTTTTATTTTACATATTTATTTTTTTTACACTTTTTTTTGTAACTAACTTTTATAACTGTAACCGGTTCCAGGTTCGGGTCTCTCAAAATGCGATGGCATCTTGGGAGACCCTGTGAAAGTGTGTCCTAGTCTGTGCAATGCTGTACCCTACTCTAATACTCAACTAGTGAATGGTAGCGTTCAAAACATTCACCAATGCAAAGACCAGGATTGTCAGGACAGGAGGGACAATAATAGCGCGTGTCACGCCTATATCCGCGCTTGCTGCAGACACGACATCTTTTTTGGGGGGGTTCGTTGGGTAGGGGTACTCGGGAGGACATAAAAATGCCTCTCATGCAGCCGACTGCATTTGGTTGGGGATGTGAATGGGGGAAGTACGGGTGCTGCAGAAGTGGTGGGTTCCCAATTAGGATTGGCGAATGCAGCAAGAAGGGCACTATGGGCACGACGGGCCTGTGTTTGTCTTCTTCTTGGTGGCAGCAGGACACTACTTGTGCTTGCCACCTCACCAGCTTGAACTGCACTTATGGGACTCACCACGTCACCAAGTGTTACTGCAGTGCTGGTTTGACTACGACCAGGGTGTACTAGGCCACTGGTGCTTGCCAGTTCACCAAAACGCTACCAAAAAAACTGTTAGCGATCGCAGGGATCAGGCCTGACTCTGCGAATGCTGTTATGCGTTTAGTGTTTTGTAAGTGACAGTGATCGATCGATACTGCACTTGGGTGGGCCGGGCTGGGCCGGGCTGGGCCGGGCGGAGGGGCAAAACGAAGGTGCTAGCAGGTATCTGGGCTGATCCCGCTAACACTGCATTTTTGGGAACCCTAAACTGCTGGGGACGCTAGTATAGATCTGATCAGATCGGATATTGATCCGTTCAGATACTATACCACTAAGGGAGGCGTATGCTGCGTGCGTGGGTGTTTGCGGTACTGGCGCTAACCTGACGCTGCCTGGGGCTGGTGCTTGCCAGTTCACCAAAACGCTACCAAAGAAAACTGTTAGCGATCGCAGGGATCAGGCCTCACTCTGCGAACGCTGCAGTTATGCGTTTAGTGTTTTGTAAGTGACAGTGATCGATTGATACTGCACTTGGGTGGGCTGGGCTGGGCCGGGCTGGGCCGGGCGGAGGGGCAAAATGCAGGTGCTAGCAGGTATCTGGGCTGACCCCGCTAACACTGCGTTTTTGGGAACCCTAAACTGCTGGGGATGCTAGTATAGATCTGATCAGATCAGATATTGATCCGTTCAGATACTATACCACTAAGGGAGGCGTATGCTGCGTGCGTGGGTGTTAGCGGTACTGGCGCTAATCTGACGCTGCCTGGGGCAACGCATATCACCGCCGGGCGATCAGGGGGCTAAACCTTTATTCGGTAATAAACGGCGGGTGCCCTGACACTATAAAAAATAAACGAACTAACCAGCGTCACCCGTAACAGTTATACGGTGATCAGTGGTGAAAGGATTAACTAGGGGGCAATCAAGGGGTTAAAACATTTATTAGGTAGTATATGGGGGTCCCTGTCGCTATAAAACGCTGACGGCGAACCTAAATATTTACCTCCCTAACTAGCGTCACCAGTGACACTAATACAGGGATCAGAAAAATGATTGCTTAGTGACACTGGCGACAGGGGGTGATCTAGGGGTTAAAACTTTATTAGGGGGGGTTAGGGGGGTATCCTAGACCTAAAGGGGGCTAACAGTAACTGCCCTAACACAGTAACTGTCACAAACTGACACCATGCAGTAATCAGAAAAAAAAAAATAAATAAATAAAAAAACTGCTTGGTGTCAGTGTGACGGGGACGGGGGGGGGGGGAGGGGTGATTAGGGGGTGATCGGGGGGAAAGGGGGGTGTTTTGTGTGCCTGGCATGTTCTACTGTATGTGTGTGTGTTGTGCACTCACATTGAAGTCTTCTCTCCTCGGCGCCGGAACGGAAAATACCGAGCCGATGAGAGATGACATCATTTCCTTTGCTGCTATTTAGCATACAGCAGCAAAGGAATGATTTGATTGGACGGTGGCGATCGCGAGGGAGGGGCCACGAACGGATGGTCTCCCCCTTATCTCTGATCGCCGCTGGTCAGAAGCGGACCGCCTCGGGCACCGGGGGGGTCCGATCGGACCCCCCGCCCGCGGGAGGCAGATCACGTATATGTACGTGATTCTGCCTGCCCGTGCCATTCTGCTGACGTAAATTGGTGTGAGGCGGTCCTTAAGTGGTTAATAAAAAATGTTGTGGGATAATGCACTAGAGCCCAGTGGGCACTCTTTCTCTTATTTTTCTTTTAGTAAATCATCTGTGTGTGATAATCATACTTTTTGATCTCAGACCTTGGAACAATAAATATCAGTCATTACAGTATATGATGAATTTGGCACATAGAGTATTTGGTTATTACATGTACAGTATGGGGTTGATTTACTACAACTGGAGAGGGTAAAATTCTGTGCAGCTGTGCATGGTATCCAATCCGCTTCTAACTTCAGCTTGTTCAATCAAAGGGGTTGTAAACCCTCGTTTTTTTTTTTTTCTTAAAAACAAACATGTCATACTTACCTCCACTGTGCAGTTTGTTTTGCACAGAGTGGCCCCGGTCCTGGGGCAACGCATATCACCGCCGGGCGATCAGGGGGCTAAACCTTTATTCGGTAATAAACGGCGGGTGCCCTGACACTATAAAAAATAAATGAACTAACCAGCGTCACCCGTAACAGTTATACGGTGATCAGTGGTGAAAGGGTTAACTAGGGGGCAATCAAGGGGTTAAAACATTTATTAGGTAGTATATGGGGGTCCCTGTCTCTATAAAACGCTAAACCTAAATATTTACCTCCCTAACTAGCGTCACCAGTGACACTAATACAGGGATCAGAAAAATGATCGCTTAGTGACACTGGCGACAGGGGGTGATCTAGGGGTTAAAACTTTATTAGGGGGGGTTAGGGGGGTATCCTAGACCTAAAGGGGGCTAACAGTAACTGCCCTAACACAGTAACTGTCACAAACTGACACCATGCAGTAATCAGAAAAAAAAAAAAAAACTGCTTGGTGTCAGTGTGACGGGGGGGGGGGGTGATTAGGGGGTGATCAGGGGTGATCGGGGGGTAAAGGGGGGTGTTTTGTGTGCCTGGCATGTTCTACTGTATGTGTGTGTGTTGTGCACTCACATTGAAGTCTTCTCTCCTCGGCGCCGGAACGGAAAATACCGAGCCGAGGAGAGATGACATAATTTCCTTTGCTGCTGTTTAGCATACAGCAGCAAAGGAATGATTTGATTGGACGGCGGCGATCGCGAGGGGGGGCCACGAACGGATGGTCTCCCCCTTATCTCTGATCGCCGCTGGTCAGAAGCGGACCGCCTCGGCCACCGGGGGGGTCCGATCGGACCCCCGCCCGCGGGAGGCAGATCACGTATATGTACATGATTCTGCCTGCCCGTGCCATTCTGCCGATGTAAATCGGCGTGAGGCGGTCCTTAAGTGGTTAATAAAAAATGTTGTGGGATAATGCACTAGAGCCCAGTGGGCCCTCTTTCTCTTATTTTTCTTTTAGTAAATCATCTGTGTGTGATAATCATACTTTTTGATCTCAGACCTTGGAACAATAAATATCAGTCATTACATTATATGATGAATTTGGCACATAGAGTATTTGGTTATTACATGTACAGTATGGGGTTGATTTACTACAACTGGAGAGGGTAAAATCCTGTGCAGCTGTGCATGGTATCCAATCCGCTTCTAACTTCAGCTTGTTCAATTAAAGGGGTTGTAAACCCTTGTTGTTTTTTTTTTTTCGTAAAAACAAACATGTCATACTTACCTCCACTGTGCAGTTTGTTTTGCACAGAGTGGCCCCAGTCCTTCTCTTCTGGGGTCCCTCAGCAGCGCTGGTGGCTCCTCCCTGCATTGAGTGTCCACGTTGGAGAAGGCTCTCCTAAGGTGGACACCCATGCGGGCGCGCTCCTGAGTCCTGCATCTGTGTCTATTCACACAGAGAATGCAGGAGTCGGCCCCGCCCCCCGGCACCACTTCATTGGATTTGATTGACAGCAGCGGGAGCCTATGGCTGCGCTGCTATGAATCTATCTATCAAGACACGAGACAACAGCTATAGCTGGTGTGCTCGTTCCTGGTCCGAGGATGACAGTGTTCAGGTAAGTAAAACGGGGGGGCTGCAGAAGGTTTTTCACAACCCCTTTTTTTTGTTTTTGTTTTTTCTACAACCCCTTTAAGCGTTGACCATAAAAGCTGGAAGCTGATTGGTTTGTATGCAGAGCTTCTCCAGATTTTGAACTCTCCAGTTTTAGTAAATCAACTCCTATGTGTTCGCAAATACCATTGTTGCTTTTTTCAGTTGTTATTTTGTGCAGTGTGTTTTATGTGCTCTCTTATTTTATAATAATGTTGTTGCTTCTACCTATAATAAGACTGGTTGTTTAAAGAGCAATTACGGAAAACCACAAAACCAAACAATAAACTGGTAATGCTATCTATAAAAACATTGCATCAAGTCACATACACCATCAAACACACCTTATAACATTATTCACATACCATTTGGGTGACAGTAGCCCCGCAAAGGGCCCAAACTTCAATGCAGCTTGTATTTTGAAATTTGAAAAAATGCTACTGAATTCAAACTCTGGAAATCTGATCCAAATTTAAAGCTCATCACTCCTGTCTGGTGATCCATTTACACCTGACAAATTATATACGCCTGGAACATAGAGGATTCTGTTTTTAAAGGAAATCTATGGTCACAGCTAGGGATGAGCCGAACACCCCCCTGTTCAGTTCGCACCAGAACTTGCGAACAGGCAAAAAATTCGCTTGAACACGCGAACACCGTTAAAGTCTATGGGACATGAACATGAATATTCAAAAGTGCTCATTTTAAAGGCTTATATGCAAGTTATTGTCATAAAAAGTGTTTGGGGACCTGGTCCTGCACCAGGGGACATGGATCAATGCAAAAAAAAGTTTTAAAAACGGACGTGTTTTCGGGAGCAGTGATTTTATTAATGCTTAAAGTGAAACAATAAAAGTGTAATATTCCTTTAAATTTCTACCTGGGGGGTGTCTATAGTATGCCTGTAAAGGGGCGCATGTTTCCTGTGTTTAGAACAGTCTGACAGCAAAATGACATTTCAAAGGAAAAAAAGTCATTTAAAACTACTCGTTGCTATTAATGAATTGCCGGTCCGACAATACACATAAAAGTTCATTGATAAAACCGGCATGGGAATTCCCCACAGGGGAACCCCGAACCAGAATTAAAAAAAAAAAGACGTGGGGGGTCCCCCTAAATTCCTGAATATCCATTCCAGACCTGAAGGGCCTGGTATGGATATTAAGGGGAACCCCGGCCAATTTTTTTTTAAAAATGGCGTGGGGTCCCCCTCAATCTATACCAGACCCTTCAGGTCTGATATGGATTTTAAGGGGAACCCCGCTCCAAAACTAAAAAAAAATTGGCGTGGGGTCCCCCCAAAAATCCATACCAGACCCTTATCCGAGCACGCAACCTGGCAGGCCACAGGAAAAGAGGGGGGGGACGAGAGATCGCCCCCCCTCCTGAACTGTACCAGGCCACATGCCCTCAACATTGGGAGGGTGCTTTGGGGTAGCCCCCCAAAACACCTTGTCCCCATGTTGATGGGGACAAGGGCCTCATCCCCACAACCCTTGCCCAGTGGTTGTGGGGGTCTGCGGGTGGGGGGGCTTATTGGAATCTGGAAGCCCCCTTTAACCCCCAGATCCCGGCCCTCCCCCTGTGTGAAATGGTAAGGGGGTACAAGAGTACCCCTACCATTTCACAAAAAAACTGTCAAAAATGTTAAAAATGACAAGAGACAGTTTTTGACAATTCCTTTATTTAAATGCTTCTTCTTTCTTCTCTCATCTATCTTCTTTCTTCTATCTTCCTTCGGTTTCTTCTGGTTCTTCTGGTTCTTCCTCCGGTGTTCTCGTCCGGCATCTCCTCCGCTGCGTCTTCTTCTCTTCATCTTCTTCTCTGGGCCGCTCCGCATCCATGATGGCATGGAGGGAGGCTCCCGCTGTGTGACGCTTCTCCTCTTCTGACGGTTCTTAAATAACGAAGGGCGGGGGCACCCGGTGACCCCGCCCCCTCTGACGCACGGGGACTTGACGGGGACTTCCCTGTGGCATTCCCCGTGAAGTCAGAGGGGAACCAGAAGAACCAGAAGAAGAAGAAGATGGAGGTAGAAACCGAAGGAAGATAGAAGAAAGAAGATAGAAGAAAGAAGAAGCATTTAAATAAAGGAATTGTCAAAAACTGTCTCTTGTCATTTTTAACATTTTTGACAGTTTTTATGTGAAATGGTAGGGGTACTTTTGTACCCCCTTACCATTTCACACAGGAGGGAGGGCCGGGATCTGGGGGCCCCCCTTGTTAAAGGGGGCTTCCAGATTCCGATAAGCCCCCCGCCCGCAGACCCCCACAACCAACGGGCAAGGGTTGTGGGGATGAGGCAAATTTAAAGGGATATTACACTTTTATTGTTTCACATTAAGCATTATTAAAATCACTGCTCCTGAAAAAACTGCCGTTTTTAAAACTTTTTTTGCATTGATCCATGTCCCCTGGGGCAGGACCCAGGTCCCCAAACACTTTTTATGACAATACCATACATATAAGCCTTTACAATTAGCACTTTTGATTTCTCCCATAGACTTTTAAAGGGTGTTCTGCGGCTTTCGAATTTGCCGTGAACACCCCAAATTGTTCGCTGTTCGGCAAACTGGCGAACAGCCGATGTTCGAGTCGAACATGAGTTCGACTCGAACTCGAAGCTCATCCCTAGTCACAGCATACACTTTAACTTTATAACAGCAGCATTGTAATAATAATTCTTATTTCTCACAATCCAATATAAGTTTACTTAAAAAATCTCCTTTCATGTTGTGAGTTCTGCTTGTCTGCTGGTCATCCCTTTCCACAACTTGCTTTGCAGTGTATCCTCTGCTGTTTACTTTCACTTTCTAAGGACTACATATCCCATGGTACCTTGATGCCTTCAAGCAGTGATTCCTGTGCTGACTCCGCCTCCTTAAACTCCTCCTCTCAGCACCTCTGTAGTTCAGAAGGCAGACTCTGTGAAATGTGTGACACAGCAGTGCCTACTCACAGGGCATAATGAGTATGTGTCACAGTATTCAAGGAAGTAGATTTGTGGATGATCTTCACAAAGTAAATTTACAATCTTCAAGATCATTCAGAATAATAAGAGTAGGCTATAAATAATTGAAATGCAATGTGGATATAAATATATAATTTTACATTTTGACCATAGATACGTTTTAAGCTGAGGATGTGTGTTCCTGCTGTTTGTTTTTTTTTTGCTGATTGTGGTATTTACTGGTAAGTTACATTTGTACAATTGGATGCAAGCTACAAGAATACAGTGTTATGGTAATTGTTGATTGTGGACAACTCAAAATGCAAACAGAAGCTGATTTTTGCATCTGCTGTTCCCCATTGAACAAAACACCTGTTGGATTGTTATACTTGAATCAATGGGCTATATACTACAAGGACACAGAGCTATGACAGTTGTCCAGTGTGAAGAAAATTATCTCCAGTTTATTTTGTTTGCTAGAAAGCACCTGAGCCAACAGAATTCTGTGATATCCTATCTGCCCTTACATTTCCCTGATAATACTATTGCTGCTATGATTAGACTTTGATTTGATATTATCTTGATGCCTGATCCTCCATTAAATAAGGACTATATAGGACTGGTGTAGATAGATAAACAGCTAATTCTGGCTGAAACACCTGCTAACGAAATATACTCTTAGCCCCCATTTACACTTAAAGTGGATGTAAACCCTCACTAATACCCAGTGAAGTGAACAGCCTCAGATGACACACAGAGATTAAGCAAATCTCCCTACATAAGTTTGTAAATATCTGCTGTCCTCAGCTTTATATATTCTTTATAAAGTCCAGATCATGTTAGATTTTCCCTTCCTGGTTAGCACTGCAGTGAAGCCTGGGCATATAGCCAAGACAGCTGATTGGAGGAAAGGCACACACCCCCTCTCCTTATAGGTAGAGACTTTCAGCACTGTTTGTTGAATGGTTCAGCACTCTGCTAATCTATTTATAGCATCCTCCTCAACAAAAAACTCTGGCTGCTTTTATCTCCTGTGTTGGAGAACTTGTCAAAAGTTATGCTGATAACAGAAGAATGGGGCAGGAGACAGCTATGGGACACAGGGCTTTGAAGAGAGATAAGAAAACACTGCAGATATATGTGCCCAGCTCAAATTTCATGAATCGGTTTACATCCACTTTAAGCATTTTTCCATATGTCTGACTACGTTCAACGGTGGGTGAATGGCTGCTGGAAGTTTCCAAAATCTGCTTGATGGAGGAAATCAGAACCGTAAAGCAACTCAGTTTTCAGATTTTTTTTTTTTAGCCACATTCACATTTGTGCATGGGCCTGACACAAATCCCATGTGAGAGCCCCAGCGGGGGGTTCCTGGTGATTAGCTGTGGGAGGCAGCCCCATTGAAAGCTATGGGAGGATACCAACTTTTGAAGCTAATTGTGGTCCCTTGCATGTAATTGCTCATGCAGTGATCCCCTGTGAGTTATTGGTCATGGGTTCAGGCTGTCTGCATCCAGAGCCAATCACTCACAGGTGATCAATGCATGAGCAATCACATGCAAGGAGCCACAATGAGCTGCGGAAATTGGCATCCTCGCATGTGATTGCTCATGCCAGCTTCTGTTGGATGTGCATACTGGAAAACCAGTGGCCGACCGACTCCTGATCAGCACTCTCATCCAGTGGCTGAGAGCGCTGACCAGAGTGTTTTGGTGGGAGGCCGCCCCCCTGTTAGAACACAATAGCTCAGCGGGGAGATTACTGTAACATTGGATTGTTAGTACAGCGGCTCCGACCTGAGCTGTAATTTTTTTTTTCAACTCGCTTGGGGGCGTGTTTCCTTTCAGAAGGCATCGACTCGGAATCGAGACCCAATCAATGCCTTCCGAGAGGAAACACGTCGGGTAGGAGCCGGTAGCGTGACGTTAGAACGCATGGACCATTCTGCAGGCAGCCGTGCAGTATCGATCCTTGTCTGCTGAATACAAGCAACTGCTCTGTAAGTGCATTTCGGTTTTCATTAAAATATGTTTTAAACGTTAATGCATTATGAGTCCTCTCTACTGCTTTTACTATGAAACACTGTGCGTGACGAGCCTGGATTCACTCCAAATCTCTGAGGCTGGCTGGAAATCAACCTCTGGGTGCAACCTTGATTATGTGCATACGATCCCCTCTGTGGGATCTATATATCTGGTAAGCGGCCATCCTTCTGTTTTGAAGCACGGCGGTGATACACAAGCACTTTTGATATTTTTGTTTTGCACAAGGGCACTTTTTATCTTCTCGCATGTGGGGAAGTTGGAACTACAGATCAAGTTTATGCAAGGAGATGGTATGAACTGTTTGAGCTCATTATTGATTATATGTGTTGTGGAGCGCAATGTTCAATTAGCTCATTGTATTTATGCACTATTTATATGCACTTTTGATGTTTGCACATAGCACTTTATTTAAGGTATAGATTTCAAAGAGTGTTATTGAGTTTTTATGTGTTATGTAATGGATTGTCACTTTATTAAGTTGTTAGATCCATGATGTAGCTATTTTTTATAATTATATCAAAACACTTGAGGTGTATTGTAAAAACCAGCACACCATTACATGATTTTACATATTTTATATTTCTGAGTATTCAAGGAAGTTTTTGGGTGCAGCAGTTTTAATTTCCCTTTTCAATTTATATGTGGCCAAGCGCAACCTTTTAGAACCCTTACCAGCTGTCTGTGATAGATGAGACCCAGTGCTAAGTCCAGGATCTGAAACAATCAGCTCTTTGGCAGAACGCCATTAGCACAATGCTTCTGCATCATTTTTACATTCAAAGGGATGTGAGGTCTTGTGTGACATCACATTACTTCCTCTTAGTAGGGGGGAGGGGACAAAGCTATTTAAACTCTGTCTATCTCCCTGCAGCAATAGATCATTGCTATAACATACCTCCCAACCATCCCGGGTTCGGCGGGACCATCCCAAGATTTCAAGTAAGTCCCGGGGTCCCGCGGATCTGGGCTAGAGTCCTGGGGCCCAGTACCAGAACATGTTCCAGCACTGGGCTCCACTCAGTGAGAGTATCATCAGCGAGTGCAATGTCTGCTCTCACATACTGCACCAAGTGAGGATTTTAGTCAGCAAGGCATTCCTGCACGCTGCGCTTCTTCCCCTCCCTCAATCTTTTTTGCAATTATTGGTTGCTAGGACTGTCGGCATCCTAGCAGCCGATGACACACAATGCAGGTACACACAGCAAGAGGAAACAAACTCCGTACAGAGTGGCTAGTCCTCTAAGCTCCTTCCCCGACTCTGGCTCCCGCTTCCTGCCTCCAGGTGGCTTCTGCAGTCAAAGGTAAGGACTCTTTATTGTCGGCAATAGTCTGAAACTGACAGTGCCAGTGTCAGAAGGGACACAGTCTCCCGTGGGGTAAGGAGCGGAGGAGAGGAACACAGCAGAACCAGGGAGATCAGATTAGAGCCAGTCCCGCCAGGTACCCCCCATCTCAGTGACAGATGTCCTGTAAAATTCTCTCTCTCCCCATAATATCTTCAGGAGTACAAGGAGCTAGATACTATTTAGGAGTACACGGGGTCTGGTGAGGGGCATAGGGGTCTGGTGTTATCTAGGAGTGGGGGTACAGGAGATCAGGCATTGAATAGGAGTACAGGGGGTATATGGGGGGTCTGGTGTTATCTAGGAGTGGGGGGGGGGGGGGGTATGTGTCTGTGAGACTCTTGCTTGTGGCACAGCAATCAAAGCATATTTTATAGGTACAAGGAAGCCCAGGTTTTGCTTTGCCTCTTTATCCCCTCCCACTGTTAACAGTTTGGTCGGTCACTGTCTCCCTAAAGTGTCCCTCATTCTCAAGTTCTACACCCTGTTCCAAATTATTATGCAAATTCTATTTCAGTGTCACAAAGATTAAATATTTTGCTTTTCAGTTTAACTCATGGATGGCATTGTGTCTCGGGGCTCTTTTGATCACTGAAAACAATCTTGGACAGCTGTGATAATTAGATTGCCAGGTGAGCCCAATTAAAGGAAAAACTACTAAAGGAGGGTGTTCCACATTATCAAGCAGAGCACCATTTTCAAGCAATATGGGGAAGAAAAAGGATCTCTCTGCTGCCTAAAAGAGTGAAATAGTTCAATGCCTTTGACGAGGTATGAAAACATTAGATATTTCACAAAAACTTAAGCATGATCATCGCACTATTAAGAGACGGGTTTCGTGCAGATAAAGGCACATTGAGGAAGATTTCTGCCAGATCCATGCATCGGATCAAGAGAGCAGCTGCTAAAACACCATTACATAGCAGCAAACAGATATTTAAATCTGCTGGTGCCTCTTGAGTCCCACGGACATCAAGGTGTAGAGTCCTCCAGAGTCTTGCAACTGTGCATGAACCTTCCACTTGGCCACCACTAACCAATGCTCACAAGCAGAAACGGCTGCATTGGGCGGAAAAATACGATAACACTAATTTTCAAATAGTCCTGTTCACTGATGAGTGCCGTGCAACCCCGGATGGTCCAGATGGATGGAGTAGTGGATGGTTGGTGGACGGCCACCCTGTTCCAACAAGGCTGCAACGTTAGCAAGGCGGTGGTGGAGTCATGTTTTGGGCCGGAATAATGGAAAGAGAGCTGGTCGCCCCTTTAGGGTCCCCAAAGGTGTAAAGATTACCTCTGCAAAGTATGTGGAGTTCCTGACTGACCGCTTCCTTCCCTGGTACAGAAGGAAGAACTATGCTTTCCGTAATAAAATCATCTTAATGCATGACAATGCCACATCTCATGCTGCATAGAATACCTCTGCATCAATGGCTGCTATGGGGATAAAAGGAGAGAAAGTCATGGTGTGGCCTCCATCCTCCCCTGACCTCAATCCTATTGAGAACCTTTGGAGCATCCTCAAGCAAAAATTCTTTGAGGGTGGGAGGCAGTTTACATCCAAACAGCAGCTCTGGGAGGCTAATCTGATATCTTGCAAACAAATTCAAGCAAATACTGTCCAAAAACTCACAAGTTCAATGGATGCAAGACTTGTGAAGCTGCTATCAAATAAGGGATCCTATGTTAAAATGTAACGTGACCTGTTAAAATGTTTAGAAAGTTAAAATGTTGTTCAAAGTTTGATTGAAATAGCTTTTGATTTCAGTAAATATGCAGCAAACAAAACAAATGACAATTTTAAATTCTTTACAACCTATAAAGTGTTTTGAAACTTACTGTGCATAATAATTTGGAACAATGCATTGTAAGTTTTTTATTTTAAAAAATAAAAGCTGTTATCATTAGGAGGTTTGTTCAATAAAATTTGAATTGTACTCTTAATAGTTGATAACATGAGAATTATGCTGACTGTTGTTTACATCAATTATTTAGGTAAATGAGAAAAATATCATTGGCATAATAATTTGGAACAGGGTGTAAAGTTGGGAGGTATGCTATAAGGATCTATCGCTTTCTGAGAATGAGAAGTGTTCGGCTGCTGCACAGCTTCATGAGGGGTCTTGATCTGGCCTTCATTGGCCAGATTCAGACCCTTCATAAAAAAAGGGTAAACTTAAAAATCGATTCTTCACTGAGGTTATAATTATCAATTCTGTTACACAGCAAGGACATTCTAAACAGCAGCAGTGTGACAGAATTACTACCAGTTACAGCTAGATTCCCTCAAATACTCTACGGTAGCCCTGCAACAGAATGAATGCTGACGTTGACCACTTCTTAGTTTCTGTTTTTACGGCTGAGCATTTAGTGACCTCTTGTGGTCATTTTCATTAACATAAAGGTTATGTGTAAAGTGTATCTACACCCAAAAATGATAAAATAGTTACATATTGCATTTTACAGGTCTGTAGATGTAGTGGTTTTGATAGTTCCCCTTATTTGGGCTAAGAACATTTTCAGCAAGTATAGCACATACCCAGTGATCTTTCCAAAAATGCCATATCCTTGTTACTTTCTGTGAACTCAAAAGACTATTTTGTAAAGTACTAGTCCCATCAATCTACCATGTAATGGAGATAAATAAAAGAAGACATGGTTAAAGTTCAGCCCTTGTGACAACTATAGATACCAGCAGCAACAAAAATACTACTGTGGATGGACTACCACGGACATCATAGATACCAGTGTTTCTCAACCTTTTTTTAGTCGAGGCAACCTTTAAAATTATGGACAGTCTCAAGACACCCCATTCTAAAACGTAAAAATGATTCTAATAGCTTTACATAATGTAGGAACATCCACACATGTAGGACACCCAGTATTAGAGGTGATTTATTCTTCCAAAGCAAATACACTTTTGCACACTGGTACTGACTAGTGTTCCAATGTTTCTCTTTTCCTTCAATTTCTCTCCATTAGCCAGCTAATGTCACCCCAGTGCTGAGGGAGAGGGGCACAGGAGGGTCAAACAAGGATGTTGTGGAGGCAACAGACATCCTCCTTGTTAACCGATGTCCTCCTTACTAACTGATGAAGTCATTGGTTGTTAGGATGCTAGAAAGTCTTAAAGGTGCATCATGAAAACCCATGGCTTTGTGTAACTAAAAGGCAGGCTCGATCCACTTGCTGGCTTATATACAATTTTTGATAAATTTTTAGGCATTTTGCCAAGGCACCCCGGAAGAAACCCCAAAGCATCCTGGTTGACAAAGGCTGATATATGCCATATAACATAAAAAAAACATATGTTATATGTACTTTACACAACAGAGAGCACTCCATGCTAAAGAGGAGAGATTTCTCAGAGGTGTGAGAGAACCCGGGATGTCAGAAGATCCCCTATTGAGAGTCCAAGGATTGGGCCCATGCACTAGGATGCTGCAACTGATAAGGCTGAGAGCCAGGAGAACTGGGAGAGCCAAGAGTGCCAGGAGAGCTGGAAAAGCTGCATGAATACAGAGGTGTAATATAGTCTGAGGAACTGACCAGAAGCCAAAGGACCCGGTTTGGGACCTAAGCAGCAGCACTGAGAGAGCCAGGCAGCTCTGTCGAAAGCTGGCGTTAGCCAGTCTTCACCAGAGCTCCTGATGGTGGGGATGGGTTTTGCGGTCCTCAAGTTCACCCTACCAGGAAGTGAGCAAACTGGGGTCCAGTAGCAGATGTAGCCGGTAGGGCTCAAGGGAAAGCGTTGTCAGTAAACAAGCCAAAAGGTCGGTAACAAGTGGTTGCAGGTTGGGATCAAGCAGAAGTACAGTCGAGGAACAAGCCAATGGTCGGTAATGAGTGGTAATGAAGATACAGACACCAGGAGGAGTGTTAGGAGAAAGATATCATCTAAATAAGAGCACAACAGGAAGTTACATATGTAGCACCCTCTAGCTGGTGGCTAGGCCTGTTTGTTTTCATTCTGGGCTCGGGGTGGCCCAGGGAGAGGTGAGTGGCTGACAGGTGGCATCACCATCACCCCCCCTTTCTTTTAGAAAGTCCTGGAAGGAGAGGAGGGGAGAAGAGGTGGAGATGCCTGAGGTATCTGGGGAGCCTTGACCAATCCCCAACTTAGATTGGCAGTGGGCAACAACCATCATGATCATCATTCAGAAGGCAAGTGTATCTGCCTCTGTCATAGAAATTAAGTCCCCACTGAGCTATGCAATATATATGACCTAAAGGGAGACCTCCTTAAATGCCTGTGGTCAGCCCAGATGGAGAGGAGTTGTCGGGTGGAAGAGCTGGAGTGAGAGGGTGTGGAGGCTGTCAGGCCTACGGGGAGTGCCCCAGTCTGGGGAGGGGGGTCAACTGTGAGCTGGGGCTCAGGTGCATCCAGGAGGAGTGAGGAGATCCCGGGAACCAAAGGCACATGAGAGAGCAGGAGAAAGGACAGCGGGAGAGAACACTCTAAGAGTCTCCAGGAGGACTACAGGTCGCAGCAAAGAGGGCTGGTGAGTGAGCACAGTCAGTAGGACTGGGAGATTGCAGTTTGAGAGATGGGTGCAGAACCAGTGGAAAGAGGACTGTGGAGAAGGGCAATGAAAAGGGGTCTTTGCAGCCAAGCTGGCTGGCAGGGCCCGAAGAGAGCTATCTGGGAGTGGTAGCTGAGCAGAGGACAGCTAGCACCTGAACTATTCTACACCACAGGGGCCCATGGCTCCAGCCGGCAAAAGGCAGTTCATTGAGGCCTGGCTGGAGTAGTGTCAGGCCTACCCACGTGGTGCTAGCTAGTCTGGAGGAGTGATAGTCTGCAGCAACGAAAGTGCTGGTGAAGGAACAATCTGCAGCAAGTGAAGTCCTGGAGGAGGAACAGTGTGCAGCAAGTGAAGTGCTCAAGAGGAGATTGAGGTGGATGTACAGGGAGTGTACATAGTAGTCCCAATTGATGATCTAGAAGTCACAATTGATTGTCCTGCAACTTGCAATTGATGATCTGCAATTCACAATTGTTTGTTCTGAAATTGTAAGCATCCCATAATTCTCTAATACCCATCCAAGTTTAATCCCCTCAATAAAACAAAACAAGCTATGGACTGGTCTGTGTTACTGAGTGACTGTAAGATGGACGTTGAGCTGGGCAGGGTGATTGGTGAACCACAACTTTCAGCAACCCCTACAGGGACATGGCTACACATAGTTACATAGTTAGTCAGATTGAAAATAGAGACAAGTCCATTTAGTTCAACCAAAAATAAAAATACAATCCCATAAACGCAATCCTTCACCCACAGTTGATCCAGAGGAAGGCGAATAACCCCAGCAAAGCATGCTCCAATTAGCTACAGCAGGGGAATAAATTCCTTCCTGATCCCCCCGAGAGGCAATCGGATTTTTCCTGGATCAAGTTTACCTATAAATGTTAGTACCCAGTTATATTATGTACATTTAGAAAAGAATCCAGGCCTTTTTAAAAGCAATCTACTGAGCTTGCCAGAGAATATGAAAACACTGCGCTCTAATAGCAAAAATAAAATATATGTGAGCCAGCAGCTGCATACATTGTGACAGGGCGATCTCCCCTTCCTTACGCTGCCTAGATTTTATTTCAATTGTGATCACTTTTATCCATTTTTTTGTATGGTATTTTTAGAAATAAAAATCCCTGGTTTACCTGCACTATGCAGAAGCTTTTTATTTTTTAATTGCATATTATCCCGATGCAAGAAACTGCCTTCCAGTAGCCCTACTTCCATCAAGGGGTCTGGATCAAATCTGTCCCCGGCTTCTCCTTGGAACACATCCTTGAGGTCTATTGGCTGATATCCAGTTGGCGGTCCTTCCTGATGTTTCTTCACCCCACCAGAGAAGTCGAGAAGTGAGACAGAGGTTCCACCGTTCCGGATATCGTTTTCCAGCCTAGGTTTGGCTCCATGCACCATTGACTCCATATCATACGACAATGGAGTCCACGTCATCTGGTAAGAGTACCCATCTTATCTTACTTCCTGATGTTTTCATTCTGATGCCCCATATCGAGATGTTGGTTTACAGCTACGGAAGTTCTGTACCCCGTTGTTGACTCACAGTCACAGATCCACACCGTGCACCATTGACTTTAATTTCCAGTCTTACATCATTTTTTGGTCCATACCAGTTCTTATTAATTTGAGTTTGGAATCATCCATTTACCATATGTGGACACTTTATACTGTGTTTGTTCATTTCACTTCACTTATGGTTTTTGCACATATGCTTTACTGTTCAGTACAGCATCTCTTACTTAATTGTTTCACTACACCCTAACTTCCCAATATTTCTTAGCGCTGCATTTTTTCCCAGTTACTGAGCTTGCCAGAACCACCTCTGGAGGGAGTCTATTCCACATTTTCACAACTCTTATGCCGCGTACACACAATCGGACATTCCGACAACAAAATCCATGTTTTTTTTCCGACGGATGTTGGATCAAACTTGTCTTGCATACACACGGTCACACAACGGATTTTGTTGTCAGAAAATTTGAGATCCAGATCTCAAATTTTGTTTGTCCGAAATTCTGACGAAAAATGTCCGATGGAGCCTACACACGGTCGGAGTTTCCGACAACAAGCTCCCATCGAACATATGTTGTCGGAAATTCCGACAAAAACCTTTCTGTATTTGGAGATAAAATCTTTTTTCCTCTAGACGTAGAGTGCCCCCTTGTCCTCTGTGATGACCTTAAAGTGAATAACTCGACACCAAGTTCACTATATGGACCACTTATGTATTTGTACATGTTGATGTACAAGAGGGAGATTCAGTTCCTCTATTCTTTCCTCATAGCTGAGCTCCTCCATGCCTCTTATCAGTTTGGTTGCCCTTCTCTGCACTTTCTCCAGTTCCCTGATATCTTTTTTGTGAACTGGTGCCCAAAACTGAACTGTATATTCCAGATGGGGTCTTACTAATGATTTGTACAGGGGCAAAATTATATCTCTCTCTCTGGAGTCCATACCTCTCTTAACACAAGAAAGGAAACCACAGCTTGGAATTGCATGCCATTATTGAGCTTCCCCCTAGTATGTATGATGCATGCATATTCTTAGCCCCCAAGTGCATAATTTTTATCAATATTAAACCTCATTTGCCACTTAGTTGTCCAATTAGAGATTGGCTTGTAATTTGGAGACATCCTGTAAGGACGTTATTCCACTGCATAGCTTAGTCTCATCTGCAGTGACATAAATGTTACTTTTAATCCCAGACCCTATATCATTTTTAAAGATATTAAAAAGTAAGGGTCCCAGCACTGAACCTTGGGGTACACCACTGATAACCTTAGACCATTGAGAGTAAGAGTCATTAACTACTACTCTCTGAATTCTGTCTTTTAGCCAGTTTTCTATCAATTTACAAATTGATCTTTCCAAGCCTGTAGACTTTACCTTACACATGAGCCATGTGTGGGGAACTGCGTCAAACACTTTTGCAAAATCCAGGTATACCACGTCCACAGCCACCCCTCTGCCCAAGGTTTTACTTACCTCTTCATAAAAAGAAATCAGGTTTGTTTGACAACTTCTGTCTTTCACGAATCCATGCTGTCTGTTGCTTAAAATAATTTTCTCCAGCAAAAACTCGTCTATGTGGTCTTTTATTAAACTCTCCAGTATCTCCCCGACTATAGAAGTTAAACTAACAGGTCTATAGTTACTTGGTAAAGACTTCGATCCCTTTTCAAATATGGGCACCACATTGGCCCTGCGCCAATCCAGTGGTAGCATTCCAGTCATTAACGAGTCCCTAAATATTAGAAACAATGGCCTTGAAATGACAGCTCAATTCCTTTAGGATCCGTGGGTGGATGCCATCTGGTCCAAGTGCTTTATCCACCTTTATTCTGTCTAAATATTTCTGGACCATATCTCTTTTGAGCCATTGTGGATCATTTGGGGCTGTGTCACTACCACCCCCATTATGGACATAAGCTCCCCCATGCTCCTTTATATACAAAGAGCTGAAGAAAGTATTTAATAAACTTGCCTTCTCTTTGTCCCCAATCACCCACTCTAGATTATTTTGTAAAGGGCCTACATGCTCAGACCTGTCCTTTTTACTATTAATATATATAAAAAAAAATTGGGGGTTTGTCCTACCATCTTTTGCAATCTGTTGTTTGTTTTGAATGTTTGTGTCCTTGATTTCCTTTTTACATATTCTGTTATATTCTTTTTAACATTTAAACGATGATAGCGTTCCTTCATTTGCTCTTTTTTTATTATTTATAGCCATTTTATTTTTAGCCTTTTAAACTTATTGCCCAATGGGAATATACTTTGCATTGAGTTTACATACTGTCACTTTGAAGAATTCGCATTTCTGTTCATTGATGCCAATATTCGCTCTCAGGCTAAGTCCTGGAGAGCAAACCTCATCCTTGGAAAATTTGCTCCCTTAAAGTTACTGTAATGCCCCGTACACACGATCGGACTTTCCGACAACAAAACCGTGGATGTTTGTCCGAAGGTTGTTGGCTCAAACTTGTCTTACATACACACGGTCACACAAATGTAGGCCAACAATTCCGAACGTGAGAACACGGTGACGTACAACATGTACGACGAGCCGATAAAAAGGAAGTTCAATAGTCATGTGATATCTTCACTACGAATGCTAGTTTTACAAGACCGAGCGCTTCCGGCTCATACTTGATTCCAAGCATGCGTGAACTTTTGTGCGTCGGACTTGTGTACACAGGATCGGACTTTCCAACAACAAAGTTTCGTTAGCGGAAAATTTGAGAACCTGCTATCAAACATTTGTGGGCGGAAAATCAGACAGCAAATGTCCGATGGAGCATACACACGGTCAGACTTTCCGACAACAAGCTCACATCGAACATTTCCCATCGTAAAATCCGACCGTGTGTACGTGGCATAAGTGTTTTTTTCTTACCCATATGTGTTTGTTGCTTACAACTAACATTAAATGAAATCATGTTATGGTCACTGCTACCCAGATGTTCTTTTATATGAATATTGGTAATAAGCTCTGCATGGTTTGAGATTACCAGGTCCAGCAGAGCATCATTCCTAGTCGGGGGCCTCAATAAACTGGACCATAAAATTGTCTTGTAATAGGTATATAAATTTTTGCCCTTTAACTGTCCCAACAGTGCCATTACTCCTGTCAATTTCCGGGTAGTTAAAATCCCCACATTATTATCACTGTCCCAGCCCTTGCAGCCCTTTCCATCTGTGCAAGGAGCTGAGTCTCCACCTTCTCACTAACACTGGGAGGTCTACAGTCCCTGACAAAAGTCTTGTCGCTTGTGTACAAATTGACCTGAAGTGCCGCTAAAATAAATTTCTAATCAAGATTTTGTTACAAGAAATGGGTCATTTTAATCCCAACAGCTTTTGTAATAATGTTTCAGTGCAAAACGAAACTGACAAAAAGTATTCTAATATTCACAGCTTGGTAAAGCCCATTGAGTCAATTTTTGCCAAGACATAAGTGTTGTCGCCTTGTTATATGAGCTTCACCTGTGACTAATAATGGATCAATTAGGTCTCAGGTGTGTATAAAAAGAACACCAGTACACTAGACCTTCTCAACTGCAACTAGACCTCTGCAAACATGCCTAAGATTCACCCGGAGACTAAAGTGTTGATTATCAAGAGGCTGAAGACCAGATCCACTGCTGATGTGGCAGACACCTTCGATGTGTCTCAGCATCAAGTTCAGAGGATAAAAAAAAAGATTTGAAGAGACTGGAGACGTTTTGGACAAGGCCAGGTCAGGCCGACCCCGCAAGACAACTGCTCGAGAGGACCGTTTGTTGGCTCGAAAATCCAAGGCCAGCCCATTTTCCACTGCAGCAGAGCTCCACGAGACCTGGTCACCTGAAGTCCCTGTGTCAACCAGAACAGTTTGTCGGATTCTGTCTCGAAATGGCCTCCATGGTCGAATCAGTGCCCATAAGCCAGCACTAAACAAAAGACAATTGAAAAACCGTGTGGCATTTGCCAAGGGCCACAGCCTGCTAAAAGGATGGACTCTGGAAAAGTGGCAGAAGGTGGATTTTTCAGATGAATCTTCTGTTGAATTATAAAATATTGCAGGAGACCTACTGGAACCCGCATGGAGCCGAGATTTACCCAGAAAACAGTGAAGTTTGGTGGAGGCAGAATCATGGTCTGGGGTTACATCCAGTATGAGGGTGTGCGAGAGATCTGCAGGGTGGAAGGCAACATCAATAGTCCAAAATACCAAGAAATCCTAGCTACCTCTTATATTCCCAACCATAAAAAAGGCCAAATTTTGCAGCAGGATGGTGCTCCATCGCATACTTCCATCTTCACATCAAAGTTCCTTAAGGCAAAGAAGATCAAGATGCTCCAGGATTGGCCAGCCCAGTCACCAGACATGAACATCATTGAGCATATGTGGTGTAGAATGAAAGATGAAGCATGGAAGACGAAACCAAAGAATGTTGATGAACTCTGGGAGGCATGCATTTCTTTGCTATTCCTGATGACTTCATCAATAAATTGTATGAATCCTTGCCAAACCGCATGGATGCTGTCCTTCAAGCTCATGGAAGTCATACAAGATATTAAATTCGGATCTCACAGCACCACTACTTAATTAGATTTTTGGATTTTCAGTAAAGTTGTTCAATTTCTGTATAGGCGACAAAACTTTTGTCTTGCCAAAATTTGACCTGTCTGTCTTGATTAAATGATAAATCTTTTTTCAGTGAAACTAATTTATTTCAGTTCATTAAACATCATTTGGGAGGGCTTTAGCTTTTCATATGAGCTATTTCTAACACCAATTGATTAATTCAGGTTTATAGCAGGAGTTTCTACAAAATAGAGAAGCGACAAGACTTTTGTCAGGGACTGTATAACAAACTACAATGACAATATTTGTAGGACGCACACCCATGTACAGTTCCACCCATAATGCTTCAAACTCATCACACTCTCCATCAACTAGGTCCTCTTTCACACTAGCTTTGAGATCACTTCTCACATAGAGACAGACACCACCACCCCTCCGTTTTACCCTGTCTTTCCAAAAGAGAGCAGTGCCAGGAATATTAATAGCCCAGTCATGAGAAGAATGAAGCCAAGATTCAGCAAAACCAATTAGATCATAATTCTCCTTGTGCACCAGAGCTTCCAACTCACCTATTTTGCTTGGCAGACTTCTGGCACTGGTGAACAAACACTTTAATTCATTGTTATATTTTGCAAACGTATGTTGCATATTTTTTTTTAGTACAAATAGTACCATTTCCAATGGTTGATTGTAACATAGGAACCTTCATATCATTTGCCATAGCCCCCCCCATCTTTCCTCATTCCACCCTCCAATAGGGGTTGACCCCTGTCTGCCCCACTATAATCTAATTCACCCTCCCCCCACAATCCTAGTTTAAATACTTCTCCAGCCTTCCCATAAACCCCCTGCCTTTCCTGTGTTGCGCTTGGCACAGATGTCAGAGAATTGACTTGGAGACTAGTTCTTTAAATTGGTTCTTAAGGAGTATCCACCTTCCATATATTCTGTCATTGGTTCCAACATTGACCAAGACAGATGGGTCATGCCCAGCCCCTCCCAGTAATTTATCAACCCGGTCCACCACATGCCGAACCCTGGCACCAGGGAGACAGCAAACCATTCGGTTGAAGCGATCCTGGCGACAAATTATTTTATCAGCCTACCTGCACTCCCCTCACCACCCCTACTAGATGGGCTGCTCTCCTGGCTGTTAGGGGGAACAGTGACATCTAGGGCTTGCCACCTCTGAGCTCGATACCCCCACACCTTCACCCAACTTGGCGAATCTGTTAGGGTGCTCAAACTCAGGGCTGGCCTTTCTTTTCTGTGAGCCCCTACCACTCCGTCTAACTGCATTAACCCATCTTCCTACCTGATAATCCTGACTTACCCCACCACCCTCCCCATTAACCCTACTAGCCACTTGCAAAGGGCAAAGGCATGGCTTATATAGGAGGTTCATGCGAGCAGCAAGGAATTCAAGGCTCACTACAAACAAGACAGAAAGTAAGGTTGTCCAAAAGATCAACCTGGAGCTGTCCAGAAGATGGCACAGTAAAAAAAACCTACTGCCTAATGCAACAGAGGGACTTGGTTTAGATCTCGGTCCTGACCCTAGTAGTACTGCATAGTTACAAGAATTGATAAGACATATGATGCCACACTATAAGAGCTTAATTACATAGTTTATTTTAATTTCATAGTAGTGAACAATTTAATCACTTGCTGGCTTTCATCTTGCAGCATATTGCTTTCAATTGGTTGCAATTGAGTTGACTGCTGGCACCGAAGGACAAAAATGTAATATATTGAAGCTTATCAGTCTCTGTGGCTGGTGTGGTGGCTCCATTCATTACCTTGTTTCAGGCTTTTTCCTTTATTTTCACCTGCCGGTAACATATTTCCTGTTCTAGAGAAACAGCACCCACTAACCATACTGTACATATGGAGGAGAAGCATTGATGCCCTTGGAAAGGATGACAGTTAGAACTATAGAACAACCCCCTATCCCTGCTGCACATGGGGAGGTGTTTTGTAGTTCTAATATAATTCCTGATCACATTGATCAAGAAAACACTGTAGAGTGCACAGGACAGCAATGCAGACCTGGCAGACTCATCAGATATTTTTTCCACTTATTAAACAGGTATAATAAAATGGTTTCTGTGGTATATTTAACAGACCGAAAGAAAGTAAATAAGAAAGCCTCATTGTTAATCTTACATTTGCTTTAAATGGCTTAGTTGCATAGGATTAAAATAACTAGGGATGAGCAAATTTCCCTGTGTTTGGTTTACAAACAGTTTTGCAAATTTTGCTTGAAGTTTGAAAACTTTCCAGTGAACCCCTTTGAAGTCAAAGGGGATGTGGGTTAGTGAGGGCAAAACTTGCTATTCAGTTTTAGCCATTTATAGGGCTAATTAGCAAGCTATTGTCAAAGAAGGGCCATGGGAAGCTGGGCACTGCCATTGGCGGCATATATATCGCACTCCCTCCCTTTTTTATAGAAAGCGGGCTGGGTTATCCATTCCTTCAAATTACAGGCTCTTGTGAGTCAGCTGACCAAGGACAACAGCTATGCACTGTATTATAGGTTGCTCCTTATTGCTGGTGGCAAACCTTGAGAACTTAGTGAATCCTGAAGATTCGATGCAGACCCATGGTGAACCTAAACCTCGTTCCTGAAAAAAACCCATGTGGTGGTCTTCGGTTACACAACTGAAATCCAGCCGTTTCATCCTCAAGCTAAAACATAAGTATGTGGCTAATACCAATCATTCAGTGTGGAAATTCAGAAAATCAGTGGGACTATGTTGTGGTTTCGCAGTTGTTTACCCAACCTTTTCTAAAAAATCAATAAATAATAACATTATGTATGCCCACCAATTGTAACTGTATAGAATCTACAACACTACTGATTGTATAAAAAGCCAAACAAATGTTCTCATTCAAGTTCAACATCCGATTCTTCATAAACCAATGCACGGTCTGATCTTAAGTGCTTTGAATGCTTCACATTTAGGAGGTCACCCATCTTGTTAAGCTCATCCAAGACCTGCAAGGCACACAGGAAATTATTTAAAGTGGTTGTAGACCTCTGAAATGATAACTGAACAAAGCCTATCTTTCTTTAGTGTGTACTCACCTTAATCAAAAGCACCAAATGTGATTTCTAGCTTTTATCTACTCCCTTTGCTAGCTGCATGAGTCACTTCTGATGATTTATCCCAACACCAACCAATCCCAGTAGACAACACCCCCCAGCACACAGTAGGTGATTGACAGCTTCAGCTGTGCATGTTTCCCTATGAGACTGTGTGTATGTGTGTCCACTCTTTACAACTCCCCTCTCCGTACTGTGCAGTGTGTGACATCAGATATCTGTCTTCTGCCTCCTGAAGCTCAGAAATGCTGTGTAAACTGCGCACGTTGAAGGGCTGTAGAGGGGGAAAGGCTGCAGATATTTTTGGCATTGCTGGAAAATTGGTCAATGCAGTGGAGACTGCAGTTCAATGTTCAACTGCAGTTCAATGTAAAGTAATGCATCTAGGGAAAAATAATGCTTTGAAAGAGTACAACATTGGGGGTACAGGGTTAGCCAGCACTACAGAGGAAATAGATTTGGAGGTACTTATTTCAGATAATTGCAAAATGAGCAAACAGTGTGACCAGGCAGTAGGAAAAGTGAATATAATTCTAGGATGCATCACTAGAGGGGTCACCTAAAAGTATTCATACCCTTTTAAATTTCCACATTTTGTCATGTTACAACCAAAAATGTAAATGTATTTTATTGGGATTTTATGTGATAGACCAACACAAAGTGGCACATAATTGTGAAGTGGAAAGAAAATCATAAACGTTTTTCGACAATTTTTACAAATAAATATGTGAAAAGTTTCACGTGCATTTGTATTCAGCATTTGTATTCAGCCCCCTTTACTCTGATACCCCTAACTAAAATCTAGTGGAACCAATTGCCTTCAGAAGTCACCTAATTAGTAAATAGTGTACACCTGTGTGTAATTTAATCTCAGTATAAATACAGCTGTTCTGTGAAGCCCTCAGAGGTTTGTTAGAGAGTCTTAGTGAACAAACAGCATCATGGAGGCCAATGAACAGTTCAGGGATAAGTTTGTGGAGAAGTTTAAAGCAGGGCTAGGCTATAAAAAAATATCCCAAGCTTTGAACCATCATCCAAAAACGTAAAGCGTATGGTACAACTGCAAACCTACAGAGATATGGCTGGCCACCTAAACTGACAGGCCAGGCAAGGAGAGCAATAATCAAAGAAGCAGCCAAGAGGCCCATGGTAACTCTGGAGGAGCTGCAGAGATCCACAGCTCAGGTGGGAGAATCTGTCCACAGGACAACTATTACCCGTGCACTCCACAAATCTGGCCTTTATGAAAGAGTGGCAAGAAGAAAGCCATTTTTGAAAGAAAGCCATAAGAAGTCCAGTTTGCAGTTTGTGAGAAGCCATGTGGGGGACGCAGCAAACATGTGGAAGAAGGTGCTCTGGTCAGATAAGACCAAAATTGAACTTTCTGGCCTAAAAGGAAAACGCGATATGTGGTGGAAAACTAACACTGCACAACACCCTAAACACACCATCCCCACCGTGAAACATGGTGGTGGAAGCATCATGTCGTGAGGATGCCTTTCTTCAGCAGGGACAGGGAAGCTGGTCAAAGTTGATGGGAAGATGGATGGAGCCAAATACAGGGCAATCTTAGAAGAAAACTTGTTATGCCGCGTACACACGGTCGGACTTTTCGTCTACAAAAGTCCGGCGGACACCGACGGACCAAAGCCGGCTGACAATCCGATCGTGTGTGGGCTTCCCCGGACTTTCAGCGGACTTTTCCAGCCGCAAATCTGACGGACTTTAGATTTGAAACATGCTTCAAATCTTTACGTCGTAACTCCGCCGGACCCAGATATCCGCTCGTCTGTATGCTAGTCCGACGGACAAAAACCCACGCTAGGGCAGCTATTGGCTACTGGCTATCAACTTCCTTATTTTAGTCCAGTGTACGTCATCACGTACGAATCCGTCGGACTTTTGTGTGATCGTATGTAGGCAAGTCCGTTCGTTAGAAAGTCTGCCGCAAGTCCGCCAAAAGTCAGTCGAAAGTCTGTCGGACGGGCTGTCGGACTTTTGTAGCTGAAAAGTCTGACCGTGTGTACGCTGCATTAGAGTCTGCAAAAGACTTGAGACTGTGGCGGAGGTTCACTTTCCAGCAGGACAACTACCCTAAACATACAGCCAGAGCCACAATGGAATGGTTTAGATCAAAGCATATTTATGTGTTAGAATGGCCCAGTCAAAGTCCAGACCTAAATCCAATTGAGAATCTGTGGCAAGACTTGAAAATTGCTGTTCACAGACGTTCTTCATCCAACCTGACAGAGCTTGAGCTATTTTGCAAAAAAGAATGGGCAAAAATGTTACTCTCTACATGTGCAAAGCTGGTAAAGACATCCACAAAAAGACTTGCAGCTGTAATTGCAGCGAAAAGTGGTTTGACAAAGTATTGACTCAGGGGGGCTGAATACAAATGCACGCCACACTTTTCACATATTTATTTGTAAAAAAAATTTTGAAAACCATTTATCATTATCCTTCCACTTCACAATTATGTGCCACTTTGTGTTGGTCTATCACATAAAATACCAATAAAATACATTTACGTTTTTGGTATTAAAATGACAAAATGATGAAAAATTGTTTACCTGTAAAATCCTTTTCTTTGAAGTACATCACGGGACACAGAGCCATAGTAGTTACTATGTGGGTTATAGGCCACCTTCAGGTGATGGACACTGGCACACCCTAAGACAAAAAGTGCACTCCCTATATAACCCCTCCCACTACTGGGAGTACTTCAGTTTTGTAGCAAAGCAATACACATATATACCAAAGAAGGGACCCCTGTGTCCCGTGATGTACTTCAAAGAAAAGGATTTTACAGGTAAGCTGTTATAAAAATCCTATTTTCTTATCGTACATCACAGGACACAGAACCATAGTACTATGTGGGATGTCCCATAGCAATGCCAACTGAAGGGAGGGAGACACAACAAAAGTAGGGCACCAAGAGACAAGAGGACTTATACTGCAGCCTGCAGTACACTGCGCTCAAAGGCGATATCCTCATGACCTTTTACATTACTTGATAGAATCTGGTAAATGTATGGACTGAAGACCAAGTTGCGGCCTTGCATATCTGAGCCATGGAGGCTTGGTGATGCACTGCCCAAGAAGCACTAACAGCCCAGGTGAAGTGCACTTTAATATTAAAAGGAGGAATTTTCCTCTTTAAACCATAAGCTTGAACAATCACTTGACGAATCCATTTAGAAATAGTAGAGTTTGACGCTGCCTGTCCTCTTTTAGGACTGTCTGGCAACACAAACAAAACATCGGTTTTACGAATCTGAGCGGTCACTTTTAAATAGACCTTGACCACTCTCACCACATCAAGAGAATGTAGTGACCTCTCTTCCACAGAATAAGGTTCTGGAAAAAATGAAGGCAGAACAATATCCTGGTTTAAATGAAAACCTGACACTACCTTCGGTAGGAATTTAGGATACGGCCGCAATACAACCTTATCCTTATAAATAATCAAATATGGCTCTTTACAAGAAAGAGCAGCCAACTCTGATACTCTTCTTGCAGAAGATATGGCAACCAAGAAAAATATTTTCCTTGTCAAGAGGACTAAGGGAATATCTCGTATTGGCTCAAAAGGCTGTTTTTTTAATGCCAACAGGACTAAATTAAAGTCCCAAGGGTTCAGGGGTGGCCTGACTGGAGGATTAGTCCATGTTACCCCCTGAATAAAGTTACGAACCAGAGAGTGAGAAGCAAGTGGTCGTTGAAAAAACACTGATAGGGCCGACACCTGGCCTTTGATAGTACTCAGGGCCAG
Organism: Lithobates septentrionalis; assembly: GCA_037952835.1. NCBI lineage: Eukaryota > Metazoa > Chordata > Amphibia > Anura > Ranidae > Lithobates > Lithobates septentrionalis. The sequence goes on along the minus strand of JBBDGP010002613.1, from coordinate 132,903 downwards.
CTTAATTTCTAATCCCATCTGTAGGAATTCAACGATCCTACCTATGACATATTTCCTGGGGTACCAACCCCTGGATTCACACCAGGAGACATATGCCTTCCAGACTCTATAGTTTATGACTCTGGATGCCGGCTTCCTAGCATTAACCAAAGTAGTAACTACTGAAGATGACAGCCCACGGTCTTTCAGAATGTGGGTCTCAATACCCAAACCCTTAAATTCAGCTTTTGTAAGGTAGGATGGAATACTGGACCTTGCGAGAGAAGGTCTGGCCACAGTGGTAGGGTCCAAGGGTCCCCTACCGCCATCTTTATGATCTCGGCAAACCAAGATCTCCTGGGCCATGCTGGGGCCACAAGAATCACCTCTTCCTTTCTTGCTTGATCCTGCAAAGAAGGCGCGGAAGCAGCAGAACCGTAGGGAATGCATAGATCAGTGAAAAAATGATCCCATGGAAAAACCAAGGCATCCCTTGTCTTTGACACAAAGTTGTCGATCTTGTTGTTGAACCTGGACGCAAACAGAGCCACGTCCGGAACTCCCCATCTTTGACATATTGACAGCAAGATGTCGGGGTGAAGGGACCATTCTCCCGGAAACAATTGTTGGCGACTCAAGTAGTCTGCCTGCCAATTCTCTATTCCTGGAATGAAAATTGCTGATAGGCAAGGAATGTTGTTTTCTGCCCACGACTTCTCGTGCCCCCCTTGGTGATTGATATAGGCCACTGCTGTGGCATTGTCGGATTGGATCCTGACAGGACAATTCCGTAGTCTGAGCGTCCAGGCCTCTAGGGCCAGGCGTACTCCCCAAAGCTCTAGAATATTGATGGGCAAGTTTCTCTCTGATTTGGACCATTTCCTTTGGACAGACGCTTTTTTCAGGACTGCTCCTCAGCCCAGAAGGCTGGCATCTCTTGTTACCACCTTCCAGGTGACTGGTAGAAAGGATCTTCCTTTTTGAAGATTCCTGGATATCAACCACCAATTGAGGCCCTGATGCACTTTGGGAGATAAACGCATTGGGAAGTCCAGAGCTTGGACCTTCTTGTTCCAAATTGGCAGAATACTGTTTTGCAGCAGTCTTGAATGAAACTGCGCATAACGAATGGCCTCGAAAGAAGCCACCAGAAGCCAAGTTGAATAGAAGGACTCTTCTTTGTTTTGACCAACTGAATCAGATCCTTTATGAAACCAATCCTTTCCTGGGGCAAAAACACTTTCTTTTGAACTGTATCTATGATCAGCCCCAAGTACTACAATCTCCTCGATGGTTTTAAGGAGGATTTCTCTAGGTTGAGAATCCAACCTAGGTATTCTAGGTAGCTGACTGCGATGACCAAACTTTGGTTTAAGCCGGTTACCAGTTGATCTATCAAGAGTAGATCGTCCAAGTAGGCTAGTATCGTTATAACTTGAGCCCTTAACCTGGCTAAAGGAGGAGCCAGGACTTTTGTAAACACTCAAGGTGCAGTAGCTAGACCGAAAGGCAGAGCTACAAACTGAAAATGAAGATTTTCTACCTCGAAGCGTAGAAATTTCTGGTGAGTGGGGAAAATTGTCACATGGAGATAAGCATCCTTGATGTTGATTGACGCCAGAAATTCTCCCCCTTGTAGGATGGAGACTACTGATCGGATTGACTCCATGCAAAAGGAACGGATATCCAAAAACTGGTTTAGATCTTTGAGATCTAAAATGGGTCTGACATCCCCATTTGGTTTTGGAACCGTGAAAGGTTTGAATAAAACCCTAATCCTTGCTCTTCCAAGGGGACCACCGATATCACTCTTTGAGACAAGAGATGATCCAAAGCTAGAAAGAGAGACTTCTTTTTCACTGGATCTCTGGGAACATTTGATCTGAGAAAACGAGGAGACAGAAATTCTCGGAACTCTAGTTTGTAACCTAGAGAAATTGAGGAAGCCACCCACCTGTCTTGACATTGTTCCTGCCAGACCCTTGAAAACTGCAGAAGCCTTCCCCCCACTCGAGCGAGCAGGGGCGCCCCTTCATAAGGAGTCTTTAGTATTTTGTTTTGTGGGTTTCCTCCCCCAGACCCTCTTTTGGCTCTGGGTCTGACCCTGAGGTTTACCTCTTGAACCTGACGGTGGAGGCCGTCGTGACTGCCTGGAGGCTGATGCCCCTGGCACTGGAGAAGAAGCACGTTTAAAATAAAAATGCTTAAACTTCTTCTTAACTGGTAAAAGGGAACTTTTCCCATTAGAAATTCTTTGGATATACTTATCCAGATCGTCTCCAAATAACCGTTCACCATGAAATGGGAAACTGGCCAAGAGCTTTTTGCATGGCACTTCAGCTGACCAATTTTTTAACCATAGGATTCTACGCACGTGTACCAGCCCTAGCATGAGCCGCGAGGCCTGGAGAATAGAATCTTTCATAGCGTCTACTGTAAAACACAACGCTTCTGATGTACCGGCCAAATCCTGGGCCTGCTGATCAGGAATAACCTTGAGTACCTCTATAAACTGGTCCTTTAAGGACTGAGATACTCCGATCGCTACCAGCGCAGGCTGAATGACTGAACCTGCGAGCGAAATATAGTTTTTAAAAGGGAATTCCAACTTCTTATCTGTTGGATCCTTTAGCATATGAGCATTGTCTACTGGACAAATCAGGTTTTTGTTTACAGAGAATATAGCAGCGTCAATTGCTGGAATTCCTCATTTCTTATAGAACTCTTCCTCCATAGGATAAAGTATTGAAAACTTTTTTGGAGGGAAAAACTGTTTATCTGGGTGCTCCCATTCAGAATAAATTAGCTTTCTTAGCCATGAATGGATAGGACAGGCATGAACAGATTGGGGAGGGTTTAGTTAACCCAAACCAGAGGTGGGCTCATCGACTGACTGCATTACTGGCAGTAAAAATGTGGAGCAGACCAATTCAGTGAGAGACTGTACCAACAACCTTTCCTGCGAACCTGATACTTCTGCATTAGGTTCTTCGGAAGAGGAGACATCAGCCTCTTCCTGGTCCTTTGAGAGAAATTCGTCCTCTCTCACCCCTTGTTCCTCAGCATGAGGCTATATGGAGAGTGATGGATGAAGGGCGCGTGATCAATAGCTCACATCAAAACATATAAAATTTATTCAGAGGAAATTGAAAGCAAATAAAAGCAATTGAATAATACCAATACTACGTATCATGCAAACAGGTGGCAAAATATAAAAGACATGGAAAATTAAAAATGGGTTAAAAATATCATGAGCCCATGTTAAGGCGGGTGTTTAGAGTTGGCTGATGCGTTTCGAGGATAACCTCTTCATCAGAGCCTTTTGAGAACCAGGGTGCAGTCTCTATATGCCAGTAGGCCAAAGACTGGCATATAGAGACTGCACCCTGGTTCTCAAAAGGCTCTGATGAAGAGGTTATCCTCGAAACGTGTCAGCCAACTCTAAACACCCGCCTTAACATGGGCTCATGATATTTTTAACCCATTTTTAATTTTCCATGTCTTTTATATTTTGCCACCTGTTTGCATGATACGTAGTATTGGTATTATTCAATTGCTTTTATTTGCTTTCAATTTCCTCTGAATAAATTTTATATGTTTTGATGTGAACTATTGATCACGCGCCCTTCATCCATCACTCTCCATATAGCCTTACCTGACCACCCCGGGGTCAATTTCTGGGCAGCGGGACATGCAATACCATCTCTTTTAGCTTTGCTACAGTTCACAATACTACTCTTCTCAAACCCAAACAGACCCTCACAAGCGCAGGAGTAATCTTTCCTTGTCCTCAGCATGAGGGTCCTGAGCAATGAACGGGGATCTGCTATGCTTAGTCCCAATCTGAGATGCAATTAAAGCATCAATTTTTTGCTCCAAACTTAAAATGGTTGAAGAAAAAAACCTCCTTAGTAATATACGCAAGGGCTGCAGTGTCTGACCAGCCATATTACTCTCAGGGGAGGATGACATCTTTTTTGGGATGGTTCTAGGCTACCGTGTGACTATAGTCCTTCTAGAGCCCTTTTTTGAGGTGTTTTTAACCCCCCTTCCGAGACCATAGCCCGATGCACAAAGCAGAGGTACTACCAGAAGGAATGCATCCACTGCTTGAGCAATAGTCCTGCTCTGCTGCTGCTATTAATGCTCAGCCTGATGCAGTAGTAAATGTGTCAAAAGGAATGCCTGTGTTACCAAAAACCTCTTGCATGCCTTTGCTCTTGTGTCCTTCCACAGCTTGCAACAGCAACAATGGTGCCTTTTAAAACACACCGTCCCGCGCTGGGCGTTGGAGGACGCCAATGCCAGGCTAAGCCCCCCCCGTTGTCTACAGCCCTTCCTCTTTCTTTTTGAAAAATAGTTTTTCCCCCGTGAGCGCAGGCTCTGATCCCATGGTATCAGCCGGGAGAGAGGCAGTAATGGCAAAGGGGGGGGCCTGGAAGCCGCCGAGCGGTGTGCCGCTAGCGCGCCCTTTTTTTTTATAAGCGCTTCTTCCCCAGGAAGAGGGGAAGGAAAAACAGCACAGGGGGCGTCTGGTGGGGAGGTAAAACCCCCCCAGACTTACCGGAGGTCTGCAGCCCGCCGGAGGAAGAGAAAACTGCTGTTTCCTGGACACATTGTGAGCTCTCTGAGAAGCAAGAGACGGTAAGTGCTCTATACAGCCCCCAGTGGTGACACATAGGCATGACAACATTTACTAAATTAAAGGAGACATTCATAAGAAAAATCTTTAAAAATTTCTTAGAAGATTCCACTTACCTTTCCCGCCGCAGGGTTTTCTGTGGTAAACCAACAGACCCAATCTTCACCCTTCACGGTGGGTTCCGTTAAACCTTCAGGAGCTGGGGATCCTTGAGGAAACCCACAATCCTGGACCTGTAATAGCACCACGGCCAGTAAAACTTTATGGCCTTAATACCAAAAAGTACTGGATCCCGGGGTACAGCTCTCTAAAAGAGAAGCGTTACAGGTAAGACCTTGTTTCTTCGGATACGAGGCCCGGGTACCATTCAATTCGGCCAAAAAGACACTTTGACTGGATTTGGCTGCATGGCTAGCCCCAGCAAGGATTGCTCCAGTGGAGCTCAGCCCAGCACTGAAAAAACTGAGGTACTCCCAGTAGTGGGAGAGGTTATATAGGGAGTGCACTTTTTGTCTTAGGACATGCCAGTGTCCATAACCTGAAGGTGGCCTATAACCCACATAGTAACTACTATGGCTCTGTGTCTCGTGATGTGCTATAAGAAATTTCAAGGGGTATGAATACTTTTTCAAGGCACTGTATATCATTAGTAAGACCTCATTTAGAATACTGTGTCCAGTTCTGGAGACTTCACTTACAGAAAGATATTGATAAAATAGAACGAGTCCAGAGACGGGTAACTAAAATGGTCAAAGGTTTGGTTTTTTTTTATCTTAATACATTCTATGCTGTCAATCAAAGTCAGTTAGCCAGTGAGGAAAGAGAGGGGGCGGGGCCGAAGAGCGGCTCTGTGTCTGAATAGACACACAGAGCTGCGGCTCAGGTGCCGCCGGAGCAAGCTGCTTGCTGTGGGGGCACTCGACAGGAGGGAGGGGCCAGAGACGCGAGAAGAGGAGGATCCAGACTGCTCTGTGCAAAACTACTGCACAGAGCAGGTAAGTATAAGATGTTTGTTATTTTTAAAGAAAAAAACAGGACTTTAATATGTACAGTCTGGAGGAAAGAAGGGAAAGCGGAGACATGATTGAAACCTTTAAATACATCAAGGGGGTGAATTAGGTTCAGGAAGGCAGTTTTTTCAATATGAAACCAAAATTAGGAACACGGGGGACATGACCTCAAACTAGCGGAAGGAAAGTTCAAAACAAATCTTTAAAAAGTATTATTTTACTGAAAGGTTAGTTGATGCTTGGAATAAACTACCGGCAGAGGCAGTGAGACAGTCAACAGTAAATGACTTCAAATATGCTTGGGACAAACATAGATCTATAGTCAGACAATAAAGTTAATACAGATTATTTACTTTATAATTTTTTATTTCTTATTACTCCTAAACCCTGCATTCTAAGCGCAAAGCACTTATGATCCCTTGCATTCTGAGTGCAACACACCCCTAAACCCTGCATTCTGAGCACAACGCACCCCTAAACCCTGCATTCTGAGCACAATACACCCCTAAACCCTGCATTCTGAGCACAACACATTCCTGATCACCTCCATTCTGAGCGCAATTCACCCCTAAACCCTGCATTCTGAGCGCAATGCACCCTTAAACCCAGCATTCTGAGCGCAACGTACTCCTGATCCCCTGCATCCTGAGCACAATGCACCCCTAAACCCTGCATTCTGAGCACAACGCACTCCTGATCCGCTGCATTGTGAGCGCAACGTACCTCTAAACCATGCATTCTGAGTGCAACGCACCCCTAAACCCTGCATTATGAGTGCACTGCACTCCTGATCCCCTGCAATCTGAGTGCAACGCACCCCTAAACCCTGAATTCTGAGAGCAACACACTCCTGAACCCTGCATTCTGACCGCAACGCACTCCTGAACCCTGCATTCTGAGTGCAGCAGACTCCTGATCCCTGCATTCTGAGCGTAATACACTGGTGAACCCTGCATTCTCTGCATAACACACTCCTAAACCCTGCACTCTCTTGTAATACTTATTTTTGTTCTGAGTAAAAATATTATATAAAAAAAAAATAGAGAGACACTGTGCCCGGTGATCTTTGACTTCATCAGTATTGTTCAAGTTCTCTCGATGGTTGCCTACTCCTGCACTATGGTATTGGCATGGGACTTTTAAGCCACAGCATAAGTTTTATTGTTAAAACACATTTTTATTGTTAATACTTGTTTAAGCGCTTCCGGACCGTGCACCATACATATACTGCGGCAGGGCGGCCCAGCTGCGCAAAATCACGTACCTGTATGTGAATTTATGCATGCGGTGTAGGGGTCGTGCGTGCACCGCCGGAGCGCTGCTTCTGCTGTAATTGGACACAGCGGGAGCCGTTCAGCGGGTGCGGCAGCCGCGATTGCCGCCGCGAACCGCCGATCGTTCACAGGAGACATGGAGCAGCGGTGTGCCTACGTAAACAAGGAACACCGCTGATCTTTTTCAGCTAAGCTGAAAAATGATCTCTGTTTTCCTCCAGTGTAACACTCCCACCACAGTTAGAAAGCACCTCCCTAGGACACACTTAACCCCTTGATTGCCCCCTAGTGTTAACCCCTTCCCTGCCAGTGTCATTTATACAGGGATTAGTGCATTTTTTTTAAGCAATAATCACTGTATTGCTGTCACTGGTCCCCAAAAAGTGTCAGTTAGGGTGAGATTTGTCCACCACAATGTTGCAGTCCTGCTAAAATTTGCCGAGTAAAGGTAACATTTTTTTAGTAAAACAATAAATAAGTAAAAATGCCATAAATCCAACCTATAGTTTGTAGATGCGATAACTTTTGCGTAAACCAATCAATATAGGTTTTTGGGATTTTTTTTTTACCAAAAATATGTAGCAGAATACATATTGACCTAAACTGATGAAGAAATTAGATTTTAAATTTTTTTTTATTGGGAATGTTTTATAGCAGAAAGTAAGGAATATGTTTTTTTATTCAAAAGGGGTGATCAAATACCACCAAAAGAAAGCTCTATTTGTGGGAAAAAAAGGACATAAATGTTATTTTGGGTACAGCGTCCCACGACCGCGCAATTGTCAGTTAAAGCAATGCATCGCAAAAAATGGCCTGGTCAGGAAGTGGGTAACACCTTCCGGGGCTGAAGTGGTTAACAGAAACACCAATACATACTCTTATTGCACAACAAAGGAACATTCTAAGAAAAGTATAACACTGCTCAGACTGTGGATAAGAGAATCCCTGTGGGTGCTGTTCCCGGCTCACCACCATCAATGATAATTGAAGAAAAAGCAGATTGACCGCACACTATAGAGGAAAAACTTCTGTAGAATGTATTAATTTTTACATTTTTTCATTTTTTGATTTTCTCCAGACAATTATTTTTTTGGGGGTTTTTATTATGTCATATGTGTTTATATATATATATATATATATATATACATTCATGTATATTTCTTTATACAGTATGCCTCACATTTTACTCTATTTTCATTTTTTCATTATGTCAGTCTTTTTAAAGTTTAGTTATTTGCACACTCTGTGATTTAATGATTTTAGCTGGTGTGTTTAATTGCTATACTTGTTGGTCAGCCAATTAAACCGAGTTGTTTTTGTTGCATCGCCTTCGGGTCTAGCATTTAAATAGCTGAGGTTTAGGGCTACATTTGTGTTGTGAACAAGCACAAGTCACCCGTGTGAAACGTGTCAACATATGTTCCTGTAACGTCCTATAGAATTGTGACAATAAAGAATACATTCTGCAGAAGTTTTCCCTCTATGGTGTGCGGCCAGTCTTCTTTTTCTTCAACAATCAACAAAGGTACATCATGATAAAATACAAAAATATGAAAATGATATAATATTAGGTTGGGTTCACACGGAGTGGATCCTTTGGACGAACTCCGCTAGCTCAGCGGGGTATCGCTCCGTTGATAAGCGGTGAGCAGGCGGATGACAGGTTCGTCTCTGCTCACTGTGCAGGGACGGACCTATTAGAGCCCCGCTGTTCTCTATGGGGAGATCGGATGAAAACGGACAGCCTATCCGTTTTCATCCAATCCGCTGGACGGATGGCGGACGTATCGCCATCCGTCTGTTTGAGCACATCTTGTCGGATTGGATGGCAGGCGGGTGTCAGCAGACACATCTCCGCTGACATCCGCCTGCTCATAGAAGTCAATGGGTGGCCCGCTAGGATCCGCATGAAAAATGGACAGGCGGATCGTGTGAAAGGGGCCTTATACCCAAGCCTTTGTTAGAGGGAGAAGGGGGAGAGTTTGGGACCTGCAGGCATCGGTATATATGGGGGTTCCCCGTGGCCCTTTGGGTAGCCTGCCTCCTTTGATCTCTTCCTTCCCTTCTCCCCCCCATATTGGTATGGGGTGGGGGGTGAGAATCTTAATGCAATGTGGGGGTATTTACTAAAGGCAAATCCACTTTGCACTACAAGTGCACTTGGAAGTGCAGTCGCTGTAAATCCGAGGGGGACATGCAAGAAAAATAAAAATCAGCCTTTTAGCTTGTACATGATTGGATGATAAAATCAGCAGAGCTTCCCCTCATTTCAGATATACCCCTCAGATTTACAGCGACTGCACTTCCAAGTGCACTGCAAGTGCACTTGCAGTGCACTTGTAGTGCAAAGTGGATTTACCTTTAGTAAATAACCCCCAATGGGTGGTGGCATAACCACCAACTAACTATTTCAAATGTGGTTGCTGACAATTTGTTATCTCACTTATATTGCATAAATATATAAAGTTTATATCGGTGGCTCCTGACAAAGAGCATAATGTCTAAGAAATACGTTGAGCTGCAGACTATTATGTGCAAACATACTGCAGTACTAATGCTGACCTCTTTTTATATTTTTGCATTTTATCATAATGTAACCTTTGTTGTGCAATAAGAGTATATATATTGGTGTTTCTTTTAAACAAATCTGAACAACAATTTGTTTTAACAGTAAAATGTATGCTGTGCCTTATAAAGTCCCATGCCAATACCATAGTGTAATTTCGTTGACCGTTCTAATTCAGGGATGTGGCACTTAAAATTCACAAATGTATGATTTGGCTTAGTATACAGCACTGTGTAATATGTCTGTGCCCTATAAATTAGAATAAACACAGTAAAGCTCACAAATGTTTTTGGGTGTACCGTTTCTGAGTTTCTACTGATCTAATGACAAAGTCAACTATGCAGGTAAGGCTTTTCTTTTTCATCAAGAACAGAATGAATTAATAAATCTGCTAGGAAATACATTTACTGTATAAATCTATTTAGATTATATGAGTAGAAATTATACCTTGTCTAACATTTCCTTTGTATGTGCTGCAGAAATGCAAAATCTGACTCTGGCTTCAGTTATGGGTGTTGCTGGGAAACCGACTATGACAACAGCGATTTTCTTCTTCAGCATATGTCGCGCAAAGGCCCTGTGAATAAAACAAAGGAAAAAATAATTATCAACATCTCCAGTATCTTTTTATTTTATTCAAGCAAACCTGAACAAACAATGTGAAACAGGATGCTGACATTTAGTCTAATAAAAGAGTGTGAAAACATGTTGGTGCATGTCAGTAATCAGAGCTGTGCTGCAGCTTTTATAGCAGTTGGGAACATTTAAAGGGTAAGTTCACCTTTGCATAAAAAATTAAACCATGAATTAGCTCACAGCACCCTCCCCAAACGCCAGGCCCCTTGCTGCACTTATCTAAAATGATCACCTTCTCCCGTCCCCTACCCCAACCGAAGTACTAGTCAGCACGCTTAAAAGTTTCACTATACAGACCTGTAGGCTGTGTACCATCATAGTTCATATAACGAGAGGTTATCATTGGTCAACAAGGTCACGTGACCACTCTGAACAATGGCAAATACTTCTTTTTTCTTCTGCAATGCTCAGGCAAATTCAGATGAAATTCCCATTGGCTGCAGTCCCCACTATGTCCACCACTGCCATCTCCTCCATTGCTTTTTTCAGCTTCGTGCGAACACACAGAGGAGTTACACCCTGGTCTATTTTTGGAATGCCGAGAGTGAGTCAATATGTACTCTGCTTGGCACATGCACTGCGCAGTGTACATTGGAAGTAAACAAATGCTAGCAGCATGGAGGGGAAAGTATTTTGGCAAAAGAAAGTTTGCATGTCTCTTTTGCCAAAAAAACTCTGACTGGCAGCTATTTTTTATACTTTCACAAGCTTGGTTAAGAAAACAATTCAAGAAGCAAAGCACTACTTGCCAAGTCTTATTACTTATAACCAGTTAGAATCCACTTTTCTGAAGAAGATGGATACTGATTGATTGGTAATTGCACTTTGCACTTACATCTTTGCTTCTTGCACTGTTAAATTAAATAACCCCATAACAATTTTTTCGAAAAAAATGAATAGTTGTGTTTCTAAAATTGCATTTTCATAATGAAATCAGAATATTTTAAAGTATTGTTTACAAGAATTCCACAATTAATATTTTGAAAAGGAGTATAGTATATTGAGTGACACTGAACAACGTGAAAACAGCATTATAGTGCTTACCCTACTTTGCTTGGCATGTACATGAGTACAGGGACAACAGGAGAATCTTCATTGCCGTAGGTAATTAGATTTAATTCACGCAGCCTCCGTCTGAAGTATGTGGTATTGTGTGCCAACTGATTCACTCTCTTCTGTCCTACAATATGTGCATTCCCACTTGTCATGTAAGATATACAGTCTGTTCATTATTACACTGAGAAAACATCCTTATTGTATTAGAGAATTAAAGTGGTTGTTAAGCCACTCTAACATGTATACACCATCAGCACTGCTTCCTATTGCAGTGTCCCACTCTGTGTGTGATTTATAAAAATAAATGCTGCAAATACCTCATTTCACTGCCGAGATTGTGATCACATGACTGGCCAGCTTTCTCCCTTCCTGCTTTGAGAGATGCAGTGGGCAGGGCTGAGATTCCTCTGCTGATGTCAGTCTGGAGGGGAGGAGGAGAAAGCTGGCTGGTCATGTGATCACAATCTCGGCTCTTAAATTAGGTATTTACAGCATTTATATTTATAAATCATTCACAGAGGGGGACACTGCAATAGGAGGCAGTGCTGATGGTGTATACAGGTTAGTGTTATGAGAGCAGCAGTAGGGGGGAGGGGCGGTTCACACACAGACAGAGAGGGGAGGGGGGAGGAGGACACAGGAGCAGAGAGGAAAGCAGAAAGCAGGCTGCTGATGGTGGAGGCACGTAAACCGGCCACAGCGTCAGGGCTCAGCAGTCATTATACACCATGGTCAGTTTACAGAGGGGTGGGGAGAAACTGGCAGGATCAGCCAGGTTTTTTAGGTGTTACAGGGGGCCAAATGACACAGGACAAGCACTGTGTCATATAACATGCAACAGGAGCATTTTTGGGGGGGGGGGGGGGTTTAACAAACACTTTAAGGAAACTGATCCCTCAACTTCTGAAGAGTAGACTTTGCCTTAAAGTAGAACTTTAGGATTTTTTTTTCATTTTTGATAGAGTAATGGAGGGTCATAACCCCTGTAAGCTTATTTTTTGCCATATGTGTTCATTGGGGAGATTTCTCTTCACTTCCTGTCCCATAGCCAAAACAGGAAGTGAGAGAAAATCTCTGCAAATTCAGGGAATTCCTTGGGGACCCCCAGGTCACCAGAACTAGTGTCCCCATTGGAAGATTTCCCCCTAGTACTTTTCTGGGGACAACCCAAAAATTGGGATTTTCTTTTACTTTCACTTTCAATGATAATTTTAAATAGGACAAAAAGAGAGGGCGAATCTCCCTAATTGGGGAACAGAAAGCAATAAAAACAAATCCCTCTCCACTTTATTCAAAAATATTAAAAAAAAAGTTTTGCCTTTAGTTTTACTTTAAGACATGAAATGAAAGCAAAATGGCATGGTTTTAAAGCTCAATGCTGCCTGTATATGTGGCAATTTTAAGGCAAATTTTACCACTTTCAAGTTGCCTGAAATTGCAGGAACAACCAAACTTATCCAGGCAACATACCCTAAAAGAGCAGTATGAACAAAGCTTTTTTTTTTTTTTACCATACTTCTCTTCTGGGTCACAAGAGTAAATATATTTTATACTCCTGTGACCCTGAGTCACTTTATAGAGGGCTATTGCCTTATACCAGCTGATGTGACAGAACCATGCCAGGCTCAATATTGTTGAGATCCACTAAACTGCCTTATTGAGAGCTGGCTCCGCCTTTCACCACATGCCTCAGAGCCAGCAGTGCCCACCCCCTCCGAAGCCTAGCACTCCGGTGTGTGCTTTAGGAGCAAAGTGAAGAGCGGTGACTGGCAGTCATCACTCTGCTTGTCTCTGACCAAGAACTGAGCTATCAGTGCTCATGTGATCGCTCGGTTCTCAGTGTTAGGGTCAGCTGGGGACCGCTGCAGCATCCCACAGATAATCCAACATGGAGGTGATAATGGATGTTTGCCTAATTCCAAAGCCCCTACTTCTCCTTTAACCATTTTAATTGTTTCACAGTGTTTATATTAATTGTTGTGAAGTTTGTATTGATCTGTTAGTTGTTTTTGCTATGGAAAACTGGTTGAAAGTTTTAAAATTGCTAGAATGTTTCAGTGTCTACGGCCAATATAACTCCTTTGAATTTTATGTGAGGCAGGCTTTGATCCCCTATCACTTAGTTATAAGTGACTAACATTGCTGCAGGAAGCTCTCTAAGCATGTGACAGCTGATGCTTGACAATGAGCTAAACATCTTGTTCTTTCTTCTAAGAGTCAATTCTCCACACATGGTTATTAAAGCCCAACCCCAGGCAAAAATGACATCTAAACAGTGCATTGTGCATCAATTACTTTACTCCTCAGTCTTGATTCCAGACACCTCTTTCTAAGCCATCATGCAGTGTAATGGACCAAGCCACGGTTTTTACTCCCTGAGCCAAGCTAATATCAGACTATGGGGACCAGGCATTTTTTACTTGCTTGTTATCTTCTTGTACATTGGTCTCCTCACTGCCCCCCTGTGAGTCCTCCTGCCTCTGAAGATAATGAGAGAGGACCCAGCTGTTGAAGCACCACCTCCAGCAGATGTCCACATCATGCAGATAGTGATGTGTACACCCAAAAAAGGATCCCAGGAAATAAGGAGAACAGAAAGAAGGATTGTCATGTGACTGTGGATTCAGGTAAGTAAAATGGGCATTTGGACAGTTTTGTTTCTTCTTGCTAATATCCTGAGTTGGACTTTAAGAATCAACTACAGGTTTGGGGGTTTGTAGTGGCATACAAACCAAACTTGAAGAGGAACCAGGAAACTTGGCTTACTGGAAATCCCAATCTCTCAGGATTGAACTAAGTGTGGAAGAACACATACCTCCTAGAATCACAAACACACAAAGGAGAGACCCTGCCTTACTCCATTTAAAATTGAGCAGTTTTGCATGGAGTTTCACATTAAATACTAAAGATGGCAGTGCATACAATCAATGAGATCATAATAAAGCTGAACTGTTCTTTAGAATTTAAATATTTTTAGCTTTGATTAGAGCTTGGAAGAATCAACATGTCCATTAGGTTTCAATGACCCTCACCAAAGATATCCTCTCACTCCCTGTCCCTCTGACATCAGGAAAAGAATGGGGGTAATAGTTTTCATCAGGACACAGATACAGACATTGATAAAATATTGTCAGACATTTTTTCTACTCCAATACAAATATGTTTTTCTTTGTGTCCTTGCTGGAGATATTTCCCATAATTTCCTGTTCTAAAAACAACCCTTCTATTTGTATCCGTAATAAAAAATATACTTTTGGCTGGAGTTGGACTTTAAAGCATCTATTGTTAAAAACTGAATATTGTTCAATCCATAGTCCAGCTGTTTCCGAAGATGTATTTCATAATTTTCCAACTGGGAAGGGGTGACTAACAGTTCACTGAGTGTGCAGTAAAGATTCACACCACAATGTGTGGATCAGTGGATATGTGTTGACATGCCCTGATGATACAGTATGTGTTGCTGTGATGCATTGTTATGTGCATTTCTGTGCTCCTTTTGCTTTTATTTTTTGAAGAGACACCTTTGGGTTCACTTTACTAAAGTCAAATAGACCGTGCACTTTGCAAGTACAGTTTCGCAAATTTTCTCCAGAGATTAGTGAACGGTGAAGCTCTCCTGATTTCCATCATCCAATCTCATTTGCAAGGAAAAATACAGTTTTATTTTTTTCCTTGCATCTGAGGAGATATTCTTTAGCCACATTTACTAAGCTCTGGGGGAAATGAGTGCAACTGCACTTGCACAGTGCACAGTCAATTTGCCTTTAGTAAATCAGCCCCCTTTGCTTTTACCTAATGCACGGTGCAGTGTATTGGAACATGCTACAGTAAAATAAATTGCTGCCTGGCTCATTTTTTCAAGTATGAGTAGCGGCTGAGGAAATGGTTAGAATGCTGCTTAGTTTTATAGAAAAACTTATAGCACTTTCAGAACCATGGCAATTTTGTTCTTTGTAAGTAAATACAGCTACAAATATACAAAAATTCAGGGACAATCCAATCAGATCAAATAAAACCTTTGTGCCCAGTTTTTAATAGGTTTTTCATATGAAAATATGGCAGAAGGCAATCTGTAATCTCACCAGTTAGAGTCCCATCACGTCCCATAATGCACTTCATTATCTTGAGTATTTGTTCCGCTACTGAAGGAGACATAGATGTTGCATACACTGCACTATGAGAATGGATTCTTAGATATGTCACAAGTTCCTGGTAAAGAAAACATGGGGAGTAGTTTATTAATAGAGTTGTGCTTTATTTTTACAATTCAACTCTTTACAAGAGTGTGAGCAGGCCTCATTCATTACTTCTCATGCTTCGTCAATATTGTAGGTAATTACACTTCAAAGGCCTATAGATATGCAAACCTTTGCATATTATTAACAATACATAAAAGAGTTTTACAATAACCTAACACTGATCTTTGTAGCTACAGGCACTATGGAGCATTCATCCCCAAAGTTCACAGCACATGCACTTGGTTTATTCAAGCCATCCTATCAGCAGCTCCATTCTCCCTGCTCCCCCTTAGTAATGACTCAGTAACCTTCCAGCCTACTAATCACTATTCTAAACACAGAACAGGTGCTTTGGTAGTGGGGAGCAGGGCGAGCTCAGTTGGTAAATAAAGAAATTGAATAACTTCAGTTTCTATACTGGATACTTTGAGGTTTGATTGAGCCACAGTGCCTACAGCTATAGACGTCGTAGAGGGCTTGTTATAAAGCTCATTTATTGGTTCTAAAGAAAATGTGAATACCTGAAAATCTGTTTTTCTCTTACTTTTCTCTTACTCACTGTAATTAAGCCCTACCTCCAAGGGTTCTCTTGCGTACAGCACAGATGTTGGTATTTCAGAGCCCAGGCTAGTTATTAGCATAGGATAACACCTCCTTGATAAGGATATTTAACCCAAATGTAGCTGCACTAGCTGAAAATCCAAGCTTCCCTAATATTTTTACTGATAAAATAAAACCAGACACCGAATATAGTAAATATAACTCAATATATACGGTACTTTCATTATATTGTGCACTTGTTAATAATCATTAAGTGTCCATCAAGTGTCCATCAAATCATATAGTGCTCTGTGCTTCTACTTGTACTCCTATCAAATTCTTCTGTGAAGACAAATCACCCATGTTCCACAACCTTTAACAAACCACTTACCGAATCACCATGACCCTACATCACAATATCACACAGTATTTGCAGTATTTCCAGTAGCTCTCTCTCCTACCAAAAGACCTCCTCTCTTGGCCTCAGATGTTCCCAAGAAAAAGAAAATCTTGCATGGTGTGAAACCCTCACTTTCACTATTAAAGCGTACTTAAAAGAACACATGAATGCTCGCTCACATTAAAATGTGCACAACCGTGCACCAAGAATCAAGTGCTTAATCTCATGCAGCATCAGCACCACTGCTACTGCTGGCCTGCAGCGCAAGACATGCTTCACATACAGGTTTACTGTAATGTCACTTCCTGTCTTGTCTGCCCCGATGGGGTGCTTTGTTATGCTGTCGTCTTCAGAAAGCTTAACAGGAAATGCTGGCATCACCCACATCTTATATGCTAAGCTCTTAACCTCTGCTATGCCCCATCTCTTCTACATCAGATCTGCACAGCAATATATTACATACAGTGCCTTGAAAAAGTATTCATACCCCTTGAAATTTTTCACATTTTGTCATGTTACAACCAAAAACGTAAATGTATTTTATTGGGATTTTATGTGGTAGACAACACAAAGTGGCACCCAATTGTGAAGTGGAAGGAAAATGATAAATGGTTTTCAAAATGTTTTACAAATAAATATCTGAAAAGTGTGGCGTGCATTTGTATTAAGCCTCCCTGAGTCAATACTTTGTAGAACCACCTTCACTGCTATTACAGCTGTAAGTCTTTTTGGGGATGTCTCTACCGGTTTTGCACATCTAGAGAGTGACCTTTTTGCCCATTCTTCTTTGCAAAATAGCTCAAGCTCTGTCAGATTGGATAGAGAGTGTCTGTAAACAGCAATTTTCAAGTCTTGCCACAGATTCTCAATTGGATTTAGGTCTGGACTTTGACTGGGCCATTCCAACACATGAATATGCTTCTTATCACTCTTCCATAAAGGCCAGAGTTGTGGAGTGCACAACTAATAGTTGTCCTGTGGACAGATTCTCCCACCTGAGGTGTGAATCTCTGCAGCTCCTTCAGAGTTACCATGGTCATCTTGGCTGCTTCTCTGATTAATGCTCTCCTTGCCCGGCCTGTCAGTTTAGGTGGACGGCCATGTCTTGGTAGGTTTGCAGTTGTGCCATACGCTTTCCATTTTCAGATGACGGATTGAACAGTGCTCCATGAGATGTTCAAAGCTTGGGACATTTTTTTATAATCTAACCCTGCTTTAAACATCTCCACAACTTTATCTATGACCTGCCTGGTGTGTTCCTTCGCCTTCATGATGCTGTTTGTTCATTAAGGCTCTCTAACAAACCTCTGTGGGCTTCACAGAACAGCTGTATTTATACTGAGTTTAAATTAAACACAGGTGGACTCTATTTACTAATTAGGTGCCTTCTGAAGGCAATTGATTCCACTAGATTTTAGTTAGGGGTATCAGAGTAAAGGGGGCTGAATACAAATGCACACCACACTTTTCAGATATTTATTTATAAAAAATTTGGAAAACCATTTATAGTTTTCCTTCCAATTCACAATTATATGCCACTTTGTTTTGATCTATCACATAAAATCCCAATTAAATACATTTTCGTTTTTGGTTGTAATATACCAAAATGTGGAAAATTTCAAGGGGTATGAATACTTTTTCAAGGCACTGTTTGTCCATTATATAACCAAAAAAATATAACTCATATCTCAGCACATAAGTGTGCAAACATTATATTAAAAGTGCCAAAAAATCCATATGATTAATAAAAATAAATATGTGAAAAATATCAATTTATTGATTCATATAATTGTGCAAAAAAATAGGAATCCAATCCACAGTGCAGATCTCCAGCAATTGCTACTCAGACTTCACACTATTTATGAGCTTTCCCCCACCTTCTGGACACACCTCCTCAGGGGTTGGCTGAAGTTGCATAAATTTTCAGGCTGCAGTCTGTCCTTCCTTTCACTATGGTATAGAAATTTCTGTAAGATGTGGGAAGTAACAGAGCAGCAGCCTGTGAAGGCAATCCACCGCTGCGCCTCTGATTACAGTGGAGCTCAACTAAATTTGGCCTAGCAGCCTACTCTAAACTAAGAGGGTGCTACACATAAGTAGCTCATGCATTTTTCCCTGTGTCATGAAAGCTGCTGGTAAAACTACAGGTCCCATGGGCATTGTGGGCAGATGAGAATGTTTGCGAATAAATTATGGCGTAGAGGAGGGCTATCAGCAATGACAACGTTGATACCCTTGCCGACTCCCTATGTCCTCCAATCCAAGCAGCAGCACAGGGTGACAATGCTCTGGTGATTTTACTGCAGAAAAAAAAGCAGCATTGTCACCCTGTTAGGAAGTAGAAAATCAACAGATCTTCTAGCAGAAACAACATGTGAAAAAACTATGTTACAGGGGGATAGATAGCAATATGTTACAGATGGGGTCAGAAAAACAAAAACTTCTGTGTTAATGCTACTGACAGACTACTGCGTATATGCGTTTGCTTATATCTGTAATTTAACTTAGCTACTTAATTTGTTCATTATTAATAGACTAACATTTTCACTGTAAGGTCAAAAATCATAATAAAGACTGTGGATGGATTCACTCACCCTTTTCCCCGCAATATATCCTCCACTGGCACTAAAGCTTTTCGTGAATGTTCCCATCAAAACATCAATATCTGCAGGGTCCGTCCCAAAGTATTCTACCACCCCTCTTCCTGTTGCCCCCACTGCCCCGATACTGTGTGCTTCATCCAAATATAAGTAAGCTTTGTATTTCTTCTTCAGTGCCACAATCTCTGGAAGGCGGATAATAGATCCCTCCATACTAGAGTAAGAAAGAAAAATGTGTAAAATTTATCAAAACATGATCTAGTTCTCAGCCAGTATTTGCAAAGATGTTTATTATCCAATAAACACACAGTATATTCAACTTATGTACCTTTCTTTAGGGAAAAATGTAATGTATTTTTAGATGTAAATTAATTGGAAGGGATTTCTTCTATATGGGCAAAGTTTTATAGGGTTAGTTCATCTTTACCAAAAAAGAACTGCTTATGCAGATATAGGGCATCTATAGATAAAAACACACTGTGCAACTTAACCAAAGTTGAATAATGCCCTTGTTATAGATGTAGGCCATTTACTTACCTCCTGAAGCCTTGCCAAAAACTCCCAGAGATGGCATTCCTCATCCTCACTTGCTGCTAGGATGTTGCTAAGGATCTCCCAGCCGTAACTGCTCAACCCCATCACAGAAGCAAATTCTTTCTCCAGTCCACCTGCCCCTCGTATGTGTTCTCTCTCCCCTCTTCTGAGTATCTACATATGAGCTAAGTGATGCAGCAATGGAGGAGATAGTAAATTTCCACATGTTCGAGGGTTTGAGAGCTTGCTCTTATGATGGTGGGGGTAAACAAGAACAGCTGGGGCATGGTGGGCGGGTCCCTGTGGTGACGTGACATCATCAGCATGCCTACGCAGTGCAGCACATCAATCAATGGGATCAGGGCAATTTCCCTGTACATGGCAGGACATGACTGCAATTTGAGGAGGAGTTGTCTATTGTGCAGAGTATTGAAATTATGCGCTGAAAGCCTCTAGGACACAGCAGACGGCTTTACTTTTATGGAGGATATCTTTATCACGTCTTACAGCATTAGAAACATGAATAAGGAACAAGGAGCATACAAGTACATATAACACAATAAGAAGGAAAAGGAAAAGAAAGGAGCCTCTAAGTGCAGTATGCGAAATTTATTAAAGTGCACAAAGGGTTAAAAGCACTTACAAGATTGTTGAATGTTAAAAAACATGATAAAATCAGGAGTCCTCATCTGTGGCATGTGTCCATCCTCGGCACGGTGGTAGAGAGCAGTGTAGAGCCATCTAGCAGCTGTAAAGCGATCTCGTACGTGCTGGAGAGAGGAGGCAGCAGGGAGGCCTGTGTAAACTGCTCAAGGCTGATGGCATCAGTAGGAAGATGGTACTTCCTCTGATTACCATACCATAGAATACATATTATAACACTGCAGTGCTGCCTACTGGTATAGATAGGTATAATGCATATATATGTATAGTTCAAAATATAGAAAGCTACTTGCTGTTGCTTCTTCTAACACCCCTTATTCACAGCATGTGCTTTGTCAAATTATATTCAGCTTCTTCTGGAAATAACTATGACGTCCATTCAACAAACGTTTGGTGAGAGTTCATCGGCAGTCATCTCCTCTGACGGTCAGTATTGAATGTCAATAATACCTTGCTCTTGATTGTCCCTCAGTAGGTGATACTTGACATTGATATGTTTGGTCCTAGGATTGACCCTTTCCGATTGTGTAAGCTTTATACAACCCTGGTTATCTTCAAAAATGGGAATTGGTTTTGACATGTCTATCCCAATGTCCACAAAAAGTTGACAAATCCATATCGCTTCTTGACAAGCGTGTGCTGCTGCAATGTACTTTGCCTCAGTTGAAGATAGAGCGACAGTTGTCTGCTTTCGACTAGACCAACTTATGGTTCCTTCCCGGTACTGGAAGATTAATCCACTTGTGGATTTGCGATCTGTGCAGTCCCCGGCCCAATCAGCATCCCCATATCCGATCAGTTTTGAATTGGATGTTGCTGGTAACAGTAACTTCATCTTATATGTTCCTTTGAGGTACTGCATCACTCTTTTTATTGTGTTCCAGTCATGCTGACAGGGAGCTGAGACTTTCCTGCATAGTATGCCCACTGCTGCTATGTCTGGTCTTGTCACAGTGGTAATATATAGCAGCTTACCGATTGCTCTGTGATAGGTGTGTCAGAAACCATGAATCAGATTGAGACAGAAGTACAATTAAATCACACTTGTTTAATAATAATAAAAAAAGGTAAACAGAGTAAACATAGTTAAAACATAGCCAGAGTTCAGGAACCGGAATGAATAGTCAGACAAGCCAAAACGTCAGGGAGCCAGAGATGAGCGTAGTAGAACAGCAAGCAGGATCTGGAGCCAGAAGGAATGTCAGACAAGCAAGTCTTTAACAAGAACACAGGAAAGCGTCTCTAGAGATGTGACCAAGGTGAAAGCAGAGATCATCTGGACTGGATGGATTAAGTAGGGAGGACTGACGAGCAGGATATCATCAACAGGTGAGTCACTGTGGAGAGATAGGAGCTGGCAATTAGACGACAGCTGAGCGGCCAGCTTTGAGAAGGAAGGGCTGAGCCCAGCCCTGAGAGTACCCCCTCCTCAATGACCCCTCCCCATCGGAGGACCACCAGGCTTGAGGGGAAAATGTCTATGGAAATCACGGAGGAGGACAGGGGCATGTATGTCCGAGGATGAGACCCAAGAGTGTTCCTCCAGACCATACCCTTTCCAATGCACCAGGTACTGTATGCTCCCACGGAACCTACGGGATTTAACAATGGACTGTACTTCATACTCCTCATGGTTCTCAACCTGTACAGGGAGAGGACGAGGCACCGAGGTGGTAAAGCAGTTGCAGACCAAAGGTTTTAATAAGGAGACATAAAATACATTCGAGATACGCATATTAGAAGGAAGGTCTAATGTGTAAGCCACTGGGTTAATCCTGCGAAGAATATGGAAAGGCCCAATAAACCGAGGTGCGAACTTCAGAGAGGGAACACGAAGTGGGAGGGTGTGAGATGACAGCCAGACCCTGTCCCCAACCTGGTAGGAAGGCACAGGCAGGCGTCTGCGGTAGCATGGATTCTGTATCTATCATTAGCATGTCGCAAAGCCTCCTGGACTTGTGGCTCCTCTAACGCAGGAATACTCTGCGGAACAAATGAGTCAGGCAAAATGGAAGGTTGGAAACCATAGTTCGCCATAAACGGGGACAATCGGGAAGCAGAATTCAAGGCACTATTGTGAGCAAACTCCACCCATGGTAAGAGGTCTGACCAGTTGTTATGATGGTCAGAAATATAGCAACGTAGGAATTGCTCCAAGGACTGGTTGGCTCGTTCTGCGGCCCCATTAGACCGCAGGTGATACGCAGAGGAGAAAGCAAGCTAAATTCCCAACTGTGCACAAAAGGCTCGCCAGAACCGGTACACAAACTGACTACCCCTGTCCAAGACAATCACCTTGTGTAGCCCATGTATGCGAAAGATCTCCTGAGAAAAAATCGAAGCCAGTTCCTTAGAAGTGGGCAAGTTCTTAAGTGGAATACAATGGGACATGTTCGAGAACCGGTCAACCACCATAAGGATAACTGTGTTGCCCTGGGAGTTGGGTAACTCCACAATGAAATCCATAGACAGGTAGGCCCAGGGCCTCTCTCCATTGGGTATGGGTTGTAGGAGGCCCACTGGAAGGTGTCGTGGAGTCTTACTCTGAGCACACACGGGAACAGGCAGCTACGAAGGCGGTTACATCAGCATGTAGACTAGGCCACCAGAATTGTTGGGAAATGGCCCAAAAGGGTTGATTCTTCCGAGGGTGGCCAGCAGCCTTGGGAAAATGGTAAGTCTGGAGCACAGCAGTACGGAGACTCTCTGGGACAAAGCAGCGTTCACAAGGTTTCTCAGGAGGAGCATGGACCTGAGCAGCAAGAATTTTGTCACCCAAAGGAGAAGTGAGTGCGAACCATAGCCAGAATACGATCAGGAGGAATCACAGGAACCGGAATCAACTCCATCTTGGAAGTGGAGGAAAATTGTTGTGACAAAGCGTCAGCCCTTACATTCTTAGTATCGGGTAAGAATGAGACAATGTAATTGAAACTAGACAAGAAAAGAGCCCAATGCGCCCTTCTGGGAGAGAGGCGTTTAGCCTCAGACAAGAATGTGAGATTCTTATGGTCAGTAAGAATGAGAACCGGCACAGTGGTACCTTAGGGGAGATGTCTCCATTCTTTCAGGGCTAAAATGATCGCTAACAGCTCTCTGTCACCAATCTCTTAATTGCACTCCTCAGGTGACAATTTCTTGGAAAAGTAGCCACAAGGAAGGTAGGACGTTGAGACAGAAGGACGCCAACTCCAGTCTCAGAAGCATCAACCTCAAGGATAAAAGGTAACGTAGGATCAGGATGTGCCAACACATGAGCAGAAACAAAGGCCGCTTTGAGACTCCCAAAGGCCTTAATGAACTCCGGAGAACAACTCTGTTGGTTACCATCCTTTCTGGTCATATCAGTCAGGGGCTTGACAAGAGACGAGACGTTATGGATAAACTTCCAATAACAGTTGGCAAAGCCAAGAAAACGCTACAGAGGACGTAAACCCATGGGTCGGGGCCACTGTAGGACTGCTGAAAGTTTCTCTGGGTCCATCGAAAAACCAGCAGTGGAAATGACATATACCAGGAATTTGACCTGTTCATGATGGAATTCGCACTTCTCCAATTTACCATAGAGATTGTCCTCTCTTAGTTTCTGAACCACACGACAGACATCTGTGTGGTGGCTCTCCAGGGACTTTGAAAATATGAGGATATCATCGAGATAAACCAGTACACATAACTGCAACAAATCTTGAAGGACATCGTTAATATATTCCTGGAAAACTGCTGGGGCGTTACAAAAGCCAAAAGGCATTACGAGGTACTCATAATGGCCTGTTCTGGTATTAAATGCAGTTTTCCACTTGTTGCCCTCCTTAATCCTCACAAGATTGTATGCCCCTCTCAAATCAAGGGTTGTGAAAACCGTTGCACCCTTGAGGCGGTCGAATAACTCCATGATCAACGGAATTGGATAGGCATTCTTAATTGTGAAACAATTGAGACCCCTATAATCAATACAAGGTCTCAGTTCACCACTCACTTTCTTCACAAAGAAGAAACCAGCACCAGCAGGAGATGAAGATTTGCGGATGAAAGCTCGAGAAAGTGCGTCTGCAACATACTTCTTCATGGCCTTATCCTCCAAAACTGACAAAAGGTAAACCCGGCCACGAGGCGGTATGGCACCAGGTTGAAGGTCAATTGCGTAATCATATGACCAGTGTGGAGGCAAACTACCGACTTGACCTCAAAGACATCGCTAAAATCGTGGTACTCCTCCGGCAAGAGAGGAGAGTGAAGAGGTGCACAGGACCTTGGCTACCTTCTGGAAGCATGTCTTACTGCATTGTGGCGACCAGGAGAGAACCTTAGCACAGAGCTAATCAAAAGAGGGGTTGTGCCTCTGTAACCAAGGATAACCAATAACCAGCGGAAACTTAGGTGAGGAAATAACTTGGAATTGGATTATCTCATGGTGAAGAGCCCCTACGGCCATGGACAATGGAACAGTCTCATAAATCACATGGGCAGGCTGTAGAGGTCTCCCGTCAAGAGCCTCAATGGCAAGTGGAGCATCACACAGCTGCAGCGGAGTGCTTTGATACAAAGGCAGCATCAATGAAGAGGCCTGCAGCCCCAGAGTCGTTTAGAGCCTGTATCTCGATAGACAACCCAGCCCAAGAAAGGGTAACCAAAATTAGGGGCTTATTCTTCTGGATAACTGGGGACAAAACAACACCACCTAAGAAAAAGCATCCACAAGGGCCTCATTGTTCCAAGCAACCTCTGCATGGCAAACGAGATCAACCTCTCCAGCTCAGTGGGTATGTCTCGGGCTGCTATCTCATCTTTGATGTTATCCGTGAGAAAAAGCAGCCACGAGGGCCTCATTGTTCCACGCAACCTCTGCTGCCAGAGTACGGAATTCAATGGCGTAATCGGCAACAGTTCTCGTACTCTGTTTGATGGACATGAGGCACTTGGCAGCAGAAGCGGAACATGCGGGAACGTCAAATACCCTTTTAAAAGTAGCCACAAACTCAGGGTAACTCAAGACAACAGGTTTTTGCATCTCCCATAGAGGGTTTGCCCAGGCCAAGGCTCTCTCAGAAAGCAAAGATATCATGAAACCTACTTTGCTTCTGTCCGTGGGAAACGCCTGGGGCAGCATCTCAAAGTATATCTCAACCTGGTTGAGAAACTCTCTGCATTGGACTGGATCGCCCCCAAATCAATGGGGAAGTGGAGCGGAACCAGACATACCTCTTATAGAGGTAATACTTGAAGCCGGTGCCTGCAGAGACTGGAGTAGCAGCAGGGACGGCCTGCAACACAGGTTGTACTGGAGCAGCCACAGTGGGAGATTCCAGGTGAGCCGTGCGACTCAAGAGCGTTTGTAACGCCATGGAAAACTGATCCATGCGGTGATCCTGCTCATCCAATCTGGAAAAAATATTACCAACAAGTGGATTGACTGCAATGTAGTTAAAACATAACAGGAGTTCTGAACCGGAACGGATAGTCAGACAAGCCAAAACGTCAGGGAGCCAGAGATGAGCGTAGTAGAACAGCAAGCAGGATCTGGAGCCAGAAGGAATGTCAGCCAAGCAAGACTTTAACAGGAATACAGAAGAGCGTCCCTAGGGATGTGACCAAGGTGAAGGCAGAGATCATCTGCACTGGACGGCTTAAGTAGGCAGGACTGACGAGCAGGATATCATCAACAGGTGAGTCACTGTGGATAGATAGGAGCTGGCATTTAGCTGAAAGCTGAGCGGCCAGCTTTGAGAAGGAAGGGCTGAGCCCAGCCCTGACAACGAGTCATTGTTGGGTAACACGTTTTCTGCTTCATTGCTCTTTTGGTAGCCTGGTTCCATAGGAGATCTTGCATATGTAATTGTACCAAGATTTCAGGGATTTATTGAGATTGGTTGAGAAGATAACTTCCTACTTCTTCTCTCTCATAATTTGGATTCCTAGATAGTAGTCAATGTTTCCTAGCTCTTTGATTTCAAAATGTTCTTTCAGTTTGTGAACTATCTGATTGTAATTGCCCTTATAATATCGCCAACATAGATAAGGATGTATATCCATCTATCTTCTTGATTCCTGGAGCAGAGACAGGGGATTGCTTTACTTCTCAAGAATCCCTCTCTGGTAAGTAAGTACCTTGTTCACTCTCTCATTCCACATCCTTGCAGGTTGCTTAAGAGCGTAGATGCTCTTCTGAAGTTTACATACAAGGTTGTCTCCGTGCTCAAACCTTTGGGGTTGCTCCATGTAGAGGTCTTTCTTAATGTCTCCATATAGGAAAGCAGGTTTAACATCTAGGGGTTTCACTTGCATGTCCTTCCCGGCTGTAACGCTAAGAAGCGCTCTGATGGTGGAGTGTTTTATGATATTCCCTTCTGTGTCTGACTTTACTTTGAAAGTCCACTTACTTCCTATAGTTTTGTGGATAGGAGGGAGCTCTGTGAGTGTCCAGGTTTTATTTTCATGAGTGACTTTAACCTCTTGCTGACCAGCCGCCACAGTTAAGTAACGTCGCTTTGCCCTCTGGCCACTAGGCCCCCCTGCTCGCCCACAGAGCCGATGCGAGTGCCTGGCGGTCGTGATCACCGCCGGGCTCCCGTGATCACCGCTGGGCTCCCGCGCGCTCGCTCGTGGCACACAGAGAACCCGGGATCTGTGTGTGTAAACAGTTTCCAGAGGAGAGAAGAGACAGATCGTCTGTTTATACAGAGTATGAACAGCGATCTGTCATCTCCCCTACACAGTCCCCTCCCCCCTTCAGTTAGAACACACACTAGGGAACATAATTAACCCCTTGATCGTCCCCTAGTGTTAACCCCTTCCCTGCCTGTGACATTTACAGTAATCAGTGCATTTTCGCTGTATAACTGCCAGTGGTCCCAAAAATATGTCAAAAGTGTCCGACGTGTCCGCCATAATGTCGCAGTCCTGAAAAAAATCGCAGAACCCAGCCATAATAGTAAAAAAAAATTAATAATGAAAATGCCATAAAACTATCCCCTATTTTGTAGACTCTATAACTTTTGCGCAAACCAATTAATATACGCTTATTGCGATTTTCTTTACCAAAAATATGTAGAAGAATACATCTCGACCTAAGCTGAGGAAAAAAATCATTTTTTATATTTTTGGGGGATATTTATTATAGCAAAAAGTGAAAAATATTTAGTTTTTTTCAAATACCACCAAAAGAAATCTCTATTTGTGGGAAAAAAGGACGTCAATTTTGTTTGGGTGCAACGTCGCACGACCGCGCAATTGTCAGTTAATGCGACGCAGTGCTGAATCGCAAAAAGTGCACTGGTCAGGAAGGGGGTAAAATCTTCTGGGGCTGAAGCGGTTAATTCTTCTTCTGCTGCCTTTCTCCGTTTATTGGCTTCATGTTTCTGCAGTTTTTCTATGTCTTCCCTTGATGTTGGTTCAAGTATGCTGTGTGTTTTGACAGTGTATGACAGCTTGTAGGGTGGTATCGCCTTTGTAGTCCGAGTGGACCTTCTGACTTCAGGCTGTTCAGCAGGATCTGGTGGGGAACTTAATTTAGGCATTTTGAGTTCCACCTCTTATTCTGACTCCTGCACAGGTTCGCTTTGACCAACTTTTTCTTCTGGTTTGCTTGGCATATTCATTTCACAGCTTTCAGGGATCTGTGTTTCTGGTGATGGGCTCTCATCAAAATAAACACTACGATTTATTGTCATTTTGTCAGTTATTGGGTATAGGATTCTGTAACCCTTAGTTTGCTCATTGTAGCCTTCTAGAATGCCCGCCATGGCTCTGTTCTCCAGCTTGGATCGCTTTTCACATGGAATATAGGCATATGCTTTACGTCCAAACACTCTGGTGTGCCCTATGCTAGGCTTTGATCCATGCCACATTTCAAATGGAGTACTTTTAATGGCTTTTGAAGTTAGTCTGTTCTGTTGGTAGGTTGCAGTCATGACTGCTTCTCCCCAGTACTTGTGAGGTAGGTTGGCATCTGACAACATGCATCTGACAATTTATATGAGTGCGATTTTCCCTTACTGCTGCACCATTTTGTTCAGGGGTGTATGGTGCGGTTGTCTGGCGTACTATTCCTTGTCTCTTCAGCTATGAGGCCACTTCTTTGCTTATGTATTCTCCCGCATTGTCAGTGCATATTATTCCTGGTTTGCATTGGAATTTGTTGCTAGACACTGGCAACAAACTCTTGAAGTTTCTCTGATGTTTCATTCTTGTGTTTCATTAGATAAGTAGTTGTGTACCTGGAATAATCATCAATGAAAGTCAGTAGATATCTGTTCCCGCCTGACATGGGAGTTTTCATTGGATCGCATACGTCACTGTGTATGCAGGGGTTGGGTGGTTTTTCTTTGAGTTGCCTGTGGAAGGGGAGCATGTGTGGCTTTTGCTTCAATACAGCACTTGCCTTTTATGAGCACTTTGCAAGGCGCTATTGTCGACTCTTCTGATAAGCCTTTCTTTATAATGTCCTGTAGAGCTTCTGGACTTCTGTGCCCCAGCCGCCTGTGCTATAAGTGAATACATTTGCTGTGTAGGTCATTAGACAGTATTTTGGCTTGCTGGTCTGTGGTGATGAGCCTGATCATCCAGTTTTTCTTTTGTGAG
Organism: Lithobates septentrionalis; assembly: GCA_037952835.1. Classification (NCBI taxonomy): domain Eukaryota; kingdom Metazoa; phylum Chordata; class Amphibia; order Anura; family Ranidae; genus Lithobates; species Lithobates septentrionalis. The sequence continues at coordinate 104,188 of JBBDGP010002613.1, read as the reverse complement.
GAATTGCTTATTATTGTGAATTGTGCATTCATCACCCTGGAACTTAACCGTGAGACCGTTGTTTGCAAGACTTTTCACTGATAGAAGGCTGCCTTCTAGTTCTGGAACATATACCACATTTTTAAAAGGATACTCTGTTTGCCTTGTGGTGTAATGCAGTTCAGGAAGCCCTGGCCTTTACCTTTGGATGTGATGCTTTTGCCGTTTGCTAAGAAAACCTGTCTTTTGCACTGTAATCAATGTTTGTTAAGAAGGTCTCATCGCTGGTCATGTGGCTTGTTGCACCTGAGTCTATGCACCAGCCGCATGGCTTACCGCTCTGTGTCACTTTAAAGGTGCTACTCCATGATGTGTTTGCAGTTTCCTTTGTGGCTGCTTTGACTCTTTCTTTTGTGGATAGCTTTAGTTTTCGCTGCTCATTTTTCAGATAGAATAGTCCTTTTTTAAGGTGACCGGTCCTTTTATAGCAAAAACAGGCTCCGCTTTCTTTGTTTTGTGTCTTTGTACATCTTAAGAGCTTTGTCATCATTAGGGGTGCAACGGATCGTTGCCGATCCGTGATCCGTACGGATCACCCTCCGCGGATCGGCACACCCGCGATCCGCGGAGCACTTTTCGGGCCTCAGCCATAGGAAAGGCCCCGGCTTCGGCCTAGCTCCGGAGCCGGCGGCCATTTTGGTACACCCGGAAGTGGCCGCTGTCTCGACAGGAAGTGACATTTCGTCGCCGCCATCTTGCTACACCCCACACTCCTGCACAGTACAATAATGATAGAGTGAGAAGGGGGCAAGCGGACATCTTGTTACACCCACCGGAGTTTTAAATTTAAAAGCCATTTTCAACACAAAACTGAGCTTATATGCACAAATACTGTATTTATGCATATAAGCTCGGTTTTGTGTTGAAAATGGCTTTTAAATCTAAAACTCCGGTGGGTGTAACAAGATTTGTGTGTTTTTTTTTGTTTTTTTTTTTTGTTTTTTGTTTTTTTATGCTGATCCGAGGATCGATCCGATCCGTGACTCTGATCCGAGGATCGATCCGATCCGTGAGATTTTTGATCCGTTGCACCCCTAGTCATCATGGTGTATATTTTCTTTCCTGCTGTCATATTCATATATTAATTTCCCTTTGACATATTCCAGTGTCAGCTCCTGCTCGGGTCTGGTTTCTAAAGCGTTAATAAGAGCAGTATATGTCTCTGGAAGGCTGCAGAGGAGCAGGGCAACAGTACGGTTATCTTTGATGTCTTCTCCAATGGCGCGTAGCTGCTCTATGATTTCTAGCATAGCTATCACTTGGTCACACATATGCTGGCCTTCTTCTAGTCTCATCTTATACAACTTTCTTATTAAAAATAGCTTGCTGTTTAGACTTGAACGCTCATGCAGTTTCTGTAATGAAGTTCACATACCTTTGGCCGTTTTCTCTGTTCTTATGTGGATAAGCTGGTTATCTTCCACTAGTAAGCTTATGGTCACTTTTGCCTGTCTATCCTTCCTGTCCCAGTTCTCTGTCTCTCCATTTGTGTGTCCGTCTGTATTCAGCACTTACCACAAGTCATCCTTTTTCACAAAAGCATTTCCAGTTTAACCTTCCACAGCTGGTAGTTGCCATTGTTCAGCTTTGCAATTGCAAACTTCAAATCTGAACTGCTTGCCATCTTTCAGTAGCCTGAATACAGTACTCACAGACTTGCAGTATCCTCTACAGTGCCTGTTGAGTGCCTGTAGTATTCTCTCACATGCCTGGATGCTGCTGGATGCTGCTGGGGTGCCTGGGTTTGCTGGGCCCATAACGTATTGTGCAGAGTATTGAAATGATGCGCTGGAAGCTTCTTGGATACAGCAAACGGATTCACTTTTATGGAGGATATCTTTATCATGTCTTACAGCATTAGAAACATGAAACAGGAACAAGGAGCATACAAGTACATATAACACAATAAGGATGGTACTTCCTTTAATTACCATGCCATATAATACATATTATAACACTGCAGTGCCACCTACTGGTATAGATAGGTATAATGCATATATATATAGTTCACAATATAGAAAGGTACTTGCTGTTGCTTCTTCCAACACTGTCTAGCTAGAGTGATAACCCTCTATTTACCCCATGGATGTACAAAATAGAGTTTAAACATATGCAGGTTATTGGTAAGCATCTGTGAGTTACTATTAAGAACTTTATTAATTGTTAAGCCAAGCAAGCTATTGATAAGTGCATTTATAAATTATGTGGGCTTAAATAGATTGCAGTACGTTTCTGTGATGGAGTGGTTTATTGGATGTAGGGACTTAGTAACCAAGTTGTAGCTCATATAAGAATTACTTTGAGACACATTTTATTTATTTGTTTTTAATGGGGAGAGGGGGTGGGGTTAGTGGAGCAGATGGGTCCATCACAGGCCCCCGCTATGGATCACGGTTGTGGATGATGGCTGACACTGTATATACCCACTGGTCTGCTTTTTGAAATTCTTTTTATTGCTATTTTCTATGCACCCTACAGGAGTAAGTTATTTAGAATTTAGTAATTTAGTAATGCTGTCACGTACCTGGTAGAAGAGCCTGATACGATGAGGAAGGCCTCTCTTGCACCTCTGACTTGGGGCCCTTGATAGAGTATACAGGTAGCGCAAGAGTGCAGATTGGCACGAGTGCCTGATGGTCTTACTAGCCACAGGACAGGTTCTCTTGGTCAAGCAGTGGATGGTCATTGGTGAATCTTAGCAAGCAGAGATGCTATGCAGCAGCTGATGAGCAGTAGGCAGGAACAGGCTTGCACTGCAACAGCAAGAAGGTGAACTGCAGGCAGGTAGCATGCAGATGGAGAACAAGCACCAGTGGATAACAGGCAGATGCTTACAGCTTGGAAATCCAGTAAAGACTGTAACATAGACAGGATCAAACGAGCCAAGGTCATACACAGGCAGACAGATAAGGTACAGATGCGGAAGCAGGAGCAAAGTTACAGTACAGGCCACGGTACAAATGAGCAAAGTAGCAGTAATGGGCATAGGCAGAAGCAAGGTCAGGGACAAGCCTGGGTCGATGCAGGCGGAGTTCAAGCATTGTCAAGGCAAGCTGGGCCAATAACTGGAGACAGATGTAGAGTAACAGGTTGCAGGTTAGCATGGGAATGCTGTAGACAAGACAGCACTGATCCCGAGTACTGGCCCAGTTTAAATAGTCTATTTGGTGCCAATATCTGTCACGGGGTGCACATGCTTTTATTTTTCTTTGTATCCAATGGGATTAAGTGAAATTTTGTACAATTAACAGAATTTTTTTTTTGTATATAGATCTTTACAAATGAAAATATATGGGATGATGGTACATTGAAATAGGGTACTGATCCAGGCCCATATGCCCAGCTTTTAAACTTAACAGCCGGGAGTGTCTTAGTAACATCCTAGCAACAGGTTTAGATGGGAGAGATACCACCTCTGGGAGTTTTTTTAACCAGGCTTTCAGTGGTACGAAGATGGCTTACACCAAAAGCTGGGGCATGAATAAATTTTAGTCAAAGCTGCATGGTTTGTTTTTACCCTCAAGGGCCACTTACCTGCCCAGGCTATTGTTTGGTCAAAGTGAACTAACATTTTAAAGATTCTGTAGTAAAATTCAATTCAGTCTGACAAAAACCGGCACTATCAGTGGTGGCTGGTGCTCAAATTTTTTTGGGGGGCACAGACAAACTAAACAATTCAGAAAAAAACCCTACCAATTGCAGCCTCACTGTGCCCATCAAACGCAGCCACTGTGCCATCAAACGCTGCCACTGTGCCCATCAAACGCAGCCACTGTGCCCATCAAACGCTGCCACTGTGACCATCAAATACTGCCACTGTGCCATCAAATGCTGCCACTGTGCCATCAAACGCTGCCACTGTGCCATTAAACGCTGCCACTGTGCCCATCAAATGCTGCCACTGTGCCATCTAATGCTGCCACTGTGCCCATCAAATGCTGCTACTGTGCCATTAAACGCTGCCACTCTGCCCATCAAATGCTGCCACTGTGCCATCAAATGCTGCCACTGTGCCCATCAAATGCTGCCACTGTGCCATCAAATGCTCCCACTGCGCCATCAAATGCTGCCACTGTGCCCATCAAATGCTCCCACTGTGCCCATCAAATGCTGCAACTGTGCCATCAAATGCTTCCACTGTGCCATCAAATGCTGCCACTGTGCCAATAAAATGCTGCCACTGTGCCCATCAAATGCTCCCACTGTGCCCATCGAATGCTGCCACTGGGCCCCCCCCGACGGTGACGGGCTGTGTCCTCCATGTCCTAGATGTCTTCTCCTGTCTTCTCTTCCTGTCCTCTCCTATAATTGGATGCCTGATAGGCCTCCAATCACAGCGCCTGTCGTTTCAGCCAATCAGGTGACAGGTAACAGACCCAAGCACCTGATTGGCTCAGAGGCGGTTCAGTGTTAGGAAAACAAATATTCATTTGCTTTTCTAACACAGCTGGGTGAACTGTGAACGCCAAGCATGGCGCTTGCTGTTTACCTTTTCTTACGCCTATTAGAGCCTATGGCTCTAATCAGGTGCTTCAAAAACACCCCCCGTCGCTGTAATTCAGTCGCCCGGCACCCGAAAAGGGGCCGGGCACCTGAATACGGGGTGGATGCGGCGGCCATGGATAGATTCATGCAATGCATGAATCTATCTATTGGTGATAGAGGGGGTGGCTGGAGAGAGGGCGCGGCGCCCATGTGCCTTTATGGACGCACCGCCACTGGGCACCATACAGGCTTTTGAAACTGATTTTAAAAAAATCTATAGCTCTTTTGTAAAGCTTAATTAGGTTCTCCTCTGTGGTTGGGAATAAGGCTGGGTCTGTGTTGTTTATATTAGATTTTGTGTATTTGTATTTTCAACCTATAAATTCCTTCAACAACGATAAGGATTTTCTTCCAAGCTCGATGGCTGCGTGGCTGACCTCTGATCACAGCTTCCCGTAGTAACTTTTCTAGGTTCTTCATATCTGAAAACAAAATACAAAATATTTAAATTTAAACAAAAAAATGTAGTCAAAAAATATTTATTGAAGTTGATATCCATCAACTTTTTACATTTTTATACTTCAAAGTATTACCTCGAATGTGTAAAAAAGGAACAGCTCATACCAAAAGCTGAAACCATGACCCAAATGTGCCAAAAGAATATATACATCCTGAAGATCTTACCCTGCTACTCCGGTGGCCTCTGGGTTACCTCTTAAAGAAGCTATGGACTGATAAGTATCTGTATCTCTTTACCTCACCATGGCTTATGGGCACTTATAGCCTTCACTATTGGATGATCAGCATATAAGCAGGTTGTGTTAATGCTGGTTTAGAGTAAGCGTTTGGCCCAGGCTGGGGTAAAGGGTTAAAATATGTTTGCTCAGTTCCAAGGCTTTTTGGTTACAGCCAGCCTACCTGTGGTATAAAAAGGGGGAGGTGCAGGGCTCTTGGTCAGTTCTTGTGTGCTTGGCGGGACCCCATTCTGTTACTGGGATTGAGGTAACAGAGGTACGCTGGACTGGTGGATAGGGCGCAGACTCAGTACGTTCCTCCTAATGCAACATCTACCAAGTTACAGTGTGTAGGTACATGGGACAGCACTTTTCAGAAAAACTCTATACTTTACAGTAACTACTGTACACAGTGAAAGCTCATCAGTTAAGGAACCACCTTAATGTTAGATTCTTCACATGACCCCAGACTCTGCCTGGTCCCGGGCATTGATGAGTGTGCTCTGGGCAAAGGGAGGACGAAGTAGGCCCTGCCCACAAGCAATTGAACTTTCTATGTGTAGATCTGCCTGATTCCCTTTATATTTTACATGTAGGGACTTTTTCTTTGTCTACTTTGATGTTTAAGATCACTTACACGAGGATTGTTCCTGATGCAGAATGGCGTCTCTGGCAGCATTGTTCTGGCCAGTACATTGGACTAGATGGTTATGTGAAGCCCCCTTGGCTTACTTGATTCTATGGTTGAGTTCAGGTATATATTATACCGGAGTAATCTTTTTCTATTTTGACTATATGGGACTACATACATAAGCTTTTGTATATGGAAGTTAATCATGCTACCGGACGATTCCTAAACAGCCTCTTTTTCTAAACATGAGTCATGGTTGTTGGTTGATCTATTGGCTTTTTCAGCCCACATAATTCATATGACAGTGTTCAAGTTATATTGAACATACTGTACATCAATTACTGTGGATTGTGTGGACTGTCACCCATATTCAAATATGATGTGAACTTATATGATGATTATTCATTGGGCCCACATATTTACCAGATCTAGCAGGGCTAGTAGACTTTGTAACAATATTCTTGCCCAAGATCTCTCTTCTTTTTGTTTATCCTTTTTCTTTTTTGTTTTCTTTTAATTATATATATATATGGCATGCCATTGCTGAGCCTATCATCTACTAGGACCCCCAGGTCCTTTTCCATCCTAGATTTCCCCAGAAGTTCTCCCCCCAGTGTATTGATTGCATTCATATTTTTGCCACCCAAATGCATTATTTTACATTTTTCTACATTGAACCTGCATTGCCATGTAGTTGCCCACCCCATTAATTTGTTCAGATCTTTTTGCAAGGTTTCCACATCCTGCGGAGAAGTTATTGCCATGTTTAGCTTAGTATCATCCACAAATACAGGGATTGAACTGTTTACCCCATCCTCCAGGTCGTTTATGAACAAATTAAATAGGATTGGTCCCAGCACAGAACCCTGGGGGACCCCACTACCCACCCCTGACCATTCTGAGTACTCCCCATTTATCACCACCCTCTGACCTCGCCCTTGTAGCCAGTTTTCAATTCATGTACTCACCCTATGGTCTATGCCAACAGACCTTATTTTGTACAGTAAACGTTTATGGGGAACTGTGTCAAATGGTTTTGCCAAATCCAGATACACCACGTCTACGGGCCTTCCTTTATCTAGATGGCAACTCACCTCCTCATAGAAGGTTAATAGATTGGTTTGGCAAGAACGATTCTTCATGAATCCATGCTGATTACTGCTAATGATATCGTTCTCATTACTAAAATCTTGTATATAGTCCCTTATCATCCCCTCCAAGAGTTCACATACTATTGATGTTGGGATACCTGGTCTGTAATTCCCAGGGATGTATTTTGGGCCCTTTTTAAATATTGGTGTTACATTGGCTTTTCTCCAATCAGCTGGTACCACTCCAGTCAGTAGACTATCAGTAAAAATTAGGAACAATGGTCTGGCAATTACTTGACTGAATTCCCTAAGTACCGTCGGGTGCAAGCCATCTGGTCCCGGTGATTTATTAATGTTAAGTTTCCCAAGTCTAATTTTAAACACACACTTCCCTGTTCTGTTCTGACAGGAGTGACAGATCGTGTGTTCCTATTAGCTAGGAACCACGATCTGTCACTTCCTGTAGTTAGTCCCTCCCCCTTCAGTTAGAATCACCTCCCAGGGAACACAGTTAACCCCTTCACTGCCCCCTAGTGTTAACCCTAGTATTAACCCCTTCACTGCCAATGACATTTTTACAGTAATCAATGCATTTTTAAGCGCACTGATCGCTGTATTAATGCTAATGGTTCCAAAAAAATTGTCCGATGTGTCCGCCATAATGTCGCAGTCACGATAAAAATGGCAGAGCGCTGCCATTACTATTAAAAAATAAAATAATAATAATAAAAATGCTATAAATCTATCCCCTATTTTGTAGACGCTATAACTTTTGCACAAACCAATCAATATACGCTTATTTCGATTTTTTTTTTTTTTTACCAAAAATATGTAAGAATTAAAAAAGATAAATATAAAAATAAATAAAATAAAAGAATACATATCGGCCTAAACTGAGGAAAAAAATTGTTTTTTTTATATATTTTTGGGGGATATTTATTATAGCAAAAAATAATGCGTTTTTTTCAAAATTGTCGCTTCTTTTTTTGTCTATAGCGCAAAAAATAAAAACCGTAGAGGCGATCAAATACAACCAAAATAAAGCTCTATTTGTGGGGAAAAAAAGAACGTCAATTTTGTTTGGGTACAACATCTCACGATCGTGCAATTGTCAGTTAAAGCAACACAGTGCCGAATCGCAAAAAGTGCTTTGGTCAGGAAGGGGGTAAATTCTTCCGGGACTGAAGTGGTTAAAGAATTTCTTGGGATTTTTTTTGCTCTCCTCTGCTATGTGTCTTTCATGTTCTATCTTAGCCGTCCTTATCGCACCCTTACATTTCTTGTTGCATTCTTTATAAAGTCTGAATGCTGATGATGATCCCTCAACCTTGTATTTTTTGAAGGCCTTCTCCTTTGCTTTTATATGCATTTTTACATTGGAGTTAAGCCATGGGCAGCCTCACTTGAGTTTAAGCCGAGGGGGGGTTTTCAGCCTAAAAAATGTGCTGAAAAACTCGGCTTATACTCGAGTATATACGGTATATATAATTACCAGGAAGAGGAAAATTTTGAAAAAAAAAACAAAAAACAAAAAAAAATTGCCAGGAAGAGGGTAATTTGGAAAAATAAAATAAAAAAAATTGGGACATGAAGTAGAAATGTTATGTATAAGAAAAAATGGGAATATGGAAAAGGAACATACTAGATCAGTTCTGGCAAACCTTGGCACCCCAGATGTTTTGGAACTACATTTCCCATGATGCACATGCATTCTGCAGCATAGTTGAGCACCATGGGAAATGTAGTTCCAAAACATCTGGGGTGCCAAAGTTCGCCATCACTGTACTAGATAATCTTAATGAAAGACATTATTAAAAATGACTTATAGTATAATAATATTGTGACTGTAGCCATAGATGAGTGAATAAACGAGTGAGTTAATTAATCAATCAATTAGTATGTACCCATGAAAGGATATATATAGAGAGATGGTTTATAGATATATAGTTGCACATGGTAAATTACACATGTGTGAGAGCAACTGCGTTTACGTCTGCTGTTGCAAACCAAATACCCTGTGCACATAACAAGAAGCGTGCATGTGAAAATGCCCTGGGGATGTATTTTCGGGGACAGCATGAACTGGGGAAAGTGGAGGGGGGAAGGAAGGAGTGGGAAGGAGGGGCCCTGGGGATCATCCAGTGGAAGGGAGAAAGATTAGATGACAGTGCTGACTTCCAACTCTTCATTCAGGCCTTCAGGTGAGAGACTATTGAGTTTGAATATTCAATAAATCAATTGGGCACACAGTTTTTTAAATCTTTCTCCATCAGGTAGGGAATGGGGAATAGATTGAATGGCTGTGACCTTCAGTAATGCAGGGTTTCTGTCAGAGAAATGGCCTTGTTGTGGGCAATTCCGCCAGTAACTGTCATGGTGGCAGGCGAGTCTAGTGAGCACGCCCTGATCTTGTGGGAACACCCCTCCAGCCTATTTAAACCTGCCACTGACACTTGCAGTTTGCTGAATTATCAAACAGCTCCTGTGTTCCTGTGCCTTGTATACTCTGAAGACCCCTGCTTGACCTCTGCTCGGCTTGACTTGTGTTCCTGTTTATCTCCTCGCTCTGACCCCGGCTTGGCTCACTACTCTCCGATCTTCTGCCCTCTGTGTATGACCCGGCTTGTTCCTGTACCTCTCTCGGACTGTCTTTTGGTATCTGACCCCTGGCCTGGCTGCGGACCCTGTTCCTGGTTTACCCTGCTGTTACCGTTCAAGACTTCTCTCCGCACGGCTGCCACAACGCACTCTAGCTACTTACAGCCAACCAGCCAGCTTGCAGTATCCCTGGCAACCCGCGCACCTCTGTGCATCGCATTCCCTGTACCCAAATCCAGGGACCCGCTGCACTCAGCCGCAAGGGGCGCCCTCTCAGCAATCTGGCCTCACACTACAGACTTGACAGTTTCTTTCATGGTGGGCTAGAAAGTCTTGGAATACTGCATTTGGGGTAGAGTTCTTTTAGACTTCTCCTGTGTTCCCCAAATCTGGTACGAAGAGGTCTAATGGTACATGAACAATCAAACATGTTAGGAATTCATCACTGGCAAAAGTAATGCCTTTTTAGTCGGAAAAGGTCTTTTGTCCATGGGTCACATGTGCACAAGTAAGGCACTTCTTGTCTTTAGTTTCGGATCATGGCCCAGTGCTTATTATTATATTTGGGGATGAACATGGAACCTTTGTGAGTAGGAGATGGGTCTACTTTGTAACTTTCCGCGATCATGTTATCCTCAGAGTGAGACTCAATTGAATATTTTTGGAGATATTTTTGAAAGGCTGAATTTATGTCTTCTTCTTGATGACCTTTCTCCAGGAACGTTTTGCAAAGGACTTGACCTGAGCTTTGTAGTCATCAATAGAGCCGCAGTTGTGTTTTAAACGGCAAAACTGACTATATGGTATGTTGTTAATCCATTTTTTGTGGTGGCAACTTTTCTTGTGTAGATAGGAGTTCCCAGCGGTGGGTTTGAAGTGAGTCCTTGAACGTAATCGTATACCAAAGAGATTGTTATGGCAATATAGGAGACATTTTTGAAATAGTCTATGTCTCCTTGCCAGATGACGTCATCAATGTATCTTCCATAATAGACCATGTGACATGAAAAGGGATTTTCAGCCCAGATGTGGAGATCCTCCCAGTATGCCATGAAAAGTTTGGCGTAGCTAGGGGCAAAGCTAGCCCCCATAGCTGTTCCTCTGATCTGCAAATAGTATTCCTGTTCAAACTCAAAATAATTGTGATGAAGAATGAACTTGATGGCTTGAAGAATAAACATTGCTTGTGTGGGATGTAGGGTTTCTTCTTTGCCTAGGAAGTAACTGACCGCCTTTAATCCAATATCATGTGGAATGGATGTGTAGAGCAAGGTGACATCTAACGAGAACCAAAAGGTACCTGGTGTCCCAAGTATATTGATCCAGTAGGTGGCTTGAATCCCGTATATAAGCTGGAAGTCATTGAACAATAGGTTGGAGGAAAAAATCTACAGATAGGTAGCTGGTGAGGCCATCTATAGCTGCTATGACGAGTCTCCCAGGGGTATAGAGTGGGTCCTTATGGACTTTAGGTAAGTAGTAGAAATACAGGGTGGCAAAGAAATTGGGACATAGAAATGATCTTTCACTGGGATTCAGAACCCCATCATCAGGAGCTGTGTCTACTATGAGTTGAAATCAAGACGATCGACTACCAACCACCAACAACATACCACAAGAAGATCGAAAACCCACTTATCCCAGCAAGACCAACAGAAGGCTCATCATGAATGCACTAAGGACCATACCTCTCCCAAAGGATCAGATGATATGAACAACTACATCATGAAAGGAGCCCGACCAAGAGACCAAACATCTAAGAAAGGTTTTTTAGGGAGCACTCCCCTCTCACTAGCAATAAAGAGACGGCTAGTAAAACCAGACGAGGTTGCAGAGGAGGCAACAAAAAGAATCAGACACAACACCTCCCTCCGATCAACTGTGAAAATCTTCAACCTGTTTTCAAGTTCTTTATTAGAATCTGAACTCTCCTTATTACACAAAGGACTCAATTTTGCTCCATCAGTCCCCCCCAACTTATTCAACTTATTTAAGGACCTGAACAGGTTCATATGCTCACTCTCCATCATCAGGTTCTATTACAATCAGGGGAGCAACAACCAACAAAAATCCATTCTTATCCCTAAAGAAGAAAGAGATACTCCAGAACTCATGGAGCCCTTGGAATCCCAAGATGCCATTTCTCTGGACATCCTACAAGAGCTATGGACAGAACAGGATCAAGGAGATCTATCCAATATGGAATACCCAGACCTAGAGGACCCCAGGAAAATGATTGAGACCGGTTTCAGACCTGTATCCAAGTTCTATCCTTATCAGGATAAAGGATCATATGTGGAAACCTTCTACTCCTTGGTCTACAAAGAACTAAAAAATATTTGTGCTCAAAAGAATGAGCTCCTCTTCCTAGACCTTGAACTTTTTCATGACAAAGGTTGTAAAATACGTTCAAGGACATCAATTCAGCCTTTCAAAAATATCTCCAAAAATATTCAATTGAGTCACACTCTGAGGATAAAATGATCGCGGAAAGTTACAAGGTAGACCCATCTCCTACTCACAAAGGTCCCATCACCAAATATAATAATAAGCACTACGCCATTAAAAAGACCCTCGATAAACATTGGGGGATCCTGTGCAATGATCCAAAACTAAAGACAGCTCTCCTCGCTTCTTCTTGTCAAACTTTTTTTGTTATATTCCTATGTTCTGGACATAGTTTCCTGTAATAGTTTATTGTTTGTGGAAAATAAATCCATTGTCTCAGAGACCGCGGGAATAGCACACTCAGGTATAGTACTGGGCAGAAAGGATGGGTGTAAGCCATAGTCAGCAAAAAACGGAGTCTGCTTGATAGCAGAATGAAGAGTGTTATTGTAAGCAAACTCGCCCAAAGGCAGTAATGAGACAAAATCATCCTGTGAGAAAGAAGAGAAGCAACTGAGATATTGCTCCAAGGTTTGATTTGTTCTCTCCGTTTGCCCATTCGTCTGGGGGTGGTAAGCAGAAGTAAAAGCCAACTTGATCTCAAGGGATCCGCATAGAGCCTTCCAGAACGTGGAGGTGAACTGGACACCTCGGTCAGACACAATGTTGGCTGGGACTCCATGCAGCCTCACTATTTCTCTAATGAAGATCTTCGCAGTCTCCATAGCCGAGGGTGTTTCTTTCATAGGCAGAAAGTGAGCCATTTTGGACAGCCTGTCCACTACCACGAAAATGGTGGAAAAACCTTCTGCCGGGGGGAGTTCCACGATGAAATCCATCAAGATCATTTTGAAAGGTCTCTCAGGGACAAGTAATGGCCTCAATAGACCCCAGGCTCTTGCCCGCCTATTCTTTCTTCGGGAGCAGGTGTTACATGACTCTTCGTAGCTTTTGCAATCACTCACCAGCTGAGGCCACCAGAACGTGCACTGTATCAACTCGGCCGTCTTCAGAGCACCGAAGTGTCCGGCTAACTTATGGTCATGGCAGAGGTCCAGCACTGCCACCCTTAGGTTCTCAGGGACCCCAATTATGCCCTGGTGCCAAATTAAACCATCCTGCGCCCTTACGCTGGTTTCAGGAGACGGGGCCAACTCAGCAGACGCTTGCTTGATTCGGGATATAAGATGATCCCCTTGAAGCCACAGGAAGTTTCCCGAAGGGAGTATGGTGTCCGGGAGTGTGGATTTCTCAGGGTCATTGAACATACGGGAAAGAGCAACTGGTTTAATATTCTTTGACCCTGGTCTGTACGTGATGTGGAACAGGAATCTTGAAAAAAAAGTGCCCACCTTGCCTGTCGTGGTTTCAGACTCTTGGCAGTCCTCAGATATTCCAAGTTTTTATGGTCTGTGTAGATGTGCAGCACCCTCAAGTAGATAACGCCGCTCCTCTAATGCGGCCTTGATGGCAAAAGCTCTCGATCTCCCACATCGTAATTCTTTTCCGCTGTGGATAATTTGCGAGAGAAGAAAGCCACAGGATAGAGAAGAGCCTTAGCTCCTTGCCGCTGGGACAGCACAGCCCCTACTGTGATTTCTGAAGCATCAACTTCGAGGACAAACGGTAAGGCAGGGTCAGGGTGCTTCAGGATGGAAGCTGAGGTGAACAACTCCTTAAGTTTTTCAAAGGCAGATTGTGCTTTAGAGGACCAGAAGAATCGGGTTCCTTACTTAGTCAGTTCGGTAATAGGAGCAATTATTGCGGAAAATCCCCTGATAAATTTCCGATAAAAATTGGCAAAACCGATAAAGCGCTAAACCCCTTTTTTATCTGTGTGTTACTTACCTGCCGGATGAGCCTGAGGTGCAGTGGGAAGGCTTTCTCGTACAACCCCGGCTCAAGGGCCACCGGTGTTGCAACAGTGGCCGCAAGAGCCTGGTGGTGTATGGGTGCCGGGTTCGTCTTTGGTCTTGTCAGTTCAGATGGTGCAGCAGGAAACAGGAAGCAGGCTGGTAGGAGCGTTGGCGTTCTGGACTGCTTGCGGCAGGAACCGGGGGATACAGCAGAGACTCCAAAATGACATCTCACAAGCATGTAAATAAAAAGGAACTGGCCATAGTGTAATACTGATAAAAACGATTTAATAGATAAAGGTAGAAAACTCACATGAGTATGTAAAAATACAGCAAACAGCCGGCCGGCATAGCGAGCACCCGTCCACACTGAAAATGGCGATGACGTCAGAGTGTCAACCTCTCGACGTACGTTTCACCACAAATGGCGTCGTCTGGGGGGCGCCATTTGCTGTATCCCCCGGTTCCTGCCGCAAGCAGTCCAGAACGCCAATGGATCTCTCATACTGCTATTGAACATAAGCTGTGGTTGGCTTGCCTTGCGGTAAGCGCATTATTTGCCTGGTGGTGGATCACGTAGTGTGGTGTGGTTAACTGATACTGAACACAAGCTGTTGTTGGCTTGCCTTGTGGTAAGCGCAATATTTGCACGGAGTGTGGGGTCTCATCTTCACTACGGTGTTTGCTAGTGTTCACTCTAAGTTCCCTTTTTTTCCTGCTGTATCTTTATGCACTAGTGTAAGTTTTCTACCTTTTCTAAACTTTAATTAGTTTGGCAGTATTACACTATGGCCAGTTTCTTTTTATTTACATGTCTATGAGATGGAAGTTTGGTGTCCTCATTACATCCTTTCAGCTACGATGTATACAGTCTAAGAGCACCATCTGGAATCTCCACACCAAGACGTGATACAGGCTGGTGTTCGCTTGCCTTGCGGTAAGCGCAATTATTGGGTATTTGCGGATACTGTATGGGTTGTCACTCATATTTTTCACACCATTGACTCTGGTTGGATTCACCCAAGGGGTCTTTCTTGGACTGATTTTAGATCATTACTTCACATTTTTATTTTCTGTCACTATATATGGACACTTATTTTTATTCGCAAATATTACATATGGACACTCATGTTTGATTCATACATACATGTGTTGACCCATGTACTTTTCATAATTTAATTTTTAATATTTTTCAACATTTTTGTATCTATATATGTACTTCCTCACGGAAGTCTTAGAGATTGCTTCACGTGTTTCACCTATATTTAGCGTGGTTATTTCTTTTTTATTGGTAACAGATGATCAGATGTAGATATAGACGACAGGCAGAGAATGGTCAGGATACGGGCATAGTTCGGCAACAGGATATCAAGCAGTATAGAGCGGAGCGGGGTTACAAGGCAGGCCGGGGTCAGAATAACAGGGATCAATCGTAGTCAAATAAGCCGGGTCAAACACAGGAAAGAGATCGGATCACAGGAACAGGAAGTCACAGGAACAGGTATAAGCTGCAGATCAGACAGCAAAGACACAGTGTTGCTGAAGTGTTTAAATAAGGCAGCCTGTTGCCAATCACTGAAATCAGTCTGCACTATTTTAACCCCTAGGTAGCAGATCCATGACATTGCCCCACCCCCCTTACGGGCAACCTCCGGGTGCCCAACAGGTCTCTCTTCTGTGGATGACTGTGAAAAAGGCGTTAACTAATGCCGCGTACGCACGAGCGGACTTTACGGCAGACTTTGCCCGGCGGACAATTCGATCGTGTGTGGGCTCCAGCGGACTTTGTTTGCTCAAAAGTTGGACGGACTTAGATTTGAAACATGTTTTAAATCTATCCGTCGAACTCGAGTCTGGTCGAAAAGTCCGCTCGTCTGTATGCTAGTTCGACGGACAAAAAGCCACGCTAGGGCAGCTATTGGCTACTGGCTATGAACTTCCTTATTTTAGTCGTACGTCATCACGTACAAATTCGACAGACTTTGGTGGATTGTGTGTAGGCAAGTCCGTTCATTCAGAAAGTCCGTCGTAAAGTACGTTGAAAAGTCCGCCGGGCAAAGTCTGCCGTAAAGTCCGACCGTGTGTACGCGGCATAAGTCTCTGGCGTGCACATCCTGTTCAACTTCCCAAGAGTTATCCTCCGGGCCACAACCTTTCCACTTAACCAGGTACTGTACCTGATTCCTTCTACTCCTACAAACTATGATGGCCTCCACCTCATACTCCTCTTCGCCATTGATGGTCACAGGTTCCGGTGGCCTGGATACTCTATCTGGAAAAGAGTCAGGGACTGCGGGTTTCAAGAGAGAAACATGGAAGACAGGATGTATCTTAAGTGAATCAGGTAAAGATAATTCATAAGCAACCTCATTAAGTTTCTTCTTGACTGGGAATGGTCCCACAAATTTAGGTGCCAGTTTCTTTGAGGGACATGCCAACCTGAGATTCGTAGTAGACAGCCATACTTGATCTCCCGGGTAGAGAATCAGTTCACCTCTTCTTTTCCTGTCAAAAGCCGTCTTTTGCTTGCTGCTTGTGCCTTGGTAAGCGCTTCTTGAAGCAAATTATTTTTGCGGTTGAGGAAATCCACTGTGTCTTGGACAGCAGGAACTGCGGTCTCTGGAATAAAGTCGGGTAAGAAGGATGGGTGAAAACCATAATTTGCAAAGAAGGGTGACTGACCTGTGGCAGAGTGAGTGGCATTATTGAAGGCGAACTCCGCCAGTGGTAGCATCAATACCCAGTCATCCTGGACAAAAGTGGTGAAGCATCGGATATACTACTCCAACGTCTGATTGGCCCTCTCTGTCTGTCCATTGGTCTGGGGATGGTAGGTGGAGGACAAGGTTCTTTCGATTTGAAGAGCTTCGCACAGAGTTTTCATGAATCGAGAAGTGAACTGAACCCCCCGATCGGAGACAATGTTCATAGGGACTCCATGAAGCCTCACAATCTCTCTGATAAATACTTGAGCCATCTCCATGGCTGAGGGAGCACTCTTCAGAGGCAAGAAATGGGCCATTTTGGACAATTGGTCCACTACCACGAAGATGGCTGTGCATCATACCAATGGGGGAAGTTCCACAACGAAATCCCTGGCTATCATTCTCCGTGGTCTGTCAGGGACTGGCAGTGGCCAAAGTAGACCTCAGGCTCGGTTCTTTGTACCCTTGCTCCGGTTGCAGATTGCACTGGAATTCACGTACCTCTTACAGGTTTCTTCCTGGTCCGGCCCTCAGAATGTGCGTTTCAGGAGATCAAGCGTCTTGTGGACCCCGAAATAAGCTGCTAGGGGATGATCATGACACAGACCCAAAATGGTTATACATAAACATTCAGGCACCAATACCTTGCTTCCGTTAAACAGCAATCCTTCCCGGAGTGTCAGCGTGACCCCTGGAGGGCTAGGAACACCTGTTGAAGCCTGCTTCATTCGGTTGAGGAGGTTGCCCTGTAAAAATAAGAAGTTATTTTCAGACAAGATGGTATCTGCCACTGGTGGTTCCTTGGGTTCATCAAACATATGAGACAGTGCATCTTGTTTGACATTCTTCGAGCCCGGCCGGTAATGTGGAACACAAATCGGGAAAAGAACAGGGCCCAACGTGCTTGACGTGGCTTTAGGCGTTTAGCAGTCCTCAGGTACTCAAGATTTTTGTGGTCAGTATAGACCAATATGGGATGCGCTGCTCCCTCCAGGAGGTACCTCCACTCTTCTAAAGCCGCCTTTATGGCCAGTAATTCTCGGTCCCCAAAGTCATAGTTTCTCTCTGCTGGAGAGAGCTGTGGGAAAAAAAGGCTACTGGATGCATCAGATTCTTAGGGCCTTGGCGTTGGGAGATGACTGCTCCAATAGCGACTTCAGATGCATCTACTTCTAGTGTATACGGCAGAGACGGGTCTGGGTGACTAAGAACAGGTGGTGAAGTAAACAGTCCCTTCAAGGTATCAAATGCGGCTTGTGACTCGGGTGTCCAATGGAAGTGGAGGTTCTGTTTAGTCAGCTGTGTGAGAGGGGTTATGATAGCGGAGAAGCCCCTAATGAACTTCCTGTAAAAGTTGGCAAATCCTACGAAGCACTGCACCCCCTTCTTGTCAGTAGGTGCAGGCCAGTCTAAGATAGCAGAGACCTTTTCAGAGTCCATCTTGATCCCTTCAGGTGAGATTATCAGTCCCAGGAATTGGATGCTGCTTAGTTCAAACTTGCATTTTTCACCTTTAGCATATAGTCCGTGTTGGCGGAGCCAACTCAGCACCCTTTTGACATGACCTCGATGAGAGCCTAGAGAAATGGAAAAAATCAGGATGTCATCTAGGTAAACAATCAGAAATATATCCAGGAAGTCTCGGAATATGTCATTGACAAAGTGTTGGAAGGTAGCCGGGGCATTGCATAGTCCAAAGGGCATCATCAGGTATTCATAATGGCCAAATCGGGTGCGAAAGGCCGTCTTCCACTCATCCCCTTGATGGATGCAGACTAAATTGTAGGCCCCCCGTAGATCTAGTTTGGTGAAAATGGTTGCCGACCTTAATCTTTGAAATAGTTTGGGTACTAGACGGAGAGGATACCGGTTTTTAACGGTAATTTTGTTGAGCTCCCGATAGTCCACACAAGGTCGTAGGGAGTGGTCTTTTTTCTCAATGAAAAATATTCCTGCTCCTGCTGGGGGGGGGTAGAGGGTCAGATGAACCCCTTTTTCACGTTTTCTTGGATATACTCTTTTTTAACAGTTACGTTTTTATTCATCTCCAAAGGAGAAAAGTTTCAATACAAAGATAAAAAAAGACGTACATTCACAAATATATATAAATAGATGTACATATATCTATACATAGAGATATAAAAGAGCACAATAAGAGAGGGTTACATAAGAGAGGCAAAGACAAACCATTTCCAGAAGGAAGGTGACAATCTAGGTTAAATAATCTCAAGCATTATATCAAAAAGCAAGGCACATCAGTTCAGATCTTAGTTATAAGTATTCTTATTATATATGTTCAGCGAGTTCTCCTGGGGGGATCCGCATCAGTGGCCAGTTACTTAGAAACCCATGGACCCCAAATTTTTTCAAACTTTTGGGGACACTTCCGGCTCATAAATGTGAGCTTATATAGGGGGAGGGTCTTATCAATGAGTGTTCTCCACTGTCCCACTGTTGGGGGATCTGTCTGTTTCCATTTAAATAGAATGGTTTTCCTTGCATAAAATAGAGCATAGAAAACGAATAGCCTCTTATGGGTGTTCGCGATGAGGGTGTCACAGATCCCCAGGAGAAGGACCCGGGGATCCAGTGTAAGTGTCAGGTTCCCAATTGAGTTGATGTACTGTACCACCTCCCCCCAGTACTGTTGAAGAAGGGGGCACGACCACACCACATGTAGGAAAGTACCTATGTCCGTATTGCATTTTGGGCACCTATCAGAGTGAGAGGGATATATTTTAGCAAGCCGTTGGGGTGTGTAGTATGCCTGGTGAAGAAATTTTAACTGGATGTACCTGTCCCTGGCGGATATCATCAAAGGAATATATTGTTGGACTCCTTCTTCCCAATCGTCATCCGTCAGGGAGGGCACAACCAGCTTCCATTTGTTAAATAGCCTAGTCCCCTGGTTATCAGTTCCCAGGGACACCCGGAGATACAAAGAGGAGAGGACACAGTCCACATGCCTGGAAATAAGGAAGCGCTCCACCATATGTGATTGTAGTTGAATTTCTGAAGGAAATTGAGCCTGAATTGCGTGTCTCAGTTGCAAATAGCGGAAGAACATTTTGGTAGGGAGTTGGAAGGTATTACGTAGTTCGTCAAATGTAAGAAGTTTACCCTCTGGCATTATATGCTGTAAGATTGTAATTTCATATTTAGTCCAGGCTGCTGGGTCTGGGATCATTAACAGATGTGGTAGTTTAGGGTTACCCCAGAGTGGTGTATATGGTGAATAAGTTTGTGGTGGGTTGAGCTTAGCTGTCAGTTGTTCCCAAATTTTGGCGGTTGTGCGCATGGGGATGGTCAGACTACCTTGTGCTTTTGGTCCCCTGAATACCAGGTTGCGTGCCTCCTGTTCTCGTTCAGCGAGGGGGAAGATTCTACCGAAAGGGATTTCAGACCCTGGAAGCAGTTCAATTGGGCAGTCGCATGCCCGATACGGGGGGAAGAATGTCAGCCCCTCGGTTACTAAAGACATCAAGGAACTCATGGTAGGGTTCAGGTACAAATTGCCGCACCTCAGACTCAGAATCCACACAAAGTAGTATTGTAGAAGAAGCTGGGGACCTTGGTAGGCAGTGTTCCTGGCAATAGGCTGAGTGGAAGTTGGTTCTCCCTGTGGCCCAGTCAACTCGTGGATTATGCGCCTGCAGCCAGGGTAGACCCAGAATAACAGGGAATAGCGGGGAAGAGATGACATTGAGGATTAGGATTTCCTTATGTTGGGAGGAAGCCAACACGGGTAAGGGAAATGTCTCTTGGGTCACAGGTCCAGACTTGATACATGACCCGTCAGCTAGAAAAACAGAAAGTCCTTGTGCTTCAGGTTTCAAGGGGATGCGTTTTTGTGTTGCAAAGGTTAGATCGATGAAGCAACTGCAGGCCCCCGGAATCAATGATCGCGGTAACTGGCACTTCCCTTTCTGGCAGCTGGAAAGAGATGGGAAGGGTTAGGTTGGTGGCATTGGTAGATGAAGAAAAGTTATTAACTGAAGAAAACATCCGCCACTTACATGTCTTGGTTGGACAGGAACATACATAGTGGCCTGCTTCCCCACAGTATAGGCAGAGGTTGTTCTGTCATCGGTGCAGGCGTTCCTCCGGAGACAGAGAGGGGCTTAATAGGCCGATTTGCATAGGCTCTGGTGTTTCGGTGGCAGTAGTAACAGGAGCTGGCTGAACTAGAGTGAAGCTAACAGGTGCGGAGTGAGTAGGAGCTGGGATCCGGGGCATCATCCAGACCGGACGTGGCTGCTGGCTGATCTTTTGGATCGTCGCTCATGGAGCCGACGATCAATTTGAATGGCCAGTGTGATAAAGGCCTCCAGGGTATTTGGGACTCTGACACATGCCAATTCGTCTTTCAGACCTTCTGATAACCCCAAGTGGAACTGGTGTCACAGGGCTGCGTCATTCCACTGTGTGTCTGCACTCCAGCGTCTAAAGTCTGTAACATAATCTTCGGCCACTCTGCGGCCTTGCTGGAGTGCATGAAGGGCAGCCACTGCTGTGGTGGTTCGTTCCGGGTCAGCGTATAATTCGGCCATCGCGCCGAAGAAGGCAGACATGGACTGTAACAATACATCGTTCTTCTCCAACATCCGATGAGCCTAGGACTGGGGCTCACCCTGAAGCAGTGATATGATGAATCCTATTTTGGTGGCTTCAAGGGAGAAAGTTCGAGGTTTCAGGGCGAAGTACAGTTCACATGCGTTAAGGAAGGATCAAAATTTTCCCCGGTCACCTGAAAATGTCTCTGGTGCTGGAACTCTGGGTTCAGGTGGCAGCATCACCACTGAGGTTGCTGCAGTGACAGTCCCTGAGGCAGAAGGCGCAGCAGTGCTTGCTGGTGTAGCTAGAGTCTGTACACGTTGTTCCAGTTGCATATAAACCTCCTGTAGAGATTTGACTGCTTGGGTAAGGGCTGCAAGGTGCTGACAGATGTCATCCATGGCCGATTTCCCACTTGCAGTCTCAGACATGTCTGAGCCCGTCTGAAACTGTTACGTACCTGCCGGATGAGCCTGACGCGCAGTGGGAAGGCTTTCTCGTACAACCCCAGCTCAAGGGCCACCAGTGTTGCAACAGTGGCTGCAAGAGCCTGGCGGTGTATGGGTGCCTGGTTCGTCTTTGGTCTTGTCAGTTCAGATGGTGCAGCAGGACACAGGAAGCAGGCTGGTAGGTGCAGGGCTGGGGAGACACTGAATACGTAGTCAGACAAGCTAGGTTTGGTAACAGATGATCAGATGTAGATATAGACGACAGGCAGAGAACGGTCAGGATACAGGCAAAGTTCGGCAACAGGATATCAAGCAGTGTAGAGCAGAGTGTGGTTACAAGGCAGGCCGGGGTCAGGATAACAGAGATTAATCGTAGTCAAACAAGCTGGGTCAAACACAGGAAACAGATTGGATCACAGGAAGTCACGGGAACAGGTATGAGCTGCAGATCAGACAGCAAAGACACAGTGCTGCTGAGGTGTTTAAATAAGGCAGCCTGTTGCCAATCACTGAAATCAGTCTCCACTATTTTAACCCCTAGCTGGCAGATCCATGACATTGCCCCCCCCTTACGGGCAACCTCCGGGTGCTCAACAGGTCTCTCTTCTGTGGATGACTGTGAAAAAGGCGTTAACTAAGTCTCTGGCGTGCACATTCTGTTCAACTTCCTAAGAGTTATCCTCCGGGCCACAACCTTTCCACTTAACCAGGTACTGTACCTGATTCCTTCTACTCCTACAAACTATGATGGCCTCCACCTCATACTCCTCTTCGCCATTGATGGTCACAGGTTCCGGTGGCCTGGATACTCTATCTGGAAAAGAGTCAGGGACTGCGGGTTTCAAGAGAGAAACATGGAAGACAGGATGTATCTTAAGTGAATCAGGTAAAGATAATTCAGAAATAAGATAAAGCAACCACATTAAGTTTCAGGTCCAGGATGGCAGTGACTTTCTGAGGATCCATTTTGATGCCTTCGGCAGAAATGATTAACCCTAAGAACTGGATAATTTGAAGTTCAAATTGGCACTTTTCCGGGTTGGCATAAAGGCCATGCTGTCTGAGTCGGCTTAAAACTTTTCAAACGTGTCTGTGATGGTCATCTACTGAAGAGGAAAAGATCAGGATGTCATCCAAGTATACAATGACATACAAATCCAGATAATCACGGAAAATGTCATTGACAAAGTGTTGGAACGTGGCCGGTGCGTTACATAATCCAAAAGGCATAACAAGGTACTCAAAGTGCCTGAATCGGGTAGGCCCTTTTCCACTCGTTGCCTTCTCGAATGCGAATTAGGTTGTAGGCTCCCCGGAGATCTAACTTAGTAAAGATAACTGCAGACCCCAGCCTTTGGAAAAGTTCAGGTACAAAAGGCAGTGGATAATGGTTTTTGATGGTAGTCTTGTTTAATTCCCAGTAGTCTATGCAGGGACGTAATGAATGATCCTTTTTTTCGTCAAAAAAGATGACGAATAAAACCCTTCTTTAGGTTACCGTCAATATAGTCCTATAGTGTACCCAACTCCTGCTCAGTTAAAGGAAAGATTCTCCCAAAGGGCACTTCAGTACCAGGTAGTAATTCAATGGGGCAGACGTAAGGGGGACTATGAGGGGGAAGAGTTTCTGCCCCCTTCTTGCTAAACACGTCTAGAAAGTCAAGGTATGGTACTGGAATTGACTACCGTAATTCAGTGTCCGCGCCAAGGCAGAGAATTTGTGAGGTTTCAACTGAAGTTCCTTGCAAACAGTACTGCTGGCAGTAGCTGGAAAGGAATTTGATCTCTCCAGTGGCCCAGTCAATGCCGGGATTATGGGCTTGCAGCCAGGGCATCCCCAAGATGATGGGAAACAGCAGTGAGGAGATGGCATCCAGGCATAAAAGTTCCTGAGGACGGGGAGCCATGGTGACCAGCAAAGGGACAGTCTCCTGAGTGACGGGACCAGATTTGATGATGGAGCCATCAGCAAGGTGTACAGCCAGTTCCCGGGTCTTTGGTTGGAGAGGGATGTGGTGGTTGGTTGCAAATGCTAAGTCTATGAAGCAACTGCATGCTCCGGAATCAATTATGATGGAAACTGGGATATTCTTTCCTGGGAGCTGTAACATGATGGAAAGAGCAAGGTGAGAAGCTGAGAAGCTGAGTTAGGTAAAACAGGTGCACATATTGAAGAGACTGGAAGGCACTTACGCATCTTAGTAGGGCAAGACCTCACGTAGTGCCCGAGTTCCCCACAGTACATACAGAGGTTGTTGAGCCATCTGCACTGTCGTTCTTCCAGGGTGAGGGAAGGACGAAGTAGGCTCAACTGCAAGGGCTCGGAGGTATCAGAAACCGGAGCAGCTGGAAGGGGTGGAGTCCGTTGGGGAAAGCTGGGAACTTTGGGAAGCATCCAGGTGGGCCGGTACTGACTGGTAGATCTCTCTGAGCGGCGCTCTCTTAAGCGTCGGTCGATTTGGATTGACAAATTAATGAGCTTATCCAAAGATTGGGGTATCCCGACCCGTGCTAACTCATCCTTAAGTGGATCAGACAGTCCCATCTGTAATTGGTAACGAAGGGCAGCGTCATTCCACTTAGTATCAGAACTCCAACGCCTGAACTCAGATACATAATCTTCTGCCGCTCTGCGACCCTGTTGCAGAGCATGTAGTGCGGCCTCGGCAGTCACAGTCTGTTGAGGATCCTCATAAAGCTGAGACATAGCGGCAAAAAATTTGATTATTCAAAGATTCTGCCTTTTGCCCCAGAAGGCGGTGGGCCAAGGTTTGTGGTTCACCAGACAACAGTGAGATTACGAAGCCCACTTTGGTTGCTTCCAATGAAAAGGTGTGGGGTTGCAGAGCAAATTACAATTCGCAAGCATTGCAGAAAGTCCGATATTTGCTACGTTCACCCGTAAACCTTTCGGGTGTGGGGACCCTGGGCTCCGGAGGTAGCATTACTACTGAGGGTGCAGGTGAGAATCCAGCTGAAGCAGCGCCTTGTGGGTTGGTGGGAGATGACAGAACTTGAACTTGTTCTTCCAGCCTTGTGTAACCTTCTTGAAGATCCTTCACAGCTTGTGTTAACCCCACCAGGTGTCTACACAGCTCCTCCATAGGGGAGGTTCCTCGCTCAGGCTCGGACATGGCTGTCTGATACTGTCAGACTTTCACGTACCTGGCTGATGAGCCCAATGGAGCAGAGGAAGAGCAAACAGGAGGCACGGGAGTACAGAGTGGTATGAGAGCCTGGCAGGTTAGTTGCAGGAAGGCCAGCTCTTGGATCCCAGGTGCAGGGGAGATGACACTAACAGAACAGCAGGTCAGGTCACAGGTCGGGTCGTCAACAGGCGGGCAACAAGGTACCAGAGGAGCAGATGGGTTTCAGAGTCAAAGGCAGGCCGAGGTCAGGTGCAGGCAGAAGACAAGGAGAATCCAAAGGGAAAGCTGGGTCATCAGGAGATCAAACGTATATGGCAGGTAAACAGGTGCACGGAACACAGGGAGCTGAAGATCAGACAGCACCGGACTGGCGTGCACCTCCAGTTTAAATAGACTAATTGGCGCCAAGTGCCGTGCGCACCAGCACGCACGCACACCAATGTGCACTGTAGCGTGCGCACCGGCGCTCACAGGCATGCACCAGAGCGGCCAGCACTGCGTCTTCCACGTGGACTTTCCTGACAGCCACCAGTGGAAAACTGCGTTTCATACAAAAACAGGCCATTATGAATATCTTGTAATGCTTTTTGGCCTTTGTAATGCCCTGGCAGTTTTCCAGGAATTTATTAACGATGTCCTCCGAGATTTGTTGCAGTTATGTGTAGTGGTTTATCTCAATGATATCCTCATATTTTCCAAGTCCCTGGAGAGCCACCACACAGATGTCTGTCGTGTGCTTCAGAAACTAAGAGAGAACAATCTCTATTGTAAATCGGAGAAGTGCGAATTCTATCATGAACAGGTTAAATTCCTGGGTTATGTCATTTCCACTGCTGGTTTTTCGATGGACCCAGAGAAACTTTCAACAGTCCTAAAGTGGCCCCAACCCGTGGGTTTACGTCCTCTGCAGCGTTTTCTTGGCTTTGCCAACTATTATCGGAAGTTTATTCGTAACTTCTCGTCTCTGGTCAAGCCCTTGACTGATATGACCAGAAAGGACGGTAACCCACAGAGTTGGTCTCCGGAGTCCATTAAGGCCTTTGAGTGTCTCAAGGCAGCCTTTGTTTCTGCTCCTGTGTTGGCACATCCTGATCCTACGTTACCTTTTATCCTTGAGGTTGATGCTTCTGAGACTGGAGTTGACGCCCTTCTGTCTCAACGTCTTACGTGTGAGAGTGCTGTGCATCCTTATGGCTACTTTTCCAAGAAATTGTCACCTGCGGAGTGCAATTGTGAGATTGGTGACAGAGAGCTGTTAGCAATCATTTTAGCCCTGAAAGAATGGAGACATCTCCTTGAAGGTACCACTGTGCTGGTTCTCATTCTTACTGACCATAGGAATCTCACATTTCTTGTCTGAGGCTAAACGCCTCTCTCCCAGAAGGGCGCGATGGGCTCTTTTCTTTTCTAGTTTCAATTACATTGTCTCATTCTTACCCGGTACTAAGAATGTAAGGGCTGATTAAGACAATTTTCACCACCTCCAAGATGGTGTCGGTTACGGTTCCTGTGATTCCTCCTGATCGTATTCTGGCTACGGTTCGCACCAGTCTCACTTCGCCTTTGGGTGACAAAATTCTTGCTGCTTAGGTTTCTGCTCCTCCTGAGAAACCTTGTGACCGCTGCTTTGTCCCAGAGAGTCTCCATACTGCCGTGCACCAGACTTACCATTCTCCCAAGGCTGCTGGCCACCCTGGGAAGAATCAACTCTTTTGGGCCATTTCCCAACAATTCTGGTGGCCTGGTCTACATGCTGATGTAACCGTCTTCATAGCTGCCTGTTCCGTGTGTGCTCAGAGTAAGACTCCACGACACCTTCCAGTGGGCCTCCTACAACCCATACCCAATGGAGAGAGGCCCTGGACCCACCTGTCTATGGATTTCATTGTGGAGTTAACCAACTCCCAGGGCAACACAGTTATCCTTATGATGGTTGACCGGTTCTCGAAGATGTCCCATTGTATTCCACTTAAGAAGTTGCCCACTTCTAAGGAACTGGCTTCGATTTTTGCTCAGGAGATCTTTCGCTTACATGGGCTACCCGAGTTGATTGTCTTGGACAGGGGTAGTCAGTTTTTGTCCCGGTTCTGGCGAGCCTTTTGTGCACAGTTGGAAATTCAGCTTGCTTTCTCCTCTGCGTATCACCCGCAGTCTAATGGGGCCACAGAACAAGCCAATCAGTCCTTGGAGAAATTCCTACATTGCTATATTTCTGACCATCATAACAACTGGTCAGACCTCTTACCGTGGGCGGAGTTTGTTCACAATAGTGCCTTGAATTCTGCTTCTCGATTGTCCCCATTTATGGTGAACTATGGTTTAAAACCTTCCATGTTGCCTGACTCATTTGTTCTGCAGAGTATTCCTGCGTTAGAGTAGCATTTCCGTGGTCTTCGTTCCACAAGTCCAGGAGGCCTTGGCGACATGCTAATGATAGGTACAGACTTCATGCTGACCGCAGACGCCTGCCTGCACCTTCCTACCAGGTTGGGGACAGGGTCTGGCTGTCATCTTGCAACCTCCGACTTCGTGTTCCTTCTCTGAAGTTCGCACCTCGGTTTATTGGGCCTTTCTGTATTCTTCGCAGGATTAACGCAGTGGCTTATGCATTAGACCTTCCTTCTAATATGCGAATCTCGAATGTATTTCATGTCTCCTTATTAAAACCTTTGGTCTGCAACCACTTTACCACCTCTGTGCCTCGTTCTCACCCTGTACAGGTTGAGAACCATGAGGAGTATGAAGTACAGTCCGTTGTTGACTCCTGTAGGTTCTGTGGGCGCATACAGTACCTGGTGCATTGGAAAGGGTACGGTCCGGAGGAACGCTCTTGGGTCTCATCCTCGGACCTACATGCCCCTGTCCTCTTCCGTGATTTTCATAGATGTTTTCCCCTCAAGCCTGGTGGTCCTCTAAGGGGGAGGGGTCATTGAGGAGGGGGTACTCTCAGGGCTGGGCTCAGCCGTTCCTTCTCAAAACCAGCCGCTCAGCTGTCGGCTAATTGCCAGCTCCTATCTCTCCACAGTGACTCACCTGTTGATGATATCCTGCTCATCAGTCCTGCCTACTTAAGCCGTCCAATCCAGATGATCTCTGCCTTCGCCTTGGTCACATCTCTAGAGACGCTCTCCTGTGTTACTGTTAAAGACTTGATTGGCTGACATTCCTGACATTCCTCCTTGCTGTTCTACTACGCTCATCTCTGGCTCCCTGACGTTTTGGCTTGTCTGACTATCAGTTCCGGTTCCTGAACTCTGGCTATGTTTTGACTATGTTTACTCTGTTTACTTCTTTTACTATTATGGGTACATACTAATCGATTGATTAATTAACTCACTCATTTATTCACTCATCTATGGCTACAGTCACAATATTATTATACTATAAGTCATTTTGAATAATGTTTTTCATTAAGATTATCTAGTATGTTCCTTTTCCATATTCCCATTTTTTCTTATACATAATATTTCTACTTCACTTCCCATTTTTTATTCTTTTTTTCAAATTTTCCTCTTCCTGGTAAATATATATATATATATATATATATATATATATATATATATATATATATATATATATATATATATATATTGTTTTTTCCAAATATCCCTCTTCCTGGTATTTTTTTTCTCAATATACCTTATAGACCCTTGCGAATTCTCCAAAACCATTATTATCTTCCCATTTAAATAACAAGCCAACCTTTATTTGAATTACAGTCACAACTCATGTATACTCATTGCTGTAACCTTCTACCTATTGGTATAGTTATCACCCAGCTGCGACGTGTGCATGTGTATCACTGTTGCATCTAGTTCATTTTATGCATCTTTTTTACAACAAGGTACACACACACTCAGGCATTTACCCACCTAAGACCTATTTCATCAAATGTTCTTTTATCCGAACCGACCGGTAACTTTATTTTTCATATATATATATATATATATATATATATATATATATATATATATATATATATATATATATATATATATACAGTGGCTTGCGAAAGTATTTGGCCCCCTTGAACTTTTCAACCTTTTGCCACATTTTAGGCTTCAAACATAAAGATATAAAATTTTTATTTTTTGTGAAGAATCACCAACAAGTGGGACACAATTGTGAAGTGGAACGAAATCTTTTGGATTTTTGAAACTTTTTTAACTAATAAAAAAATGAAAAGTGGGGCGTGCAAAATTATTCGGCCCCCTTGCGTTAATACTTTGTAGAGCCACCTTTTGCTGCAATTACAGCTGCAAGTCACTTGGGGTATGTCTCGATCAGTTTTGCACATCGAGAGACTGAAATTCTTGCCCATTCTTCCTTGCAAAACAGCTAGAGCTCAGTGAGGTTGGATGGAGAGCGTTTGTGAACAGCAGTTTTCAGCTCTTTCCACAGATTCTTGATTGGATTCAGGTCTGGACTTTGACTTGGCCCTTCTAACACCTGGATACGTTTATTTGTGAACCATTCCTTTGTACATTTTGCTGTATGTTTGGGATCATTGTCTTGTTGGAAGATAAATCTCTGTCCCAGTTTCAGGTCTTTTGCAGACTCCAACAGGTTTTCATCCAGAATGGTCCTGTATTTGGCTGCATCCATCTTCCCCTCAATTTTAACCATCTTCCCTGTCCCTGCTGAAGAAAAGCAGGCCCAAACCATGATGCTGCCACCACCATGTTTGACAGTGGGGATGGTGTGTTGAGGGTGATGAGCTATGTTACTTTTACGCCAAACATATCGTTTTGCATTGTGGCCAAAAAGTTCGATTTTGGTTTCATCGGACCAGAGCACCTTCTTCCACATGTTTGGTGTGTCTCCCAGGTGGCTTGTGGCAAACTTTAGACAAGACTTTTTATGGATATCTTTGAGAAATGGCTTTCTTCTTGCCACTCTTCCATAAAGGCCAGATTTGTGCAGTGTACGACTGATTGTTGTCCTATGGACAGACTCTCCCACCTCAGCTGTAGTTCTCTGCAGTTCATCCAGAGTGATCATGGGCCTCTTGGCTGCATCTCTGATCAGTCTTCTCCTTGTCTGAGCTGAAAGTTTAGAGGGACAGCCAGGTCTTGGTAGATTTGCAGTGGTCTGATACTCCTTCCATTTCAAAATGATCGCTTGCACAGTGCTCCTTGGGATGTTTAAAGCTTGGGAAATCTTTTTGTATCCAAATCCGGCTTTAAACTTCTCCACAACAGTATTACGGACCTGCCTGGTGTGTTCCTTGGTCTTCATGATGCTCTCTGCGCTTTCAACAGAACCCTGAGACTATCACAGAGCGGGTGCATTTATACAGAGACTTGATTACACACAGGTGGATTCTATTTATCACCATCAGTCATTTAGGACAACATTGGATCATTCAGAGATCCTCGCTGAACTTCTGGAGTGAGTTTGCAGCCCTGAAAGTAAAGGGGCCGAATAATTTTGCACGCACCACTTTTCAGTTTTTTATTTGCTAAAAAGGTTTAAAATATCCAATAGATTTCGTTCCACTTCACAATTGTGCCCCACTTGTTGGTGATTCTTCACAAAAAATTAAAATTGTATATCTTTATGTTTGAAGCCTGAAATGTGGCAAAAGGTTGAAAAGTTCAAGGGGGCCGAATACTTTCGCAAGCCACTGTATATATATATATACATACTGTATGTGTATATTTTTATATATTACACATTTTAAATTATGTCTCTAAGTCGTACACTTGATTTTTAACAATTACAGCATATAGCTTTTTAAATCATTATCTTCCCAGCTGACACCGCTAATTGCGGCTCAGAGTCGGTTAATTGTATCCTCTATATAAATGTTATGTGACTGTTAGAGGATCAGCTGATGAAGAAGGCGAGGCCGTGCCTTCCAAACACGTTCTGATTGGCCAGACAGTGTGTGGGCGGCTCCCTAGTTTGACAGCCCTGGACCACTCCCACCCAGAGACACAGCTAACGTCTCCATGAGGCTTATCGAGGTTCTAGCTGCGACTAACACACGGCGCTCATAGATCACTCAATAGAGACTTCCCGGCGGTTCTCCTGTGCTCCTGTGACACTACATGTGGAAGCTCCCACCCGCTTTAGCACTCTGCAAGTGCTCCAACATTTTTCACGCAAGTTTTTAGTTTTATACGTATATACTGAATATATTCCTTTTTTGGAAAATTATTTTTATTCACAGTTTTCAATACAAAAACAACAATAACATACACCCACAGAACCCCCCCCCCCCCTCCCTCATCCCTATTGTGCAATGTTCAAGCATGACAGGCATTAAAATATAATCACAAGCTTTTCCGGCCTACTCAAGTCATTCTAACCATACATGCTTATATGAAATCTAAGGCAATGACCGCAGCCATCCGGTATCTATAAGACCTGTCTCATTTTTCCAATCAATGCATGTTCCCTTTCATATACATTTAGCCCATCATTTACCCAGTAACTCACACAGTATCATCAGAAGAAAGCCAGCTCTGCCATACCTTCTCAAATTTTTTTGGGCACCCTCTACTTAAGTAAGTGGCTTTATATAGGGGTAAGGCCTTATTTACTAAGCCTTTCCAGAAGGCTAAGGATGGAGCCTCAGGTTTTTTCCAGCATAAAAGGATGGCTTTGCGTGCATAAAACAGGGCAAGGGAAATCATAGTTCTTTGTGCCCTAAGAGGTGCTACCTCCTCCACCAGGCCCAGCATACATACTGATATTGTCATGGGGACAGGCAGCGAGGCCAGCCCTTGAATGACCCTGATAACCCCCGTCCAAAGTATCTGTTTTAATGGACAGTGCCAGTATACATGATCGAAATCTGCGCCTGCCGCTGTACAGCGCAAACAGGAGGCATCATCCAAACCATATATGCTGGCCAATCTTGCTGGTGTATAATATACTCTGTGAAGTATCTTGAATTTTATGTACCTGTCACAGGCTGACACCAAGAACTGAAAGGGGTGGTCTCACATATCGTCCCAGTCCTCCCTTTAAAAAATTAGGGACTAATGAGCTCCATTTCTCTCTACATTTACTAAGTGCCGAAAGCCTTTCGAAAAACAACTCTTTATATGTTTCTGAAAGCGTCCCCCGCACAGATTCATCACAGAGCAACTGCTCTAAATGTGAGGAATTAAGTATCACCGCGGCTGTGCCGAACTGTGCAACAAACGCATGCCTCAGCTGTAAGTAGCGGAAAAAATACCAATTTGGTAGATCATGTCTATTCTTCAATTGATTAAAGGAGAGCAACTTCCCCTCCCCTATGATGTTCTTTAATTGTTTGATGCCAACTCTGGCCCATATTACTGGATCTGGAATTTCGCTGAAATGGGATAGCCTGGGGTTAAGCCACAATGGTGTGTCCGGCGACCAAGCTTCCGTATCCAATTGCATTAGCACCCCCGCCCTGTCCCACGCGCGAATAGTAACGTGCATGGAGCCAGTCAGAGGCGCCGCCACCCGTGGCCCTCTGTACACTAGATAAGAAAGCCTCTCATAAGATCCCAGTAAAGCTGCCTCTAGAACTGTCGCTGCATCTCCACTATCTCTTGCTAACCAACGTCTGGCAAACACCATCTGACCCGCAATAAAATACTTGAACAGGTCAGGTAGTGCCAATCCTCCCTGTCCATATGGTTCTTGTAGTGTACGAAGGCCCACTCTAGGATGCCTGGAACCGCACAGAAATGAATTAAACAGGCTGCTTACGGGCCGGAAGAAAGAGCAGGGGACCCGAATGGGGGTATTACGTAAAAAAAAGAGGAACACTGGTAGAATCTTCATTTTAAGCAAGTTCACCCTACCAATTAGGGAGAGTGGTAGGTGTTTCCAGGCCTCTAGTCGTGTTTTAGTCTTTGTAAGCAGTGGCATTAAGTTAAGTGTCAAGTAATCTGTAACTTTAGGGGACACCCGTATACCCAAATATTTGATTTCATGGACCCAGACGATAGGCACCAAGGTTGATGCCCGCGCCTGTGCTCCATCATCAATAGCCATGATACTGGACTTCTCCCAATTTACCCGCAGACCTGAAAAATTTGCAAATATGTTTAGTATCTCAAATACTGCCTCCAAGGATGGTCCTGGGTCCTCTAGGAAAAGGAGCATATCATCAGCGTATAAGGCCTTGCATTATCTGATGCCGCCTACCTGAAGGGCTTTGACTTCTGTGGATGCTCTTACAGCAATAGCTATCGGTTCTATGGCCAGAGCAAATAGAGCTGGGGAAAGTGGGCAGTCTTGCCGCATTCCCCTCCCCACCGAGAACTGTGCTGAAACTTGAGTGCCTATCTTAATTGTTGCCTTGGGTGAGCTGTAAAGGAGCGAAATCCAAGTAAGGAACACTTCTCCAAACCCCATATGCCTTAACACAGTGGACATGTAATGCCAGTCCACTGAATCGAAGGCCTTAGCTATGTCCAAGGACACAATCACCCTGGCTCCAGAGTTGGTATGATGAATCTGTAGGTGCGCAAACAGCCTGCGGAGATTCGTATCGGTGGACTTCTGGGGTATAAACCCAGTTTGGTCTATGTCTACCAGTGTAGTTATTACCTTCGATAATCTCGTGGCCAATATTTTAGTAAGAATTTTAAGATCCTGATTGAGGAGAGCTATAGGTCTATACGAGGAGCAGCTCAGGGGATCCTTGCCCGGTTTGGACAATAGGACCACCTGAGCCTCCATGAGAGAGTCTGGCAATGTCCTATGTTCTAAGCAGAAATTTAATAACTCCTTAAGTCTAGGTACAAGAGTCCTAAGATGTGCCCTGTACCATTAAATGCAAAAACCATCTGGCCCTGGTGATTTGTGTGGTGGAAAAGACCCAATCGCAGTTTCTATTTCTTTTTCAGTGATCTCTGCTTCCAGACTATTTTGATCTGACTCCGACAGTTTTGGTAAAGATATGGAAGTAAGCAGTGATTCAAGATCATGTTTATTATATGTCGGGATGGGGGAGTAGAGAGTACTGTAATAGTCTACAAAGATATCAAGGATATCACTTGGGTCCGTCACTAGGGCACCTTGAGAGTAATTGACACAGGGTATACTAGTCTGAACTCGCTGCTCCGCAACCAGCATAGCCAAAAGCTTCCCATTGTAATCTCCCTGTTCGAAGAGGGACTCAGCCCTCCTCGCCCAGGAAGTGTGAGTAAATTCTGTAAAATGTAATGTCAGAAGACGGCGAGCCTCTAGTAATGCGGTGTATGTAACTTCTGACTGGTCAGCCGCATGTGCCGCCTCACACCTTCTCTCTTCATCTTGTATTTCTTGGGATTTAAGGTTAAATTGTTTACGTGCCTGCTTGATTTCCGAGATATACTGACCTCGCATACATGCCTTAAAGACATCCCATACCACCGGCAGCGAGGCTGACTGTAAATTATCCTCCCAATAGCTGGTGAAAGTTGGTGCCACTTGGGAAGAAACGGATTCTACTTCCAACCAACCCGGGTTTAACACCCCCTCTAACCTGCAAGGGTATCCCAATATGAACCCGTAGAGGAGTATGATCCGACAGGCTCCCGGCAATGTAATTAGCTCCCCTCACCAACTGCAACATGGGGGCATTAGCAAACGCCAGATCAATCCTGGATGAGGACTTATGGGTTTTGGACACATGTGAGTAACTTTTTGTGGTGGGATTTTTCCATCTCCATAACTCTGTGAGAGCAGCCGTCTCCGTCCATGCTGCCAATTCTACTGACGCCCCTCTCCTAGAGTTAGAGGAGTCCAGATCAGCATTCAAT
The DNA here is from genome assembly GCA_037952835.1 of Lithobates septentrionalis. Classification (NCBI taxonomy): domain Eukaryota; kingdom Metazoa; phylum Chordata; class Amphibia; order Anura; family Ranidae; genus Lithobates; species Lithobates septentrionalis. The sequence goes on along the minus strand of JBBDGP010002613.1, from coordinate 69,772 downwards.
ATAGCGTTAAAATCGCCTGCCACAATGAGAGGCAAGTGCATGAAGGGAGCCAACCTACCTAGCAAATCATATAGCACCTGAATTTGAAACGGTGGGGGGACATATACATTAGCTAGCACCATCCTACGCCCATGTATATCAGCCACGACAATTGGATAACGACACCCTGGATCTGCGATAACATGGTGAATAGTGCAAGGGACCGTTATGCTGATCAAAATCACTACGCATCTGGCATACGTAGAATACGTAGCATGTATTGCACGTTGTGTCCAGGAGCGTCGCATACTGAATATATTCCTAAGCTGTTTAAAGGATTGGCTTGGCGCTTCTCTCTCCTCCTTTTGCTTTCCTTTTGTTCACAGTGATCGGGTTCCCCAGTCCGCGCCTGAAGCAGCCTTGCTCCCTTTAAAGCCTCCATTTAGAGACTTTTTTATAGACTAATTTTTAGGGGTTCATCCCCCAGAACTTTCAATCCACTCACCATTCACATGGCTGCACTTTCATGTATCAGCATGCAGATGCATGCCCTTTTCATTTAAATTTTAAACTTAAATTTTTTTCATTAGATGGTTTAGCGCTTAACATTATACCAATATTGTGTATGTGTTTCCTCCTAAAAAAACTGACTTTGATCTCACACTGCAGATATACAGCTATGAGGCTGTAGGCATGGGAGTTCCTAGACATCCTGACATACCATGAGGCGCACTGCTATTTTTCAGTAGGAATTCAAGATGAAAGGTACATTTTTAGTGCTTAGTCACAATTAACAGTTCAAAATGTTCTTTGTAACATAGCAAAATGTTACTTTTTTGAGTTTAGGTTCACTTTAAGTTTAGATATCAGTCCCTCAAAGTGATAGCAGCACAGTAGCTAAGTGGTCAGCACTTCGTCTGGCAGCACTAGGGTCATTGGTTTGAAATCTAACCACAGCCCCACCTGCATGGAGTTTGCATGTTCTCCCTGTGTCTGTGTGGGTTTCCTCCCACACTCCAAAGACATGCTGGTAGGTTAATTGGATCCTGTGTAAATTGGCCCTAGTATGTGTATGAATGAGTGTGAGCTCCTTGAAGGCAGGGACTGATGTGAATGTATAATAAATATGTAAAGCGCGGTGCTATACAAGTACCTGTAATATTAATAATAGAAATATTTCACTGATGCCGCGTACACACGAGCGGACTTTACGGCAGACTTTGTCCTGCAGACTTTTCAACGGACTTTCCGAATGAACGGACTTGCCTACACACGATCAACCAAAGTCCGATGGATTTGTACGTGATGACGTACGACTGGACTAAAACAAGGAAGTCCGTCGGACTAGCATACAGACGAGCGGATTTTTCGACTGGACTCGAGTCCGTCAAAAAGATTTGAAACAGGTTTCATTTCTAGGTCCATCGAACTTTTGGGGAAAAAAAGTCCGCTGGAGCCCACACACGATCGAATTGTCAGACGGACTCCGGTCCGCAGGACCAAGTATGCCATAAAGTCCGGTCATGTGTACGCGGCAAAACTTTCAGGGTATATTTCTTGGGTAGCATTGGGGATGTTCAGACAAGCCAATCATTCTGTAGCTGACACTACATCTTTCCTATCAATCTATATTATATTGTTTGTAGCATTCTATAATTAAGGGCTTGGTAATAGTATACTTACTGTTGTGCTGGAATACTCGAATAGTTGCTCCTGAAAGCCTGGCTCCTAGAATCAAAGATGCGTGGTTTAACTCATCACTTAGAATAAGACATCCCTGCAAAAGAAGATATTATATTAGTTTGGCTTTGCAAAAGTCAGTTGGCAAAACATTTTTCTGTTTTTGCCAAACAATGTGTCAATTTAACATTTAAAGAATGGAAGACAGCCCAACACGGACGCTTGCAAATATGCCTTATGCCGCGTACACACGGTCGTACTTTTCGTCTACAAAAGTCAGACAGCCTTTCCGACAGACTTCCGGCAGACTTTCGGTGGACTTGCGGCGGACTTGCGGCCTACTTTCTAACGAACGGACTTGCCTACACACGACCACACAAAAGTCGGTCGGATTCGTACGTGATGACGTACACCGGACTAAAATAAGGAAGTTCATAGCCAGTAGCCAATAGGTGCCCTAGCGTGGCTTTTTGTCCGTCGGACTAGCACACAGACGAGCGGATTTCGGGGTCCGTCGTAGTTACGAAGTAAAGTTTTGAAGCATGTTTCAAATCTAAAGTACGTCGGATTTGAGGCTAAAAAAGTCAGTTGAAAGTCCGGAGAAGCCCACACACGATCGGATTACCAGCCAGCTTTAGTCCGTCAGCGTCCGTTGGACTTTTGTAGACGAAAAGTACGACCGTGTGTACGCGGCATTACTCTCGCAAGGAATCATTTGTGAATGTGTATATATAAAAATAGGGAAAATCCAAAATGTTTACTTTCATATAATGTGAAATGAGTGATTTTATTAGTGCTCCAGGACTGGCTTGCCCTAACGTTAGTAACAAACAAATTGCATACTTTCTTTAACACGTATAAAGAAATAATAATAGTCATAATAACAAAATCAAAATACATGAAGGTGGACTGGACGAGGGTGGGGAGCGATTTAAGAAAAACATACAGTGCTATTTTAATTAACAGGAAAAAAAAGTCTGGCCTTCCAGTCAACTTTGGTATCGCTAGTGGACATAAGTGGCTGTAGTTAACATCAGGATCCCACATGACCATCCGTATAAATGATGTGCAATGTGTACAGTGAGCAATGTGTAAAATGTATGCAAGTTTGGATGTGTTTTAAAATAACTTTTCTTTCGTTCTTAAAGTGGAATTAAACCCTTTTTTTGGGACTTGTACCTACAGGAAACCATATAAAAAGGCTTAAAATATAAAATGATTACCTCAAAACATATAGAATAAAGGTGATCAGCAGCGCTTAAATAACGACAAATAAAGTGCAAAGGATGAAATAGAAATTCAGTGACACAAATCCATATGATGCAAGTGCTAGAAAATGTCCATAGAAAAATCATCCAAAGGGTGATAGAGTCATCACAAGACACCATGTGTGTCTTGCAGCCTGCTCCCCATCAGTAATAAACTCACCAGAAAATATTGCCTTACACTCTCATGATCGTCATTAGTACATTACATTCATTAATTTCATTAATGAAATGTTCTTACAAGAGACATCTAGGCTAAATTGGCAGGTGCAGGGACAGTTTGGTGAGATCTCGCCAGCTTGACAAGTCACCACCAATCCTCGAAGAGCTCTGGTTGATATTTAAGCTGATTTTACTTATATATATTGAAAGTGCAATGTATGAAGGTTGTTTTTTGAATAAACATTGGTGTGTTTGACGTTATCACATTACAGGAGCCTTTTCTTTGTTATCTCTCCCCATGTGATTGCATCTAATCGTCCATTTTGTGTGGAGAGCAATAGATCGTTGGCTTAACCCCTTGTGGGTAATGTACTACTGCTGAACATGAGAGTGTAAGGCAATATTTTTTGGTAAGTTTATTACTGACGGGGAGTGTCAGTTTAGGAGATATTCACACCGCATGCAGCCGTCACCGATGCATGTGCTCTGAAGGGACGGCATACCCTTGCTGTCCCTTCAGAGCTCTGTGCCGTGGTCTGTGACTCCTGCGCACATGCGCAGGAGTGACACCATTGCGGTGCAGCCAATCAGATGGCCAGAGGACGCGAACCCAGGAGGAAGACCAGGTGGAGATGGAAGTACCTTCAGGACTGACAGCGTGCCATTGGAGGGCTTCATTCTAAGGTAATTATTTCATAATGTGCTAGTATGTGATGCATATAATTTTAATTATATGCATAATTTTACCTTGCAGGGTTTAAAAAAAATGAAAAATAAAAATTGGTCTGGTTTACTACCACTAAAAGTTACCTTTTACACTCACTGGATAATCTGTCCAGTTATCAAATTAGCTTGCCAAAAATAGTAGTATTGGTCAAAAAAAATCTAACATTCATCAGTACCATAGAGATTCAAATGGAAATGTTAAACAGCAATTTGGAAATAATTCATTCTTTAATTAATTTAGCTGTTCAGAACTAGTCAATTTTTGTATGTTTAAGTGTAGTAAGTACCTTGCCCACCAGTGCTGGAATATTTGTTGAATTTGTGGCAAAGCCCATGCTGAACACCATTGCTGCTTCTACATTGAGAAACTCCGCCACCAAATCCTCCACCTCTTGATGTTTAACCAAATACCCTGAAAAGGAAGACTGAAATTAGCACAAGATATTTGCCCTTATAAGAATACTGGGCTTACTTATGAAACTGTCTATAAACGCGTTTGTACCATGAGAAGGTAAGGTTTTTTTTTCAGTCTAAAGTAAGTTATTTAAAACAACTTCCCAGTTAAAGGGCATTTAAGGCCCAAACTTGACTTGAAAGACCCCTTTGGACAGTATTTTATAAAAAGTTTTCTTATTACAGTCCCAGTCTTATGAGATAAAAAAAAGAGTAGAGTGTAAGGCGCTGTAGTAGCTAATATGAAAATTCAACTTTAACTGGGTAACCAAATTTTATGCAAGATGTTATTAGTGTAGCCATGCCCCCATAGGAATCCCTGAATGTTGCGGTTCACCTGTCATCCTGCGACATCCATCACTCAGAGACATAGAACAGTCCATAAGCTTTGTCTTTTTTTTGTTTTTTTATTGTGGGGATCGAACTTGGATGGGAATGGGAAATTGTGGGATGCCCAGGAATATTCAGCACAAGTTGCTCGGAACTTCTATACACACTCTAGTATATACACTCCAGTCTTTCCAGTTCTAACTCTTGCTTAAGACCTCTTATCCTTCACTCCTCCAACACTTTACTTTCTGCATACCGTTACTCCACCAGCATTTCACTTGCTGCAGACTGTTACTCCTCCAGACTGGCTAGCACTGCATGGTTAGGCCTGACAATAATTCCACCATGCCTCAGTGAACTGTCCCTTGCAGGCAGGGATCTCGGGCCCCTGTGATGAAGAAATAGTTCAGGTGCTAACTGTCCTCTGCACAGCTATCAATCCCAGATAGCTCTGTTCGGGCCTTGCCTGCCAGCAATTACCTCTTTCCACTGCCCTTCCCACAGCCCTCTCTTCTGGTTTTGCACCTATCTCAAACTGCAATCTTCCAGTTCTCTCAGGCATGCCTCCCCAGTCCTCCCGACTGTGTTCCACCCACCAGCTCTCCCGGCTGCAGCCAGTTGTCCTCCCTGGAGTCTCTTAGCAGTGTTCTCTCCTGCTGTCCTCTCCTTGCTCTCTCATGTGCCTCTCCTTCCAGGATATCTTCACTCCCCCTGGATGCACCAAGTCCCGGCCCAGGGCCACCCCCCCCCCAAGACTGGGAAGCTCCCTGTGGGCCCCAACAGCCTCCACACTCTCTCACTCCAGCTCTTCCACCCGACAACTCCTCCCAGGCTGGGCTGACCCTGGTTATTTAAGGAGGCGTGCCCCCTGCCAATCCAAGTTGGGGATTGGTCAAGGCTCCTTAGAATACCACAGCCAGCTCCACCTCTCCTCTCCTCCTCTCTTTCCAGCACCTTCTAGAAAGAAGAGGGAGGTGACAGTGATGCTACCTGTGAGTCACCCAGCCCTGCCCTGAGCCAATCCCAGCCCAGAATGAAAACAAACAGGCCTAGCCACCAGTTAAGCCTGCCTAAATTTTCCTACTCGCCAGAAAAATCTTCACTCTAGCACCTACCTAACTAGAGGGTGCTACATTAGGTTATATTTAGAAAAGTCAAATTTAGTTTTAGGAAGTAAGTTAGGTCTCAACATTGATGCAACAGGCATTTCAGGGACATCTGGCTCCTGCACGGCAGTACTCACAGTTGCCAGGTCCTGGCCAGGCCACAAGCCATAGCAGACTCCTCTCCTCCTATGTCACTTTTCTTCGCAGGGGAGTCACCAGGCTCAGACTCTACCCAGCCTTTCTGGGATGACTCCAGGCCCGCTCCGGCCTTTCGCAATGTGCGAACCCCTGAATGCAGGTCCACTTGGCAGTATTGTGGATCCTGCTGGCTGGATGCAAGCCGGGTGAGCGATTCGCCACAATGACTGCACCGAATCCAGGCACTGACCACCGCGATTGGTATCTGGCACTTTGGGCACAGCCGCTCCATCCCCTCGATCATCCCCCATGGATGCTCCAACCGGACACCAGTGTCAACGAGCATTCGCTCCTGCAGTTCAGGCAACCAGGTCAGTGCGGGTAGCATACGTCCACTCTCCGCCATCTTGCTCCTCTGCCTCGTGGTATCTGCTACTAGCAGGGAATGCTTGGTCTTCTCTAGGGCGTGGCCCGCCCCCTCGCTTCCAGACACGTTGGCGTCTGAAGAACTGATAGGCAGGCCCCTCCCTGAGCATGCTGTTGCAACCCCTTGTTGGCTAAACTGAATTTTGTAGGCATGCTATAATTAGCAGGACTTGTCCAGGCATGTTGCTTGGCACCGACTGTGCACAAGCAACCAGGAACAGATGACCACTGACCTCTCCGGTGGTTGCCGGTAGCAACAATAAAGTTTGTAACCCATGCCTCACTGAAGGGAACACATTTAGCACAGTCCCACCCACAGGGTTACCTTGATCACCCCGAGCAACAGTAGACAGTTCCAGGCACACTTTACTGTACAAAGTAGAAATTTGAAGCAATAGTTCAGAATGTCCAGCAATAGCAGATCGCTGGACATATTTGTAATCCATGTTAGGACGCCCAGCCATAGCAGATTGCTGGGCATATTTGTAATCCATTGGCACAGTTGCCCACCGTTGTTGCCATGCGTAACAGCACATGGTAAACAGTTCCTGAGTTGCAGGATTAGAACTAGTACTAGTGTCCGCCCCAGCTGTGGTTGTGGCAACTGGGTGAGCAGGCAGCAATAAAGTTTACATGGACAACGGCACTTGTTCCTATAGCACTGAATAGCAGGCAGAGCACATAAGTCCTTTCCCAAGTTTTAAATCCTCAACTGGTGGTGGAACAAAGCACAGCTCCCCGGCTCGATCAATCTTGGCTGCTAGGGGCAATGGTTAGCAGGTTAACTGTGAACAGGGGATCTCAGTCGGGCCTCCAAATGTAGCCATGCCCCCATAGGGGTCGCTGAATGTTGTGGTTCACCTGTCACCCTGCCCAGCCCGACATCCATCTCTCAGACACTCAGAGACATAGAACAGTCCATAAGCATTGTTTTTTTTTTTTATTAAGGGGATAAAACTTGGATGGGAATGGGAAATTATGGGATGCCCAGGAATATTCAGCACAACTTGCTCGGGACGTCTATACACACACTAGTATATACACTCCAGTCTTCTCTCCAGCACAAACTCTTGCTTAAGACCTCTTATCCTTCACTCCTCCAACACTTCATTTGCTGCATACCGTTACTCCTCCAGCACTTCACTTGCTGCAGACTGTTACTCCTCCAGCACTTCCCTTGCTGCAGACTGTTACTCCTCCAGACTAGCTAGCACCACATGGTTAGGCCTGACATTACATCTGCCAGGCCTCAGTGAACTGTCCTTTGCGGGCAAGGATATATACTAACTGTCCTCTGCACAGCTCTCTTCAGGCCTTGCCAGCCAGCCTGGTGGCAATGACCTCTTTCCACTGCCCTTCCCACAGCCCTCTCTTCTGGTTCTGCACCCATCTCAAACTGCAATGTCCCAGTTCTCTCAGGCGTGCCTCCCCAGTCCTCCAGACTGTGCTCCACTCACCAGCATTCCCAGCTGCGACCAGTTGTCCTCCCTGGAGCCTCTTAGCAGTGTTCACTCCTGCTGTCTTCTCCTTGCTCTCTCATGTGCCTCTCCTTCCAGGATCTCTTCACTCCTCCTGCATGCACTCGACCCCTGGCCCAGGGTCACCCCCCCCAGACTGGGGAGCTCCCTGTGGACCCGACAGCCTCCACACTCTCTCACTCAAGCTCTTCCACCCGACAACTCCACCCAGGCTGCGCTGACCCTGAGTATTTAAGGACGCCTGCCAATCCAAGTTGGGGATTGGTCAAGGCTCCTTAGAATACCCCAGGGCAGCTCCACCTTTCCTCTCCTCTTCTCTTACTAGCACCTTCTAGAAAGAAGAGGAAGGTGACAGTGAGTCACCCTGCCCTGAGCCACTCCCAGCCCAGAATGAAAACAAACAGGCCTAGCCACCAGCTAGGCCTGCCTAAATTTCCCTACTCTCCAGAAAAAACGTCACTCTAGCACCTACCTAAATAGAGGGTGCTACATTAGGTTATATTTAGAAAAGTCAAATTTAGTTTTAGGAACTGAGTTAGGTCTCAACATTGTTGTTACCATATAGAGTTCTTCACTGCAGTCAAACCAATACAGCATCAACAATTTTTTTATCGGAAATTAAAAGATCAGTAGATCAATGATGAAATAATTTTTGCAGTCTCTCTCAGCATTTTTTGTTTTTTTAGATTCACAGTACTGGGTAGCGCAGGAAATCCTGGTTGGTTAACAGAGACAAAAATAGTTTTACTGATTTTATTTCTGTCAATTTAAATTTAAAGAGACTGATAAAGCTGATTTGATGGAAATACAATGTATTTCAAACCATAGGCTCTTCTTTTTTCCTGCTTTTTAATTACAGCCATTGCATACTGTAAAAAATTAAATCTGAATTTATCACAAAGGAAACTGAATCCTCACTAATGGTTTGCCAAAATGTTTTTATCTGTAAGTGGGGAAAGTATTATTTTTCTGTGGGAATCTAATTGAACATATGAAACATTATCAATTACTGTATTTATGACTTTAGTTACAATCTGAATTTTCTAGCAGAAATGTTGAATTTAAGTGGAAAAATATTTACAATGAAAAACACTACAATGAAAAAAAAACATAGGTAAATAATGAAAAAAAAAGAAAGGACTTTAAAACTATTAACCAAATAAATGTTCAATACATTATGCTTGTTTGTTTAAAGTATTATTATGCAACTAATAATATTTTATTGTATTTTTATTAGTATTTAGGAATTCACATTTTTCACAGTGTATAAATTCATAAGTATTTTTTTTCTTTATAAATAGACCCCTGTGCTTTTGGGATATCAGTTAAAGTTAACTTAGGGAAAAAAATAATGAGTACTCAAGTTTTGTTGCTGTCTATTACCTAGCTGCTGCTTGGAGAACCACAGTTTGCTATTTATTTTAGAAACCAAAATGTTTTTGGCTGTGCTAGACAACATAATATGCAGTAAGAAAACAATTGGTGAATGTTTAAAATGTATATAAAATACAAGAAATACATGATTGAATGATTGTCTGAGTTTGTATTCTTTTTTTGAATTATATGGTATTGTACTTGTGAAATTTCCATTTTGTATACATAGTGTTGAAATTTATAGATTTTTTTAAGATCAATGACGTTACAGCTCCTCTAATGAGAACACTTGGAATTTACCTGACTTTTGGTATGGTCTACTCCACCCCATGATGGTGCAAAATATAATTCAGGCCTTTCCTTGTGAGGGGATTTTTCTTTTTTTTTCTTTATAGTGTTTATTCCAGCTTTGTAAATGTATTGTCATAATAAATTTCAGATTCAGTTTAAGACTTACACCACAGTAAAACATTGTGACCATCATTCTTACCCATTTCTTGTCTGCTACTACATATTCCAGCTCCATATGCCTGCAGGACCTCCTCTATTGTTACCAATGACTCTCTATCATTTTCTGCAAAGCCAAGATAGTTATATGATCCCATATTGATCACATCCTTAATGACTTTTCCAGTGTACCTAAAAAGCAAAAATATTTTATCCATTCAGTATTTTGTGTATGTTCATGTAACCATAAATAAAAGTGTGCATAGATGTTTCTATTGTATGGCAGAACATGCCACTAGTTATTTGCTCACAATTGTTAAAGGGTAACTCCACTTTTGTGGAAAAAAAATATCAAATAAAAATAGCATTACAATTGCAGCACAAGTCATACTGTAATTGAACATTTGAAAAAAAAAAAATACCTTTTCTTTTCAATCTGCAGCTCTGTAATTTTTTGTAAAATCAAATGCAATATGGCAATCTGGAGGTGTCCTGTACACAGATGGTGTACAGAACGCCCTTCTGAAATGTAATTTCCTGCTTGTGTGATTAGCTTACTGATTTTCCCAGAAGTCTGCACTAAGATACAAGTCAGATTTTGAGCATCTCCTGCAACAAAAATGACATTTTTGGTGAGATACTCCCAAAGGGAAATCACTTCTAAAGGGATGCAGACCTTGCCATTTTCCCCATTAGAATAGATCGCCGAGAATGGGATTGTTTTTTTTCTCAACAAAAGTGAACTTACTCTTTAAGGATATTGTAAGAGGCCATACATATTCCACATGAAGCACATAAATGAGGCTGCAGTATTCCTCCATTTCCCTTATAACCATTACCATAAGACATCTCTTTGGTTTCTGTCTTGATCCCATGGATATATCCTGCCTTTAGCTACTCCTAGAGTGAGATACTGTCTTTTCCACTGTAACACACATTTTTTTACACATGGGTAAGTTGGCACCCTAGCCAATTAGAATGGACCTTGGGCTAGCATGGATCTCCCACTGGATATGGAACCGGCAGGTGGACAGTATTTAGCAAAATGCATAAGTGGGGCTTATAACCCAAATGAAGGAAGTCAAGCCTCCATAGTGAAGTGAAAAAGTGAAAGAAATTTAATCTCGGGCACTTTTCTCGACAAAGAATATAGAAGAAACAGTAGTAGGCGCTTTGTGGTGCTTGTACTTGCGCAATGCTTTTAGTTCCGGGTAGAGTAGAGGACAGGTTCATTTGGGACAGGTTCATGCTGTGTTGGTTGGCGTACTTCCACCAACCCCCCCTCTCAATGTGTCCAGGCACACCTATATGTTTTTGTAAGCAAATTCATGTTGTATACAATGTTGATACATTTTATATTGTCCATTTGCACTTATATATTGATAATTATTTGTTTTCTCTTTCTGTATAGAAAAAATATGTATGTTTAAAGCTCCTGAAGAAGAGTTAACTCGCAAAACATGTACAGCTGAGTTCACTCATCCATAGTTCCAACACACCAAGCTACCCTGTTGTGGTTCAGTTACATGACCCTTGTGCACAGGAACACCTAACTACGGGGCCTTGCATGTGTTGGATTAGGGTGAATTACATGTTTTTTTAATATATATAATAATATATTTCTTTTTTCCATCAATTTTAAACTAATTTTGTAATAAATTTGTATGGTTTTAATCGTATCCAGTGCTGTTAAAGTCCATGTTTGTACTTAACTATTCTCCTCATTTTAATACTAAAAATCTCTGTAAAAATAAAAGTGACCATGCAACTGTATGCAAAACTCCAAAGAGTCAGAACACAGTCCAAATGCACAGTCTTTATTAACACACAAGTACGGTCTCCTCTGCTGAAGCCTTTCTGACAAATTTGGCCTTATTTGTAGCTTTGACAGCTACAACTAGAGTCAGGATTGACTGAGATACGTCAACGGGAGACCTTTTCTTTTTTTTTTTTTGATGTCTGTCGATAAAGACTGCATTTGTGAGCTGATCATGTGCTCTTTCATGTGACATTTCAATCTCAATACTAAGGTAACAATATACAAAACAAATAGCATATGAATAAAATGGTAGACCAAAAATTATAGCAACAGCAGAATGATGACCTGAACGTCCAGTTGTAGTCATCTGTCACTCGCTCTAATAGATCAAATTCAGCTCCTGGTACGCTGCTGACAGGTCGTTCAAATGCATCTAGAAGTCTTCTGTAAATATTTCTTGTGTAAAAATTTTCAAAATCTTGGTAGAGAGGCACAAAATCCTTTATTATGGAAGAATAATGGAATACGGTTTTACATAACATTTTACAGCCTTTTTTTTTTGCACAAATTCCTACAATGTATAAATTGTATTTGTCCTAAAGTGGTTCTAAAGCCTCAAGATTTTTTACCTTAATGCATTCCATACATTAAGGTAAAAAATCTTCTGTGCTGCAGGAGCCCCCCAGCCCCCCTCCCTATTTTTACCTGAGCCTGATCTGATCCAGCAACATGCACAAGAGCAGCAGCTCTCACTGCTGTCTTCCTCCTCATTGGGCAGATTGATAGCAGCTGTAGCCATTGGCTCTCCCTGCTGTCAATCAAATGCTGTGATAGGGGCTGAGTCGCCCGGTCTGTGTCAATAGATGCAGACCTGGTGGCTCGGTAACAAGCACGCTCGGGTGCACTCACACTTGCCAAAGAGGAGGGGCCTGGAGTGCCAGTGGGGGACCCTAGAAAGGGAGGATCGGGGCTGCTCTGTACACAGAGCAGGTAAGTATAACATGTTTATTATTTTAGCTTTAAAAAAAACCCAATAGTTTAATATCACATTCACGTCATGACTTTGCCTTATAAGACATTTGCCACATGTAACAGAATTATAAGTGGTTGATGAGTGTTACAAACAGGCATGAATTTTCTCTGTTGCTTTTCCATCCAGTAGCTATACGCACAGAAAATGACTTTCTCTGGAAGTGCTACTTTTCATATTTACTATGTACAAAATACAAGACAGAAATACAAAGATACATATAGCCCAAACTTAAGGTACATCTAAAGCCATTTTTTTTTAAATGTTGGATATAGTGCAGTTAAAACTTCTGTAACTTTTCTCCATCTGTGTCCCCTTGGTATTATTTCCTTTAATTTCCTGTCCTGTAGACACAACAGAAAATCTCTGTAGTGGACACACAGACGGCAATAAAGACCTGACCAATCTGTCCAAAATTAAAATAAAAAATATTGCTATTAGATTAATTTTAATTAAGAGGTAATTGTTTTAGTAAAAAAACGATACTTCAGTTCTTTGTAGATGCTGAAGGGTCAAACTACCTGACATGTTCCTTTTATCTCTTGGGGACTTCATAGTGAGATATCTGTTTTTGAATCCCTTGGCCTACACATCTGCAGTGGCCAGTATGAGGGGATGAAACTCCCCATGTTGGATTTTTTATTTATTTGTATTGGGAAATGTAAGAGAATCTGGGACATGCGTAGGCGGGAATTAAAACCCGACTGAAAGTCCATGAGAGAAGTAAACTGTCAGTAAATCACATTGACAGTAGAAGTGTCAGGAAGGAATCAGCCCGAAATTGTATAGGAACGGCAGCAGCCAGCCATTCAGGCAGCACTAGTATGGAGAAACCGAGGGGTTAACTAAGGCTACTACAGCAGATCCCTCTCCTACTGCCTCCTGAGTCCTGAGCCAATGGGCACGACTGTAACCCACCCCCTTCCCAAGCCCACCGGGTTTGATCAAGAAGATCAGAGATGAGCTGGTAAAGATGTCGAGCTGCCTGGGGGAGGGGGGAGAAGGAGCAGAGCTGGGAGCCATTGATTTAGCACTAGCAGCTAATCTCAAGAATGTGAACAGGGAACAGATTTATTTTTACTGTCTCTCCCTCTCTCTTTCTTTTTCTGTCTCTTCCTCTCTCTTTCTTTTTTGCCTCTCCCTCTCTCTCTTTCTCTGCCTCTCTCTCTCTGTCTCTCTGTCTCTTGTTCTGCCTCTCTCCCTCTCTGTCTCCTTATCTGCCTTTCCCTGTCTATCTCTGTCTCTTTCTCTACCTCTCTCTCTTTCTTTCTCTGCCTCTCTCTCTCTCTCTCTCTTTCTCTGCCCCTCTCTCTCCTTTTCTGCCTCCCTCCCTCTCTGTCTCTTTATCTGCATTTCCCTGTCTATCTCTGTCTCTTTCTCTGCCTCTCTCTCTATCTCTTTCTCTACCTCTCTCTCTGTCTCTTTCTCTGCCTATCTCCCTCTCTTTCTTTCTCTGCCTCGCCCTCTCTCTCTTTTGCTCTGCCTCTCCCTCTCTCTGTTTCTTTCTCTGCCTCTCTCTCTGTTTCTTTCTCTGCCTCTCTCTTTCGCTACCTCTTTTCCTCTCTGTCTCTTTATCTGCCTTTCCCTGTCTCTGTCTCTTTCTCTGCCTATCTCTCTCTGTCTCTTTCTCTGCCTCTCTCTGTCTCTTTCTCTACCTCTCTCTCTGTCTGTCTCTTTCTCTACCTCTCTCTCTGTCTGCCTCTTTCTCTGCCTCTCTCCCTCTCTTTCTTTCTCTGCTTCTCTCTGTCTCTTTCTCTGCCTCTCTCTGTCTCTTTCTCTGCCTCTCTCTGTCTCTTCCTCTGCTTCTCCCTCTCTTTCTTTCTCTGCCTCTCTCTTTCTCTGCCTCTCTCTCTTTCTCTGCCTCTCTCTGTCTCTTTCTCTGCTTCTCCCTCTCTTTCTTTCTCTGCCTCTCCCTCTCTCTGCCTCTCACTCTGTCTCTCTGCCTCTCTCTCTCTGTTTCTTTCTCTGCCTCTCTCTCTCTCTTTTGCTACCTCTCTTCCCCTCTGTCTCTTTATCTGCCTTTCCCTGTCTCTCTGTCTCTTTCTCTGCACATCTCCCTCTCTCTGTCTCTTTCTCTGCCTCTTGCTCAGCCCCCCTCTCTCTGTCTCTTTCTCTGCTTCTCTCCTTCTCTGTCTCTTTCTCTGCCTCTCTCTGCCTCCCTCTCTGTCTCTTTCTCTCTTGCTCTGCTCCTCTCTCTTTCTCTCCTTCTCTGTCTCTCTCTGCCTCTCCCTGTTTCTCTGTCTCTTTCTCTGCCTCTCCCTGTTTCTCTGTCTCTTTCTCTGCCTCTCACTGTTTCTCTGTCTTTTTCTCTGCCTATCCCCCTCTCTCTGTCTCTTTCTCTGCCTCTCTCTCTGTCTCTCTCTGTCTCTTTATCTGCCCCCTCTCTGCCTTTGTCTCTCTCTATTTATCTGGCTCTCTCTGTCTCTTTCTATGCATATCTCTCTTTCTCTGTCTTTTTCGCTTAATCTTTTTCTCTCTCTCTCTCTCTCTCTGTCTCTTTCTCTGCCTCTCTCTATCTTTCTCTGTCTTCTCTTTCTGTCTCTTTCAATGCTATTCTCTCTTTCTCTGCCCCCCTCTCTGACTTTCTATGCCACTCTCTCTTTCCCTATCTCTTTCTCTGCCTTTATCTCTCTCTTTATCAGCCTTTCTCTCTCTGCCACTTTCTATGCCTCTCTCTTTTTCTCTGCCCCTCTTTCTCGTCTTTTTCTCTCCCTCTCTCTGTGTCTCTTTCTCTCTCACCTTAATCTGTCTTTGCTTCTCTCTCTTTCTCTTCCTTCTCTCCCCCATCTCCTCTCTCTCTCTTATCTCCTCTTCCCTCTCTCCTCTCTCCCTCTTTCCCTACTCCCCCAGTATCTCTCTCTCTACCCTCAATTTCTTTATTCACCCCTCTCTCTTCTTTTTCCCCTCTTGCCTTACCCACTGTTCCCTGGTCCTTATGTCCAATTTCATGGTGCCCCAGGTCTTCATACTCCTAGTCATGCTAACATTTTTTTACACTGTTTGACGTTTTAAATGCTAAGCTGGGATGATAACTTGTTATGGGTATTGTATTTACATGGTATTTATATTGTTTAAATATTGATTGGTTTAGTTACCAATAGGAGTTTCCATCATATATTAGATTGTTAGTAAAAAATGCTCTGTGTTAGTATATTCTTCCTGTTTTGTCAGTGAAAAAAAATCTGTGGGGGGGTTGGCAACCCTGTTGGGCAAGGTGCTGGGGGTGGGTGAATGGAGAACTTCTCTATTGGGTGGGAGGCAAGGGGAAACTGAGTCTTTTCCCGGGGTGAAAGAATGCTATGCAATTTGCGGAGCCAGTAGATAATGAAGCACACTAGGCTCCACGGTAACTAAAATACCACTTTTCAATGGACTAACCCTTTAACTGAGTAAAATAATAAGTAACATATTGGCAACTGTGTACTGTCATTATTTGTAGATTAAAGGGGTTGTAAACCTTCAAGGTTTTTAACCTCAATGCATTCTATGCATCGAGTTGAAAAACCTACTGTAATGCTACAGCCCCCCCCCCCCCCATTTTACTTACCTGTACCGCCTCTATCTCATCCTGGGGATGAGCACACCAGCAAAAGCCGGTGTCTCAGGTTCTGATTGGATGGATTAATAGCACCGCAGCCATTGGCTCCCGCTGCTGTCAATCAAATCCAATGACGCAGGCGCCAGGGGGCGGAGCAGAGTCCGGCATTCGTATCTATGGACGCAAATGCTGGACTCGGGAGCTAGCCCACAAGGTAACCCCCCTGGGAAAGCGCTTCTCCTAGGGGGTTATCTGATGCAGGGAGGAGCCGTGAGAGCCGGCGAGGGACCCCAGAAGAGGATGTTCGGGGCCACTCTGTGCAAAACGAACTGCACACTGGAGGTATGACATGTTTAAAATAACAAACAAATAAAAAATTAAAGTATCACTTTAATCACATGAATACTTCCTGATTGCACTGTAAGAAGTATTTTTTGTTTGGTAGAGTTTGTAGATATGGCTAGGTCACATTATACATCGTAGGGATGGGCCGAACGGACCCCTGTTCAGTTCGCACCAGAACTTTAGAAGACCACAAAAGTTTGGACCCGAGCCCCATTAAAGTCAATGGGACCCGAACGTCAAAAATTAAAAGTGCCCATTTTGAAGGCTTATATGCAAGTAATTGGGCATACAATGGTTATAGGGGTCCGGGTCCTGCATGTATCAATAAGAAAAAAGTTTGTGAAAAATGTCATTTTTTAATGAGCAGTGATTTTTTTGATTTTTAAAGTGAAAGCATAAAAATGAAAAAAAAATTCCAATATAGTGCCTGGGGGGTGCCCTTAGTCTACTTGTAAAGTGGCAGATCTGTACTATGTCTAGAATCTGCTGCAGCAATAATTGCATTTATAAAGCTCAAAAAAATAATTTTTCCCTGCAAGCTACTTTTATTTTGCTAAGCAACAGCTGGGGAGCCAGTGTGTATGATGAGGCCACAATGCAGTGCACTGGGAATAAAACTAGAGATTTTTTGGATACATTCTGGTGTCACTTTGACTTTGGATAGTAACGGGTGCATAAAAATTGGTCTTTTGGTGTAGGTGGCGCCTTCCAACCGTTACCCTATAGAGGTACTCTTGATGAAAGCAAGAATTGGCCTTGCTGTAAAAATTGCAATTATATGCACCTGTCAAACAAGTGCTGAAAAATTGGTCTTTGAGTGTTAATTGTGCCTATGAAGCCTATACCAAAAACATTCTTCCAGATGAAATGATTGAAAACCCTCAAAGCTAGGCAGCCTCGAAGTCCTGCAGAGATTCCACATCCCAAAAAGACTTAATCAGTGACATTGGCATTAGGGGCTTCGTAGCTGGTAATCCAGGACTGATTCAATTTTATAAAAGTCAAACTGTCCACGAAGTCTGTGGACAGATGCGTTCTATGATCAGTAATGAAACCTCCGCAGCGCTTAATGCCCGTTCTGAAAGCATGTTGGATAGCACGGACAAACTCACTAAACGGAGGAAATGATGCCTGAGGACTGACTACCACGTCCACTTTTGCCTGTGAACACATTTGTTGCTGGCCCCCTACAGTGCCAAGGGAACGTCTGCCTCTCCTTGTTGTCCTCCCAGACATTATGGGGAGGGAGGGGGCGGTGCTTATAAGCAAATGTAAAGAAGAAGTTGAAATCTATACATAGATGCACTTTAATCAATGTAAAGAGGTGTTTGGTGCACTGTAATTTGAGTACCCCCACTACACAGACACACTCCACGGATACACCATAATATACTGCAATATAATGCGCCAAACGTACAGTGACGCACAGAACTATATGGCGTTAAACTGGCATTAACGCACACAGAACTATGTGGCATTAAACTGGCAGTAATGCATGTAAAACTACCGTATTTATTGGTGAATAACACGCACTTTTTCCCCCTTAAAATCAGGGAAAAATCGCGGGTGCGTGTTATACGCCGATCCCCCGCTGACTGTGAGCAGAGGAGCGAGCGCCGCCGACACACATACATAGCCGAGTGTACTCGGCTAGGTTCGGCTAGCTCCACTCACAGTCACGCCCAGTCCCGACCTATGATGGACATAACACAGGAACTGGCCATGACTGTGAGCGGAGCTAGCCGAACCTAGCCGAGTACACTCAGCTATGTATGTATATCGGCGGCGCTCGGCTCCGCCCACAGGATTATGAGAGGAGCCGAAAGCAGCCGAGAGCCTCCGAGAGACACAGAACCGGCTCTGTGTCTCTTGGCGGCGCCATATTTAAAAAAGTCTGCAGTGTCACTGGGCAAGGCTGCAAATGACACTACCAGGCTGCAGATGACACTAAAAGGCTGCAAATGACACTACAAGGCTGCAGATGACACTACAAGGCTGCAAATGAAACTACAAGGCTGCAAATGGACACTGATAAGACTGCATTGATGGGCATTTAAATGTAAGTTTTTTCCTTAAAAAGTTTTTTTCCTTAAAATTCCCTCCTAAACTTGGGGTGTGTGTTATACGCCGGCGCGTGTTATACACTGATAAATACGCTATATGCCGTTAAACTGGCAGTAACGCACACAGAAGTAAATGGCGTTAAACTGTCAGTAATGCACAAAACTCTATGGCGTTAAACTGGCAGTAACGTACACACAAAACAATATGGTGTTAAACTGGCAGTAACGCACACAAAACGATATGGAGTTAAACTGGCAGTAACGCACAAAAAACTATATGGCGTTAAACTGGCAGTAACGCGCGTTAAACTGGCAGTAACGCACGCAAAACTATATGGCATTAAACTGGCAGTAACACACACAAAACTATATGGCGTTAAACTGGTAGTAACGCACACAGAAGTAAATGGCGTTAAACTGGCAGTAACGCACACAGAAGTAAATGGCGTTAAACTGGCAGTAACGCAATAAAATAGACGGTGTTCAACCATAACTACACTGTCACTATCTGAACTGTCCCTACTCTAGCTATACACTGACATGGACATTCACTGTATTGTTCATTTAAGCACAAGAGACACCATTTTGTTCTCACTGTTGAAATGGGTTCTGTAACCTTCACCTAACACACAGACACATCTTCTGCTAGAAGCTCTCTACTCCCCCATCCCCTCTCAGGGTTTTACTTTTGCAATTGTTCTATTTGCTAGCTTTTAATAACATATTTCTATTTGTTAGTTTTTAATAACATCTCACACCACGCCTTTCTTATCTATGTATAAAATAACATGTAATAATATAAATTTTGACACTGAACGGACATTTTAAACACAGGGATTAAGTCCTGTGAATCTGTTCCTGCAGCTACAGTATTAACTTTTGTTTTAGAGTCCCAATCAGAAATTGGTCATAACAGTTTTGGCGAGCCAGCCAGAAGTTTGGCAGAGTCTCCAGAAGGAACTGCGCTTTGATCAGGATCATCTGGAACGCAGACCTCTAAATGCCGGCTAGGTAAGCTGTCCTTAAGCTTGCTATATTTCTCCCTTTACTATGTATCCTATCTATTGGTTCTCAAGGAAACCAGACCACTCTCGGACCTTTCTGGTTGGGTAACGTGTGTGTGTGAGAATGTGTTTGTGTCCCCCTTCACGGGTTGGACTGTGTGTGGATAGGGGGAATCCTCTGCAGTTCCCTGCGTTGACTAGTTGTGGGCGACCTGGGTCAGAGGCGCATGGTAGGGTCAGATAAAACTCACAGAGAAGAGAAGAGACAAGGAGGGTCTCTTAATGAGTGTTTTGTCTATTGTCTATAAACCCCTTCTATCCACGTAGATAAGTGGAGACTATTCTTGTAAATCTGCAGATTTGCTGTACTTTTTGTTTTAGAGGCAAGAGGGTATAGGTACAAGTAGAGAAGACTGGCTGGTCATTATGGACATTACATTAACTAAGGGAATGAAGGGTGAGAGGCCTTCAGAAAATGCCCAGTGCAAGATGAGCGGTAGAGAATATATGAACCGAAGGTACTGTTCCGCCTATACTGAGCCCCTAAATAAATGGTTAGAATGGACAAAGGGAACAGTAAACCTTTTAAATCTGAAGGGACTTTTGATTTACAAGTATGGCAAACTTATCTGCCCAATTATGGCCCACTACTGTGCAGTGAAGGAACGTGTAGAATAGCTTGCACATGGGAGACAGAAGCTAAAGTAGCAAATCAAACTGGCTTGACGCTAGATGTTTAATAAAAGTACTGCCCAAATTTACTACGTTTGGCCAGAAGACTCTGTAGAGGAGGACACCCCACCTTATGTGGCTGCCAGTTTGGCTTTAAGGGGTCCACGCACAAAAGCAAAAGAATTAGATTACTTGGAACACACAAAAGACGAGCTGGGCAATATAGTAGAGAGCAGAGGTTTAACAGCCCCATATCAATCTACAAAGAGGGATTTGGCTCGTATCCTAGAAACATAAATCAAAAGGCACATATGCAAAACTAGATCTCTCTGAACTTAAGGCTTTGGCCAGAGAAAGAGAGATAGAGTCTGAATTTCCGGAGCAAACCATAATTCCCAAATTGTTGCGGCAAGAAGAGAAGAAAGAAGGAAGGGAGATGCCACCCCTTCTGCCCCTGGCACAGAGCAATCTGTTGCAGTTTATCCTGTCAGAACCCAATTCGTTTTTGAAGATAATGCTGTTGACAGTAAGTCTCAAATTAAATGGCATGTACCTTTTAGTCCCCAAGAAATCCATATTAGAGGGATTGGGAGATCCTAGAAAGAAAACAATTGGGTTTGCAAACAAACTTAGAGCTGCACAGGAAGCATATGAGGCTTCTGCTACTGACATTCATCAGCTTCTTATTAAAGCAGTGGGAAGCAACATGTCTGGCTATATACTTAAAGAATGTGGTGTATACTTCAAAAATCTAGGTAAGATGGTTAGTGGACGGGAGGTTTGTGAGAAATTGAAGAAAAAATTGCCCCAAATATATGGACAAACCAGACATGCTGAATTTATGAATGCTAAGCAAGGGAAAGAGGAAGCCGCAAGGGCTTATTGAAGGCGATTAAGCAATATGGCTGAGGAAGCAGGCCTTAAAATAGAGGAAGAGAAGGCGGGAGAAACTGCAAGTCCATCTACACAACTGGTGAAACAAAGGTTTCTTGATGGTTTAATACCCCAGTTGAAAGAAAAGTTTTTCACAGCAAAGCCTGAGGCAGGCAATATGTCTATTTGAGACGTCCTGCCAATACACCCCTGTTCCCAATTTCAAAGAAGCCAGACAAGAAGGGTGGGCAGGTGACATACCACATGGTACATGATTTGAGAGCCATTAACAATATAATTGAGGCAGATACTCCAATCGTGCTCAACCCCCACATTTTACTAAGTGGAATATCTGCCTCCAGCACCTGCTTTACAGTGAATGATCTTGCAAACGCTTTCTTTTCGGTGCCCCTGCACCCAGATTGCTGGCATCTTTTTTCATTTACCCATGATGCTCAAAAGTTAGCATGGACAAGATTGCCCAAGGCTGTGTGAGTAGCCCCTCTGAATATAATACTTTGTTAAAGCAAGTATTGGACCAATGGTTCCTCTCACACCCAAACACAGTTTTGCTTCAGTACAAAGACGATTTGCTTATTTGTTCTGATACAAAGGACATTTGTAGCAGAGAAACAGTAAGCCTTCCCATGTTTCTCTATAACAGTAACAACAAAGTTAGCAAAGATAAGCTACAATACTGCCACGAGAAAGTGATCTTCCTGGGTCACTGCATTTCATATGGAATCCGTCACCTAACCCCAGATCGAGTTAAAACTCTACAAAATTTTGAAAAGCCAAGAAACGTACGGCTACTACGTGCCTTCCTGGGGTTAGTGGGATATTGTAGGGACTGGATTCCAAATGCATCAGAACTTATGGCTCCTCTATATGAGGCTACCACTAGAAACCCTTTCAAGCTCACATGGGACGAGGAATTGCAGATGAAGTAGCTTATTAAAATTTTGTCTGAAGCTCCAGCCATTGGACTTCCTGACTATACTAAGACTTTCTCATTGTTCTGTCATGAAGTCAGTGGATTTGCTGCAGGTGTACTGACCCAGCTACATGGAGACAAACAGAGGCATGTGATGTATGTATCAGCCTCATTAAACCCTGTCATCAAAGGCTCCCCCAGTTGTATGTGAGCCATAGCAGCCTGCATTTTGCTGCTAGACAAAGTAACGGAGCTTGTACTAGATTCTTCTCTGATCCTGTATGTGCCACATGCAGTACAGGAAATCATGAATTAAGTAAATACCAGACATGTGTCTGCCAGTAGATTTGACAAGTACCAGTCTGCTCTTTTTGCTCCATCGAATTTAACAATCAAACGATGTGTTACTTTAAATCCGGCTACTCTTCTTCCTATAACTGATGAAGAAGATGCAACAAATGGTACTGATGTAGAACCTGAGAGTTTTTCTCATGATTGTATGGCTCTGATGGAGGTAGAAAGGGCCTCTGTCACAACAGCAAAAGATGAGCCTTTATCAGATTGTGACGCACACTTAATCGTAGACGGTTCCAGATTTTACACTGATGATGGTCAGCCACACACAGGGTTTGCTGTAACCACTACAGACACCATTTTACAGGAAGCATTGATACCCCTGATGTCAGCACAGGAAGCAGAGTTGTGTGCTGTAGTCAAAGCATGTCATCTCCTAGAGAATGAAAGGGGAAACGTTTACACTGACAGCAGACATGCGTTTGGAATAGCCCACGATTTTGGGCCTATTTGGAAAGCACAGAACTTCCTGACTTGTGCAGGGAAGCCAATGAGACATGCAAAACTCATAGAGCGGCTACTTGAGGCCTTTCAGAAACCAGCAGAAGTTGCCATCTTGAAGGTAAAAGGACATGCAAGGAGAAATTACATGATAGCCAGAGGAAATGCTTTAGCGGACCAAGCGGCAAAGGATGCTGCCCTTATGGCATTTGGAGTCACACCCACTGTAGGGGTCGCCCAGGTAGCGGGGACAGATTCCCCTCATCAAGAGCAATGGGATGTAGAAACTCTAATTCAGTTGCAGAACCAGGCCACTGATGAAGAGAAGGATAAGTGGATCAAATGTAATGCTACCCAAAATCAGCAAGGCCTGTGGAGCGCTGACAACAGGTGGTGTCTACCCAGAAGTTTGTACCCAGTTTTAGCACAACTGGCACATGGCGTCAGTCATCTTGCTAAGGGCACGATGGTGGCACTTACTGACTGCTATTGGATAGCACCTGGATTTAGTGCATTTGCAGCCAGGTTTTGTGCCTCATCTTCCACTTGTGCTCTGTACAATGCAGGGAGGCCTGTTCATGTTCCCCAAAAGCATTCTCTTAAGCCAGATTTCTCTTTCCAAAGAATTCAAATAGACTACATTCAGATGCCCAGAATAGGCACCTATGAGTACGCTTTAGTGTGTGTTGACATGTTCTCAGGTTGGCCTGAGTGCTGGCCAGTAGCTAAAGCAAATGCAAAAACAACAGCAAAGAAAATTTTGAATGAAATAGTTTGTAGATATGGAGTTCCTGAAACTATTGAGAGTGACAGAGGAACCCATTTTACTGGGGAAGTAATGAGAGAGGTAATGGAAGCCCTTCACATACAGCAAGCTTTCCATACACCTTATCATCCACAAAGTAGTGGTAAAGTTGAGAGACTTAATGGAATTTTGAAAAACCGATGTGCAAAAATTAAAGCAGATACAGGAAAAAGATGGGTGGAAGCTTTGCCATTAGCCCTATATTCTGTACGAACTACCCCTAAACAACCCCCTATGAGATTTTATTTGGAGTGCTGTCCCCCTATGAGATTTTATTTGGAGTGCCACCCAAAACAGGGCTATATTTTCCCCAACAGTTGCAGGCTTCTTACTCTAGTCTGTTAAAATATGTTCAGATTTTGCAAAGAACATTGAATAAAATACATGAAGGCGTTTATAAATCTATCCCCGACCCAGATTCTGTTTCAGGTATTCACAGAATCCAACCAGGTTACTGGGTAGTGGTCAAGCGACATGTCCGAAAGCCGCTAGAACAAAAATTTGACGGACCACATTTGGTGCTTTTAACAACCGGTTCCGCTATCAAGTTGGAAGAAAAGCACCTGGATTCACGCCAGTCACTACAAGAAAATCCTGAAGTGATGATATCCATTGAAAAAATTATGATGATGTTTCTTTTCCAAATGTTTTCCTTAACCAAATTTTAAAGTTGTACGCAAACCATAGCAACGCTGGTAACTGCTGGGTGTATTCTCAATTACATCCCCAAACAGGAACAATACCCATGATAGCAATGCCTCTCAAATTCACTGATCTAAACAGAACCAGAATAAATGGCTCATACATAGTCTCCACAGCTAATGAGCACAGATCAGTAACATTGATGGTTTCAAAACAGATATACACTTCACAGATTTGTTTAAACATTAAATGCCCGTTTAACACTAAATGGACATGGTTGAGCAATTCAGATTGCACCGGAGCAAAAATTACAGTTTATGGAGGAAACTATGGTCAATATTATTATATCCCAGTTCCAGAACTAAATAGAACCCTTTATAGTACAAATTGCTCACAGTTCCCAATGTGTGAAAATATTGGTTACCTGAGATTCCATGTTATTGCTTTCAGTTTTTTAGGAGCAGGCATACCATCCATATGTATAGGGTTATATTATATATGTGGAAATAAAGCTTACGCCTGGCTTTCTACTAATGTTACAGGTACATGTTATATTGGGAAGTTAGCACCTGCTTTGGCTGTTCGCAAAGATACAGTGCGACCAAATCAAAGTCCAGAATACCTTTTAGTGTTCAAAAGAGAGCTGTTCACTGAAGGTGACATGGCATGGTCATGGTTCCCTTCCTGGACAGGATGGGGAATTGAAGAAATGAAAAGAATAAATAATTACACTAGAATTGTAGATGAGATTATTAACCTTACTACCACTGATTTACGCTAAATTATCTCACTGCAGCTCAAGGTGGGATGTGTAAGGTATTTCGCACTGACTGTTGTATATACTGTACATTTCTGATAATGAGGACATTATTAAAGGGTATCTTGCTAAGATAAGAGAACTACAGAATAAGGCCAGAGATTTTGCTAAAGATGGATGAAACCCCTTTAAGGGTTTAGGAGCTTTTGGTGACTTTTTATATGACATAGCAACATGGTTACAGAAATTAGGCGCTTACATTTTGATGTTCCTATTTCTCATATTTGTTATTTACTTCCTCTCATCAGGCTATGCCTCTGTGTGACTACCCGCTGTACCAACAAATGGTCCACCAGCCCTGATAAACCCATTATTGTGAGAAAGCTAGGAGAGAGCTGAACTGGACGCCGTCTCTCTGCGCCAATGTAAGAGGAGTTACCAGCAATCGGCTGAATGTAACCCGGAGAAGAATGGTGTCAAATAAACAAAAAAAGGGAAATGACATGGACATTCACTGTATTGTTCATTTAAGCACAAGAGACTCCATTTTGTTCTCACTGTTAAAATATGTTCTGTAACCTTCACCTAACACACAGACACATGTTCTGATAGAAGCTCTCTACTCCCCCTCCCCTCTCAAGGTTTTACTTTTGCAATCGTTCTATTCACTAGCTTTTAATAACATATTTCTATTTGTTAGTTTTTAATAACATCTCACACCACCCCTTTCTTATCTATGTATAAAATAACATGTAATAATACATTTTGACACTGAACGGACATTTTAAACACAGTGATTGAGTCCTGTGAATCTGTTCCTGCAGCTGCAGTATTAACTTTTGTTTTAGAGTCCCAATCAGAAATTAGTCATAACAACACTAATGTCAGGATTACTGACACGGTCTCACTACACTGAAACTATATGAGCTGTCCCTACTCTACATGAATGTATGTATGAATAACACGGTCTCACTACACTACAGTGAAACTATCTGAGCTGTTCCTAATTTAGCTGCACACTATGCAAAGCTGAATGATGGTCCTCCTCACTACACTCACGCTATCCCTAGACTGACACTAAACTAATATTCTACACTGGCAATTAAAGCAAAATAGCACAGTATAGCACACTAACTAATAGCACTAAACAGAGCCCTGTTCTATCCCTCTCCACGCCGAAATCACACTGAAAATGGCTGCCATTGAAAGAATACTTTTATACGGTGGGGCGGGAAAGAGCCATGATTGGATAAAGTCATGATGACAGTGTCCAATCATGACTCTGACAGTGCTTTGTGCCCTGATTGGCTGAAGCTTTCACTGCTACAGCCAATCAGGGCTTGCAATGGTTTGTTCAGCGCCGCAATGCATTGTGGTCGGTTTGGGGGGGCGAACAAACGGTCGAACGACCCGTTTGTTCGGACAGCGAAAGTTCGGCCCAAACTTATGCTTGGGCTGAACCGTTTGCCCCTCCCTAATTATGTGTTTGATAATACCTGACTTTCCTAAGGTGGTGACATTTATTTAAGGCTGCCTTTTGTGTGACCATTTTAAAATATTTAGTTGCTATGTGAGCATTTAAGCACAAATCAAAATTTTTTTTTGTTTAATATATATGTATTGTAAATACATATACTTAAAGCGTTTCTTAACCTAAGAAAAAATATATATCTATATATTGATCCTGCTCCTTTAAAGCAGGTTATACAGCACAGTGCTTGTGCTGTGAAATTTAGCCCCCTGTAACACCTAAAAAAACAGGCTAATTCTGACAGTCTCTGCTCTCCCCCCTGGAAACTGACCACGGTGTATCATGGTTGCTGAGCCCTGGCACCGTGATCAGTTTAGGTTCCTCTGTCATCTGCTCTCTCCTCTGTCCTCCTGTGTGCTCCTGTGTTCTCCCCCCCTCTCCTTCCTGCCTGTCAACTATGTGTCTGTGCCCACACCCCCCCTCCTGCTGATCAAATTACAGTTCCTTTTTTTCACTATCCGCTCTGTTTAATTATGTAAATGCTTCTGTGTCTGTGCTTTGTAAAAATAAGCAGCTATATACCTAATTTGCAAGCTCTGGTCACTTGACCCGCCGTCTCTCTTCTCTCTTGCATGACAGCTGCAGCGGGCAGGGCCGCCTCTCTTCTCCTCTCCTGACTGACATCGATGGGGGATCCTCGGCCCCGCTCACTGCAGCTGTCAGACCAAGTGAGGAGAGAGCCAGCGGGTCACGTGATCGCCGATCAGAGCTCGCAAATGAGGTATATAGCTGCTTATTTATACAAAGTACACACACAGGAGCACTTTACATAATTAAACCGAGCGGATGGTGAAAAGTATATCTAGTGGCTTAACAATCACTTTAATTATTTTTTATATAAAAAACAAATATAATACATTAAATAAGCCAACGTTAATGCAGCTCTTGAGGGCAAGAAATAAAAATATTCCCATGTCCCCTTCTGGTTTAGTTGATTTGTGCATAGGAGCAGTCTGATTGCATTTTAAGATATTAATTTCAGAATATTTATCTATTAAATCTGTATCTTATCATTAAGCATGGCCAGCTTATATGTACATATACACTATATACTGTATATAGCTCAGTGGACTCCCACATACCTCTATTTCAATCTCTTCTGTTCTAATGAAATATACTGAATTTGCAGCATAACGTGTGTACAGCATTTCTGTCTCATACCTGGTGGAGATCAAGCTTAAGAGAGGGCTTCTCTTGCACCTCTTGTTCCACCCTCCTGGCAGTTCTGACAGGGGATGTGAGGACACAGACTGCATGAGGGCCAATGTTGCAGGCATCACCAGCTGTCATAAGGAAGGGACAGACAACTGTGAACCTCCAGGTAAGAATCAGACGCAGGAACATGGTAGTACGTGAACAGCAGACAGGATTGAAGCCAGGACACAAGCCAAAAGTTGCCAACAACTGGGCAGCAAGGTACCAAATCATAAGGTAGGGACAACACCAGGATGCAGGCAAAGCTCAGCAACATCCAAACATCATGATGCAAGAATATAAGACAGAGGCAGTGTCAGAATACAGGTCAGTTAACAACTAAGCAGTAAGGTACTGAATCAAAAGGCAGGACCCAGACAAAAGCCCAGTCACTGGTGAATCACTTCTTATGGCAAGGTAAAAGGGCCAGATGAGCATTTAGCAAATTGATAGTCACCAAAAAAGCAGGTGTGTCGGACACGTACTAATCCAAGACTACTACATAGCCTCGATCCTCACACAACTAAAAACTCGGTTCCCGCAGGCCCAGAGTACTAGATGGGGTGAACTGGAACAAAATCAAATCCAAGGCGCAAACCTATAGAATTTCTTAATGGCAAGCTGTTTCATTAAATGCCAAACTCTAAATCTATCCCCAACTATTAAAGCATCACTTCAGACATGGCAAACATTACCGAATACGCCTTTTAAAGAATCTGTGACAACCACACTCTTCCTCCCAATACTCAGCATACGTATTGTCATTCCTGACCTCAAAATCAGATAATTGGAGTACTTAGGAATAATCACAGACATTATGATAGGTCCTACTCCCAAAACTATCAGGTCTTTTCAATTGGAGTCTGGTATACCAACTCCTGATCAATATACAGTGGGGATGGAAAGTATTCAGACCCCCTTAAATTTTTCACTCTTTGTTATATTGCAGCCATTTGCTAAAATCATTTAAGTTCATTTTTTTCCTCATTAATGTACACACAGCACCCCATATTGACAGAAAAATACAGAATTGTTGACATTTTTGCAGATTTATTAAAAAAGAAAAACTGAAATATCACATGGTCCTAAGTATTCAGACCCTTTGCTGTGACACTCATATATTTAACTCAGGTGCTGTCCATTTCTTCTGATCATCCTTGAGATGGTTCTACGCCTTCATTTGAGTCCAGCTGTGTTTGATTATACTGATTGGACTTGATTAGGAAAGCCACACACCTGTCTATATAAGACCTTACAGCTCACAGTGCATGGCAGAGCAAATGAGAATCATGAGGTCAAAGGAACTGCCTGAAGTGCTCAGAGACAGAATTGTGGCAAGGCACAGATCTGGCCAAAGTTACAAAAAAATTTCTGCTGCACTTAAGGTTCCTAAGAGCACAGTGGCCTCCATAATCCCTAAATGGAAGACGTTTGGGACAACCAGAACCCTTCCTAGAGCTGGCCGTCCAGCCAAACTGAGCTATCGGGGGAGAAGAGCCTTGGTGAGAGAGGTAAAGAAGAACGCAAAGATCACTGTGGCTGAGCTCCAGAGATGCAGTCGGGAGATGGGAGAAAGTTGTAGAAAGTCAACCATCACTGCAGCCCTCCACCAGTCGGGGCTTTACAGCAGAGTGGCCGACGGAAGCCTTTCCTCAGTGCAAGACACATAAAAGCCCGCATGGAGTTTGCTAAAGAACACCTGAAAGACTCCAAGATGGTGAGAAATAAGATTCTCTGGTCTGATGAGACCAAGATAGAACTTTTTGGCCTTAATTCTAAGCGGTATGTGTGGAGAAAACCAGGCACTGCTCATCACCTGTCCAATACAGTCCCAACAGTGAAGCATGGTGGTGGCAGCATCATGCTGTGGGGGTGTTTTTCAGCTGCAGGGACAGGACGACTGGTTGCAATCGAGGGAAAGATGAATGCGGCCAAGTACAGGGATATCCTGGACGAAAACCTTCTCCAGAGTGCTCAGGACCTCAGACTGGGCCGAAGGTTTACCTTCCAGCAAGACAATGACCCTAAGCACACAGCTAAAATAACGAAGGAGTGGCTTCACAACAACTCCGTGACTGTTCTTGAGCCCCAACTTAAACCCAATTGAGCATCTCTGGAGAGATCTAAAAATGGCTGTCCACCAACGTTTACCAGGTGTGAAAAACCTGTTGCATCTTTCCCAAAAAGACTCATGGCTATATTAGATCAAAAGGGTGCTTCTACTAAAATACTGAGCAAAGGGTCTGAATACTTAGGACTATGTGATATTTCAGTTGTTCTTTTTTAATAAATCTGCAAAAATGTCAAAAATTGTGTGTTTTTCTGTCAATATGGGGTGCTGTGTGTACATTAATGAGGAAAAAAAATGAACTTAAATGATTTTAGCAAATGGCTGCAATATAACAAAGAGTGAAAAATTTAAGGGGGGTCTGAATACTTTCCGTCCTAACTGTTAATATCTCCAAATTACCTACTTTCTCCATGACTCTGAAATTGCATTGCCCTGGCAAATAGTCCAATTGTACACTAGACCTAATACCAATATCAAAGGATATCAAAAGATTATCACTATTCTATAACACACTGCATAACAAATCTGAATTTACCAAAACCACAACTATTAAAGCATGGGAACGTGACTTAGGTAGCAGTTACACCCCCCCCCCCCCCCCCCCTGCTCAATCGCAAACAGCACTTAAAACTACCTACACGGCCACAAAGAGTGCCAATCTATGGGAACTATCGCAAAAAATATTGCTCAGATGGTACCTAACTCCCTATAGACTTGCTAAATTCTCACCCCAGACGCCCTCCCTATGTTGTAGTAACTGTGGAAATGTAGGCACTCTATTCCACATCCTATGGTCATATCCATCTTTTGGACAGCAATCTTCATGAACCTCTCACAAGTTCTAGGGATAAAAGTTCCATTATCACCTGGACAAGCTCTTCTCTCTTTAGGGATTGAATCAATTCTGGGGGACCTAAGATCCATAGCAATTCACATCATTTTAGGAGCTAGACTATCATTAGTAAGCCCCCTCTATTAAGGAAGTGACAAATACAATTCATACACATGTCATATACAAAGTGAAGATCGCCTTCTCTTTAGGAAACCATCAAAGGGTCAACCTGAGATGGAAACCATGGTTTGACTGGTATAAGATAGCATATCCGAATTAATCATACTCTTTGATATTTAGCCTTCTTAATCATCCTCAATTGTGACTGTGATGTTCCTAGCCACTAAGTTTCTTTTCTTTCTTTTCTCTTCTTTTTATTTTTCTGTTTAACAGTTAACTACAGTTTCTGATATAGAGAGGTATCTTTGTATGCTCAGATTCAGTTTAAATGATTATTTTGCTAATTAACTCGGTAATACCTGTTCAATTAGCAACCCTATATGGATCTGAACTAAAGTTGTTGAATGATAAAATCTATGCATGACCTGTAATGCTTTATACTTTAATAAAGAAATATTGAAACAAAAAAAAAGGCAGGACCCAGAGCCTAAAAGAGAGCTCAAGGTCACATCAAGTAGACAAGAATTCAGACCTTAACAGTTCAGTCTGAAACTTACACATTAAGTGACCAGTTAGACATTAGCAGAATTGAGAGTTTCTGCTTTGCTAAAATCTTGACAAAAATCAAGACATTTTGGCTTCGGGTAACATATGACTATCATTAGACAAAAATATTAACATAAAAGTGGCAAACTATGTGTAGCACTTTTTTTCTGCCATCTGTCTTTTATATTTCCATGAAATGTATTACTACTTTTATTAACGTTTTATTTCCAAGTTAATATCAAATACACCTAGAAAGAAATATAGTGAAAATTTGTAGATAAACAAAGGCATGCCACTTATGCCATGTACACACGGGAAGACTTTTTGGCATCAAAGGTCCAACGGTCTTTCCGACGGACTTTTGACGGACTTCCGAACGAACGGACTTGCCTACACGCGATCACGCCAAAGTCCGACGGATTTGTACGTGATGACGTACGACCGGACTAAAATAAGGAAGTTGATAGCCAGTAGCCAATAGCTGCCCTAGCGTCAGTTTTCATCCGTAGGACTAGTATACAGACGAGCGGATTTTTCGACCAGACTCGAGTCCGTTGGAAAGATTTGAAACATGTTTCAAATCTAAAGTCTGTCTGATTTTCGCCCGACAAAGTCCGCTGCAGGTCCGATGAAGCCCACACACGGTCGGATTGTCCGACGGATTCGTCCCGTCGGACCACTCTGGTCAAAAAGTCCGCCCGTGTGTACACGGCATTATATGGCTTTTTTTTATCAACTTTGTCATTCGATTACCATATTAACCATGTAGTGACGAATAGTTTTGTTGGTAAACAATCCCTTTTATCACAAGCTCAGTGCTGTTTGTGAACAAAGTCATGTGATCACCATGTCAGAGTTGGCATGGTGATCAGCGTCTTTGTTTGATATAGAAGAGTTAAGGTTACTGTTTTAGAGTTAGGAATAGGATTAGAGTTAATGTTAGGATTAAAGTTGTGGCTAGGCGTAAAGCTGAATTTAGGTATGCTTTTTTGCCTAGTTACATTGGTCCAAATTAGACCAATGTTTGTTTGCCCATTCCATATCTGACTCATCTCTGTGGAAGCGGACAATCACTGTAGTAGCCCCCGCTACTGTGGTGATCCTCACTGTCTTTCGGATCCTGTGCCAACCACAGAGTGTTCTCTGAATGGATGAGGTAGAAAGGCAGGGCAGGAACTGGAAGACAAAAAGGATCATTCAAGTAGCTGTCACTACTACGCTTAAGCAAGGTATACACCTTCAGTATTTTTTTGTTCAACCAGCAGGTCCTAGCCTCCTGACAGGGGGACTCCACCAGAATACAAAGATCAGAGCTTGCAGCCATTGGCTGATTGAATGCTGGTTTTCCAGCATGACTGTTTGACTAGCTTCTAGAAGTCAGCCTGTTCCTGCTGAACCAGCCCATGTATACCCTGCTTCCACAGGGATTGTTTAGGTATGGAATATGTATAGTATATGTTAGAGCTGCATGATTCTGGCTAAAATGAAAATCACAATTTTTTTGCTTAGAAGATAGATCACGATTCTCGCGGCGTAACATCATCTTTCATTTTAAAACAAAAAAAAAAAAAAAATTGGGTTAACTTTACTGTTTTTTTTTTTTGTTTTTTTTATTCATTGAAGTGTATTTTTTCCCAAAAAATTGCGTTTGAAAGACCGCTGGGCAAATACAGTGTGACATAAAATATTGCAGCAATTGACATTTTATTCCCTAGGGTCTCTGCTAAAATATATATAATGTTTGGGGGTTCCAAGTAATTTTCTAGCAAAAAAATATTGATTTTAACTTAAGAAACAAGTGTCAGAAAAAGATTTAGATTTTAAGTGGTTAAACTTCCTGCATTTACACAAAAACTTGGCAGACTGCCTGGATTTTTTCTTTACACATAGAAGTTTATCCCTTTGATCTAAGAAGGAAGATTTAGTTACAATGTTTCATGTTAAAAACTTGGCAGACTGCCCAGATGTTTTCTTTTGACAGCTGAGTGAGCAGATAAGTCTCTCCACTTGTTATATGAAAGAATCGGCAAACTCTGCAATAGAGATCGTCAGGGGGGTTGAATCGAGATCACGTTTTTTAACGATTAATTGTGCAACTCTATCATATGTACATTAGTCAAAGCTGGATCAATTTACTATGC
Source organism: Lithobates septentrionalis (assembly GCA_037952835.1). Taxonomy (NCBI): domain Eukaryota; kingdom Metazoa; phylum Chordata; class Amphibia; order Anura; family Ranidae; genus Lithobates; species Lithobates septentrionalis. The sequence goes on along the minus strand of JBBDGP010002613.1, from coordinate 36,556 downwards.
AAAAACATAAAAAACATAACTGGGATTTAGCTTTAATGTTATTGTTTGTGCTAAAGTTAAGGTTATTATCAGCAATAAAGTTAACTTTGAGGTTAGCATTAGGATTTGTGTTGGCTTTGCAAATTCAGATTTTTAATTTTTTTTTTTTTTTTTTATTAGCAAAATCTCTAGCAAACAGTCTGCATAACAAAATTACACATCAAATTAGTAATTGTTCTACAAAATCATTGACTCTGCCCTATGAGTAAGTCTAGGCAGTGACTCCTTAATTGGCTTTGTTGAAAGTTTCAACTAGAGACAGAGGGATTTATTAATGAAAGGCAAATACGCTTACTCTGCAAGGGAAGTTGCATGATGCAAGGGAATTTTCTCCACTACTTATTAACCACTTTAGCCCCGGACCATTATGCTGCATAAGGACCAGAGGACTTTTTCCAATTTGGCACTGCGTTGCTTTAACTGCTAATTGCGCGGTCATGCAATGCTGTACCCAAACGAAATTTGCGTCCTTTTCTTCCCACAAATAGAGCTTTCTTTTGATGGTATTTGATCACCTCTGCCGTTTTTATTTTTTGCGCTATAAACAGAAAAAGACCGAAAATTTGGGAAAAAAAAATGATATTTTCTACTTTCTGTTATAAAAAAAAATCCAATAAACTCATATTTAGTCATACATTTAGGCCAAAATGTATTTGGCCACATGTCTTTGGTAAAAAAAAATGTCAATAAGCGTATATTTATTGGTTTGCGCAAAAGTTATAGCGTCTACAAACTAGGGTACATTTTCTGGAATTTACACAGCTTTTAGTTTATGACTGCCTATGTCATTTCTTGAGGTGCTAAAATGGCAGGGCAGTACAACCCCCCCCCCAAATGACCCCATTTTGGAAAGTAGACACCCCAAGGAAATTGCTGAGAGGCATGTTGAGCCCATTGAATATTTTTTTTTTGTCCCAAGTGATTAAATAATGACAAAAAAAAAATTACAAAAAGTTGTCACTAAATGATATATTGCTCACACAGGCCATGGGCATATGTGGAATTGCACCCCAAAATACATTCAGCTGCTTTTCCTGAGTACGGGGATACCACATGTGTGGGACTTTTTGGGAGCCTAGTGGCGTACGGGGCCCCGAAAACCAATCACCGCCTTCAGGATTTCTAAGGGCGTAAATTTTTGATTTCACTCCTCACTACCTATCACAGTTTTGAAGGCCATAAAATGCCCAGATGGCACAAACCCCCCCCCCCCCCTAATGACCCCATTTTGGAAAGTAGACACCCCAAGCTATTTGCTGAGAGGCATGTTGAGTCCATGGAATATTTTATATTTTGACACAAGTTGCGGGAAAGTGACAAATTTTTTTTTATTTTTTTTTGCACAAAGTTGTCACTAAATGATATATTGCTCACACAGGCCATGGGCATATGTGGAATTGCACCCCAAAATACATTTAGCTGCTTCTCCTGAGTATGGGGATACCACATGTGTGTGACTTTTTGGGAGCCTAGCTGCATACGGGGCCCCGAAAACCAATCACCGCCTTCAGGATTTCTAAGGGTGTAAATTTTTGATTTCACTCTTCACTGCCCATCACAGTTTCGAAGGCCATGGAATGCCCAGGTGGCACAAAACCCCCCCCCAAATGACCCCATTTTGGAAAGTAGACACCCCAAGCTATTTGCTGCTGAGAGGCATGGTGAGTATTTTGCAGCTCTCATTTGTTTTTGAAAATGAAGAAAGACAAGAAAAAACATTTTTTTTTTCTTTTTTCAATTTTCAAAACTTTGTGACAAAAAGTGAGGTCTGCAAAATACTCACTATACCTCTCAGCAAATAGCTTGGGGTGTCTACTTTCCAAAATGAGGTCATTTGGGGGGGTTTTGTGCCACCTGGGCATTCCATGGCCTCCGAAACTGTGACAGGCAGTGAAGAGTGAAATCAAAAATTTACGCCCTTAGAAAGCCTGAAGGCAGTGCTTGGTTTTCGGGGTCCCGTACGCGGCTAGGCTCCCAAAAAGTCTCACACATGTGGTATCCCCGTACTCAAGAGAAGCAACAGAATGTATTTTGGGGTGTAATTTCACATATTCCCATGGCATGTTTGAGCAATATATCATTTAGTGACAACTTCATGCAAAAAAAAAAAAAAAAAAATTGTCTCTTTCCCGCAACTTGTGTCACAATATAAAATGTTCCATGGACTCGACATGACTCTCAGCAAATAACTTGGGGTGTCTACTTTCCAAAATGGGGTCATTTGGGGGGGTTTGAACTGTCATTTTATGCACAACATTTAGAAGCTTATGTCACACATCACCCACTCTTCTAACCACTTGAAGACAAAGCCCTTTCTGACACTTTTTGTTTACATGAAAAAATTATTTTTTTTGCAAGAAAATTACTTTGAACCCCCAAACATTATATATTTTTTTAAAGCAAATGCCCTACAGATTAAAATGGTGGGTGTTTCATTTTTTTTTTCACACAGTATTTGCGCAGCGATTTTTCAAACGCATTTTTTGGGGAAAAAACACACTTTTTAAAATTTTAATGCACTAAAACACACTATATTGCCCAAATGTTTGATGAAATAAAAAAGATGATCTTAGGCCGAGTACATGGATACCAAACATGACATGCTTTAAAATTGCGCACAAACGTGCAGTGGCGACAAACTAAATACCGTTTTAAAAGCCTTTACAGGTTATCACTTTAGATTTACAGAGGAGGTCTACTGCTAAAATTACTGCCCTCGATCTGACGTTCGCGGTGACACCTCACATGCATGGTGCAATTGCTGTTTACATTTGACACCAGACCGACGCTTGCGTTCACCTTGCACGAGAGCAGGGGGGGGGGGACAGGGGTGCTTTTTTTTTTCTTTATTTTTTTTTCTTTTTTATCTTATTTTTAAACTGTTCCTTTCATTTTTTTTTTATCATTTTTATTGTTATCTCAGGGAATGTAAATATCCCCTATGATCGCAATAGGTAGTGACAGGTACTCTTTTTTGAAAAAAATGGGGTCTATTAGACCCTAGATCTCTCCTCTGCCCTCAAAGCATCTGACCACACCAAGATCGGTGTGATAAAATGCTTTCCCAATTTCCCAATGGGGCTGTTTACATCCGGCGAAATCTAAGTCATGAAATGCTCGTAGCTTCCGGTTTCTTAGGCCATAGAGATGTTTGGAGCCACTCTGGTCTCTGATCAGCTCTATGGTCAGCTGGCTGAATCACCGGCTGCATTCTCAGGTTCCCTGTTGAGACAGGAGAGCCAGAGAAAAACACGGAAGACGGTGGGGGGGGCATTCCCTCCCACTGCTTGTAAAAGCAGTCTAGAGGCTAATTAGCCACTAGGATTGCTTTTACATGAAAGCCGATCGCTGGCTGAAAAGAATGATACCAAGATGATACCTAAACCTGCAGGCATCATTCTGGTATAACCACTCAAAGTCGTGAATGGCGTACCTGAAGACAAAAAAATGGTTAACAATAAAACACAGTAAGCGGTAAAGTATAAAAAATTGCATACCTGAAAAGCAAACATGATAAAACATAATAACAATAAAACATTGCAGAATAGAATACAGTAAAAAAGAGCAGAACAATAGAGAGAGAATAGAGAGAGAGAGAGAACAATAAAACGACAACTATTTTTTTTAATTTTATATATTTTTTTTTTTTTACACTTTTTTTTGTAACTAACTTTTGTAACTGTAACGGTTCCAGGTTCGGGTCTCTCAAAATGCGATGGCATCTTGGGAGACCTTGTGAAAGTGTGCCTAGTCTGTGCAATGCTGTACCCTACGCTAATACTCAACTAGTAAATGGTAGCGTTCAAAGGCGTTCACGCCTATATCCGCGCTTGCTGCAGACACAACATCTTTTTTGGGGGGGTTCGTTGGGTAGGAGTACTCGGAAGGACATAAAGAAAATGCCTCTCATGCAGCCGACTGCATTTGGTTGGGGATGTGAATGGGGGAAGTACGGGTGCTGCAGAAGTGGTGGGTTCCCAATTAGGATTGGCGAATGCAGCAGGAAGGGCATTATGGGCACGACGGGCCTGTTTGTCTTCTTCCTGGTGGCAGCGGGACACTACTTGTGCTTGCCACCTCACCAGCTTGAACTGCACTTATGGGACTCGCCACGTCACCAAGTGTTACTGCAGTGCTGGTTTGACTACAAACGGGGTGCACTAGGCCGCTGGTGCTTGCCAGTTCACCAAAACGTTACCAAAAAAACTGTTAGCGATCGCAGGGATCAGGCCTGACTCTGCAAACGCTGCAGTTATGCGTTTAGTGTTTTGTAAGTGACAGTGATCGATCGATACTGCACTTGGGTGGGCTGGGCTGGGCCGGGCGGAGGGGCATAACGCAGGTGCTAGCAGGTATCTGGGATGATCCCGCTAACACTGCATTTTTGGGAATCCTAAACTGCTGGGGACGCTAGTATAGATCTGATTGGATCAGATATTGATCCATTCAGATACTATACCACTAAGGGAGGTGTATGGTGCGTGTGTGGGTGTTAGCGGTACTGGCGCTAATCTGACGCTGCCTGGGGCTGGTGCTTGCCAGTTCACCAAAACGCTACCAAAAAAACTGTTAGCGATCGCAGGGATCAGGCCTGACTCTGCGAACGCTGCAGTTATGTGTTTAGTGTTTTGTAAGTGACAGTGATCGATCGATACTGCACTTGGGTGGGCTGGGCGGAGGGGCAAAACGCAGGTGCTAGCAGGTATCTGGGCTGATCCCGCTAACACTGCGTTTTTGGGAACCCTAAACTGCTGGGGACGCTAGTATAGATCTGATCGGATCAGATATTGATCCGATCAGATGCTATACCACTAAGGGAGGTGTACGGTGCGTGCGTGGGTGTTAGCGGTACTGGCGCTAACCTGATGCTGCCTGAGGCTGGTACTTGCCAGTTCACCAAAATGCTACAAAAAAACTGTTAGCGATCGCAGGGATCAGGCCTGACTCTGCGAACGCTGCAGTTATGCGTTTAGTGTTTTGTAAATGACAGTGATCGATCGATACTGCACTTGGGTGGGCTGGGCTTGGCCGGGCGGAGGGGCAAAACGCAGGTGCTAGCAGGTATCTGGGCTGATCCCGCTAACACTGCGTTTTTGGGAACCCTAAACTGCTGGGGACGCTAGTATAGATCTGATCGGATCAGATATTGATCCGTACAGATACTATACCACTAAGGGAGACGTATGCTGCGTGCGTGGGTGTTAGCGGTACTGGCGCAAATCTGACGCTGCCTGGGGTAACGCATATAACCGCCGGGCGATCAGGGGGCTAAACCTTTATTCGGTAATAAAAGGCGGGTGCCCTGACACTATAAAAAATAAACGAACTAACCAGCGTCACCCGTAACAGTTATACAGTGATCAGTGGTGAAAGGGTTAACTAGGGGGCAATCAAGGGGTTAAAACATTTATTAGGTAGTATATGGGGGTCCCTGTCGCTATAAAACGCTGACGGCGAACCTAAATATTTACCTCCCTAACTATCGTCACCAGTGACACTAATACAGCGATCAGAAAAATGATCGCTTAGCGACACTGGCGACGGGGGGTGATCAAGGGGTTAAAACTTTATTGGGGGGGTTAGGGGGGTACCCTAGACATAAAGGGGGCTAATACTAACTGCCCTACCACAGTAACTGTCACAAACTGACACCATGCAGTAATCAGAAAAAAAAAAAAACTGCTTAGTGTCAGTGTGACAGGGGGGGGGGGGGGGAGGGGTGATTAGGGGGTGATCGGGGGGTAAAGGGGGGTGTTTTGTGTGCCTGGCATGTTCTACTGTATGTGTGTGTGTTGTGCACTCACATTTCAGTCTTCTCTCCTCTGCGCCGGAACGGAAAATACCGAGCCGAGGAGAGATGACATAATTTCCTTTGCTGCTGTTTACCATACAGCAGCATAGGAATGATCTGATTGGCCGGCGGCGATCGCGAGGGGGGGGGCGAACGGATGGTCTTCCCCTCATCTCCGATCGCCGCCGGACAAAAGGGGACCGTCTCGGGCACCGGGGGGGGGGTCCGATCGGACCCCCCGCCCGTGGGAGGCAGATCACGTACATATACGTGATTCTGCCTGCCCATGCCATTCTGCCGACGTACATCAGCGTGAGGCGGTCCTTAAGTGGTTAAACGTGAAATCAGTGTAAAAAAAAAACGGCATTTTCGGTTGCACATAATTGATTAGGGAAGTCAGCAGAGCTTCACCATATTCACAGTCTATTTGCCTCTAGTGAATCAACCCAAGAGTGCCTAAAAGGAAGAAAAGTTTGATGTGCTCTATATTTACAAAACCCATTTCCCTATCTGAATCTTTTGTCAGTAGTGCACCCTTTAGAAGAGACCCTGTTGAAGTCCATTACAGCAACAATTGAAGCAGGTCCAGCATAGACAGTTATTAGACACTTCAAGAAGAAAAGAGAGCTATGATGATAAAGGGGGAAGCAGGCGGTGCTAGAAAATTTATACTTCCTGGATTCGTTAAATTTCATAATAGGTTCAAAGACACATTGCAAGTGAAATAAAAAGACAGTAATTAGACATGTTAAGACACAGTTTACTCTTACTTTCTGTTCCTCCCTTTCGTCAGCCATGTGACACTTCTCCAGTCCCCATGCTCTCATAAAGTCACGCAAGTAGCCAAATAGGATGAGAATTCCATAACAAATATACGTGAACACAAGAATGTACATAGGTGCATCTTCAAAAGACTCTTTAAACTCTTTCTTGCGCAGGCTGTCTTTAACGACTCCATTCTGTGTAAAGAGAGGAAAAAACTTTTAATAATGTGATGCATAAACGAGTGTACCTTCTTTATGATCTTCAGAACTTTATTAGTACAATATCTTGTTTGTATGCATATAAATGAAAGTTACATAGTTCCATAGTTAGGTTGAAAAAAGACACAAGTCCTGCTAGTTCAACCAATAAAAAAATAAATAAAAAAAAAATCTTACAATCCCATTTACCCACAGTTGATCCAGAGGAAGGTGAAAAATCCCAGCAAAGCATGATCCAATTTTCTACAGCAGGGTACACAATCCTATACCCACAGTTGATCCAGAGGAAGGTGAAAAATCCCAGCAAAGCATGATCCAATTTTCTACAGCAAAAGAAAAAATTCTTTGCTGATCCCCCGAGAGCAATCGGATTTTCCCTGGATCAACTTTACCTATAAATGTTTTTACCCAGTTGTATCATGTACATTTAGGAAAGAATTCAGGCCTTTTTTGAAGCAATCTACTGAGCTTGCAAGAACCACCTCTGGATTGAGTCTATTCCACATTTTCACAGCTCTTACTGTGAATAAACATTTCTCTATTTGAAAATGACATAAAGTGTGCCCCCTTGTCCTCTGTAAAGACCTTAAAGTGAATAACTTAACACCAAGTTCACTATATAATCTGTATTTTTACATGGTGATCATATCCCCCCTTAATCTCCTCTTCTCAAGAGAGAATAAATTCAGTTCCTCTAATATTTCCTCATACCTGTACTCCTCCATGCCTGTTATCAGTTTGGTTGACCTTCTCTGTACTTTCTCTAGTTCCCTGATATCCTTTTTGAGAACTGGTGCCCAAAACTGAAGCTTGAAGTAAGACCAGTTGAGGTCTTACTAATGATTTGTACAGGGGCAAAATGATATCTCTCTCTGGATTCCATACCTCTCTTAATACAAGAAAGGACTTTGCTTGCTTTGGAAACCGCAGCTTGGCATTGCATGCTACTATTAAGCTTATGATCTACTAAAACCCCCAGGTTTTTCTCCACTATTGATTCCCCCAGTTGTACTCCCCCTAGTATATATGATGCATGCATATTATTAGCCCCCATGTGCAAAACTTTACATTTATCAACATTAAACCTCATTTGCCACATAGTTGCCCAATTAAACATTGCATTGAGGTCGGCTTGTAAGTTAGGGTGACCAGACATCCCCGGTTTCCGGGGACAGTCCCCAGATTGAGGACACTATCCCTGGAGCCGGTCTGTCCCCAGATTTCAGGGTGCCCGCCGTTGTTGTGCCTGTGTCTGTTGTTCATAAACAGGTTTCCCCCATGAAAACCGGGGGCGCGCACGGGGGCAGGGATGGTAGAGGAGTGAATGTCATTCTGAGGGAGACTGGGAGGAGCTGCAGTGCAGAGGGCTGGATGGGCAGAGATTAGGAGGAGCTGTAGTGCAGTAGGCTGGAGGAGCGGAGTTCATATCTTAGCCAAGAGCCAGGGAAAACAGGTTTTCTGGGAGAAACACTATTTCGGCAAAACACCTTCACACAAGTCCCACCTCCTGGTTTGGCTCCTTGGCTTTGATAGACAGCACACTGTCTCCAGTGTGCTGTCTATCATAGGTAGGAGCCGATCCAGGACTTGTGAGACGTTAAAGTGTTAAAGCTGTCACAGCAGGCAGCGCCGGCCTCTGTGATGATCCAGGTGGCTTTCATCACTTTTCTACTGCACTGGTAAGGCTGCATTACTGGGCACTGATCGGGCTGCATTTCTGGGCACTGGTCAGACTGCATTGCTTGGCACTGGTCAGACTGCATTGCTGGGCACTGGTTCGGCTTCATTGCTGGGCACTGGTCGGGCTGCATTACTGGGCACTAATCAGGCTGCATTGCTGGGCGCTGGTCATGCTGCATTACTGGGCACTGATCGGGCTGCATTACTGGACACTGATTGGGCTGCAGTGCTGGTCACTGACCCAGCTGCATTGCTGGGCACTGATCCGGCTGCATTACTGGACACTGATTGGGCTGCATTGCTGGGCACTGATCGGGCTGCATTGCTGGGCACTGGTTGGGCTGCGTTGCTGGGCACTGGTCGGGCTTCATTGCTGGGCACTGATAGGGCTGCATTGCTGGGCACTGGTCGGGCTGCATTACTGCGCACTAATCAGGCTGCATTGCTGGGCACTGGTCGTGCTGCATTACTGGGCACTGATTTGGCTGCATTACTGGACACTGATTGGGCTGCATTGCTGGTCACTGACCCAGCTGCATTGCTGGGCACTGATCCGGCTTCATTACTGGACACTGATTGGGCTGCATTGCTGGGCACTGATCAGGCTGCGTTGCTGGGCACTGGTCGGGCTGCATTGCTGAGGACTGGTCAGGCTGCATTGCTGGGCACTGGTCGGGCTGCATTGCTGGGCACTGGTCGGGCTGCATTGCTGGGCAGTGGTCAGGCTGCATTACTGGGCACTAATCGGGCTGCATTGCTGGGCTCTGATCGGGCTGCATTACTGGGCACTGGTATGGCTGCATTCCTGGGCACTAGTCAGGCTGCATTGCTGGACACTGATCGGGCTGCATTACTGGGCATTTGTCAGTCTGCATTTATGGGCACTGAACAGGCTGCATTGATGGGCACTGAGCCAACTGAGCTGGTGGGCATTAAACAGGCTGGATTGTGGGCATTGAAGAGGCTGAGCTGATGGGCTCTGAACAGACTGAGCTGATGGGCACTAGGATGCATGATGGGCACTGAACAGGCTGAATTGATGGGCACTGGTGAGGCTGCATTGATGGGTTCTGGTGAGGCTGCATTGATGGGCACTGATCAGGATGAGCTGATGGGTACTGGTGAGGCTGCATTGATGGACACTGATCGGGCTGCATTTCTGGGCACTGATAGGGCTGCATTGCTTGGCACTGGTCGGGCTTCATTGCTGGGCACTGGTCAGGCTTCATTGCTGGGCACTGATAGGGCTGCATTGCTGGGCACTGGTCGGGCTGCATTACTGGGCACTAATCAGGCTGCATTGCTGGGCACTGGTCAGGCTGCATTACTGGGCACTGATCGGGCTGCATTACTGGACACTGATTGGGCTGTATTGCTGGTCACTGACCCGGCTGCATTACTGGGCACTGATTCGGCTGCATTACTGGACACTGATTGGGCTGCATTGCTGGGCACTTGTCAGTCTGCATTGATGGGCACTGAGCAGACTGAGCTGGTGGGCATTGAACAGGCTGGATTGATGGGCATTCAACAGGCTGAGCTGATGGGCTCTGAACAGACTGAGCTGATGGGCAATGAACAGGCTGCATTGATGGGCACTGAACAAACTGCATTGATGGGCACTGAATAGGCTGCACTGATGGGCACTGGTGAGGCTGCATTGATGGGCACTGATCAGATAGCATTGATGGGCACTGATCAGGCTGCATTGATGGGTTCTGGTGAGGCTGCATTGATGGGCACCGATCAGGATGAGCTCATGGACACTGGTGAGGCTGCATTTATGGACACTGGTGAGACTGAATTGATGGGCACTGGTGATGCTGCACTGATGAGGCTGAGCTTTTTGGCTCTGGTGATGCTGCATTGATGGGCATTGGGCACTGATGAGGCTGCATTGATAGACAATGATGAGGCTGAGCTGATGGGCACGGGTGAGGCTGCATTGAAGGGCACTAGTGAGGCTGCACTGATGGGCACTGGTGAGACTGCGCTGATGGGCACTGGTGAGGCTGCATTGATGGGCACTGGTGAGGCTGCATTGATGGGCACTGGTGAGGCTGTGCTGATGAGTACTAGTGAGTATAATACACTCTTTAAAAGTGCTTTAAAATGCATGTTTTTCCCTTTTTACGAACAAGAAAATAATGACGTTATGCGGTAGGGCTGGTATAATAATGTTATGGGGCTGGTATGAAATGATTTCCAGAAATAACATATATATCATACAATCATTATATAAACACAAACCACATACACTGCATATATCATTTGAGGAAAATATGCTTATAAAATAGTTTACTATTTGCCAATAAAAAAATATATATATACAGTCAGGTCCATAAATATTGGGACATCAACACAATTCTAATCTTTTTAGCTCTATACACTACCACAATGGATTTGAAATGAAACAAACAAGATGTGCTTTAACTGCAGACTTTCAGCTTTAATTTGAGGGTATTTACATCCAAATCAGGTGAACAGTGTAGGAATTACAACAGTTTGTATATGTGCCTCACAATTTTTAAGGGACCAAAAGTAATGGGACAATTGGCTGCTCAGCTGTTCCATGGCCAGGTGTGTGTTATTTCCTCATTATCCCATTTACAAGGAGCAGATAAAAGGTCCAGAGTTCATTTCAAGTGTGCTATTTGCATTTGGAATCTGTTGCTGTCAACTCTCAATATGAGATCCAAAGAGCTGTCACTATCAGTGAAGCAAACCATCATTAGGCTGAAAAAAACAAAACAAACCCATCAAAGAGATAGAAAAAACATTAGGTGTGGCCAAATCAACTGTTTGGAACATCCTTAAAAAGAAAGAACGCACCGGTGAGCTCAGCAACACCAAAAGACCGGGAAGACTACGGAAAACAACTGTGGTGAATGACCGAAGAACTCTTTCCCTGGTGAAAAAAACACCCTTCACAACAGTTGGCCAGATCAAGAACACTCTCCAGGAGGTAGGTATATGTGTCTCAAAGTCAACAATCAAGAGAAGACTTCACCAGAGTGAATACAGAGGGTTCACCACAAGATGTAAACTATTGGTGAACCTCAAAAACAGGAGGGCCAGATTAGAGTTTGCCAAACAACATCTAAAAAAGCCTTCACAGTTCTGGAACAACATCCTATGTACAGATGAGACCAAGATCAACTTGTACCAGAGTGATGGGAAGAGAAGGGTATGGAGAAGGAAAGGAACTGCTCATGATCCAAATCATACCACCTCATCAGTGAAGCATGGTGGTGGTAGTGTCCTGGCGTGGGCATGTATGGCTGCCAATGGAACTGGTTCTCTTGTATTTATTGATGATGTGACTGCTGACAAAAGCAGCAGGATGAATTCTGAAGTGTTTCGGGCAATATTATCTGCTCATATGCAGCAAAATGCTTCAGAACTCATTGTACGGCGCTTCACAGTGCAGATGGACAATGACCCGAAGTATACTGCGAAAGCAACCAAAGAGTTTATTAGGGGAAAGAAGTGGAATGTTATGCAATGGCCAAGTCAATCACCTGACCTGAATCCGATTGAGCATGCATTTCACTTGCTGAAGACAAAACTGAAGGGAAAATGCCCCAAGAACAAGCAGGAACTGAAGACAGTTGCAGTAGAGGCCTGGCAGAGCATCACCAGGGATGAAACCCAGCGATTGGCGATGTCTATGCATTCCAGACTTCAGGCTGTAATTGACTGCAAAGGATTTGCAACCAAGTATTAAAAACTGAAAGTTTGATGGATGATTGTTAATCTGTCCCATTACTTTTGGTCCCTTAAAAAGTGGGAGGCAGATATACAAACTGTTGTAATTCCTACACCGTTCACCTGATTTGGATGTAAATACCCTCAAATTAAAGCTGAAAGTCTGCAGTTAAAGCACATCTTGTTTGTTTCACTTCAAATCCATTGTTGTGGTGTATAGAGCCAAAAAGATTAGAATTGTGTTGATGTCCCAATATTTATGGACCTGACTGTATGTCCCCGGATTTCACTTTAAAAATCTGGTCACCTTATTGTAAGTTGGAGACATCCTGTAAAGACGTTATTCCACTGCATAGCTTGGTGTCATTTGCAAACACTGAAATGTTAATCCCAGACCCTATATCATTTATAAAGTTATTAAAAAGTAAGGGTCCCAATACTGAACCTTGGGGTACACCACTTACATCTTAGACCATTCAGAGTAAGAATCATTAACAACTACTCTCTGAATTCTACCTTTTAGCCAGTTTTCTATCCATTTACAAACTGATCTTTCCAAGCCTGTAGACTTTACCTTACACATTAGCCGTGTGTAGGGAACTGTGTTAAATGCTTTTGCGAAATCCAGGTATACCACGTCCACAGCCACCCCTCTGTCCAAGGTTTTACTTCACCTCTTCATAAAAAGAAATCAGATTTGTCTGACAACTTCTGTCTTTCATGAATCCATGCTGTCTGTTGCTAAAAATATTTTTTTCCAGCAAGAACTCATCTATGTGGTCTAGTATTAACCTCTCCAGTATCTTCCCAACTACAAAGTTAAACTAACAGGTCTATAGTTACTTTGTAAAGACTTTGATCCCTTTTTAAATATGGGCACCCTATGCCAATCCAGTGGTAGCATGCCAGTCAATAACAAGTCCCTAAAAATTAGAAACAGTGGCTTTGAAATGACAGAACTCAATTCTTTCAATATCGCCGTCCGGATAAAAATCGATGATTGCCGCCATTACTAAAAAAATAATAATAATAAAAATGCCATAAATCTATCCCCTATTTTGTAGACTCTATAACTTTTGCGCAAACCACTCAATATATGCGTATTGCGATTTTTTTCCCCAAAAATATGTAGAAGAATACATATTGTTCTAAACTGATGAAGAATTTTTTAATTTTTATTTTTTAAATTGGGGGTATTTATTATAGCAAAAAGTAAAAAATATTGTGTTTTTTTCATTGTTGCTCTTTTGTTTATAGTGCAAAAAATAAAAACTGCAGAGGTGATCAAATACCACCAAAAGAAAGCTCCATTTGTGGGAAATTGTGGGACCTAAATTTTATTTGGGTAAAACGGTGCACGACCGCGCAATTGTCAGTTAAAGCGACGCAGTGCCATATCGCAAAACATGGCCTGGTCAGGAAGGGGGTAAATTCTTCCGGGGCTGAAGTTGTTAAAGCACAAATCTATCTATTTTTAATCACTATTCTCCGTTTCCATACTCAAAAGCTGTCCTCCATTTCCTTATCCACTGCTCATCACTAACCACTTCTAGGTTAAATGATACCCAATGTTATTTAACCCTCTTCCTGTGAGCAAAGGCTCAAAAGCATGGACACACCCCCAGGAGATGCACCACTACGCCTGTCTGGGTTTACAGTACTGCTGGGCAAAATGAGAAGGTATGTGGTTAAGGAAAACACCGAATAAGAAGGTATGTATTTACATTTTTGATGGGTGGGAGAACTTGAGTCTGAAGATGGGCTTTCAATCGAAAATTTAGACAAGGCTGTATGAAGCACTGACTGGCTAGCCGAGAAAATGTTATGTTAGACCAGTTTTCAAAGCTGGTCACATATTTAGCAATTTGATGTTACAATTTTTATAGATGTAGCCAGGAGCTGGCTATAATTCCTGCAATTCAGGGACAGTGTACAGCGTTGTTAATGTGGGGTTGTCTCCCTCTAGTGTTGGCTTGGACTCTGTGTTATTTCCTTTTAGACAAAACTTAAAGCAGAGCAAAGTATTGTGGGATGTGTAGTTCCGAATGCTGAAGTTTTAATTCCAACAGGACTGGTCTGAACTACGACTACCAGATTGCTGGGGAGAGGAGAAAACAGAATGCTGGGAGAGACTATAAAAAGGAAGGTCGTGGCCTAGATCGCTCTCTAGGGATGCCAGCTTGGATCTGCCAGCAGGAGCTCTGTGTCAGTGTGAGCTGCTGCAAGTTGTGGCTTGCACAGCGGGGAGTTATACAGATGCATTCAGAGAGACCTCTGCAGAGGTACCTACAGCAGACCAGAGACTGTTCCAGATGCTTTAGCGAGGCCTGTATTACAGATGCAGGTAGGCTGCGGTGTGGTGTGATGGGGTCAGGCGCCATTCCCAGAGCCAGGATTCAGAGGGAGTTCCTGAAAGAGTCTTTATCATCACCTGCATTGCTGCCAGCAGTTTCTGTAACCAGTGTGTTGAGCGGGCATTTGCCCATTTCGATTCTGCATATGGACATCACTTATTCAACCCAGCCTTCTGGTACTTGTGGTGCCACTGGAAGTTAGTTCACATACTCTAACGAACACTGTATGCAGGTATCTATATCCTGTTCACATCTTTACCACCAGCAATCTCATTGGATATAATAATATTCTAGCCATATAGGAAGGAGTGTGAAGTAAAATAAAGATACACCACAGATTAGCCACATTTGCTATACCCTATCATCAAGGAATACCCTATTCTTAATACTTCAAGGCTAGCTGAAGATTTGCTGTATTCCAAGGAGTAAAACTCTTTTATCCTCTCTTTATTCGCTCAAGTGACTAAAGTTATTTTTAGCACATAGGGTCTGCTCTCACTTTGGAACTCTATTTAAAGGAGCCAGACAATTCAAACACAATAGTTTGCATAATGTTTGTCAATTTGTACTGATGTTAATGGCCTGTGGGTTGAGGAAACAGAAGTAAGTGAACCCGACAAAGTAAATTAAGTGTCAGTTCCATACCCTTCTGCTGACCTGTTCACATAGGTTACTGTGACAGAAACAGGGTCTGGCACAATTTGGTTATTTTGTATACTTTGCATTTCTCTTTACTACCAAAAGGTTATCAATTACAAATAGTATTCATAAACAGTGCTATATCGTTAAGATAAAAATACCTTTGCGATTTAGTGTTATGTTTTACACTTTTATGTGTCCCTCCCTACCACAGTAAACAAACTTGAATTGTTTCACTGGTATTGTGTAAGTTTCTTATTATTGGTGACAGTTTGTAAAAAAAAATGATAGAACCCAGGGTGTCAGAGGTGACGTAGGATTTGCAGAGTCGGGGCAACCAGTGGGGTATAGATTCTTTCAGCGGCAGCGCGGGTAGCGCTACATAAATACCAACAATTATGCAATGGGTGGAATCTGATTGGTTGTACATTGAATGGATAGTTTAGGAGACCTTCAGACTACACTGCTGTTAATAAATCTAACTAAATTACAAAGATATTGTAGAATCCAATTGTAAGAACCGTCATACAAAAAATAAGGGGCTGCCATTCTTGACCTTTTTTATGAAATACTAGTTTTCTGGTTGTCTTTAGCTTCAATAAACCCTGGTATTTATTCTGGTTTCCGATCATTGACTTAAAGAAGTAAGGCCAAAAGATGAGCACAATGATGAAGCAACTATTTTTTCATAAGGGGAGATCAGTAAGGACAGCCTAAATATTTTTGAATGGCTTATTTCAAGACACAAAACATGATGTGCTTCAATCTGCTGTCTTATTGATTAGACATGACATTTGGATATCATCCAGGTTGCTCAGCAATGCAATGCCACATTTTTATGAATAACAAAAATAAATTATGGAACTCATTTATTTAATATGGGAAGATTCCAAATGTTGTCACTCAAAAAGCAAACAATTGACTTGTTGGCTTGTAAGCATTAAACATTAATGTTAAACATTAATGTAAACATTATCATTATGCGTTATAAGAAAGTTTTGAAAGGGGGAAATAAAGGTACATGTCCTCCTCAGCTCATTAAGCAAGAACATATTTCAAATTTGAAGAACACCTCTGAAACTGCCAAATTTGCAATAGTTCAAAACCGGTTTTATTTAAATATGTAGAAATGTATAGTCTGATTGTGTATCTGGTATATTTTGAATTATCAGCTTGTCTGTGTGCTTGAAACATGGTCAATTTGGAAACACATCAGTTAAATTTAATTTCCTCTTGTATCTGCCAATGTGTGGGTTGTAATAATAACACAGCACAAACTCCTCTAGCATGTTCTACTAGTTTCACTGGGTTTTACACAACATATGTTATTATACCCAGGAGAGTCATGATCAGCAACATACCGCATGTCCTCATAGTTGCCAGGAAAATATGAGTATTGGAGGGATCATGGATCAAAGTCATAGATAATACAGTATTGTTATGATGTGATCCATCTTTTCAATAGCTTAAATGTTTTTATTCTGTACATAGTTTGATTATAAATTTGACTTTTGTCTAAGTAACAGATTAAATTCCTAAGCTCTGTATAGCCTTGCGTGGAACCTGGAATTCTGGTGACCACCGATGTTCCTAATAGGTTTATAAAAACAGCACAGAACCTAACTAGCCTATAACCATACAAAACAGAAATATCAGTGTAGCACATACCCCCAGAAGAGCCGCTTGGTATGATGGGTAGGTCTGCAGGCTTCAGCTGGCTAGCGATGGGGCCTAGTTTGTATGGTGGTGCACTTAATATATGTGAATGGTTCTCTGTGCAACCTATTATTAATGTGTATCACATGTTCTATTAAGTGCAATCTTACCAGTCTCAACTAATATGTGAAGTGCTTCAGCTCACACTGAAATATGTTTCAAACATTCAACCTCAGATATTCTTATTTTAAAAGTGCATAAAATCTAATTTATCTGAAAGTGCAATACAATATGAGACCTAATTTACCCCTCTAAATATTAGTTTCAATCTTTCATATATATAAAGAATACCCCCGCGCCAATAGTGTCGATAAAAATAATAATAAGATATAGTGATTAAAATATATATATAGTAAATTAATATATATATAAATGAATTAAAGTGATGGTAGGTGGAGGATCAATATTTAAACTGACCCCAAAAAAATATATATATATACACCCATGTATAATTACACCCAAAAAACATATATATATATATATGTCAGCTGCTCCCCTTAGTTTGAAAATATTCAAATAAAGACTGGTATAGAATAGGGGGCGCTAGAGGCCTGAAAAACTTATAAGTTGGTAACGTAGTTGCCACTACAGATACATACAATCCACAACAAAAACAGTGACCTTACTAAAATCAATTGTGCTGAAATAAAAAATACTTTTGTGATAATCAAAAACCAACATATATAAAAAAAGTCCTTGGTTGCAAGTGAAATTGTTGTAATCAATTGTCCCAATCCCATGGAACAATTGGAGCCAGAAAATTTGGAATTGGAACAACAACACCACGGCTGACAAATAAATCTTCAAGATGCACAAGAATCTTATCGATGATAGAAAGTTCCGTGGTCACATATCCAGTTCGTCCTACCAACTTCCGGTTCATCTGGCTGACCAGGCGCACGGGGTGGAACGCACGCCACATGTGTGATGTGATGCGAAGGGTCTAGGACACCATTTACCCTGACATGCAAGCAGTCCCAGTGCCGGGTAGGCACCGATTAATGTAAGAGGCCATTTGGCTATTTTTATTGTCTTTTAACCTTTAATAAAACGGTTTTACGCTATGGAGATCCCTTTTGTTTCTCATATTTCCTATCTTGAATGAATGGGACGGGAGGAATCTATGCCTAAGACACCATCCAGCCTTCCAGCGTTCATGTGAACAGGCACAATCCTGTACAAGCGCTAATGACTCTCTTTTTAGTTAAAGGAGTCATTGGTATCTGGTAAGCAGATATCTATTATCCCTAAAGTGATTTCTTCCTCTTTGGTGACGGAACTTTCTATCATCGATAAGATTCTTGTGCATCTTGAAGATTTATTTGTCAGCCGTGGTGTTGTTGTTCCAATTCCAAATTTTCTGGCTCCAATTGTTCCATGGGATTGGGACAATTGATTACAACAATTTCACTTGCAACCAAGGACTTTTTTTATATATGTTGGTTTTTGATTATCACAAAAGTATTTTTTATTTCAGCACAATTGATTTTAGTAAGGTCACTGTTTTTGTTGTGGATTGTATGTATCTGTAGTGGCAACTACGTTACCAACTTATAAGTTTTTCAGGCCTCTAGCGCCCCCTATTCTATACCAGTCAATCTTTCATATACCGTTTATCGAAATGACAATAAATATAATATCAATAATATAATATCAACACTATTCACATATTCAATGTGCAAACTATCGTCCATTTAATATATGTAATATAAATCAAGTCCACCGAATAAGTGCTTCGTATCCACAGGTATTTGTAAACTTTTCTTTGTGTAATATTCCCCAAATGAGTGCTACCACCCTTCACACTGTGCACTCACCTTCAAATATTGACCTTATTATTCTGTAGGTCACTATGCACATTCCCCTTAAAGGGCCTCATTCACCTCCCCTGGATGCCTCTAGATATTATCCTTCCCTCCAGGATTAGTAAGTAGCTTTATGCCTCACACCACCATACAATAGCTCTTCTGCTCAAAAAATAAATAAATAAATAAATAAAAAGCTCACATAGTGCTTTATCCTTTTAAAAATTCACTTTATTAAAAGACCAGAATAACACATAACACATGCTATAGTGGACCATTCAGTCAGTGCACTGCCATAAAAGTGCTTTAAAATAATCAGATGTATTGCCCTCTTAACATAAAAACTTTGGCATCACCTCACCAAACATCCAATATGGCTACCTCCAGGTTGCACAGTGACGTCATTAGACTCTGCCCTGATGCGTTTTGTCACTGCCCATGTGACTTCCGCAAGGGTAAACTGTGGTGCAATTAATTATTGACCCTTTAAACCTGCATGTAGAGGTTGGTTTTGGGGTTATTCAGCAAATTGACAGTCTCCTGTTGTACTGAACTTCTTACAGTGGGCAGTAAGCACAGCCACAACTGCTCACCAGTCCTGGCACTTACTGAACCTTGTCCTGGACACCTGTTTGTTTCTTCACCTCCAGAACTTAATCCTTAGTGGCTCATTTCTTGCAATCTGGTCCTCAAAGCTCAGTCTCAGTACCCTGATCCTCACAGACTTAATTCCCGGGACTCTGGTGCTCAGGCTGTCACTGGAGTCTGTATGCACACAGACAGAGGCAAAGAGATGTGTTCTGCTCTGATCCCCAGCAGAAAGAGAGCTTTCTCTCCCCTGAAAGCCTGGAAAAGCTCTCTCTTCTGCTCCCGTTTGTGGGGATTTTATGGGTGTTAAAGTTTGCAGTTGCAAAAACACCCACATTGTATGAATCCCGGGAGTGGTATGAAATGGTGCTTATAACCTAAATCATAGGAGGAGATGCTTCCAAAAATACCATACAAAAACACCACAAAGGAATATGCACCTACAAGAGCTACTAATTCAATTAAAATTGTAGTTTATCCACTTCAGCCCCGGAAGGATTTACCCCCTTCCTGACCAGAGCATTTTTTGCGATTCTGTACTACGTCAATTTAGCTGATAATTGCAAGGTAGTGCATCGTTGTACCAAATCAATTTTGACGTCTTTTTTTTTCCACAAATAGAGCTTTCTTTTGGTGGTATTTGATCACCTCTTCAGATTTTATTTTCTACGCTATAAACAAAAAAAGAGCGTCAATTTTGAAAAAAAGCAATATTTTTTACTTTTTGCTATAATAAATATACCCAAAAAATATATAAAAAACAAATTTCTTCCACAGTTTAGGCCGATATGTATTCTTCTACAAATTTTTGGTAAACAAAATTGCAATAAGTGTATATTGATCGGTTTGCGCAAAAGTTATAGCGTCTACAAAATAGGGATAGATCTATGGCATTTTTATTTATTTATTTTTTTTTACTAGTAATGGCTGCAATTTTTATCAGGACTGCGACATTATAGCGGACACATCGGACACTTTTGACACTATTTTGGGACCATTGTCATTTATACAGCAATCAGAGCTACAAATAGCCACAGATTACACTATAAATGACACTGGCAGGGAAGGGGTTAAACACTAGGGTCAAGGGGTTAAGTGTGTCCTAGGGAGTGATTCTAACTGTGGGGGGGTGGGCTCACTACAACATGACAGAGATCACTGCTCCCGAGGACAGGGAGCAGTAGATCCCTGTCACGTTGCTAGGCAGAACAGGGAAATGCCTTGTTTACATAGGCATCTCCCTGTTCTGCCTCTCCTCGCCGCAATCACGGGTCGCCGGTGAACATCAAGTTTACGGGACCCGCGGGCACCGACGGGTGCTCGATGGGTGGCAAATTTAAAGGGACGTACAGATACACCCATTTGCTGCCTGTGCCATTTTGCTGACGTATATGTGTGTGCAGCGGTCGGCAAGATGTTATTGGACATGCATATGTAGCAGGCATGTTGTAATACAATTTCTCCTTTTGGCCACAAGACGGAGACAGAGAGATGCTGACTTGTCCTTCCAGAAAACTCAGAGACACAAATCAGACTGGGAAAAAGGGGAGTTTCAGGAAGTGCTGAGGTAAATGAGGAGAGGGAAGTGCTGAGGTAAGAGAAAAGAGAGAGACAGGTTTTCCACACAGCATTACAGAGAGAGTGCTGACAGAAGATCTGTGGAGGGCTGTCTGGGGAGAGTGAGGAGAGCTGTCTGAGGTACCAGCATCTGATTGAGGGGAGAGACACACACGCTGACACCAGGGACTGTGTGACCCAACAGAGGAAAAGAAAGCCACGTTTCTCTTGAAAATACCGTGGAGAGTTACCGTGAGGAGAGGGGATAGAGGACAGGAGTGGTTAAGGTGACGGGACTGTGCGGTGGAACTCCACCTAAGAAAGAGAGGGCCACACTGTCTACTAGCATCTGAGAGAGAGAGCCACGCTTTTCCCGAGACTGCTGCAAAGAGACTGAGAATAAAGGAGCCAGGAACAGTGTCACCCACATGGTGCCCCACCGTTCAGCCCAGGGACCCTGCTCAGCAACTCAGCGCCATCTAGCCTAGCAGAGACAACCCACACATCACTTTGGGGATCACAAGACCCATCCAGGTGCCCTGTTGGTCGTTGTCCCATCACCCTGCCAGTTCAACTACCAACCATCCTGATCGGCCTACAGGAGGAGGTGATCAAGTACCTTACAACATTGCCAGTAGCCTGAACCACCATTTGGGACTTCCGTTGTGCCATCACGCAGAGGATTGGTGAGTGGGTGTAAACCCAACATCTTTCTTAGTACAGTACAGACACTACATACAGACACATATTCCCCTTTCTACTGTCAGAGGATGCTTGTTTGAAGCTGCCACTTTTAGCCATTCTTTTCTTACAAACCACTACCTAATGGGATTTCCTAGAGGATTACTGTCTCACTTTTGATTGATTAAACCTACTCTCTTTACAAAGGGCCCCAACGTTTGCTAGCAGAAGACACTAGTACCCTTCAACTTAGGACCTGTAACGTTACAGAACCCTGCTTACTGTACCTGTTAACCCATTTTTTCTTTTTGTATTGTTACTTTCAATGGTGTTTGTGGCCCAGAAGGATCTGAGAAGTTGATAGATCTTCTCTCCTCCCTCTCAGCGTCTGTGTTATGGGCATATAGATTACTGCCTTTTTCTAAATTTACAGTTGCTAAGTATTGAAGGTTGTCTTTTCTAATGTATTCTTTGCAGAAAGGTTTAACAGTGTTGTAAGCTTCCATATGCTTTAAACTGTGATAATATATTCAATTTGTTTATCACTACCAGGTGTGTGTCTGTTTTTGGTGATAATCTACAGCCAGGATAACAGTATTTTCCACATGTGTCTTTAAATGTGTTTGCAGTAATTTAATTTAACCAGGTGTGCCAGAGAGGCTGAGGTCATTCTTGGGGGTGAGGCAGAGATCAGAGAATCAACATTTACCATATATTAAAATAGTATATATGTGGCAAAGGTTTTGATATATGTATGTCTAATAAACTACACTTTCCATTGAATTAGTAGCCTTTGTAGGTGCATATTCCTTTGTGGTGTTTTTGTATGGCAATTTTGGAAGCATCTCCTCTTATGATTTAGGGTATAGGCACCATTTCATACCACTCCCAGAATTCATACAATATGGGTGTTTTTGCAACGGCAAACGTTAACACCCAGAAATCCCAACAAACAGTGGAGGAGAAAAGAGAGC
The DNA here is from genome assembly GCA_037952835.1 of Lithobates septentrionalis. Classification (NCBI taxonomy): domain Eukaryota; kingdom Metazoa; phylum Chordata; class Amphibia; order Anura; family Ranidae; genus Lithobates; species Lithobates septentrionalis. Next base: position 14,041 of record JBBDGP010002613.1, on the reverse strand, counting down.
TTTTCCTGGCTTTCAGGGGAGAGAAAGCTCTCTTTCTGCTGGGGACCAGAGCGGAACACATCTCTTTGACTCTGTCTGTGTGCCTATAGACTCCAGTGACAGCCTGAGCACCAGAGTCCTGGGAATCAAGCCTGTGAGGATCAGGATACTGAGACATATAAGTATGTTACAGAGGGGTGGTGCCATTATTGAATTTGATGTTTATCTCATCCACATGATTATCGTATAATACAGCTAGGTCACCTCCACCTATGATTGGGCAATGAAAGAGCAGCAGTACACTAATATGTTCATTTGATCTCTCTTCCTGTATGAACGTTCCCTATCAGCACATGTGCATGCAGCAGAGCACCTCCTCCCAGTAATGCAGTGCAAAGGATTACAAAAGGCTGATACCTGGACAGATCCAGGGACTTGCACAAAATGTTAAATACTTAATTTTTTTTTTTTTTTTTGTGAACCCATGGCTGCATTCATTGGCATTTTTGTATGTGTCTGCCCGGAGTTCAACTTTAAAAGAAAAGCTTGATGCACCCAGACTGTTTTGATGTATTTATAAAGTCATGTTCTGACATTTCCAGAAAAAGCTAGTCACAAACACCCACTAGAAAAGCAAGTTCTTCCTAACTGTGGACTTTAAGAAGTTGCTGTTAACCACAGTTGGGCGTTAATTGTCCTGTGCAGTTCTGGCAGTGGCAGTGCAGAGACTGGAAGTTTCTGTGCTTGGTGAGGAAGACGAGGCGACTGTTGAAGGTTGCAGCACAATAGAGCTCAGTGTCACCTCCAAAGCTCAGCACACACTGCTTATTCAGACATGCTAAAAATGCCTGAGCTCAAAAATATCTCGCTTCTGTACAAAGCTGTAAACAGGACGTGGGAGACACATTTATTTGCAGCCAACAGATTCTATGGCTTGTAAAAGAACATGGTGACCGCAATGTGCCTTCCCTACCACTCTCCTCATCGCACTGATGTACTCCTCCCGAGGGCAGAAATTCCCTTAATATACCTGAATTACTGGAGAATTATTCCTTTAGGATCCTCAACACTCACATGTATTTCACATTTGTATATGTGTTGGCCCAGTTCCTCAGCCCCTCCCCTCCCTACATAACCTTTTATGTAGCTGTCAGGAGACCAGCAATGGGGAATACTATATACTTATACAGTATCTCACAAAAGCGAGTACAGCCCTCGCATTTTTGTAAATATTTTATTCTATCTTTTCATGTGACAACACTAAAGAAATGACACTTTGCTACAATGTAAAGAAGTGAGTGTATAGCTTGTATAATAGTGTAAATTTGCCATCCCCTCAAAATAACTCAACACACAGCCATTAATGTCTAAACCGCTGGCAACAAAAGAAAGTAGACCCCTAAGTGAAAATGTCTGAATTGGGCCCAAAGTGTCAATAATTTGTGTGGCCACCATTATTTTCCAGCACTGCCTTAACCCTCTTGGGCATTAAGTTCACCAGAGCTTCGCAGGTTGCCACTGGAGTCCTCTTCCACTCCTCTATGACAACATCATGAAGCTGGTGGATGTTAGAGACCTTGCGCTCCTCCACCTTCCGTTTGAGGATGCCTCACAGATGCTCAATAGGGTTTAGGTCTGGAGACTTGCTTTGCCAGTGCATCACCTTTACCCTCAGCTTCTTTAGCAAGATAGTGGTTGTCCTGGAGGTGTGTACTGAGACTGAGCTTTGAGGACCAGATTGCAAGGACTGAGCCACCAAGGATCGAGTTTTGGAGGTGAAGAAACAGACAGGTGTCCAGGACAAGATTCAGTAAGTGCCAGGACTGGTGAGCAGTTGTGGCTGTGCTTACTGCCCACTGTTAGCAGTTCAGTACAACAGGAGACTGCCCATTTGCTGAATAACCCCTAAAACCAACCTCTACATGCAGATTTAAAGGGTAAATAAACAAGTGCACCACTATTTACCCTTGCAGAAGTTACATGGGCAGTGACGAAACGCTACAGGGCAGAGTCTAATGACCTCATTGTGCAACCTGGAAGTAGCCACATTGGATGTTTGGTGAGGTGATGCCAAAGTTTTACACTATTTATTTTAAAGCACTTTTTTGGCAGTGCACTGACTGAATGGACCACTATAGCATGTGTTATGTGTTATTCTGGTCTTATTCTGGTCTTTTAATAAAGTGGATTTTTAAAAGGATAAAGCACCGTGTGAGCCTTTTAATTTTTTTTTGCGCAGAAGATCCACATCCACAATACAGCACTCCCCATGAACTACAGTTCCCATGGTCCCATGCGGCTGCATTATCAGGTCTCCTTAAGCTGCTGCAGACACTCTGGCTGAGGGGTGGGGCCCTTGGGTTGAAGGAGCAGGTGAAGGATTACAAACAGCCTACCCTGTCAGTAACACAGGCAGGAATTCCTCAGTTGCACACTCACAGAGGAGTCATGGTGCTCCTCTCGGTCCTGCTGGGTACCCGGCTACATAAGTGTTGAGTACAGCCTTCCTATAAGTAGTGTTAACACATAATATTGGTGCAATATTGCTGATCATTTATATTTGCTACATTCTCCGTAGATAGGGCATAGTTGTCACCACATCTGATCTGAGTAGACTTTACATTTTCTGCAAGATTTTTAAAAAAAGTTTTGTAGATTTAAACTAGAAGGCTTGCATTTTCACACATATCTACCAATATTTCTACTAAATATTTAAGGGCACTGTATTAAACCTTTGATGGGGCTTCCTAACTTCTGGACCTTTACCCTGATCCATATTTTAAACTTAATAAATACCCCTTCTAATTAATCGGATCAATGCAAAGAGCTCTGCTACAGAGTGAAGTTTCATCAAATGGCCCGAAGGAAAGGTATGTATAACACCTCTTTTTTCACAAGTTAGTGCCTTTTTTATTTCGTTGAGTCTCTGACTACACTTTAACACTTTCAATGTTTACATTTCTGTGAAATAAATACATAAAGTCTGCTTCACTCTTCTAAATGGAGAAAAAAAGGAGCAGATCTTGCTCCTAATCAACAAAGGGTTAGCAAGCCCCTTTGTTATTAGGGGTGATCTGCTCTGTTTTCTATGTTGTGCAGTGTGAAAGACACTGCATAGTGAGCAGAAGCTTTAGCAAAGGGGCCCAGTTTACTGGCAATCAGTTCCCATTCCGTATGCAAGGTCCAAAAGTTTTCTATATTGAAAATTGCGGTGATCCCTTTGTTGGATATGGAACCCATGCCAGTTTATATTTTACTGCCACTTTCACCAATTTCCTGCATCATTATAATGACAAAAAACATTGTAAATTCTCCCATTAGTTGGCATAGTCATAGTCACTTACTTTAACCTTGTTAATATAGAATCATATAGGTTATCACCTAAACTGTTGAGCTATCCTAAGTGAGTTGTTACCAACTTTAATTGAATCAATGTGTTTTAACAATAAATACATTGTAAAGTACAAAATAAAATCTTTTCACAAAGTTTATGATTTAATACTGTAGTATTAACGTATTATCTGAACAGAAGCTCTCCTAATTTGTTTCACTTTTGCACAGAAAGAATGGCAAACTGCCTCTGATGAATGGAAAAATTTGCTCCCCCAATGATTTCCCTGGAGCTAGCTGGTGTGGGGGCCCTCCTCCCTCAGCTTCCCCTCTGCACTTGAGACTTGGACACCCTTCCTCAGACACCCTTATTATTGCTTTTGGGCTATACACTCTTTAGCTCGCTTTTTTGGCAAGCTAGTGAATGCATTGATGAAGTACACACGTTTCTATGTAGCCCAATGCTCAGCAGTCCAGTTAGGTTTCCTTCCCCCTCTTTTTTATATCCTCTTTCTTCTCCTCCTTTTCCCTTTTTGCTCAGATTCCCTTCTACTCCTTGCCTGGTCCCCTGATAGGCCCATAAGCCCATTATTAGTTGTTTTTTTTCTGCCTAACATGTTGTCCTATCGAGGTCCTTGTGGACCCAGCTGTTTTTTTGTGCTGACTCTACCCCCTATTATGTGTATATGCCTACCTTCCTCTCACTTCCTGTTGTGTTTATAGTACAGGAAGTGTAAACATAGATGGCCTAAATAACTTGATTGCTTTTAACCATTCCATATTCCATCCTAAATGATAAAAAAAGTTTTGGCTTTAGATACCTTAGTAAATGTTCACTTAGCCTACAGCTATGGCCAAAAGTTTTGAGAATGACCCAAATATTCATTTTCACAAAGTCTGCTGCTTCAGTGTTTTTAGATCCTTTTGTCAGATGTTACTATGGTATACTGAAGTATAATTACAAGCATTTCATAAGTGTCAAAGGCTTTTATTGACAATTATAATACGTTTATGCAGAGTCAATATTTTCAGTGTTGACACTTCTTTTTCAAGACCTCAGCAATTCACTCTGGCATGCTGTAAATCAACTTCTGGGAGACATCCTGACTGATGGCAGCCCATTCTTTCATAATCAATGCTTAGAGTTTGTCAAAATTTGTGGGCTTTTTTTTGTTCACCTGCTTCGAGACCACAAGGTCTCAATGGGATTAAGCTTTGGGGTGTTTCCTGGCCATGGACCCAAATTTTAAAGTTTTGTTCCCCAAGCCACTTTGTTATCACTTTTGCCTTATGGCAAGGTGCTCCATCATGCTGGAAAAGGCATTGTTCATCACCAAACTGTTCTTGGAGGGTTGGGAGAAGTTGCTCTCGAAATTGCATTCCTGTGCAACTCACATGCTATTCAGTGTGATGCAATTTGAGCCCATTCAGTTTGAATGGGCTCAAATCACACCACATCGTACCAAAGATGTGCATGCACCAATTTTAGAAATGCACTCAAATGGATTGCATGGACATTTTGTACCATGCAATCCAATGAAGGCAAACACACTGCATTTGCAACCTGCATTTAGGGTGTCGTTAACATTGCACTGACACCTGCTGCAGATCACAAAGGCAGTGAGATTTAAATGTGGTGTGAAAGACGCGCACAGATCGCGGGTGAACTTGTGTGAACTGAGGCTTAGTCAGTAAAGTAAAGCTGTGCCTATGTTTATTATCCAATCATGAGCAAGAAAAAAAATCCCAGTTTTGTAAGTCCCCTACACTTGATTAAAAATAAAATAACTTCACGGTATTCACTAACATTTTCTTTTAGTAAATCAACCCTATTGGATTATATAGTCTGAAATCTGGACAAAAAAATCTATGACATTCCCCTGTACAAAGAATATGTCTAGGTGGAGAGGAAAACAATCTTTATAGACTTTAGTCTGTGCCTCCTACCTTAATGATGTTCTTCTCATCCGTCATGGTACTGATGGTAAACGAATTAGAAGATTTTGTTTGTATTAGGAGTTCCATCATCCTTTTGGTCCTTGAAGTGCCCAACGTTGTTTTCAAATACCCGCCATAGAACAAGAGGGACAGTCTTTTTAAATGTCATATACTGTTGACCTTCTTACAGCAAAATGTTGATGGTCGAGAATTGCATCAACAGTGTCTGCAGCAACTGTCCAGAATAATGAAGTGGTAACTTCAACGTGGTGCCAATCAGAGTGGATTCTGCAGCTATGTCCTATGCTGTGCCTGGCACTGCTATTTAGAAATAGTTACCTGGCCTGTAGCCCAGACATCAGGAAACAGAACTCTGGAATCATCAATGGGACGGGCACTAGCTAGGCATTCTGTAATACAGCAGGCGGTTAAAGCTGTTAAGCTTTTGACAGTGTGATAAGAGATGATTGTAGTGGATTTAGTCACAAGAAATGAGGCAGTTAAAGGACACACTTGCCAAGTATAAAGATGACCTTTATTACTTAAGCAACTTGTAGTTAGGAGTATTTAACCACTTCAGCCCTGGAAGATTTTCCCCCTTAATGACCAGGCAATTTTTTGCAAAACGGCACTGCATCGCTTTAACTGACAATTGCGCGGTCATACGACGCTGTACCCAAACAAAATTGACATCCTTTTTTTCCGACAAATAGAGCTTTCTTTTTGGTGGTATTTGATCACCTCTGTGTTTTTTATTTTTTGCGCTATAAACAAAAAACTAAAACTTTGAAAAGAAAGCAAGATTTTTGACTTTTTGCTATAATAAATATCCAAAAAAAATGTGTTCCTCAGTTTAGGCCAATATGTATTCTTCTACATATTTTTGGTGAAAAAAAAAATCGCTATAAGCGTATATTGATTGGTTTGTAGGGGTGCAACGGATCGTCACCGATCCGTGATCCGAACGGTTCAGCCTGTTTGGATCTGCACACATGCGCCTTAGGAAAGGCCGCGGCTTCGGCCTAGCTTCGCAGTGGCGGCCATCTTGGTACACCCGGCGACCGTTTACCACATGATCGCTCCGTCAAATGACGGAGCGATCACTTGTAAACAAACCGGCGTACATGACGCCGGTTCCTCTCTCCCCTCTGTGTACTGATCTGTACAGTGGAGGGGAGAGATCGGGTGGCAGCAGTCGCAATACCCTGCCATACCCTGCCAATTCTCTGCAATACCCTGCCATACCCTGCAATACCCTGCCATACTCTGCCATACTCTGCTAATACTCTGCAATACCCTGCCAATACTCTGCCATACCCTGCCAAAACTCTGCCATACCCTGCCATACCCTGCAATACTCTGCCATACCCTGCAATACTCTGCCATACCCTGCCAATACTCTGCAATACTCTGCAATACCCTGCCAATACTCTGCAATACCCTGCCAATACTCTGCCAATACTCAGACTCCTGATCTGAGGAACAATCCGAACCGTGAGTTTTTTGATCCGCTGCACCCCTATTGGTTTGCGCAAAAAATATAGCGTCTACAAAATAAGGGATAGATTTATGGCATTTTTAATTTTTTTTTTTACTAGTAATGGCGGTGATCAGTGTTTTTTAGCAGGACTGCGACATTGCGGTGGACAGATCGGATACTTTTTTGGGACCAGTGACATTTATACAGCGATCAGTGCTATAAAAATGCACTGATTACTGTATAAATGACACTGGCAGGGAAGGGGTTAACACTAGGGGGCGATCAAGGGGTTAAATGTGTTCCCTGGCAGGTGTTTCTAACTGTGGGGGAAGGGGACTGACTGGGAGTACAGAGCGATCGCTGTTCCTAATCACTAGGAACAGACAATCTTACTGTACTCTCCTGTCAGAAAAGGGATCTGTTTGTTTACATTGATAGATCCCCGTGCTGGCTCTATGTGGAGCGATCGTGGGTGGCCGACCGCCATGCGCATCAGCTCCCCTGCCCTGCAGTGGGCGCGCTCGCGCCCGCACCTGCTATAGCCATTAAAGGGACCAACGTACAGCTACGGCGATTCGTGGGAAAGAGCCGACCTGCCACAGTGTAATGATGGTGGCTTGTTGGCAATCGGTTAAAGCGTAAGTTCACCTTCAGCACTAATCTAATAACTTCATAAATCATGCCTAACACTGATTACAATCTTAATGTGCATAATTATTTTGATGTAAAAAATGCTTACCTCTGTGTTCTGGATAGGGATGAGCCGAACACCCCCCCCCCCCCCATGTGAACAGGCAAAAAATTAGTTTGAACACGTGAACACCATTAAAGTCTATGGGACACGAACATAATTAATCAAAAGTGCTAATTTTAAAGGCTTATATGCAAGTTATTGTCATAAAAAGTGTGTGGGGACCTGGGTCCTGCCCCAGGGGACATGGATCAATGCAAAAAAAAGTTTTAAAAACGGACGTTTTTTCGGGAGCAGTGATTTTAATAATGCTTAAAGTGAAACAATAAAAGTGTAATATCCCTTTAAATTTCGTACCTGGGGGGGGGGGGGGGTGTCTATAGTATGCCTGTAAAGGGGCGCATGTTTCCCATGTTTAGAACATTCTGACAGCAAAATGACATTTCAAAGGAAAAAAAGTAATTTAAAACTACTCGCGGCTATTAATGCATTGCCGGTCCGACAATACACATAGAAGTTTATTGATAAGAACGGCATGGGAATTCCCAACAGGGGAACCCCGAACCAAAATTAAAAAAAAAAAAAAATGTGGGGGGTCCCCCTAAATTCCATACCAGGCCCTTCAGGTCTGGTATGGCTATTAAGGGGAACCCCGGCCAAAATTTAAAAAAAAAATGCCGTGGGGTCCCCCCAAAAATCCATACCAGACCCTTATCCGAGCACGCAACCTGGCAGGCCACAGGAAAAGAGGGGGGGACGAGAGAGCGCCCCCCCTGAACCATACCAGGCCACATGCCCTCAACATTGAGAGGGTGCTTTGGGGTAGCCCCCAAAACACCTTGTCCCCATGTTGATGAGGACAAGGGCCTCATCCCCACAACCCTGCCCGGTGGTTGTGGGGTTCTGCGGGCGGGGGGCTTATCGGAATCTAGAAGCCCCCTTAAACAAGGGGACCCCCAGATCCCGGCCCTCCCCCCTGTGTGAAATGGTATGGGGGTACAAAAGTTCCCCTACCATTTCACTAAAAAACTGTCAAAAATGTTAAAAATTACAAGAGACAGTTTTTGACAATTGCTTTATTTAAATGCTTCTTCTTTCTTCTTTCTTCTATCTTCTATCTTCCTTCTTTTTCTTCCTCCATCTTCTTCTTCTGGTTCTTCCTCCGGTGTTCTCGTCCGGCATCTTCCTCCGCGGCGCCGGCGTCTTCTTCCATTCTTCTCCTCGGGCCGCTCCGCATCCATGATGGCATGGAGGGAGGCTCCCGTTCTTCTCTTCATCTTCTTCTCTTCATCTTCTTCTCTTCATCTTCTTTTCGGGCCGCTCCGCATCCATGATGGCATGGAGGGAGGCTCCCGCTGTGTGACGCTTATCCTCTTCTGACGGTTCTTAAACAACGGGGGGGGGGGGGGCACCCAGTGACCTCGCCCCCCTCTGACGCATGGTGACTTGACGGGACTTCCCTGTGGCGTCACGGGGAATGCCACAGGGAAGTCCCGTCAAGTCACCGTGCGTCAGAGGGGGCGGGCTCACCGGGTGGCCCCGCCCCTCCTTACTTAAGAACCGTCAGAAGAGGAGAAGCATCACACAGCGGGAGCCTCGCTCCATGCCATCATGGATGTGGAGCGGCCCGAAAAGAAGATGAAGACAAGAAGATGAAGAGAAGAGCGGGAGCCTCCCGCCATGCCATCATGGATGCGGAGCGGCCCAAGGAGAAGAAGGGAAGAAGACGCCGACGCAGCGGAGGAAGATGCCGGACGAGAACACCGGAGGAAGAACCAGAAGAAGAAGATGGAGGAAGAAACCGAAGGAAGATAGAAGATAGAAGAAAGAAGAAAGAAAAAGCATTTAAATAAAGGAATTGTCAAAAACTGTCTCTTGTCATTGTTAACATTTTTGACAGTTTTTTAGTGAAATGGTAGGGGTACTTCTGTACCCCCTTACCATTTCAAACAGGGGGGAGGGCCGGGATCTGGGGGTCCCCTTGTTAAAGGGGGCTTCCAGATTCCGATAAGCTCCCCGCCCGCAGACCCCCACAACCACCGGCCAGGGTTGTGGGGATGAGGCCCTTGTCCTCATCAACATGGGGACAAGGTGTTTTGGGTAGCTACCCCAAAGCACCCTCCCAATGTTGAGGGCATGTGGCCTGGTACGGTTCAGGAGGGGGGGCGCTCTCTCGTTCCCCCCTTTTTTCCTGCGGCCTGCCAGGTTGCGTGCTCGGATAAGGGTCTGGTATGGATTTTTGGGGGGACCCTAGCCGTTTTTGTTTTTAATGTTGGCGCGGGGTTTCCCTTAATATCCATACTAGACCTGAAGGGTCTGGTATAGATTTTGAGGGGGACCCCACGCCATTTTTTTTGGACGGGGTTCCCCTTAATATCCATACCAGACCTGAAGGGCCTGGTATGGAATTTAGGGGGACCCCCACGTCATATTTTTTTTATTTTGGTTCGGGGTTCCCCTGTGGGGAATTCCCATGCCGTTTTTATCAATTAACTTTTATGTGTATCGTCGGACCGGCAATTAATAGCCGCGAGTAGTTTAAAATGACTTTTTTACCTTTGAAATGTCATTTTGCTGTCAGACTGTTCTAAACACAGGAAACATGCGCCCCTTTACAGGCATACTATAGACACCCCCCAGGTACGAAATTTAAAGGGATATTACACTTTTATTGTTTCACTTTAAGCATTATTAAAATCACTGCTCCCGAAAAAATGGCCTTTTTTTTTGCATTGATCCATGTCCCCTGGGGCAGGACCCAGGTCCCCAAACACTTTTTTGACAATACTATGAATATAAACCTTTAAAATGATCACTTTTAAAGGGTGTTCCGCAGCATTCGAATTTGCCGCGAACACCCCAAATTGTTCGCTGTTCGGCGAACTTGCGAACAGCCGATGTTCGAGTCGAACATGAGTTCAACTTGAACTCGAAGCTCATCCCTCGTTCTGGATAACAAATTGTCAGAGGCATTTCAAAAAACGCATTCAGAGCTTCTCTTTCTGCTTCCTACTTCCTTCTAGCAATGACATTTGGGAATGTAGTTTACTGAGCCAATAAGAAAGGAAACTACGATTCCCATGAATCATTGCATTCTCTGTGTGCCTGGGACATGAACTAGCATTTCCCTGCTCAGCTTTCTCCCCGTCAGCTCCATTCTGACACACACATTCTGCCTCACTCGTATCTTATAATAAGAATAAAAATGTGTGTTAAAAAACATCACAAATTTCCAGCAAATCACAGAAATAATTTCTTCTTCATCGCCCTCTTTTTTTTTTTTTCTGTTCTCACTATTTCTCTTGCGCTCTCTATACCTCTCTCTCTTTTCTATTTATTTTCCTACCTATTCTACCAACTATCTGTGCACTTTTAATAAAGTGCCTGATATCTTCACGCACTAAGTGCATCCAATCAAATGTATTGCTGAACAAGAAAAAACAACAAAAAATGCTTAGAAAATGTATTGATCACTTTAAAACTCTCATAAATAAAGTGCATAAAGTCCAATGCTGTAAAAATAAAAAAGTAACGTGGCCACTGTCCTTCCTATTTACGCGTACAAAAATATAGTGTATATTTTGAAGACATTATGTAGTTAACCACTTCAGCTCTAGAAGGTTTTACTCCCTTATTGACCACGCCATATTTTGTGATACGGCACTACAAAAACAACAAGTGTAAAAAAAAAAGTGTATATTGATTGGTTTGCGCAAAAGTTATAGCTTCTACAATCTATGGGAATTGTTATGGACGTTTTATTTTCTTCATTTTTTTAACTAGTAATGGCAGCGATCAGCGATTTTTAGCGGGACTGAGATATTGCGGCGGACAAATCGGAGACCTAATTGACACTTTTGACACTTTTTTGGGACCAATGACACTAATAAAGTGATCAGTGAACATACACACATAATAAGAGACAGAGCATGAGAGAGATAGAGAGAGGAGAGGGAGCATATGAGAGAGAGAGAGAGAGAGGAGAGGAAGCATGAGCGAGAGAGGAGAGGTAGCATGAGAGAGAGAGAGAGAGAGAGAGAGAGGGGAGAGAGAGGGAGGAGAGGGAGCATGCGAGAGAGAGGAGAGGGAGCATGAGAGAGAGAGAGGGAGGAGAGGGAGGAGA